>CAMRHE010000274.1:2237071-2849143 GCA_947044405.1 Leptodactylus fallax | reverse complement strand
AAGGCAGGTGGTTTGGACTCCGCAACCAGAAATGAACGCACACGCGGTAGTTCAAGAAAAAAATATATATTTACTATAAGTTAATAAAGGCTAGTTAAAGGTAAAATGACAGGGCTAAAGACAAGCAAAATATACAATTAAAAGGGGGGGGGGTCTCACTCCAGCATCATGTCACAATTACAATGGCTGCTGTCTTAAAGGAACAGAATCACAGAAATACATTCAACATTAACAATTTATACAGACAAATAAAGCTTAGGACAACATTGGCTGTCTCTTACATATTCCCCCCCCACTTTAAGATTGGCAGTCCCTGCCTATGACTGTATATCCAGAGGGTTGTACTTTTATGCACAGGGTGGTAGTATACCGATGTATGGCAGGCCAAACAAACTCATCCTGCGCATACCGAACAGGGGGAATACCAGCATTTGGCCTAGTGGTCCGTCTGAGGACCGGTGGTATATTATGGGGTGCTGCAGCTATGGGCTGAGAAGGACCAGCGGATTCCGCACCAGAGGGGGCACAGGCCGGAGATACAGTAGTCACAGGTGGAACATCCCCAGGAGCAGGGATCGGCCAACAATCATCCTCCTCGTCGGAGGCCCATTCCGCACCTCCATTCTCTGACTGTGGGAGCTCATTCACATTGGCAGGCCCATCGTGATTTGTCCCTTCAGAATGACACAGGCGCAACATATTTCGGTGAAGTACTCGAACACAATCAGTTCCTTCTTTCTGGACCTGGTACACTGGCCCATTCGCATACTTGCGGCCAACAACACGATACGGCAAAGCCTCCCATCTGCTTTCCAATTTCCCTTGGGGTTTCTTGACACGAACTAGCACCAGGTCGCCTGGTTGCAATGGTGCTTCTTGCACTGGGGTCTTATCAGGATGGGGATGTTCTTGCAGGCGCTGCCGCACCAATCGATGGATCGTCTCAAGTCTCTGCCGATGCGCCCGCACCCAAGAGGTTGGATCCCTCGGAGGGAACCCATCCACATCATTCAACTGTAATTCTCCTATACTTCGCCCAGACCGCCCAAAGAGAAGTGTATAAGGAGAGTACCCCGTTGTAGAATGGACCTGATTGTTATAGGCCCACACCATTTCAGACAAGAACTGAGGCCACTGTAACTTCTTGTCTTCCTCCAGAGTCCGCAGCATCTGTAGCAGAGTTCTGTTGAATCTTTCACAGGCCCCATTTCCCTGAGGGTGGTATGGAGTCGTGTGCGACTTCTTTATCCCGTAGATACGTTGAACTTCTTTCATTACGTGTCCCTCAAAGCAGGCGCCCTGGTCGGAGTGGATGCGTTGGGGGCACCCATATACTCGAATGAAATCTTGGCACAGAGCACGAGCTGCTGACTCAGCTGTCTGGTCCTTGGTGGCGGTTACCACCGCAAATTTGGTGAAGTGATCCACCATTACGAGGCAATACTGGTGTCCGCTATTGGATGGGCCCACCATTAGATAGTCTATCATGACGATTTCTAAAGGTTCCTGGGTCACGATGGTTTGCAGGGGAGCTCTCTGTTCTATTGCCTTATGGATCTCACAAGTTCGACAGCTGCGGCATACTTCTTCGACCATTTGACGAAGACCAGGGCAGTAAATCAGTCGCTGTAACCAACGAAAGGTCTTCTCATGACCAAAATGTCCATTCTTATTATGAGCCTCAACTGCCAAGGAGCGAGCCAGTTCACTAGGCACCACAATTTGGTATCGAATGTCGAAATCTCAAAAAGTAAAAAAACCTTTTGGGAGAATACTCTTTTTTTTTTCCTTTCTACCCCAACCAATCACAAAAAATATTATCACACGCAACCGTCCTTCTTTCTCCTTTCCAAAGGGCTCGCCGCCCTTTTCAACACACCTCATCCTCCGCGCCCCCCCCCCAATGGGCCCGTTTTATCTGCGCCCATTCCTGTCGGGGGGGCCCAAAAAAAGGGGGCATTTCCGTCCCCTCCATCTCAAACTGATTTGTGGCGGTCAAGGCCTGTGAAAATCTGCTGAAATTGGGCACCTCCACATGCTCCAACTCATGATCCACGTCTTCTGTGGGGGTCTGGGCAGTTACCCTAGAAAGTCCGTCAGCATTCTGGTTCTCTGTCTTGGACCGATACTTAATGCGGTAATTGAATGTAGACATTCGGGCTATCCACCTCTGCTCTAACGCCCCAAGCTTGGCATTTTCCAGGTGAGCTAGTGGGTTGTTGTCAGTCAGTACTAAAACTTCAGCACCGGTCAAATATTCAGAGAATTTCTCGGTCATGGCCCATACCAGTGCCAACAGCTCCAATTTAAATGAACTATAATTCTCGGGGTTTCTTTCAGAATCTCTCAAAGACCGGCTGCCGTACGCTATGACCCTCTCCTGGCCATCCTGAAGCTGGGAAAGCACTGCTCCAAGACCATACAGGCTTGCATCTGTATATAGCTGGAACGGCAAGTGGTAATCAGCATATGCCAAGATTGGGGCTGTTGTCAGTGCATCCTTCAATGCCTGGAAGGCTTGTTCCTGTTCAGGTCCCCACTTCACGGACCGGTTCTTTGGACCACCGGATGTGCCTCGTAGGAGAGCATTAAGTGGTGCTGCTACCTTGGCGAAATCCTTAATAAACCGTCGATAGTAACCGGCTACTCCAAGGAACGCCCTCACTTCTCGCAGGGTAGTCGGTATCGGCCAATCTTGAACAGCCGCTATCTTGTCTCTTGATGGTCTCACCCCTTCTCCTGATACGCGGTGACCCAAGTAATCAATTTCAGATTGGAACAACCGACATTTACTGGGTTTAAATTTGAGCCCATGTTCCCGCAATCTTCGAAATACTTGCCCCAACTGGTGGAGATGGTCTTCAAAGGTCGCAGAGTACACTATAATGTCATCCAAGTAGATGAGAGTGAACTCAAAGTTGAAGTCACCGAGACATTTCTCCATCAACCGCTGAAACGTTCCGGGTGCATTTGTCAACCCGAAGGGCATCCGGTTAAATTCGTATAGTCCCATGGGCAAGATGAATGCCGTCTTCTCCTTGTCTTTTGTGGCCATCGGCACCTGCCAATACCCACTAGCCAGATCTAGTGAGGAGAAGTACCGGGCTCTCCCTAGCGCTGAGAGGGACTCCTCAATCCGTGGCAAGGGGTAGGAATCTCGTACGGTGCAAGCGTTTAACTTCCGATAGTCTACGCAAAATCGGATGGACCCATCTTTTTTTCTTACTAACACCACAGGAGCCGCCCAGGGACTCTGGCTTTCTTGGATGATCCCACCCTGTAGCATCTTAGCTAACAGTTCTTTCACTTCCTGATACAACTGTGGAGGAATTTGTCGGTAGCGCTCTCTAATTGGAGGGGTGTCTCCTGTGGGAATCTCATGGTAGATCCCTGTGGTACATCCAAAATCTTCAGCATACCGTGCAAAGGTGGCTTGGTTCTCCCACAACAGCTCATCTACCTTCTGCACCCATTCCAGAGAACATGAACCTACATCCATCTTCATCTGTTCTCGAATTGCACGGCCATTCCATTCAGAGGTGGGTTCCTCATCTTCTCCCATGGACACAGTTACGGTCCACTCATCCCTTTCAGTCGGCTTCAGCTGCATTGGAGTTACTTTCCTTACTTCCTCCGGAGTCACATAGATGTTAGCCAGCAGCCTCCCTGGGGTCAGGTCCACACTCTGGTCCTGAGTGTTTACACATCGAAGTGGTACTCTTCCATTGCGAACTATTGCCAAGGAACGGGCCACTAGCAGATCAACACCTCCTTCGGCTGCCTGCAGTGGTTCTACCAACACAGCTATGCCCTCTAGTTTCCGACAGGTGCCTACGGGCATGGACACTATTGTCTCCCGACTGGGTGGCAGTGTAACTTTTGTATGCAAAGGAACTGAAATTCGAGCCAGAGGACGCTGTGCATCTGAACTTTTCTGTAAGCCACATGTCCGGATCAGCCGCTGGAAAGCTGTTTGAGTAGGCCGATGGGTGGTGGTTTCTTTCCAATAACCGTGACCTTTCTTTTCAAAGAGGATCTGATCTAATTCTTTTAACACATTCATCCCCAAAATGACAGGGACCTTTACTTCATGTGACTCCTGTACCACCACAATGCCTTTCCTACCTAGATCTTGGCCACATACCCGGACATTCATCCAGGCCACTCCCACGACCGGAACTGGTAACTGGTTAGCTGCGACCACTCGTACGAATGTATGGGGATCATATTTCACATGTTGCCGGAAGTACCGTTCATAACAGTCTCTACTCAAGGTCGTTACTTGGGAACCCGTGTCAATCATCCCGGTAACCGGAATACCCTCCATTTCCACCTGTATGACAGGACTTGCAGCGATCAGGTCATCATCAGGGCATTCTCCCCATATAGTCTCCTTGTCAGTCTCCCCTACTACACGCCCTTCAGCAGCAGGGGACTTCAGTTTAACGGCGGTCTCTCATAAGTTTGTCGCTGCTCTGGACATCTAGCAGCAACGTGGCCCATCCGTCCACACTCCCAGCAGCGTATCCCCCGTCGTTCTGGCCATCTGTTTGGGCCCCTTCGGTAAGCCCCTTCGATTTCTCCTGAGCACTGCACTAAATGATTTGGACCCCTTCGGTAGGTCCTATCTTCACCCCTCCAGCGGGGTGGTGGGTGATTCTGACTTGCTGGGTGTGGATGGCTCACCCTTTCATCTCCAGTCTTCTGGAAGTCTGCAATTTTCATAGACTGCTCATCACAACGAGTGTGCAAGTGTTCCATTTGTTCTTGCAGTTTCTGCATTACTGTGAGAATTTCTTTAACCGTCCCTTTTTCTACTGTCTCTGAGCCAGAACTAGCCCCCCTGTGACAAAGTAACTCCAACTGCGGTCTGCGGCCTCGGGACCATACTATTGGCACGGGAGATGGCCTCTACCTGTACATCATGGAATTTAGCATCAGTCTCTCGTCGTATAAAATCCTGCATAGTCACAGTTAAACTGCCGTCACGTATCCCCAGGACAAACTGGTCACGGAGAGTCCGATCAGGGTTACAGAAGGCTGGCGAGCCCCCTCTTTCCTTCCTTTGAATATCTCGGAGCAGTTCTTGTAGGGCATTTGCATATTGGGGAAGGCTTTCATTCTCCTGTTGTACCCTCTGGAAGAACCGAGCCTGCAGAGACCCCAGCAATGCAGTTTCTCCATAGATGGTTTCTAGAATCTGGACTACTTGCTCAAATGTCTGCTTTTGTTCAAATGGCCTCAGTATCACCGTGGTCTTAGCATCCCCTTGTAATGTCAATATTGCTAGCTCTACTAGTACTTCTGGTGCGGTCTGGTACATTCGCTGTATCATTCGTATCTGTTCCACCCACATACTCACTGACATATTATTGCCATCAAATTTAGCTAACTGACTCATTATAGCCCCTGCTGGCATTCTTCCTCCAGCACCATTCTCCCGAACGGGTGCGTCACCGTCCATTCTGGTAAGCGGATCCTGCCGACTACGCCAATTTGTGAACCGAGAGCAAGGCAGGTGGTTTGGTCTCCGCAACCAGAAATGAACGCACACGCGGTAGTTCAAGAAAAGAATATATATTTACTATAAGTTAATAAAGGCTATTTGAAGGTAAAATGACAGGGATAAAGACAAGCAAAATATACAATATAGCATGAACAATTTCAAGGCAAATTCTGCAATGGTTTCTACTTTTACTCTGTCCACTTCTGCAGTATGGACACTGAATGAACAATATACTCAAAACTATCCCTAACTGACCCTGACTTCACATTTGGGTGCACCCCCTTTTCTCCAGTGGTCCAGGTGGACCGCTTACAGTCCGTAGAAGCGCGCGGTGGGGCCCAAAGTCGGTCCTTTCTTTTATAGTGAAGCGTCCTCTCCTCACGGTTATCAGGATCTTGGGAGAAATGAAGTCCTCTTTAACAGACAGCGAAACCAACTGAATGCAATGTAATCCAACAGCAGATTCCACTCAGCACACTGACAGTCCTGCCGAATCCATACACTGAGCTGGGATGTAAGCCGGGATTTAGCAGGTGCCGTCCAGTACATCAACAGCACTGCGAGTCTCTATCTGTGGTATCCATATACACAGTCACAATGTCAGTCTCACTGATCAGCCACTGAGCACAGTTCCTTTCACGTGGACTCACTAGTCCTGTTGTCTCTTTACACTGTTTGTCTCTGGACCAAGATACAGCTTAGCTGTACAGAAAAATCTCCACACCAGTTCAATACAACACTTGCCAAGATGGCTGCTGCTCTCTGTCTCGTCACTTCCTGCTTCTCTGCTCACACTCTGTCTGCAGAACAGGCAAGCTGACATAAAAGGGGGGGGGGGGGTCTCACTCCAGCATCATGTCACAATTACAATGGCTGCTGTCTTAAAGGAACAGAATCACAGAAATACATTCAACATTAACAGTTTATACAGACAAATGAAGCTTAAGACAACATTGGCTGTCTCTTACAGTCCACAGCTGGGACCCCCAAATTCACTAATCGTGGGGATCACTAGAATATTCCTAGGACACTCCATAACCATGAGTTTGATTGGAAAGATGGTTGAAAATACGCTGTATTTTCCAAGTCAGTGGCTTCTCTCAAGGTGGTTGTAGGGGTCTTCAGGCACTAAGCCCCTTTAAAGGGGGTTTTCCAACAAAAGATGTGCTGAAATGATTTATTTTAAATTGAGACCACATAAACATTTCCTACCATTGCAGAATTGTAACAGAGTCTCTGTTTCTCACACAATCACTTCCTTACTGGTACTGATCATGTGCCATTTATTGTGCACATGACTTCAGATATTAGCCACACCCACCATGATGTCATTACTGATGAGAGCAGCATTAGTCTAAACTTTATTGACTTGGGTTATAGAGACTGACGGGCTGGCAGCATGGTAGAGGAATAGGGAGAGTGAAGATGATGAGCAACATGTGCAATAGATGTGAATGCTTCATCATCAGCATCATGCACAGTCCTGCTCAGGCTGTGTTCACACAGTACGTTTTGCCCAAAAATATAATATAGCAAGTAGCAAGACAGGGAGAGTATTGTACATCAGAGGGAGTAGTGGGCATGAATAAAAAACTGCTAGGAAGGAGGTACAGTGGGCAGATGCTGGGCATCTGACACCCCCACAACCAGGAAGTATTGTAGGAGCCTGAAAATATGAGGAATGGTAAAAAAAAAAAAAAAAAAAAAAAACACCACACTGCATTTTCGCAACGTGGGGGTTTAGGCTTAGGCTAAGGCCCTACGTAACAAGCCACAGCCAAAACACATCAAGGTTTTTCCTGTAGCGCTTTTCACAGACTTTCTACTTTAATTAGACCTTTTCAGCAAACGCCAGCATTTCCGTTGGTATAATTGACATGCTGCGATTTACAAAATGTGACGTTTTTTGAAAACGTAGCGCGTCCACTGCTGATATTTTTCTGCAATGTGTGGATGGGATTAGCCAGAATCCCATACACTTTGCAGGTACTGTAAAATGCCACAGCAAATTCGCGGCATCTACGCTACGTGGGGCCCCATACCTTAATGTATAATATACTTTATCTATCAAACTTCCTTTTAATAGAAAACTGGCTGTAAAGTTCACATTAGCAATTCAGTGTAAAGCTGCAGCTTTTACCAAAGGGGGATAGTCATTTCAAATGGCTGTATCTCCAGTTTTATGCCACCAAAAAAGTTGGGAATTTGAACTTAATATGCAGCAGTTCATTCTGCATATGGAAAAAAAAAATAGTGATATCTCACAGCATTTTTCTAAGTGGTATAAAACTAAAGATACAGCTATTTGAATTGACCGTCTTCCCCTTTGGTAAATGCTTCAGCTCTGCATTTTACAATATAACTGTGTACGGACTTTCCTTAGTAACAGCTCAGTTACAGGGTTTCTAGAGAGAATGTTGCATTCTGTTTTATAGTAAAAAGGAAGTTAGATAGGTTAATAAAGTATATTACAAAAATGGTCGCCAAGTATCCCTAGACACAATGGAAAATAAAAAGAGGGAGTTACAGTAAGTACACAGATTAAACTCATTATTCATCAGGGGTAATAAGAACAACAAGAGCAATTGGGGCTCCATGAACAGCAAGTCTTAATATCAGCCCCATTATTTTACATCACTATTGTGTCGTCTTCGCTCACCATTGTTGGAGTGTGTTCCGGGGGAGCAGGCTCCACACTCAGTGCTGTTTACTGTAGTGCAGTTGGCATCAGGCGTGGATGTTAAGGGGCTAGTGGTGGTGGGGAGCTGGCACACAACCGTGCACGCTGTGGAAGATCACCAGAACAAGAAAATTAGAGCAGGAAGAAGACAACGACGGAATCAAGTGATTTACATAAAGTGGCATGAGTATACATAACGCATCCCACTGTAAAAATCCCCCCCCAAAAACTATTAGATGTACAAGTATATATATCACAGAGTTTGGTGTCCGGCACAGCACAGTGGGGTTTGTCATTTGATACAATTCCTAATATCACAATGCAGTAAACTTGTAGTATTGAGCATCTCATGCGATGCCTCATCATAAAAAATCCCTTTTGCTGAGGTCACATGTTGCAGCATTTTTGGCAAACACACAACATTTTACAGTCTCGGCAAAGTGAATGAGCCTTCATTTAATCTTATCCATGCATTGCAAAACCTCTTGCATTTTCGCAGCGTTTTTCATTCTTGCTCCTCCTCATATAAGTCTATTCAGAAAACAAAAATACAGCATTTTTCAAAAATGCAGCTTTTTCTGCAACCTGCGACCCCATTCACTTACATGTAGCTCCAGCCTCATGCACACAACTGAGTATGCAGGCCAAGGAGTCTCCAGCTTTTTTAGCCGAATGCATCCGAGTGCCTTCCGTCCCCCATTGAAATCAATGGGGGGGGGGGGGTTCCATTCTATTGTCAAGGAGCTAGATAGGACCTACTCTATAAGTATCGGAACACAACAGAGCACTGGAACCCCCTCGAAAAGAGCCCCAGCCTGCACACTCGGTCACTCAAATGAACAGGTGACCAAGTAATGTTTTGGCTCAGGTCCACCAAAGCAAGAGCCATCATGTGCAACGGACTATAGTCTAGAGTTCCCCTTAACAGGTGTAAGCGGAAGGTCCAGACTACAAAGCCACTCCCACTTAAGGTCTGGTTTTGGTCAGTGACTGGACTGTGTGCCAAAACCAGAGACCCAGACTGGTGCAAAGCCTTCCATTATTCCATACCCCTGTGTAGTCTCCACTCCTGGTTTTGGCTTAAAATCACTGACATGTGAACAAGACCTAAGGATATATTCACACAACCAAGAATTGTTCAGGTTTTTGAAGCCAAATTATGGTATGAATCGTAAAAAGGAGGACAGCTATTTCACTCTCCTGCTTTTACCTTCCAGAAACTGCACCTAAACATGTGAATATACCCCATAAGTGTGTGCAAGACAAAAGAAAAACCCAACAAATAAAAACAGAAGACCGACGTAGCAGTGCTGAGATTGTTACTTGCTGACTTGGGTATTGCTTATGCAAAGGATTCAAGCAAAAGCGACTGAATAACGGATTATCGTGATGCACAAACAATGCAAAAGAGCAACATGACAAACTCAGCTCTGCTAAATCTGGAGCGTCATATCTTTGTATATAATAAAGCTTATGTACACAACATGGTTAAAGCAGAAGTATGGGATGGGTAAAATAGCTTTTAAAGGCACAGCACTTACCTAGTAGGAGGCACAGAACAGGGACCCTCCAGCAGAGTCTGAGCCGTGTGGTCCTCATGTCTACAAGGGCATGTCCTCAGCCTGGACCCCAGCCTTCATGTATCACCAAGACTTTCCCTGTGACTACAGACTCTGATAAAACTTCCTCCTTCTCTCCCTGCGGCTTCTCCTGTTCTGTATGTGAGTCACCACCTGACTGAGATCATGTGCTCGCCTCCCAGCTCCTAACAAGCTCCTCAGCAGCAGGGATGGGGCCTCCAGGAGCCGCACCCCTCCCCAAAACCATTGTTTGGTCCTGTAGGGATTGTATTACCATTTCCATATTCATGACGTATATTCGCAACGTTCTCATCCATTCTTGTGTCTTCCTCGTCTTTAAGGTTAGGTTCACATCTGCGTTGGAGTCTCCGTAGGATCCCATCTAAAATCGGAGGAGAGAAAAGCCCTGCACGGAGATCTTTTCTCTCTGCCAGAATAAAACCAGCGGAAGCCCAATGGACCCAATTATAGTCTATGGGGTCCGCGCGTAACCACTTTTTTAGTGGATGGACTCTCCATCTTTCGGGTCCCCATGCAGACCCAAACGACGGAGAGCTGAATGCTAGTGTAAACCTAGCGTAAGTTTCTTAGGCTACGTTCACACTGCCATCATTTTCGCCCATTGCTCTGATCCATCAACGGATAAGAGCAATGGACTATAACGGTGATAGAGTGACTCAACATAAACGGAGTCGTCCCGTGTGTATCCGCCTCCATTCACTGTCATGTAAAAAGCACGGCGGAAGCTTTCTTCCCTCTTGTCAAGGCTGCAGAATTTTCTTCTTCGGTTAGAAAAGTAAGAAAGCAAAATGGCAGAAAACTTACAGTGAATGGAGATGGATGCAGGCAGAGGGGGCTTCGTCTGCATCAGTCATTTTGTCGGCGTTTCAGTCCTTTAACAGATCAGAACAAAGGACTTCAGCGATGGTTGTCAGATAGTTGGCTTAGGCTCTGTTCACATCTGCATTGTTCATATCCATTATTCTTGTCTTATGGTGGCAGAGAGGGATCTATCACATGACGGACACCAATGGTGCTAGGCAGATCCCATTTACTATGATCGGGTCTGTCGAGATTCCGTTATGGAGTCCATCGTTTTAAGAGACAAAATACTGCAGCAAACTACAAATGGAGTCCCAAGGGCAGATGTGAACAAAGCCTCAGGCTATATTCACATGGCCAAGGTACAAAACAGCCGTAAAAACTGTCCATGTCTTTCCCCAATTTTCACGGATCCCCCATACATTCGAGTGCATGGAGTGATCTGTGAAAATGGACAATAATAGAACGTGACCTATATTTTGACGGTTTGTTACAATGGACTGTCAAAGTAACAGTCATTTGAATAGCCCCCATTCACTTGTATTAAATCTATTGCAGCCATGTGACAAGGCTCAGACTGGCCCACTGGGGTAACAGTAAATCCCTGGGTGGTCCTTGTGCATTTAGGGGGTCCCACTGCCCCCCCCCCCACTGTTTTTTTTTTACTAGGCTGTTGCCAGTTGGATTAGTCCAGTCAGTAAAGGCTGCTATTCACTTATCGATGCCTGATCCTGCCAACAGCAGCCTCTTCCACCTCCTTTTCAGCCTCCAGGGGGCCCCTGAAGGGTGAAGGGGAACAGGGCGGGCTACTGTGGGCAGGAGCAGGGATCAGTAAGTGAATAGCGCAGGGGTAGGATGCAGCCGATTCTCCCCAGTTCTGACAGGTAAGTAATGAGCTAATACCCCTCTAGGGGGATGCCAGTAAAGGGACCGCCATGGTCCCCCCCATACTTTATACTGTGTGAATAGGGTTGTGAATCAATGGTCTACACCGGTGTTTCTCAACTTTTTGAGCGGAGTACCCCCTAGTGAGGAAACGTCCTAACAGAGTACCCCAAAGTAGCCATCACATAAATGTTAACAAAATAAGACTTTGTTTGGAGCCTCCATCAGCAGTTATGTAATGGCCTTGTCAGTGCACCCACATGTAATATAATGGCCCCACAGTGCCTCCACATGCAATACAATGGCGCCCACATTGCCCCCATGTAATATAATAACCCCTACAGTGCCCCCGCATATAATATAATGTCCCCCACATCTAGTGGCCTCCACAGTGCTCCACATATATATTTAATGTCCCCTACATATAATATAATATAATGTTCCCAACAGTGCCCCCACGCTCAGTGATGTTTAAGGGTGAGCTGCATTCATTACTTTGAAATGCAAAGACATCAATATACACATTTGGCTAGGGTGACACAGCGACATGTCATGTGACAAAATCTTTTTTAGAGTTGCGATTTGGCTGTAAATTCCAGTCACAAGTCACTGATATGCAACGTGTGACCTGCAACCAAAATCCAATAGTGTTAGATTTTTTGCGACTGTCATGTTGTAGTCACATTAGATGCGACTTGTATCCAACTTTTTGTCACACAACACATTTTGCTATGTAGCCCTAGCCTTAGTCTGCTGATAGGACAACCATGACATGTGCCCAGCCCAGGATGTATGACATGGTAACATTTTGAGAATCCATACACATGAGATGAAATCAGTCGAAGAAGCCAATTTCAGCGGGACAGGCCGACCCAGTGCTGGCCCCAAAGCCAAAAGGCTGACATGCAGAGAACACAAAAGAAAATGGGTACTCCAGCATATGAAATAGAAGCGCTCCTGCAACATATATTAGTGGTTTCGGTGGTAATAACATCCATTTAAAGGATAAGCTTGAAATTAGATTTTTTTGATGGGGGGAATCTGGAACAAAGATGGAGGACCAAGAGTTTTCAAGGCATTTCCAGGGTAAATAGAAAACTCCCTGAGGGCTACAATGCCAAGACTGGCTCAGAAGAAGTGCAACGGCTCAGGTGACCACTGCAGCCAATCACTAGCGTCAGCATTGTGGGGTATCACTGGTGCTATGTCACCGGTACCCAACATGTGACCACTGAGGCCAGGGATTGGCTGCAATGGTCACCTGAGCCTCTGTATTTCTGGTCAGGCTACCTGGTGTCGGAGTGACCCACCAGAGTACCAAATGTTACTCTGGTGGGCCCAAGATCTAACACAATAATGGTCCAGCAGAAGACACCCAAATTCAAAGGCTACTACGATCTATTTCTTATGGGTTGTTGGAGGTGGGGCCCCCAGAATCATTTTATTTGGAGGGTCCAAGGAACCCTAGTCTGACACTGCTGGCACCGAATGGTACAGGGGATGTGAGGCCAGAATGGAGGACTCTAAGTAGGGAAGTACAACTTATTTTATTCTATACCACCCCCGACCCACCAGGAGTTTTCCATTTATCCTCGAAAACCCCTTTAAAAAACACCTTTAATATAGATCTTACTGACTGATTTCAGTCTTAATAACTTCTCATCATAATGAAGGGTTATATATGTGATTGTTGTGATCCCATTGAAGCTTGGACATACTGTACATCCTCCGCTCACTTTAGTGTCTTCTGCTCTGTAATTTAAGGAACAATGGCCGCTGTATGACGAAACATTGATCTATTGTGCTTGTCTACCAAGTATGAAGATACAAGGTGAGATCACACCGTCTACCATGAGCGCCCTGCAATCTGGATGGAATGTCCTTGGCCTGTAATGACAGTGTCTTGGTTTCCAGAAATAGCCATCCTATATTAAGCCTATAGTAAGGCAATTTTAGGTCACTGACATAACCATATGAGGGTTTCTTTTATACGGCTCTGCTGTGATTTTTTTTTTTTTTTTTTACATGTCGCATTGTGTGTTATAAATAACGTTCTATGGGTTGAAAGGAATTAGACCTTTTATGTAGTTTTATATGATTTTTATATGTTTTTGTGCAATAACCAAAATTTTCAAAAATTTGGGGTGGGAAAACTTTTTTTTTTTTTTTAACTTTATTTTTGTTCCACTGTGACTGAGGGCATATATTGTATACCATCAGACAGGACGGGGGTCAGGGGGTCTCCATTACTAACATAGGTGGGACCCACATCTGCCATTTATGTATGACATGTGTTGTAGATATGCTGTCATGAATCAGCTCTCATACAACATATATCCGACTCACTGTATACCACTTTGGTTGGGTAGCCACACTTTACGCACCACACATGCACAGGCAAACCTTGCTGCAATTATAAAAGGGTGACCTCGCAACTCACCTATCACACTAGGCCATACAAGAGGGAAGTGACCTTCTACAATTACACATCCACACAAATAACTGACGCTTTATGGTAGGTGAGACACCAATATACCAAAACCACGCACAAATAGCAACCAAAAGCGTAATAGGGCTAAGCAACATTTACACTTTTCGGAAATTTGGAATGTTTCGAGCCAAGGACAACCTTATTAAATTTTAGATTTAATATACACAACAAGTACAGTCCTTAACAAAAAAAGATGTAACAAAAAGATATGCGAACAAGATAAAATAAAAAGGAATACAATAAAGAACTGACCCGTTTTTAAAGGAAGTCTGTCAGCAAGAAAATCAGTAGCAAACTGATGACAGTATGTTGTAGGGTGACTTCTACACTTACCAAAGACGTATTTTTTTATTCTGCAATGTAGCTCCATCTTCATGGAAACCAGAGTTTTATTTATATGCAAATTAGCTGAAAAGGGCTTTAGGGGCATGTCTTCTCCTGCTGGGGCTTCATTCTCTGCACTAGATAATTGCTCCTAACCGCTGCCCAGCTCCGCTCCCCACTGCTTGAGTGACATCTTCCAAGACACACCCCTAAAACCCTTTTTAGCTAATTTGCATACGAATAAAACACTGATTTTCATGAAAATGGACCTGAAATGCAGAATAAAAAATGAATTTTTGTAAAGTATAGAAGGTACTTTCATTAGCTGGATACTGATTTTCCTGTTGACAGACTCATTTTAAAGCGGTTTTCCAGGCAAAAAATCTTTTTTTTTAAAAAAGGTCTGTTAGTGTTATTAATGTGTTAATAAGTACACCCATATATCTTTAGCAGTGTTTTGAGTGATTTCTGGGTTTCTCTAGGAGCTCCTGACATCTTCTGCATTTGTTTACATGGTTTAGCTTCCTGCTATGTAGCCTCCTGTGTACTTTCTACACTACCTCCCTCTCACTCAGCCCTCTCCTTTCTCACTCTGTTGCACCCCCCCTCCCTGTCTCCCTAGCTAAGCTATCCCACCCACTACTAGTCCACCCCCCCACCACATCATACTTACCTATCTTCCTCTCTGGGAGACGGCTCCTCCTTTTCACTGTGTGCAGGCTGGAGACGCTTCTCTTCCACTTTCCTAGCGTGTAGACAGGCCGGGAGTACCTGTAATGCCTGTGCAGTAGAGATGGAGTGCCATCTCTACTGCACATGTGTCGCAGGCAACTCCAGACTGCGCAAGCGCTTGCAGAGGGGAGGAGCCGTTCCCAGACAGTTAGACACATAAGTATTGATGGGGTTGGGGGGGGAGAGTACTGGTGACATTCCATTTCGGAAGCGGGGAAACGGAACATCACCGGATTATCAGAAAGTGTCCCTGGGGTGGTCACATGACTATGTGACCACCCCAGGGATATGGGTAATTATAGATTTTTTTTAATATAAGTAAATTAGAAGTTAGGCGGGGGAGTGGGTTTAGTTTAGGGGTTAATTCATATTTTATCCCGGACAACCCCTTTAAGCCTGGCGCTGGAGCACTGCAGAAGAATAGGACTGTGGCTCCAAAATATCTGACCAAGAGTTCATGTACCTCATCGCATTTATGAACCCCTCACCCCAATCTACTTCTTGGAACCTTCCACCTGTGACTGGGATGCCATAATTTTCCTTTGCTGAATATCAGTTTTGACCTGGCTGACTTCCAGACTGACTAATGGAGTTGAAGCGTCTGGATCACCGTTCACACACAAATGTGTCTGTCTGTACCCAATTCATGTCCTGAGACTTAGCTGGCCATCTGTATCCTGGCGTGTGGATTGTAATTACCATACAAATAAACAGGAGCCGTGCTGACACATTGAAGCGAACACAAAAGTTAAAACATAACTAGGCACTATAACATATATACAATTCATCACATATGCCATAAATGTTTGTGATGTCAATACACCTTAAGACTCAACATAGACTGGGTACAGGAGTAAAGGGGGGGTTACAGGTTATTTTTCAAAAACAGCACTGGGCTGTTAAAGTATAGTATTGTAGCATTCATTTGTAGGAGTTTGAGCTGCAATACCAGACACAGCCCCTAGACAACAGTGGCGCTGTTTCTGGAGGAAAAAGGGCAAATGTGTCTATGTTTGTTCATACAGCTTCCCACTAGTTCTTAGGGGACAGAAATGTCCGGTACTGACCATGTGACTATACTAATACATTGTGCTTAATATTATCTCCTTCTGGATAATGACATTACAACAAAATGTGGATGTGTCGTGGTTATTTGTGAGTGCCATGAAATTCTTCTTCTTGGCTATTAAAGTGTAAGATTAGCATGGAAATGTACGACTACTTCTCCTGTGAAGATGTCTCGTGTGGCCGTCATCTCCTATACGACTACAGTGATTATAGTAATGAACATTGTATGTCCTACTTATGACTGATATCAGCTGAGACGTGTCGAAAATAGGAAACAACCTTACACATGTCCATCCAAGACGCATGTGATGATGTATGTACCTTGTGTGGGAGCTATAATAATGACCAGCTGCTGGTCAGGAGCCTCAGACATGTAAGGACCTGCCATTGTGACGTAGACGGTCCAGTAACAGCCTCCATATCAGGTCCTTGTGCTGGAACAGGAAGTCGGTTTTATTATGGAGATGCTGTCGGACCAAGGCACCACCCTGACAGTGGGTAATGGAACCTAGAAATGGCACCTACAGTACAGAAATAGAAGGGTTAATAGTTTATTTTTGACAATTAACAAAATGAAGTGAATGAAGAAAAGAGAAATGTAAATCCCATCAATATTTGTTGAGACCTTTGCCCTTTAGAGGAGGAGTCCTAGAAGCAGTGGCATAACTAAAGTCTTGTGGGCCCCGGTGCAAATTTTTGTCTGGGGCCCCCTACCCCCTCCCTAGAGCGAATTCTTGATAGTGGCGGTTATGGGTGCTGCAGCCATATCTCAGATACAACTAGAGTGAGCAGCGCAGCGCCCGGCATGTAAACAATACTGGGAGAGTATAATATGCTCCACAGTGGCCCCCGCGCAGTATTATATGCTCCACAGTGACCCCACACAGTATTATATACTCCACAGTGGCCCCCCACACAATATTATATGCTCCACAGTGGCTCCCACACAGTATTATATGCTCCTAGTGGCCCCCACAGTATTATATGCTCCACAGTGGCTCCCACACAGTATTATATGCTCCACAGTGACCTCCACACAATATTATATGCTCTACAGTGGCCCCCACACAGTATTATATGCTCATCAGTGGCCCCCACACAGTATCATATGCTCATCAGTGGCCCCCACACAGTATCATATGCTCCACAGTGGCCCCCCACACAGTATTATTTACTCCACAGTGGCCCCCCACACAATATTATATGCTCCACAGTGGCTCCCACACAGTATTATATGCTCCTCAGTGGCTCCCACACAGTATTATATGCTCCACAGTGACCTCCACACAGTATTATATGCTCTACAGTGGCCCCCACACAGTATTATATGCTCATCAGTGGCCCCCACACAGTATCATATGCTCCACAGTGGGCCCCCCCACAGTATTATATGCTCTACAGTGGCCCGCGCACAGTATTATATGCTCCACAGTGGCCCCCACAGAGTATTATATGCTCCCAAGAGCAACCCCATAAAGCCGGTGCTATTATTATACTTTGGGTCACCTCAGACCCCAGAGTATAATAAGTGTAAGCCCAGGGGAAGTGATTAAAAATAACAAACACTTATACTCACCTTACCTTACTTCATCTCACCTCTCCTGGGCATCCTCGTCCCATCTGGCTGTCTTCAGCATCTTGCTTGGTTCTCTTCTGTCTGGCCTCAGCGGTCACTCTTGGCTGGCGATTTCCAGCTGGCTGCGGCCCCCATACCCCTCCAGGCCTGGTCACCATCGCACCACGTGTTTCAAGTAAATGGGACGGAGCTGCAATTCCTGACTCAGCCTATGGGTAAGGATGGTACTGTTTCTGGGAGAAATGGCTCTATTACATAACATTAATGTGTGAGTGAGATGGTAATTGTGATGTCACTCTTGTCGGGGGTTATATGATGTCACTATGAAGGGTGTGGCAATACATGTGACATCAGTAAGACATCAGGAAGTTTCTGTGAGGTCATAGCAATACCATATAAATACCGGGCTCCTCAGTACAGGTGAGAAACAACCATCGACTGTCAAGGAATGCTGAGAGTTGTAGTTTTACAAGAGCTGGAGAGCTGATGATTGTGATGTCACTGTGGCTGGGGCTTATATGATGTCACTATGAAGGGTGTGTCAATACATGTGACATCATAAAGTGAACAGGAAATTTCTTTGAGGTCATAGCAAGACGGTATAAATACCTGGCTCCTTAGTGGAGGAGAGAAACAACTGTCGGCTGACAAGTAGTTTTACAAGGATAAGAGAGACATAATATGGGGCCCACTGCAATAGAGAATCACAGTGCACTTCATGGCTGCTGTCTCAAGTCCCGCAGGGCCATGTGTAGGGTCCATTACACAACACAGCAGGCCACTGATAATAGTCATATGTCAGTATTATATATAATGGTTATATTATTGAGCTTCATAGTACAGTCATGGCCAAAAGTTTTGAGAATGACACAAATATTCTATTTTCACATGATCTGCTGCCCTCTGGTTTTTATGTGTGTTTGTCAGATGTTTTTATCACATACAGAAATAGAATTGCATTCATATTATGAGTAACAGAAGCTTATATTGACAGTTAGAATGAGTTAATGCAGCAAGTCAATATTTGCAGTGTTGACCCTTCTTCTTCAGGACCTCTGCAATTCTCCCTGGCATGCTCTCAATCAACTTCTGGACCAAATCCTGACTGATAGCAGTCCATTCTTGCAGAATCAATGCTTTAATTTTGTCTGAATTTGTTGGTTTTTGTTTGTCCACCCGTCTCTTGATGATTGACCACAAGTTCTCAATGGGATTAAGATCTGGGGAGTTTCCAGGCCATGGACCCAAAATCTCTATGTTTTGTTCCCTGAGCCATTTAGTTATCACCTTTGCTTTATGGCAAGGTGCTCCATCATGCTGGAAAAGGCATTGTTGAGCGCCAAACTGCTCTTGGACGGTTGGGAGAAGTTGCTCTTGGAGGACATTCTGGTACCATTCTTTATTCATGGCTGTGTTTTTAGGCAAGACTGTGAGAGAGCCGATTCCCTTGGCTGAGAAGCAACCCCACACATGAATGGTTTCAGGATGCTTTACAGTTGGCATGAGACAAGACTGGTGGTAGCGCTCACCTCTTCTTCTCCGAATAAGCTGTTTTCCAGATGTTCCAAACAATCGAAAAGGGGATTCATCAGAGAAAATGACTTTCCCCCAGTCCTCAGCAGTCCACTCCCTGTACCTTTTGCAGAATATCAGTCTGTCCCTGATGTTTTTTCTGGAGAGAAGTGGCTTCTTTGCTGCCCTCCTTGAGACCAGGCCTTGCTCCAAGAGTCTCCGCCTCACAGTGCGTGCAGATGCACTCACACCTGCCTGCTGCCATTCCTCAGCAAGCTCTGCACTGCTGGTAGCCCGATCCCACAGCTGAAACACTTTTAAGAGACGGTCCTGCCGCTTGCTGGTCTTTCTTGGGCACCCTGGAGCCTTTTTGGCACCAATGGAACCTCTCTCCTTGAAGTTCTTGATGATGCAATAGATTGTTGACTGAGGTGCAATCTTTCTAGCTGCAATACTCTTCCCAGTTAGGCCATTTTTGTGCAGTGCAATGATGACTGCACGTGTTTCTTTAGAGATAACCATGGTTAACAGAAGAGAAACAATGATGGCAAGCACCAGCCTCCTTTTAAAGTGTCCAGTGGTGTCATTCTTACTTAATCATGACAGACTGATCTCCAGCCCTGTCCTCATCAACACCCACACCTGTGTTAATGGAGCAATCACTGAAACGATGTTAGGTGGTCCTTTTAAGGCAGGGCTGCAATGATGTTGAAATGTGTTTTGGGGGATAAAGTTCATTTTCTAGGCAAATATTGACTTTGCAAGTAATTGCTGTTAAGCTGATCACTCTTTATAACATTCTGGAGTATATGCAAATTGCCATTAGAAAAACTGAAGCAGTAGACTTTGTAAAAATTTATATTTGTATCATTCTCAAAACTTTTGGCCATGACTGTAGACAATACACAGTATGGTGAAGAGTCACATTCATATAAGAGAGGAGAACAGAATAGGAAGACAAAATGGTGAGGACCTTTGTGAAAGAGGCTTTAGTACTCCAGTAACTCATGTCATGATATGGGCCACACTCTATGACCCTCAATGGGATGTCAAGTATAATTAGAAAATCAGATTAACCCATTATTACATTATCCAGTGGTTATCCGCCACGTGTCCCACCACCAGATCACGTCTTACATTAAGTGTTCTCAGTGACAAAGACTGACAATACATTGGTCATGCGCAAGGGAAAAAAACAGCGATGGCAGGCCTTAGGGGTATGCGACCTGTGTGGTCTTCCGGGGAAGGGGGGAATCAACCATGCCTGTTATGGTGCCACAGATGCCCAGGCACCAACATATCCCAATAGTAACCATATAGCCATGCTAAGGAACAACCTGGGATGATATTGTGGCGCAGATTTGGCATTTCTTGCTCCAAAAGTGCACCACAACCCCCATTCTGTGCCTGGCTTACCACTTTGTGTGAATATGGGTGGAGCGGGGCACCTACGCCCAAAATATTTATTATGGCTCCCACCAGTTAGTTTTCAATTCCTGACATCCTCCTCTGACCCTTTTTATTGGCAGGTTATTTCCGCCCCCAGAATCTCCTTCCTCTGGATGTTATACCTCGATCACATCATTTCCGATATACATTCTACATCGCTGCACCAGAAAACCTCACAAGGCTGACATTGTATGAAATCCTGGCCTAGACTAGTCTAGCGCTCATGACCAGGTCTGGTTCAGACACTCAGATCCCTCGATTTTTCATATTTTAACATGTTATGGGGCCTGAAACCTTAGATGGCCCCCTGCTACATTTTTTTTAATAGGCCATTACATGTTGTATTATTCCAGAAGATAATGACCTCTATTTACGTACCAATCCCCCCTTCAGCCCTCCAGGGGGCCCTGTGTGTCCTACAACATGTCACTGACGCTATTCAGCATGACCCTCCTGGAGGCTGAAAGGGGAGCAGAAGCAGCAGTGGGCAGGAGTGGGGATTAGTAAGTAGGGCTGCGGCACTTTCAGTATTTGTTGGGCAAACCTTGCGAGATTCATCTTGCAGTTTTGTTCGGACGTCTAACACGAAACTGCTATTATTATACCTTGGGGTCTCTTCAGACCCCAGAGTACAATGAGTGGAGGCCCAGGGGGGTTATCACACTTAAGCCGGTGTCATTATGCGTTATGACACTGACATGACCCACTTGACATCATTGAAGAGGCCGAAGACCCACACCGGAGCCCAGAAAAGGTAACACTGTTTTTTTTTTTTTTGTTTTTTTTTGATCACCTCCCCTGGGTCTCCGCTCATTATACTTGTGGGTGGTTAACCCCCAAAATTTTGGGTTTGTAACAAACACCGTAGGAACAATTATGGAACATTATACTGTGTGAAGGGGCCACTGTGGGACATTATACTGTGTGGAGGGGCCGCTGTGGGACATTATACTGTGTGGAGGGGCCACTGTGGGACATTATACTGTGTGCAGGGGCCACTGTGGGACATTATACTGTGTGCAGGGGCCACTGTGGGACATTATACTGTGTGCAGGGGCCACTGTGGCACATTATACTGTGTGCAGGGGCCACTGTGGCACATTATACTGTGTGCAGGGGCCACTGTGGGACATTATACTGTGTGCAGGGGCCACTGTGGCACATTATACTGTGTGGAAGGGCCACTGTGGGACATTATACTGTGTGGAAGGGCCACTGTGGGACATTATACTGTGTGCAGGGGCCACTGTGGGACATTATACTGTGTGCAGGGGCCACTGTGGGACATTATACTGTGTGCAGGGGCCACTGTGGGACATTATACTGTGTGCAGGGGCCACTGTGGCACATTATACTGTGTCAATGGGGCATTACACTATGTAGGGGCCAGCAAAGTGACTATTTTACTGTGTGGAGACCAGTAAAGGGGGCACCAGTAAATGGGGTGCTATGGCATATGGGGGTGGGGCCCACGACAAAAATTTGCTATGGGGCCCTGTCTTTGCTAATGCTACACCCATGCATGGATTCACACTGAAACTGAGCCACAGAAAACCTGTCTCTGGATATTATGCTGCACTCCGGGGTCATGTGTCTATTCTCCAATCATGAAAGGGTAGGGGTCTCTAATAAAGTGGCCATTCAGTTTACTGATAGAAGCAAAGTGTAAAGTTACTTGAAGTCAGAGGTGTAACGTGAAGCTCATGGGTCCTAATGTAAAATCTGTAATGGGGCCTCTGCCTATCTTGTGTCATTTAGAATTTGGGTATATTTTATGGCAGAGGGGCCTTGGGGTCCAGGACCTGGTAATGACTGCTGCCCTCTCCTATAGCTACGCCCTTGCATGCAGTCTAATTTACTTACTATATAGGTAAGGTTCTGTTCACATCTGCATCATGGTTTCCGTCATGGTTTATATCATTGTGATTTTTAATGTCAAGGAATGTTTTAATAAAAAAAATATTAACAGCACAGCTGGGACCTACAAGGATCAGGAGAACAGGGGACTGGAGGACATAATCTCTCTCTTGCCGTGAGTCACATTGATACTGCGGCGATACTAACACAGGCTGGCATTCATAGGAAGCAGAGAGAAGTTCAGGTCACAAGACTTGTTTCGGGGTATATCAATGTGCTAGTTATTCACACTTAAAGGGGAACTCAATCCATAATGCACAGCTCCATTACATCACTAATTTTCATGTCAGCCATGATCAGATTGTAATACGCCCCACCCGCCAATAGGGATGCTTTCACACTCGTCTTTTCTATCTGTTCTTCCGGTCTGTCAAAGGACCAGAACAACGGGCTTAATATTAAAACAGATCCATCCAATAATAGATCCCAAGGGGCCCCATTGACTATACCGGGGTCCCCTAACTGTCCCTTGTTTTTACTATTATATCCCTGAATTAATATGTTGTGCTCGCAGGGTCCCCATTCTTGGGTCACAGACTTGTTGTTGCTCAGTCCTAATGCAGTAAATGGGATTGAGCTGTAATAGCAGACACAGCCATTATTGAAACTGTGCCTCAACACTGCCCCCTCATGGCCTGCACTAGCCATAACCCTGTCTGATTTACTCTTTAATGCCTGCATCCTTACAGCGCCCTCCATAACAGAGCCAGTCACAGTGTAAACACAGTTCTAGCTGCACCTGTTACCAGCCAGCAGAGGGCGCTGTGACATATCTTCCAAGACCTGCAGGGAAGAGCGATCAGAGATGCCATCTTTTCACAGTCAGGTCCTGTTGCGCTATTTACACAGACAAGTATGTCCCTGTCTTGACAGCTGAGAAGGGGTTTATACAACGATGAAAGGGAAGTTTTAATTTAAAAATAAATCCAAAAGGAAACTACCACCAATTTTTTTTTTTTTACTTATTAAAACCAGATATTGGAATCACTTTTTTTTTTTTTTTTTTTACCATTTTCTGATTGTAGATTTCTTTATTTATTAAAGCCCTACCCAATTAGAAAGTGTAACGTTGCTGTCATGCTTCGGTGGACAAAATGAAAATTGCATGGTATTGTACTTTATTATTATTTTAATAAATAGTGTGACATGGAAAATTAAAAATAAATAAAAAGAAAACTCTTCTTCGCTATTATGACAAAATGTGTTTTTTTTTGGTGCTAAAAAAAAAAGTTACCAATATAGCAAGGAAATCTCCCGACATTCCATCTCTTCAGCATTGGCTTCAACATATTAAATATTTTCTGATTTGTTATACCTGAGTAGGAAATATCCCTATACGTTTGATAAAATATGGGCACAATGGTTAGCAAAGGCTGAGCGCACTACTTGATCGGATGTATCTTGGGGTTGGGCATGGGGCAGTGTGAATAGTGTCTGACTGGATATATAGTCTTTATTATGGATACTGCAGTGACTGATGCCCAGCTTTTGAATTCCTTACCCTGTTTAATTTGGGTTTTACCGCAGTCATTTCTGTATTATGATTGTTAAAAAGCATAAATAAAACCTTAAAAAAACATTTAATGTGTAAAAAAAAAAAGTAAACATTACTAGGGTTGTTTTATCTTTGTTGCTAATAGCTGCATCCAGAAACTCTTGAACCATTCACAAATCACAATCATAAAACAACAAAATGTCTCACCAGGACCCCTGTATTTAAAGCAAAAAAACAAAACAAAATCAAAAACACAACCCCCTGCTGGAAGTCTGTTCTATGACTGTATAGGCCTTCATGCATGGTGTCAGTTTTTTTGCTGCTAATACTCACATTATGGCTGAAGCATGTTTTACATTTGTACCTCAGCCAGGGAGAGTATACAATATGGAGCTGTCTACCCCCCTCCCCTATCCAGGTCTGATAATGTTCTGCCAGGAGTAACTGTACAATAGCAAATAAATAGCTGAAAGAAGTCCAAGTGACCATAATATAGGAGATCCAGGGCCACTGGACTGTAAACACAGCCAAGCAGATAAAACACGAAGAAAACCAAAAAAACAACAATGAGCACAGTAAAGTATGAGTTAAGCTGCTGCTGTCTGTGATAACCCATCTGCAACCACAGAAGTAACCAAAAATTGAACCAAAAGTACATAGAACACTTTTCTTACATTGTATACAGTGAAGAATCCTGATTTTTACACACAGCAACAGTTTGCAGATATGTCTGTACAGACTTTGAGGAGAATCAACCCCTCCCCTCTCTATTTGCTGTGTGAAGAGATAAAAAGGACTACGCCCCCCTACATTCAAATAAGCAAAGTGGAATAGAGTGTATCTAGGGCCAGAACTGCTTATAAACAAAAGGGTGAACAACAAATTGGCTAGATGGGAGACAGAACGTAGAAATTTGCTGTGGATTACACCCTGAATCTGCCTCCCATTGTTTTCAATGGAAAAAAGAGATCACAATAGGACGCTGAGGGGGAAAAAAACAAAACAAAACATCAGCATCCTCCTTGATCTTGCCGTGGATTTCGTGGCTCAAGACTCCCTGCTGATTAAGCATTCATCTAGGCCTCATACGCAGCGGAAAGCCACAACAGAATGCCCTGCATTGGTATCCAGTCACAGCTGGACTAGACTACAGCCAAATAGAATCTCTCTTCATTCTTCTCCATGTAACCGTACCCTTAGGCTGAGGCCCCACATTGCGGAAACGCAGCTTTTTTTTGTTACAGATTTTGCTGTGGTTTTTTGAGCCAAAGCCAAGAATGGCTACAAAAGGAATGAAGAATATATAGGAAGTTCTTATACTTCTACCTTCTCCTCAATCCACTCCTGGCTTTGGCACAAAAAAAAAAAAACAACCCACAGCTAAAGTAAAGAACAGCTAGAACAAGAAAAGCTGCGTTTGTGCAAAGTAAGGCCTCAGAGGTTTTTCAGACAGACAGCAGCCACATTTTTAAAGTGCATTACATTTTGGTCCAGACTAAATTGAAAAGTAAGTGACCGGCGTGGCCTGAACTGCGATGCGAGCTGTCGTTTTCTGCCGGAGGTCCTGCCCGCATACGCTACAACAGGGACCAACCTTGCCCTCAGACAGCGTCCATGGGGAAGAAATTGCCCCGTACAGCCTCCTCCGGGACCCCAGCACCTCCAACTGCCGCTTCACAGCTGACCCTCCGCTCATACCTTCGTCCGGCGATCCTCTCCTCCTGGACCTCCGCGAGGCAGTGGCCATCTTGTCAGGCCTCTGCCTCTGTTTCTGCTGATGCGGCCCCAACGGGGAGCGCCGCTACATCAGCGCAGCAGCACACACCGGGGCAGCGGTATCGTGCCCCTGGAGCAACGGTGTCCCCGCCAGCGGTCTGGTCGACTTTATTGTCGGGGGGATCCACTGCCATCAGGTACTGCTCATCCCCCACCAGTGGAAGGCGCCATGATTGGGAGGCCACCTTTACCAGGGACCCCCCTACAAGCAGGGGAGGGGGCTCCCTGCCAGCTTCCAAGTTGCCAGTGTCCCTGGGAGCACATAGCCCTGCCTCATCCCCCCCCCCCCCCCTGCAGCTACTACCTCGGCATCAGGGGCAGACGGGCCCACTCCACCGGTCCAGACAGGGGTTTCTCCCGCATTGCATGACACCTAGCAGTCCCTCCAGACCACACCGATACTTCCTGGAGGTGATGACGTGGATTTGGGGGCGACCCCCTCTCTGCCCCCCTTTGCTGAGGCCTCACCTGGGAAGCCTGCCTCTAGTCCTCCGCCTGGGGCCCACCAGGGCCTTGCACCTCCAGCAGCTCCTGACCTATCTCAATGGTACCAATTGCTTGTTAACTTACCGTCAAGGGATGATTTCCAGTCTCTTGTTTCGGAAGTCAAATCCGCTTGTCGGGCAGAAATTCGTGCGGAAATCTCAACGCTGAGAAAAGACCTCCAAAATATCGCTTCTAGGATTGATACCCTGGAGGATGACCACGATCAGACCTGCATCTCAGTCTCTTAACTTCAGGACTCTGTTTCTACCCAATGCCAAGTTATCACAGATATGCAGCGCCATCCGGAAGATCTGGACAACAGAGGCAGGCGCAATAACATTAGCGTCAAGGGCCTTCCGGAGGCTACCCAGGAGGAGGACTTACATACCACGTTAGAGGCCATATTCAACTCCATCTTGCTGGAGCCTTCATCCCACAAGATCAAGCTTGATCGAGCTCACCGTGCCCTACGTCCTAGAGATACTGGCTCTACTCCTCGAGACGTCATCTGCTGCGTGCATAATTTTGCTCTAAAGGAAACTATCCTGGCCAAAGCCAGGCAAATCAAGGACCTTGACTTTGAGGGTGCGAAGATTCAGCTATATCAAGATCTCTCCTGTATTATCCTCCAGAAAAGAAGACATCTCCGCCCCTTGTTACAGCTCCTACAGGATAATCAGGTGCCCTTTCGCTGGGGCTTTCTGTTTGCGCTCACGGCCCGGCGGAATGGACGTTCAGCTACTCTCCGTTCACATGCAGATTTGGGGCAGTTCTGTGAAACTTTGGGTATCCCTCTCCCGGATTTGCCGAATTGGGAATTGGCGACTCCTCGACCCCTTCCTCTGCCTGTGTGGACTGTCTCAACATCCTGAAGAAGATCCCACCCTCACTCGGGCGCAACTTCCCGAAGACAACGGATGGATCCTCCACCTCCCTTGCCCCACTCGGGTCGTTCCTCCTCCCCTCTCCCCCCTCAAGAGACGCTGTTTAGTTTTCAATGCTTATTATGGTTGATCCCATAGCTATTTTCTCTAGCGCCCTATCCAGCGGGTAAGGACGGGTAGTAACTCCCCCTTTAATCCATAATATACCTTTGCCCCCTTTGTTACCCTCTGGTGGCCTTAATCGACTCTCTGCCGACGGTTCGCCACAGCTCCCTGTATTAGGGGGCTTAGTCCAGCTGCGAGGCTTAGTGAGTAGGTCTTGCTGGGTGCACTGGTTGCACCTGCTTGGATCGGGTACTTCTGCCCCCAGTCAGGAGACTTAGTCTTGCCCATGTTGATTTTGACATATGTTTCGTTGTTGTTCTTTTTTCTGTTTTCTGTTCCCGTTTGTCTCCTCCCCTTATGTTCCCATCCTCCCCCCTCCCCATTCTAGGTTTGGAGTCTCGAGACCCTGGATAGCTTCTGGACGGTTCCGCTTCCTGAGTCCTCTCCTTCCAAGCCTCCCTCCCACCGCAGCATCTTGGATGAGACCTGCCTATGCTACATTACACACTACATTTGACATTACTCCCTTGATCCTCCCTTATGGCTAAGTGTCTTACGTTGAATGTGAAGGGTCTGGGCTCTAATCTTAAACGACGCATGGTGCTGCGTGAGCTTCGGTCCCTCCGGGCAGATGTGGCTTTCCTACAGGAGACCCACTTTGATCACACTGGCTCCTTTAATTTTGCCCGCCACTATTACCCCACTGCTTACTCAGCGCACGATAGTCGTAGGAGGGGAGGAGTGGCTATCCTGATGTACCGCTCATGCCCAATCTCTATTGTGACCTCCCATCTGGACCCGATGGGACGTTATATTATACTAGAAGGACACCTTCGTGGCCAGCCTGTGGTCCTTTGTAATGTTTATGCCCCTAACTCCTCACAAATCCCCTTCCTTAAGCGGGTCCTGAGGAGGCTTCGGGATTACTCTGGTGCAGCGCTGCTTCTGGGCGGAAACTTTAATGCAGTCTTCTCTGAGAGAATGGACCGACTGTCTCTTACTGATACCCCTGTGAGTGCCCCTTGATTGCGCCTTGCTCGGGAGTTTTGTCACCTCATCAGGTCCGCAGCCTTATATGATCTTTGGAGGGTTGACAATCCTACAGCACGCTCTTACACTTTCTATTCCCACCCCCATGGTACGCATACTAGAATTGACTATTTTTTTGGCAACACCCTTACCCTTCGTCTTATGACAGGAGCGGACATTGGCCCCATCACGTGGTCAGACCACGTTCCTGTTCAGCTTTCTTTGTCTCCCACCCCTCTTCCTACTAGGCGCTGCCATTGGCGGCTTAACGAATCCTTACTGCATTCCCTTCCCACCCGGGAGACCCTCCAAGCCCACCTCTTAGACTATTTTAACACTAACGTTGGCTGAGTCTCATCTTCTTCCACTCTCTGGGAGGCACACAAGGCTGTGATGAGGGGGCATTGCATAGCTACGGCCACCCGGCTTAAAAAGGATAGGTTGGCCGAGGAGGTGGCCCTGAGGGCTCAGATACGATCCTTGACAGAACGTCTAGCAGCCCGTCCCTCCGCCTCCCTCCTCCGTCGTCTAGTACTAGCTCGGGAGGACCTACACGCTATAGCTACCCGGGCTACGCAGTGCCTTCTCCTCTATAGCAGACAGCGTTATTACGAGAGAGGGAATAAGGCCCTTCTAGCTAGGGCCCTCCGGGAGCGGCAGTCCTCCTCTGCCCCACACGCAGTTTTCCATCACCATCCTGACACTATAGGGACTCTGTTTTATGAATACTACTCTAAATTGTATAATCTCCCTCCGTCAGCCCTCCCAGGTCAGACGCTAGATTTGGAAGCATACCTAACTGCCTGCCACCTTCCCACGCTTCCGAGTTCGGTGTTGGATTCCCTAAATGCCCCTATCACCAGCGAGGAGGTTATGGCCATATTGAAGAACCTTCCTAAGGGTAGTGCCCCGGGCCCAGATGGGTTCACATATTTGTATTAGAAGGTCTTCCAAGTTGAATTAATTCCCCATCTGTGTAGCCTTTTTAATTCATTTCTGGAGGGCTCCCCTATCCCTCAGACTATGTTCCACTCCCACATTACCTTAGTCCCCAAACCAGGCAAAGATCATACAGACTGCTCTAATTACCGCTCTATCGCTCTTTTAAATTCTGACCTTAAGCTTTTCACTAAGCTTCTGGGAACTAGGCTTAGCGGTTGGCTGCCCTCTCTTGTCCACAAGGACCAGGTGGGTTTTGTCTCCTGCAGGCAGGGGGAGACAACACCAGAAGGGCGATGGATTTGATTGACGTGGCCAACCGTTCAGCTACCCCTTATCTTAAGCCTAGACGCAGAGAAGGCCTTTGATCGCCTTGACTGGTCCTTTATGTTGGCCACTCTTGAGCGTTTCGGTTTCTCTGGGGCTTTCCTAACGGCAATTCGAGCTTTGTATTTCACTCACTCAGCAGTTGTCAAACTTCCTAATACTACCTCTCCCGATCCGTAATGGGACTCATCAGGGATGTCCCCTCTCCCCTTTAATTTTTGCCCTCTGTATTGAACCCCTGGCGTCCCGGCTCAGGTCCAATCTAGATATTATGGGCATTGTGGTTCGTGATAGGGAATTCAAGGTATCCCTATTTGCAGATGATGTCCTTTTAACCCTTTCCAACCTCCACACCACCCTCCGGAATCTCCTCAGTACACTCAAAGATTACAGTAACATGTCAGGCTATAAGGTCAACCCTGCAAAGACTGAGGCCCTCCCTATTAACATTTCAGATCCTATCCTACAGACACTTAAAACCAATTATAATTTCCAATGGAGGGACCACTCACTCCGCTACCTGGGTGTTCAGCTCTCTACGGACTACTTCTCCCTGTACTCTGCTAACTATCCTCGCTTATTCAATGAGCTCCGCTCTCTCCTGGATAAATGGCGCCCCCTTCACATTTCCCTGCTTGGGCGGATTACAGAAGTCAAGATGACCCTCCTCCCTAAACTCCTTTATTATTTCGAAAGACTCCCAGTGGCGGTCCCAAGGTGCGAATTAAGATCCCTTCAAAAGGCAATTTTCCAGTTTATATGGAACGCTAAGCGCCATCGTATCCCCATTCGGTGATGTTGACCAGTAAGGCTGGGGGGGGGGGGGGCGAGTTTGGCGGTGCCACACATTTTGCATTATTACTGGGCTGTCCATCTCCGGGCCCTCCCATTTTGGGCAGCACCACAGGCATACACCAGGTGGGTTGAAATAGAGAAGCTTTAGTTGGCCCCAGTGCATCCGAATGCCTTCCTGTGGTCACACTCCCCCCCCCCTCGCCTGCTACTCCCTTATTGGGACTCATTAAATTTACGAGGACAATCTGGAATACATGCTCTAAGCAATTTGCCTTAGCTTCTTGCTCCTCATCCATGATCTCGTTTCTTTATAATTCGCTCCTCCCGGAAGGACTTTCTTCTGCTATGGTGCACCTTTGGAGCAGGCTAGGTCTGTTCCATATCGCGGATCTGGTTGACCCTTCGACCTTGGAGCTTAGGTCCTTTGATTATACTTCGACCCTACATTTGCCAGCTACGGCGTGGTTTCCTTATCAACAAATAACACACTTTGCTCGGACTCAACTTCGATCCAAGCAGGTCTCGCCGCCCACAGCTTTTGAAAGGCTGTGCCGTGCTGGCACCTCCACAAAGGGACTTATATCTAATATATTATAGGATTTTTCCTCCCGTGGGGTGACCTCCCCCAGCACAGGGATACATGACTAGGTGGGAGGATGCTCTGCGTTGGCAGGTCTCGCCTGCACAGTGGCAGACCATATTGTCCCGAGCTGCCAAATCCTCATTCTCATGCACTGGTATCACACGCCTGCACTGCTTCTTACCCTTAATCCTAATATTCCCTCCTCGTGTTGGTGTTGTCAGACCTCGCTGGGTACGGTGTGTCACATTTTTTGGGATGGTCCCATTTGTACTTTTTGGACAGAGGTGCAACTCCTTACTGAGGCCCTCTTTACACAGGGGGTCCCCTGGACCCCATGACTTACTTAATCTTCCTCCCAGGCATTTGGGCAAGGGGGCGTCTAGGCTTTTTTTTATACTTATGTACTACAGCAAAGACTCTAATAGTCCGTCACTGGAGGGAGACGCTCCCTCCCACGGGGACTGAACTGTGTGCCCGCATGAAGGACACCCACAGTCTTGAATTTTTGGCGGCTACTTTGAACCACACTGTAGAGGCCTTTAATTCCATATGGTCGTACTGGGACTAAGATACCCCAGTCTTTAAAAAAAAAAAAAAAAATGCCCCACTGCTGCTATAGTAGACCATAACTGTGGAGGAGATATCTGACTATTCAACAGCTGTACAGACAACATTAGCCAAGATTAAATTTAGATTTTACAATCGCTCCAACAAATCTAAAGCTGGCCACATATATTAAAGTGGGCTGAAATGTCAGACTTTGGCCATTTTCTACAAATTATATATTTTATTTATTTATTTATTTTAAAACAACCAAACCTACCATACTCAATAACCCAAGACAGACTTCTGTCTTCTGGAAAATCTCTGCTGTGGGTTGAAGCAAAGCAGGTCAGAAGCAAAGTACAGAACATTGCCGTCTACAGCAGCTCTTTGCTTAATAGGAGTAGTGGAGCACTGTCCAAGCTGACACTCCATTCAAAATAGGGTGCAAAACACCATATTTCTTATAATTGGTTGGGGTCCCAGCAGTCTGACCCCCACCAATCAGCAACATAGCCCCTATTCTTTGATGGGGGCTAACATGTTACCAGAATACTCCTTAAGGCTGAAGCCCCACGGTGCGGAAACGCAGCTTTTTTGTTGAAGATTTGTTTCCTTTTTTTGAGCCAAATCCAGGAATGGATTGAGCGGAAGTCAGAAGTATAAGAACTTCCTAAATATTTCCCATTCCTTTTGTAACCATTCTTGGCTTTGGCTCAAAAAACCGCAGCAAAGAAAAAGCTGTGTTTCCACAATGTGGTAAAAAAAAAAAAAAAAAGGTTTATATAAATTTTACATACTGTATATTTATATTTCAAATCATCCCCCTTTCCCTATATCACAAGTAAAAAAACAAAATTCCAAAATGTCTGGGCTATAAAAAAAAAAAAACCCCCAAAAAAACCTCACACCTCACAAGAGCCATTTTTTCACATTTAGCCTCCCAAATAAAATTTAACAAAACAGTGATCAAAATGTCCAATGTGAAGATAGTATAAATAAAAACTACATCTTGTGTCGCAAAAAACAAAGGCACCTTACACAGATCAACATGTGGAAACATAAGAGTTACGGGTGTCATAATACGTCAACTAAAATTTTTTTTTTCAGACATTTTTTTTAAAGATATTAAAACATAAATTTGGTACAGTAGTGGTCGCCCCAAAGAATATAAAGAACATGCCATTTTTGGCTACATAAATACTGTAAAAACAAATTCCTGTAAGAAAATGGCGTAAAAGCAGTTTTTCCTCTAATTCCACCCCAGTCTAAATTTTTTTTCCTAGCTTCTAAATACACTAACGAATATTATATGGAACAGTTTATTCTGCACACAATAAGCCCTTATACTGGTCTGTGAACACAAATAAAAAAAAAAAAAAAAAAAAAAAAAAAATTGGCTTTTGGAAGGTGGGGAATAAAAAATAAAAATGGAAGAAGGAAGGGGTTAAACAAATCCCTGGCACCTTTATTACAGCTGTTAGGCAGAATTCAGACATCGGTGTCAGCACGGCTTCACTGTACTCAGCGTGCCAATTCAGCAAAGCTGCGGTCAGAACAAGGATCGCGTTTTATGAACTGAACACGGCCATCTGAACGGGTCCATAAAGAAACAAGGCAGGAAAATCTGATACACTGTGTTGTGCCAAGTACATGGTTTGGTGACAGGGACGTCCACTTTAGGGACATTATCCTAATTCTGTGCATCCACTTCAACAAATAGATATTTTCTCCTGAAGGACTAAGAAGACCTATTTTCCGGTTCATTCCATTCCCATGGATTGGGAAGAAATTTTTTTTCTCTCCAAATCCGCCTCAGATTCTTCATTTTCTGTCCCCTGGTGAAATGTCACTTTGGACTGTGCGGCAAGATTGAGCATTATGCTTAATTTTTCATCGTCCTGCTCTGATCTCTGCCTCCCTTTGAATACAATGGGAAGCAGAATCAGAGCAGAATCTGTCATGTGAACAGGTCCTAAACGGCAAGTTCACGTGGAGGAATTTGGAGCAGATTTTTGTCCTGAATACGACCGAATACGACTAGCGGTCTGCTCCATACAAACTGGTTGCAATGGGATTAGGTTTTTGTGAACAGTGGGGGTTCCAATGTTCAGCCCCCTTTAAAGATATTGACTTGGCACTTTTTTTCAACCAATCCACAGGATAGGCAATAAGTGTCCAATTCACTCGGCTGCAATAGTTCACTGGAGGCCATTCACATGACCAATTTTTTTGGCAGCCCATTTTAACGGACAGTTTTCATGGATCCCTCCATACACTGAAATGCATGAAGGATCTGTGAAAATGAGTGGATATTTTTCACAGCCATTTTGGACCATTTTCATGTGACTCTCGGCTACGTGTAAACGGCGGTCCCCCAGAACACTCTATGAAGACAAGCACTTGTCTAGCCCCAGCAGTGACATAGTGATGAATAACATGGTCGCGGTCATCAGATGTATGGTCAGATATCTGACCGAACAAAGCCAATACATAATGGTTACCAGAAAGGTTACAGACACTGGATTGTGAACAACTTGGCACCCATTTTAATACAATAAGAAAACCCACTGCAGCGTCACTCTTCTCTCAAGGCAGACAATAACGCCTCCATTTTATTAATGCATCTTGGACTCCACATCTATGTTACCAGACTTCCCGACAGAACTAACCCCCCCCTCCTCATCCCTTCTTCCCATTGATTGTTCTAAACTAGGGAAAAACAAAAAATCTTGCAGAAAGCAGAAAAGAAGCAAAACATCGGTTGTGTCAACACCCAATGGCCAGCACTGAGATGTTCACACGCTAGAAGACTTAAAAAATAAAATCTGAAGAGCAAGGTTACAGGAGATTACAGTAGGCTTGACCTCGAGGCCTTGTCATGTCCAAATACTTGCATTTTACCCTTTTGAAATACTGAAGATAAAAATGGAGAAAGGCACCCCTCCCCCACCCCAATGCTGAATGGTGCACGTCACCATTTTTTTCCATTTAGAAAATCATGGTGATCCACAGGATACTGGAGAATAAAAAAAAAAAAAAAAAATCTGGTTTCCGCCAAGAGGATCTGCATTGTGATTGTAGAACTCAGTTTAAAATAGGTTTTAATGATACAAAACTGGCCACTCGTTTCTCATTCAGGTCAATTGTCTTTCGTTCAGGTGAGGAAATAACCATTGACATCGAGAGCAGAACGCCCCACCTCTCCGAATGATCATCCAGAGCATAGTCGCCCCCGGATGGCGATTGTTATATCAAGAACCCCATTTACAAGTCTCATTTTTGGTCCATAGTTTCTTGCCTGGAATCACCACCCCCACTATGAGACATTGGTCAGGGGCTTGTATTTTTTTAGCTTGGTCCACTTGCCAGTGGAATAGTTCATTTCAAAAACTGTGTCGACGATCATTGTGGTGCTGCCTGTGCCGTCTCCTTTCGGTATGACCTCTGTGTATTCGCTGAGCTTTATCTGGATTACGTCGCCCTGTTCTGGGCAGGGGTTCTCTGCACAAGGAACAAACATTTACATTAGAAGGTAAACAGGAAAGAGTATACAGTCATGGCCAAAAGTTTTGAGAATGATACAAATATTAATTTTTACAAAGTCTACTGCTTCAGTTTTTCTAATGGCAATTTGCATATACTCCAGAATGTTATAAAGAGTGATCAGCTTAACAGCAATTACTTGCAAAGTCAATATTTGCCTAGAAAATGAACTTTATCCCCCAAAACACATTTCAACATCATTGCAGCCCTGCCTTAAAAGGACCACCTAACATCGTTTCAGTGATTGCTCCATTAACACAGGTGTGGGTGTTGATGAGGACAGGGCTGGAGATCAATCTGTCATGATTAAGTAAGAATGACACCACTGGACACTTTAAAAGGAGGCTGGTGCTTGCCATCATTGTTTCTCTTCTGTTAACCATGGTTATCTCTAAAGAAACACGTGCAGTCATCATTGCACTGCACAAAAATGGCCTAACTGGGAAGAGTATTGCAGCTAGAAAGATTGCACCTCAGTCAACAATCTATCGCATCATCAAGAACTTCAAGGAGAGAGGTTCCATTGGTGCCAAAAAGGCTCCAGGGCGCCCAAGAAAGACCAGCAAGCGGCAGGACCGTCTCTTAAAAGTGTTTCAGCTGCGGGATCGGGCTACCAGCAGTGCAGAGCTTGCTGAGGAATGGCAGCAGGCAGGTGTGAGTGCATCTGCACGCACTGTGAGGCGGAGACTCTTGGAGCAAGGCCTGGTCTCAAGGAGGGCAGCAAAGAAGCCACTTCTCTCCAGAAAAAACATCAGGGACAGACTGATATTCTGCAAAAGGTACAGGGAGTGGACTGCTGAGGACTGGGGTAAAGTCATTTTCTCTGATGAATCCCCTTTTCCATTGTTTGGAACATCTGGAAAACAGCTTATTCGGAGAAGAAGAGGTGAGCGCTACCACCAGTCTTGTCTCATGCCAACTGTAAAGCATCCTGAAACCATTCATGTGTGGGGTTGCTTCTCAGCCAAGGGAATCGGCTCTCTCACAGTCTTGCCTAAAAACACAGCCATGAATAAAGAATGGTACCAGAATGTCCTCCAAGAGCAACTTCTCCCAACCATCCAAGAGCAGTTTGGCGCTCAACAATGGCTTTTCCAGCATGATGGAGCACCTTGCCATAAAGCAAAGGTGATAACTAAATGGCTCAGGGAACAAAACATAGAGATTTTGGGTCCATGGCCTGGAAACTCCCCAGATCTTAATCCCATTGAGAACTTGTGGTCAATCATCAAGAGACGGGTGGACAAACAAAAACCAACAAATTCAGACAAAATTAAAGCATTGATTCTGCAAGAATGGACTGCTATCAGTCAGGATTTGGTCCAGAAGTTGATTGAGAGCATGCCAGGGAGAATTGCAGAGGTCCTGAAGAAGAAGGGTCAACACTGCAAATATTGACTTGCTGCATTAACTCATTCTAACTGTCAATATAAGCTTCTGTTACTCATAATATGAATGCAATTATATTTCTGTATGTGATAAAAACATCTGACAAACACACATAAAAACCAGAGGGCAGCAGATCATGTGAAAATATAATATTTGTGTCATTCTCAAAACTTTTGGCCATGACTGTACAGCTAAGAGGTGGACGTGAGACCATTACAAACAAAACAATTATATCAATCCTAAGGAATGAAGAAAAAATAACCTTGCCCACCCATGCTGGGCCATTCTGCAGGCTTACTGCTCATGTGCACAGTCATATCATGGATCAGGGTTGTACAGATTCTTAAAGGACTAAATATACACCATCAGTATCAAATCGGTGAGGGTCCACTACCCCAACCCATCCATCTGTTTTGAGGCTAGTGTATGGATCTGGAAGCAGACTGCTATGTATGCTGTGTACATGGCCAGGCCACAATGCAGCTCAGCCACTACACACAGCAGTCTGGATCAGTACACTGTGCTCCAAACAGCTGATCTTCGGGTGTACCGATCTTATATCAATGACCTATCCTAAGGATAGGTCATCAATATCCAGTCCTGGACAATCACAAGAGTGAACATACATGGACCAGTTAGTGACTGTCCTAAACCACACAAGTTTTACAATGATCGGCCCCAGTATTCTGGTGCAATATGCTAAAAATACATCTGATCTGCAAATACTGCCAAAAATCGCCTCACAAAACAGTGATAACACGCTGTAAAATATATGTGGCTTTATGGTTTAGTCTGAGACTGTAGTGCACGGGGGGCCCCAGTTCTCAATATCCCAGCATACATTTAAAGGGATTGTCCTAGCCTAGAAACTGATTGCATCAATATCAGATGCCATATATAGGTCACCTATATTAGACTGGTAAGGTGCCCACTTCAATAGGAGATGAGTAGCAGCACCCCAGAACAGGCACTACACAGTGTACAAAGCTGCCTGCTTCCAGCTCTATACACTGTACAGATCTGGTGGCTGAAGCAAGACTGGAGGAGGGCCGGGCGTCAGACCCTCACAGATCGGATACCAATGATGATCAAATTTTTTTTTTTTATTTTATAAAACTGCACTTTGTTGTTCCTCTGTTATTTCACTGAAAAAGTTGAGTAAATTGACAACCCCTACGTGCAATAGATTTGTGACCTCTCACTTTAATGGGGCTTTCAGAAACCCATGTGATCGGTGCCAAAACATCCCCACGTGCATTTCACCCTCCTACATTGAGGCGTGGGACTTACCTCTTGATCCAGCCATAAAGCCTAGGATTAGAGCCTTCTCGGGTCTTGTAACCTTGTTCGCCGTCTTGAACATTTCCTGTGCGGCAAACATCTGTTCCCTCTGTAAACAGATCACATATACAGATGAAATAACCTATTGAGGAAAATAAGGCAGATACAGAGTAACCATGAACACAGGCCTGGAACATCCCGGGACCCAGGAAAGCAATGTACATTAAAATTCATGTAAGCAAGCAAGACTGACAATATCATTGTCATAAGTGATGAAGTAAGACCAGTATGAAAGGTAAAAATAAAGAAGACTCTGGATGTCAGATCTAACCAGGATAAGGATTCCTCACCCACACTGCAAACAATATACTAACGCAGGGGTAGGCAATCTTCAGCACACAAGCTGTTGTGGAACTACATCTTCCAGCATGCCTACATTCTCTGCTCTTCTTGCAGCTACCCACAGTGAATGGGGCACGTTGGGAGTTGTATTAACTAGTGACTGGTTTGATGCTGGTTGTACTTACTGTAAGAGACAGGTTCTTCTTGGGCTGAGGTTGTGTCTGAGTAGTAATCTGAGGAGCCTGAGCGGCAGGCGTTGCCACCTGAGGTGCAGTCGGTGTCAGTGGAGAGGTAGGAGTAGCTGCAGGCGTTGGAGTGGTAGCAGGGGCATTGGGATTGCTATGATACATTGGTGCCCGCTGTTTAAACTGGGCAGGAAGGGCGTTATTGGGAGTTGTGGGCTCCTCTGTCTGCCTCGTCGTCTGCAAAGCTTCCCGGACAGATCCAGCTACAAAGAAGAAAAAGACAAGCCAGTAAGTCCAACATGTCACTTCATGAACGGTTACATGGTCAGCCAGCAAACTGACTCCTATATAAAGGGGATGTCGGCTCCAAATCGAATCTTCATACTGATGATCTCTCCAGAGGACAGTTCATCAGTATGTGATCTGTCGGGGTCTGACACCTGGACCTTATACAGATCATCTGTTCTAGTAACCTTCAGGTGATGGAAGCTGCTAGTGGATGAGTAGTGTGTGGATCGCAGCTTCAAGTAATAGGAGCAGTGCAGCACTTTACCAAAACGACCGCTATGCAAAGGATGGGGCTGCTGTGCCACTCATCCACTAGTAGCTTGATCAGATGAGCAGATCTGTGCGGGGTTCAGGTGTCGGACAGATCACATACTGGTAGGTTTTCCAGCCTCAAATCATTACGAAAATTTGATTTGAGGCTGGAAAACCCCTTTAATATATTGTGTATATGGGTCTGTATATTACATGGTCGAGCGCACTAGCCTTAAAGGAATCAGCAATATCAGCTAACTTGTGCACTATAAAACATACACTAAGCCCAACCTCATGTAAAACTAAACATCTAGTCATTAACATTAATGGTAGGCAAACGAATGCACAAAGTGTAACGTGAGACTATTAATGCATTATACTAACTGCTAGTGAGGTATTACATTTTGTGGTTAGTCCAAGAGGGGGTTTAACCGAAAGCTCATTTCCTGCAGTCTGCATGTGTTCAGCTGGAAGTGCTCAGATACATGGCTGTATTAGAGGTCAGTCTTGGCTTTCCTTATTACTAAAAAAAGGATCTGGAATCCTGAAGAGACGCAAACATATGTAGTGGACCACAGAGGAGCTGCGTACCTGGCCATGCTATATAATCCTACACCTAGGCTAGTGTGCCTGCAGAACTTACCTTGCTGAGCCTCAGACGCGGGGATGTAGGAGGAGGATGGCACCACACTGGGGGTAGCTGGCAAGTAGCTTGTAGATGGAAGGGCGCTCTCATTGTTAAGGGTACCGAGTTTCTGCAAATCATGGAAGGAAGAGGAACCATATATTAGTTCCATATTGTAGTCATTTATTACATAGAAAACTACAGGTAACAGATCTGCTCATATAGTACTTATACCACAAGCCTTTGGCAAAGTTCATATATATCGGTAGAGGTGACAAAGCAGCAAAACCAATGCATGGCAAATGAAAAATCCTAACACAGAAAACCACAATGGGGACATGGCACAACATTAAAAACCTTAGCCTGTTGAATTATATGAAGGAAATCCTCCACAATGTATAGGGCATGCAGGGGTTTTCACATGACAATGGTGCATGGCGAGCAAGCTCATGAGTGACAGGCAGTTGCCTTACCAGGACAAGTATATGGCCATGGCAAAAGCAGAGCAATGGCTATAAAACACAGCTCAGCTCTAATGGTGGAGATGAGAGGTACCATTTAACCCTCTGAATGCCGTAATCAAGGCATTCAAATGGACAGACTGATGTGATCGAGACCCATACCTTGTATGGGCAGATAGCTAAGGATCTAATGAAGGACCCCAGGGCCGTCTGAACAGATTTCAGGGTACAAACGTATACCATAATTGCCCATGTAGTATTAGTAGACAGTCTAATGTCCTGGTTTGTACAGTGTTGTGCAAAAGTTTTAGGCATGTGTGTAGGGGGATGGGGTGGGAACTCACTGCATAATAAAACTGCTTTCAGGAATAGAAGAGTTAATACTATTTTTTTGTCAATTAGCAAACTGAAAGAAAGAAAAAGAAATATAAACCCCATCAATATTTGGTGTGACCTTTGCCCTTTGCCTTCCATCAGTTCTTCTCGGCACTTGCAGACAGCGTTTGGCAGAACTCGGCAGGGAAGTTGTTCCCGCCATCTTGGAGAACTAAGCACAGATCTTCTGTGGATGTAGGATTGCTCCAATCCTTCTGTCTCTTCATGTCATCCCAGACAGACTGGACGATGATGAGATCAGGGCTATATCTGTGGGGGCCGGATCATCACTTCCAGGACTCCTCCTCCAAAGGGCAAAGGTCACACCAAATATTGATGGGATTTACATTTCTCTTTTCTTCATTCACTTCATTTGTTCATTGACAGTAATAAACTATTAACCCTCCTATTTCTGAAAGCATTCTTACTCTGCAGCATTTTCCCATCATATGCCTAAAACTTTTGCACAGTACTCTATGTATAAGCTAGTACATTACAGCTAATAATAATAATAGTCACGGTATAAGCAGAGTGCTGAGGTTCAGTATGAAAGCGTCTCTTACACACAGACGTTATGACATTGCAAGAATGCTGTCAAAGTAAAAACATTATTTATTTATTACGCTTACTTGTATAGCGCCATCATATCCTGAAGCACTTTACAGTTATTGTCAGTCACTGTCCCATATAGGGCTCACAGTGAACATTCCCTATCAGAATGTCTTTAGAGTGTGGGAGGAAACCGGAGTACACAGAGGAAACCCACGCAAACAAAGGGAGAACATACAAACTCCTTGCAGATGTCCTTAGTTACATTCGAACCCAGGACTCCAGCGCTGCCAGGCCACAGTGCTAACCACTGAGCCACCGTGTTGCCCACATGCACATCAATTTACACAAGAAATGCCATTCTCCGATCTCTAGTATTTTATCAATGATGGTGGGGGAGGGGGTGTTGGGGAATATTACCTGTGTAGAGACCAGGCCAGCAGCATAATCGGGGGTTGCACTTTCCACAACAGTTTCTTCTTTTGGTGGCTTCTCGGCCACGTCGGTTTCTATAAGTAAAAGAGTTGATATATAAAACATTCCAGGAGCATCACATGCCTTATTCCAACTAGTTGCTGGACTGAATATAGGAAAAACTATAGGGGCAAAACTCTGCTTCCTAGCTCAGATACAGAAACCCTATGCAACACCAAACCAATGTGCTTTGTGTATTACAGAGATACAAGTCTCCCATGTGCCATATGGGGCACCACATTCTTCTCTAAGAGCAAAGGTCCCAATAGATCTAGTCACAAATCCTTAACACTATTGTATTAGGTTAAGGAGATCTGGTCTTCGGCCTTTTTCCCCTTGCTTAGACAATCCTATAACAACATTTTGGCTACCTGTACTGAATACAGCGGCACTATAGAAGACTGTGTGTACTTTGGACTCTTGTAGATTAACACCCTGTATATCCAGAGATGTAGTAATATCCTGGTACTCACCCACAGTCTTTCTTCTTCTCTTGGCTTCTCTCCCTGCTCCCACCATGTCCAACTCTGAAATGTCCAAAAGCTACAAAAAAAAAAAAAAAAAAAAAAAAAATCAGGATGAATATACTCCGGAATCATGACCAGAAACGTGAGAAGGCAGAAGATAAACAGACGACAGGACATTCTTCCAAAATGAACAATGACTGCAGGGATATTAACCACCATAATAAAAATAGCAAAGAATAATAAGACCCCATGCACATGACCAAGTATGCTTCCAATGTGGGGCTGAGTGTTCACAGTCATGGACTTGGATGACACTCAGTTATGCACTCACCTCTATGGAGGCTTCTGGTCCATTCTGTTCTGATGACACGGAGCAGGATAAGGGCCTGCTCTATAATCAGGACTCATCTGAACAGAAGGGATCGGAAGCCCCCATAGACGTGAGCGCATCACGGAATGCACTCAGATGTCAGTGTGGTCAGACTGCATTCCGCTGCAAACTCAGCCCCACATCAGACGCACACTCTGCTGTGTGCATGAGGCCTAAAGGCAAATACTACACATACCTTTACTCCTCTTTCTCTACGGAGAGGCGTCCTGGAGGGTGCAATAGGCGTCCTGTTGGGAGTAGGACTAAACACGCTTGGGGTTGTTGGGCTTCTAAATGGTGCCTGCTTTGGTATACCTTTTAGAGGAGCTGTTATGGGAAAGAAGAACCTTATAAACTTCGGCCACATAGCATCACAATTCTTAAGGACAATCCTTCTTTGTTAGAAGCTTCCCTATCTTCGCACCAGCTACCTCACTGCTGAAACTGAGTGATCGGCAGGAATCTGTTTGGGAATGCATCAGCGACTATTCAATTCACTGCAGCGCCACCACAGGAGATATGCAGTATTACACAGTTCCAACATGGGTTGCCTGTATATAGAGTGTCATATATTCCATTTAGAAATGTAGAAAGTAATATCCCTTTACAGGTACCATGTAGGTGCAAGGAGAAGTAAATATTTGGCATGCTTCCCTGGGGATTTTGGGATAAGATATGCAGATAAGTTCCTGCCTTGAAAAAGGATTAAGAGTCTCTTTCTTTTGGAAGAGATTTTTCTGGTTTGTCATGTTGCTAGACTTCAAAAGTGAGATATTGATTTAGAGGATTTCTACCTTTCATAAGAGTGGCACTATAGGCATCGATTTTATTCTCCCCCAGCAAAAAAAAAAAAAAAAAAAAAATCTAATTTGCATCTTTTTATACATAATTTCATCATTAAGTAAATTTCTTTATCCTTTTACAAACATGGTGGGGAGGTAAAAGTGTTTAGTGTATAACTTGACTGGAGGAGGCTACATTTGAGGCTCACACAACCTTATTTCATTGTCTACATGAGCCTTATATGAGTTCCAGAATGAATTAAAGAGGTTTCCAAGGCTAAAATGACCTAAAAATAGGTCACTAATAACAGACTGGTGGAGGTCAAACTGTTCTTTGCTGCTGATACTCAGAGAATGAAGCAGGAAGCTGACAGCACTGTTCTCTGCATAGTGGTGAAAATGAGTCACTGCAGCTGCTAACGTGAATGGGAGCAAACTGTAGTACCTGATCTGGCCACTACACAAAGAACAGCACTGTCTGCTTCCTGCTCCAGTCTCTGTATCAGCTGATCAGTGCAGAGTGTCAGAACCCCACTTATATGGTATCGATGACCTACCCTAAGGATGGGTTATCAATATTTTCAGCCCAGAAAATACCTTTAATTCTAAGAAAAGGTTCAATGTGCATTGGGAAAGGACCCAAAACTCACATTTGCTAATACTTGGCAGATAATGTGCAGGTCCACATTCACATGGCCACACCACACCAGTAATATGGCTGTAAATCCCATCCTGACTAAGAATCTACTGACCCAAACATACAGCACCGTAGTTCCCTATGATGCTACTAGTTTGGATCATTTCACCAGCAGTAGGGACAGCATTTACGACTGTAATATAACATTAAATACAGATGTATTAACCCCTCGAACGTGGCTTTAGTCACAAAATATATCAATTTGTTTCCGGACTCACTTGTGGTATCCAGTTTTTTAACCAGGCCCCTTCCTTTGGAGTGGAATGGCACGCCCGCCGTCTTCTTAAGCTGCTGGGCGGTTTCTGTGGCTGTAAAGTTAAAAAACAAATTTCAAATGACATGTTTAAGTATCGAGAAAACAGAACTGAAAGGATAACGGTGGAAGTTTTTATCATATATACATCTATGGTGTAAAGGAGACATTCACAAGTGGCAGATTCATTGTGTGACCAAGTACAGTACAACGAAAGTAAAATGTGGAACTTTGTAGGAACATGGCCAAATGGGAACCTTCTGGAGATCCTTGTATATTACAGGGGTAAGAGACTGGCAGATGTATTGCAGAAATCTCTGTGATTGTTCTGTTAATCTGAATGGGGCGCGCAAAAAACCATGTCCTCGCCGACAATACAAGTCACTTCAGAAAAATGAAGGCAATTTACAGTCACAAAGATTTCTGGAACAAGGCAAATAACCCTAAACCAAAAAATGTTTTGTTTTTTTAAAGCAAGTTTTCCGGAAGCTAAATATCGATGAACTATACTTTGGATAGGTCCCGGATATCTGATGAGTGGGAGTCCGATATCCAGGATACCCACATATCTGGTGCTTGGAGAGGAGGCGCACTGGTGAGTGCCGCTTCCACTACGCAAACCATGTAACATCATATTCATTTATCAAGTGGTCTGTTTGCAGCTCAGTCCCATTCACGTGAATGAGCTAATCTGCAGTATCAGGCACAGATACTAAACAGTGTACACCCTGCCTGGTAAATAGTGCAGAGGTTGCAGTGTTCACCCGAACACTGCGGCCTCTTCAGCCAGCTAACCTATGGCGTCACCATTCATCTGATATTGGTGACTTGTGCCGCTATGGACACTTGATCGCTAAGGACCTGAACGCTGAATACCCAGTGATCAGAATATGGGACTGAAATGTGTGCGGGCATTACTGGAGATTACAGTACTGGCAGGCCGATAAAAGTGAATGGAGCAGCAATCACGCCAGCGACACTGGCGCTCCATTCACAAGGAAGCCTTAGGGGGACTGTCGGTCCCCCGTCCTCCTGGTCACTGAGAGACTTAATGATTGGACACTTATCCACCATCGACACGACACAGGATAAGGATAAGTTGCCATTGTTACAATCATGGAAAACTCCTTTAAATCCAATTTTCTCTAACCTTATATAGACTATAATTTTTATTTATTTATTTATTTTTTAATTGTGTCAATGCCTCTAAAATGAATATGAAAATGGCCTATAATGACGTATCTAAAGCACCCATGCAAAATTTTACATCTCCATGGTAAACATCCTGTGTTTAATCACTTTTGTCCCCTACTTTGTGCTAGCATACACTTGGATACCAAAACTAAAGGACAGATAGAAGGGGATATGCCTTCAGAATCAGACTACACAGGGGCTGTTTGTTGTCTGTTACCATGGAGATGCACCAATCTGTACAGGAGCTGTAGAAATGATGATACATTGTCAATAATGACCTATTGCAAAGCTGCTTTCTTTTTCATTTAAGATGCACTGGGGCAATAAAAATGGATATGTCTTTAAAAAGGGGTATTCCAGTTAGAATGGTTCTAGAAATCAGTGGGATACCCACCGATCAGCAAGTGACCCCATATCCTTGGTCTAGGGGGTAGCTTGTTCTAACTGGGATATCCCTTTAATGCCTCGAGTACATGACATTTTATGGAGCCATAATGCAGACATCTATGGACCCATGCCATTCCCAAGAAGAATTCGTTTCTATGAAGCGCTCTTCTAGTCGCATACTTACACTTCTGTAGGAGCTCTGCTCGGAGGGTGGCACTTTTTGGCTTCCGTTTTAACTGGAAATGTTTGACAGGAGGAGTCAGCGGTCCAGCCAGCATAGTGAGGGCATTCTTGTTTAGATACTGACATTCCAGGGGTAGCATGGCGGAGGCCTCGCACTCACTCACTGGTTTAGAAAAAAAAAAGTCATGTTAAAGATTGTAAATTAAAAGTAGATTTTGCCAACCTAAGACACCAACTAGGCATTTTAACCTACCCTTTTCTCTGAGCTCTCCTAATATATCCTGCACATTTGGGTTCTGCTCCTCTAGGTCCAGATTTAAAGAGCCAGTGTCTGGAAAGGATTTTAAGATGTCCGCAACCATCAAAATCCAGGGGTCAGAGTCCAGTGTGGCCAGCTGAATAATCTCTGTTAATGCCATCTTCATCTGTAAGACAGAACGTCAGAAGAGTTACTGAAGGTCCAAGGAGTTTATTCACTAACATTTACATTGTGAACCGTCAGACTGCAAGGTGAGCGGCTGTCACACACACCTACCAGGGTAACGCTACATAGCCAGCGATCCCTACTTACAGCCAACACCTTAAAGGGGTGAACGCCACCCCATGCCACTCCACTCAGCAGTGGCAAAACTGTCATTTAGATTTTTGATGACCAGAATTAAAATAAAAAAAATCTCAGGTTGAGTTCAATTGGCGATTCTACAATATGGAACACCAAGATGTGACCGATAGGGCATCTTTGTATTGAAAGACATAACAAAAATTGTATCACCGAGTAATGGAGAAACATGGCCTGGTCAGATGGATGCAGATTCCTGTGGCACCATGCTGATGGGAGGGTCAGAATTTGGCACAAGCCGCATGAACTGATGAACCCTACTTGTCAGGTTGAACAGTTCAGGCTGGTGGTGGTGGAGTACTAGTGCGGGGAAGGTTTTCTTGGCACACCCTGGTCCTATGATACCTATGGATGATGCCTGTGCACGTCACCACAAATTGCTGTGGTTCTGGAGACCAATGGAGGTCCAACCCACTACTAGATGGGAGTCTGTACTAGAGTGGCTGTTCAGTAGGTACCCATGTGCTGCTTATATAGATGCAGTAGTGTATCTATTACTAATCCTGATGAGTCTGTCTCATACCGTTACCATGATGCCAGCAGAGAAACTAAATTCACCATCAAGACGTTTTACAGGTTTCTGTAAGATTTTGGCCTGTCTTATCCATGAGCCATGCAAAAGGATTAATACTAATACCATTCACTATATAAGGATCCCCAGGCAGGTCAAAAGTTCTGTTTCAGGTTTCTTCCCATTTCATCATGTGCTGGTGCAATGAAGAGTAACGTCCCAAATCCCTGAGCAGCAGAGCTATAGCAAACATATATCCCCCAGGTGCTGGTCAAGGAGGCGCCTGCTCTCTGTATTATCCTGGCTCTAAACATGAACAACCACCACTAAGGCAGCTCGCGCCTGGGTGAACCCGTCCAGTTCTCAATGCTGCCAGTGATGGCGAGAACTGGTGTGACTACTGGGGAAGTGGGAGGGGCATGAGCAGAGACCCTGCTGTGACTACAATTAAAGGGGCTCTATTGTGACTACTGGCAAGGGGGTATTGATGGGGGCCAATATCCTGTTTGTGGAGCATTAGGGGAAAATATTAAAAGGGCCCCCAGGATGATCAGCTGCACGAAGCCGCTTTTGGCGCCTGAAGCAGAACTTTCTATGCTGTATAGCGGCCCGGCGGCTTCGCTGCAGCTCAGCTCCCATTGACAACAATAAGTGTTAAGATGCACTGAAGGTGCCCGGCAGCTATACAGTAGACGGATCTTTCTGCTTCCAGCCCTGTATTGTGTACAGGACGGGTGCTGGAAGCAGTTCTGCACAGCTGATCGATCCAGCCCCCCAACAATCAGGTATTTATGGCCTATCCCGAGGATACACCATAAAAAAAAAAAAAACCACAATCTTGTACAACCCCTTCCTAATGCCCCCCAAACTTTAATGTCTCTCCCCACCAAGATATTAGCCCCCACACAATTTAATGGCCCCATCCCTGGTCTCCATGAAGTATGGGGAACCAGTGAAGAGGCCACTGAATGGGGGTGGTGGATCCAGTAAAGGGACCAGAGCAGTATTAGCTCAGTACTTACCTATCTGCTCCCCAGTCCCGCTCTGTCTCTCTGCTGTGATGTAATGTGCATCTTGGAGGAGGAAGGAGTGGGAGGGGCTTGAGGGAAGACAGGTAAGTACCGATACTCAACTTGCAGGCCATAGGCTTAATGTGGCCTACAATTTGGAGAGTGGTAGAGGCCTGTGGCTTCCTACTCTGCCAGCAGCAGAAGCAGGTCCAATTGTCCCCGGTTCTATGATCCAGTTGTATTTTTAACAAAGGTATCACAGACCAGGGGAGAACTGGCCGTATTAACTTACCAATCCCCGCCCCTGGCCCGGGGCTTCCTCCTCTTCAGCCTTCAATGGGCCCTGTGTGCCACACACCATGCTGCAATGATGTAATGTGCAGCGTACAGGGGGCCCCTGGAGGCTGAAGAGGAAGACTGCAGTAAGCAGGAGTGGGGATAGACAAGTTAAAAGGGGCAGTTACCGAACTCCCGCAGCCTAGCAGTGGGGGTCCAGTGGGGCACCCCAGGGGATTCACCAGTACTCCAGTGGGCCAGTCTGAGCCTGGACTCTAGGGCATATTAAACCTACGCTTCCGCTTTAAGCGCCATTTTACTTTATATACACACAGACAGAATGGATGTATCGAAATTATAAACACATTGCAGAGAATGTAGTAAACTTTTCACCTCAGTTTTCTGGGGCAAAAGTAGAGCACTTTTAATCACACATCCATTAGCACCAAAACATGCGGCACTCAGTCCATTTTTCGACTAGTTTGCCAATGTATTTGTTATGGAGGTACAGCCAATGCACTTTGATCACCCAGTGTGAACACAGTCTCAAGCTGAGGCTTTTTATGGTGCAGATTTTGCTGCGGTTTGTTAAACCAAAGCCAGGTGTGGATTGAGCAGAAGGTAGAAGTATAAGAGCTTCGTATATATTTCCCATTCTTTTTGTAGACACTCCTGGGATTGGCTCAAAAAAACGCAGCAAAATCTGCAACAAAAAAACAAAACAAAAAAAAAAAAAAAAGCAGCAGCTTTTCCACAACATGAGGTCTCAGACTTAAATGGGTTTTCTGGGAATAACATACAGTAGTGATGAACTTATAGGGCAATGTGGGTCTAACACTTGCACCCCCGCCGATCAGCTAATTGAAGATACCACAAGGACAAGCAACACCATACATAGTACGGTGGATATGCTAGGTAGTGCAGCTCAGTCCCATTTACTTAGATGAGACTAAACTGCTAACAAGCCATGTAATCTATGGACGCTACTGCTGCTTGTCTGTGGGGTCCAGAGAGTCAGACCCTGTTGATCTGACACTATTGACCTAAGGACAACTCATCAATATTTTAGTCCATGGCATGACCGGCCTTCTCTATGGTATATCTGGTCAATAGCTGTTTAGCAGAATCCGCCATCCGGTGCACACTGCTGCGGTGAGGTGACAAATATTTAGTAACCCCCACCCTCCATACATGTCTCAGAGCTTTGCATTTACCAACATAGAAACTAATAAGTACCGCCGCCATTTAAGCAGACTTTCAGTTTCTACTGTTATAAGATGATATATGGTTAATAATAGATAACAAAACCCAAGTGACAATGTTCACTTACACGGGGCAAAGAGAAAGTTCTATCGAAAGCTTATTTTTAACAGATCGAAACCCGGCAACTTCCTCTCATCACTGCAAACTTTGCATTTGGCACCAGGTTGTTACTATAATATACAGAAGTGCAACGTACCAGAAAACCCAGGTGCTGTGGCAGTATGTCATCCCAAAAGTGACAACAAGGCCAGGGCTACATCGCATCTAATGACTATCGGGGAGGTCATGCTGCAACCTGCAGCCTTACACAACCATGAAATGGGGGAAAAAAATAATAATAATTCAATGGAATTTGTCACAAGTCACACAGACCACAATGAACATGAATAGGACCGTGCTTGTAGTACAGATAAGTACCTGTGAGATCAGGGAAGTAGGGCTGAACCCAAAGGATGAACACTGCTTCCGATCACATGACCCAGGGGTTGTGACGTTGCTGGAACCCCCAGGTACAGGTAAGTAAATTACCAATCGATGAACAACCCTTTAAGGCTGAGGCCCCACGTTGCAGAAACGCAGCTTTTTTTGTTGCAGCTTTTTGAGCCAAAGCCAGGAGTGGATTGAGAAGAACGGAGAAGTATAAGAACTTCCTATATATTTCCCATTCCTTTTGTAGCCATTCTTGGCTTTGGCTCAAAAAACTGCAGCAAAATCTGCAACAACAAAAAAAAAAGATACATTTCCGCAACGTGGGGCCTCAGCCTTAAGTGGTTCTCCAAGGTGGGCTTCAATGCTAACTTCCTACAGGCAAACCACAAAACCAAACCTTTTTATGGCCTATCCTCCGGACAGGTGACAAATACCTGACAGATGGGGGAGGCCGATCAGCCAAACAGAACAGCTTACAGATGCCATCACTGCAGCTCCACTCCTACTGATGTCAATGGGAGTTGACCTGCAGTAATGGTGCCCGGACACTCTATAGGGAATGGCGCTTTCTGTGTAGTATATAAGAAGGGTGCCGGAAGCGTCTCTGTACAGCCAATTGGTCAGGGGGGCAGTCGTTGGCCCCCCCACCGATCAGATATTTATGGCCTATCCTGAGGATAGACCATAAATGGCTTAAAGCCTGGACGACCCCTTTAAGTCTATCACATCTATCCTCAGATATTACTCCGCTTTCTGCATCATGCCTTACGGGAGTGAGATTGTAAAAAGGTTTCCAACTTTATAAAAACTTGCACTTCACAAACCAGGCTAACTGTGTCCAATATCCCACCAACTTTTCAGAACTAAGTGGGGTAAATAAAGGCAAAAATTCGCTACACCAATTTTGCAACTTGACGATGCCCAGAATAGAGAAATTCCCCCAATGTGTTCCAGAAAGTCAGGTGTAAGCACACAGCGAGTGCCTGGCTTACAACAGTGTGGTTTGAAGCTCCGCCAGTGGCACCACATCAATCATCTAAGAGCCGGCAACGGCAAATAGACTAAACAAATTTCTAACACAAACACCAGCGGCCTCAGGGCAAAGGAGGACTAATTTTCCCACAAATAAATCATTAAGTTGTCCTCATGACTTTCTTCTCTTCATCTAGGAAACCGGCTGAAGACACCTAGGAGTACAGCGACTGCAGGGAAGTAACTTGGCTAGCCAAGGGTCCTGAACGGCCAACCTACGTAAGGCTCCGTGCATGTGAACGTATGCTTTGTCATTTGACTTTATTTTCTATGGCTCCATACACAAGCCCGAGTATTATGATGGATCCATGAGCCCAGGGCAACACTCAGGACATGTCCTATACCTGTGTTTTGCTGCCCAGGCACACTGAAGGAAACAAATGGATCCATGGAGGAACAGGCAGCGCACAGTTACCATCCATATGCCACACGTTCATGTAGCCTAATAACGCAATGTATGTATTCACAGCAGTATTACAAGACAAGTCCTGTCAGTGACATCACAGCCTGTAGACAGGAGGACCTGTCCTCCACTGATGTGAATGGACACTGTGTAATGCTAAATAACACCTGTGGTGGCGCTGCTACCAGAGTACACAACAGATTTAGTCTAGTGTTACATGGCGACATATCGCATGACTAGAAATCACATGAAAGTTGTGCAACAAAAAAGTTCAACGCATTTCTGTGTAATTTGCGCAAATTCCAAACTTTCTCGATTTTCTGTTGCACGCAACATCGCACAGCTGAGCGATTGTTCAACTTTGGGTTCTTTGTGCTTTTCTTGGTTTAAAAAAACTGGGCCTTCCACGATGCAAAAAAAACAAAACAAAAAAAAACAAAAAAAAAAAACACAGCAATCGCTGCACATGTATATTGTACCAAAACTGCAGAAATATCAAGACAAAAACACACACATTATATATACGGTATATACACACGTGGACAAAATTGTTGTTGCCCCTCGTTTGATGAAAGAAAAACCCACAATGGTCACAGAAATAACTTGAATCTGACAGACTGGAATTTGCCAAACTACATGTTGACAAGCCACAAAGCTTCTGGGAGAATGTCCTATGGACAGATGAGACAAAAGTCGAAATTTTTGGCAAGGCACATCAGCTCTATGTTCACAGATAGAAAAATGAAGCATATCTTGAAAAGAACACTGTCCCTACTGTGAATCACGGAGGAGGCTCTGTTATGTTCTGGGGCTGCTTTGCTGCATCTGGCACAGGGTGTCTTGAATCTGTGCAGGGTACAATGAAATCTTAAGATTATCAAGGGATTCTAGAGAGAAATGTGCTGCCCAGTGTCAGAAAGCTTGGTCTCAGTCGCAGGTCATGGGTCTTGCAACAGGATAATGACCCAAAACACACAGCTAAAAACACCCAAGAATGGCTAAGAGGAAAACATTGGACTATTCTGAAGTGGCCTTCTATGAGCCCTGACCTAAATCCTATTGAGCATCTTTGGAAGGAGCTGAAACATGCCGTCTGGAAAAGGCATCCTTCAAACCCGAGACAACTGGAGCAGTTTGCTCATGAAGAGTGGCCAAAATACCTGCTGAGAGGTGCAGAAGTCTCATTGACAGTTACAGGAATCGTTTGATTGCAGGGATTGCCTCAAAAGGTTGCGCAGCAAAATATTAAGTTAAGGGAACCATCATTTCTGTCCAGGCCTGTTTCATGAGTTTTCTTTTTTTTTTTTTAATTCTGTTGAAGCCTGGTTGGAAAGCAATGTCTGACTTTTATTTGTTCATTTTCATAGAATTTTTATATATTATTACTTTTGTCAGATTCAAGTTATTTCTGTGACCATTGTGGGTTTTTCTTTCATTAATCGAGGGGAACCAACAATTTTTTCCACGTGTGTATCTATATCTATATGTATATATTAGGGCTAGCCAACTATGACCTAAATCAAAATTGCGACTAATAAGGCATTTTACCTAAATTACGATTAAAGGCGATTATTTAGTACACATCGGGTGAATCTTGAAAGATTCATCTTGCGCGGTTGGTCCAGCGGTTCCGTTCGGACCAAACATGTCTCAACTGAAATGGTTATTATATTCTGCGATCTCTTCAGACCCCAGAGTATAATAAGTGAAGGCTCGGAGACGTGATCTAACAAAGTGTTACTTCTCTGTCATCTCTGCTGGGCTCCGACATGACTACCAGTTCTCTTCTGACTGATGTCTGGGACCGCTAAAACCTGTGACCGAGCCTCAGCGTTCACAGGGAGTTGTGACGCACAGACGCAAGTGTCACAACGCTGGGTGACGGTGAGGCCTAGTCATGTCCTTGAGGTCAGGCAGAAGACAAAGTGAACAGGAAGCCATACGGGAGCACAGGAGGGACGAGTAGTACTATTTGTTATGTTAGATCACCTCCCATGAGGGCAGGAGAGGGTCACTTCAAACAGTTATATCTCGGACATTGCAAAACTTACAACCTTGCTTTTGGTGTCATATGAAAGAGGAGATTCTCTTCTTTCATATGACACTAAGGTTGTGATGTCTATATTAGTTTCAGAGAGATCACAGCCAGGATTAGGATATTTATATACTCCTGCATAATATAAGATATAAATATTCTAATCCCGACTGTTTTCAACTCTGGAAATAATTTAGATGACACGAACACAGCCAGAAAATCTAAACTTGTCAGAAAGTTTAGTTATGCTTTAAAGGGTTATGTCACAAAAAATTATTATAGGAGGATAAATTTCTGATCAGTGGGGATCCGACTGCTGAGCCTCTCACCAGTCCTGAGAACAGGGGTGTTTTACTTTGGGCTGTATTTCAGCTATCTCTGGCACTTCCATTGAGGTGAATGGGACAGGTCTGTATCCACCGTGGGGTAAAACATTCCCCCCGTCACAGGATCAGTGGGGGTCTAAGTACAGTAGATGTGGCATAAACCCTTTAAGACGAACCAGTATGACCCCAGGATCTGACCACACACACAGTCTCCATGTAGGCTGTTACCATGGAGACACATTGCTCAGCATAGGAGTTGCATACTTTTTTTTTTTTTTTTACAAACAGGACTAATGGCAAAGTTTCATTTTTTTATTCTTAACTTTATCAAATCAATGACATTTTCTTCTCCGCTCGCACCGAAACCTCTGCCTTTCCAAGATCCCTTCTCCACTGAAGTCTATGGGACATAAAACCAGTCCAATGACTTACTGGATTGTTCCCTTATCTTCCATACACTGTGTACACCCTATTTCTATATTAAATTTAGATTTTTATTTGCAAATTTCCCTTTTTTTCCCCCCCAAAATGCGACTTTTCTGCACAAGAAAATCGCATGTAAAGTTGCAGACAAAGGTCATTCAACTTATGAGAGAGAATAATGCACAGCTTCCCGCCTGTGCACAGACTGGCTGGTACTTGTAGTTCCACACGTCGCCTCTCTGTTTACCCCGGGCAGCCTCAGTCCGTACCCGTCCTGCTCACGCCCAGAGGAGGGAGGGAGAAGGGGGGCGGAGGAGCTCGGGAACACTCACCTCGTCCACGGTGCGGCGTGGGAGGTGCAGCATCCCCAGCAGCAGCTTGAGCTTGACGGCGGACGACAAGTTGTGGAAACACAGGCGGACATTGTCAATGACGGTCGCGGTGAGAAGTGAGGCGATGCTGGGAGGCGCCCACAGCTCGTCCGCGGAGCCCAGCTTATTGTGAAGCCACAGGCCGGTGTCACTCTCCCTCATCGACGCCATCTTGAGAAAAGAAAACCATTCCGAGCAGGCATTTTATGAAGACACCTACAAAAGGCCCCCTCCGGCGCTAAGAGACGGGATCGAAACCAACGCCAGTTCTCGCGATACCTGTAGACAGCACTCTGGGGCTTCCGTGGTGTCTTCCCAGAGCTCGACCTGAGGCGAAGGATCCTCATAATACCCGGATACTGTAAAAGACATAAGTTATAAGCATGTATGCCACTCCAGTGCGGCTCCATAGTCAGGTGCCCTCATTAAAGATGGCCGACGTAACCCTCAAGCGCCTCCCTAAAAGGAAGCGCTTACAGCAAGGTGATGCTGCTGCATTTGGACGGGTTCTGCCTGAGACCATAATGCTTAATTTTGCGAATCAACTCTTTTTCTACTATTTTCTCACGTTTACAATCATATATTATACAGTGTTCTCATAATATTATACCAACAGTAACCCCAGTGCCAAACTAGTTACCCCCCCGCCAAGCACTGCACTACTTGTATACCAGTCTGAAAGGAGATAGCTGGAGTGATTTGCACCAAAGGATTAAAAAGGGCGCATCTTTATAAATTATCTATTGTTAAAGGGATTTTCCAGGCCAAAAATAATTTTTCAAAAAAGGTCAGCGCTATTAATAGGTTAATAAGTACACCCATATACCTTTAGCCGTGTTTTGAGTGATTTCTGGGTTTCTCTGGGAGCTCCTGGCATCTTCTGCATTTGTTTACACGGGTATCTTCATGTTTTCCTACAACTACCATGGTGCCTTGGGCCACTCAGAGCTGACTCACACTACTTCCCTCTCTCACTCCCCCCCCCCTTTCTCATTCACACCCCCTCCCTGTTTACCTAGCTAGTCCGCCCGCTACTAGCCCTTCCTAACTAACTCAACCCCCCCACCCCATCATACTTACCTATCTTCCGGACAGGACCTTCTGGGCATGGGACGCTACTTCTTCTGCGCGGCTGGCAACTCCTCTTCTTGACGTCCGCTGGCCTCCCTTGCCTGCACAATAGAGCCAGAGTGCCGGCAGTGCCAGCCAACCAGATGAAGTGACATCCTGTGCCCAGAAGATCCGCACCAGAAGACAGGTAAGTATGATGGGGTGGGTTAGTATTGGTGATGTTCCGTTTTCGGAAACGGAACGTTACCAGAAAATGTGCCTGGGGCAGTAATATGACCGCCTTGGCGATCTAGGTAATTATAGATTTTTGGTACAGTAAGTAATTTAGAAGGTAGGTGGGGGCAGGGTGTTTAGCTTAGATTATAAAGATCAATTCATCCCCTTTAATGTAGGAAAATAAGCAAGTGTAAATTTCTAGACAGATTTGTGCCATTCTGATTCTTTTATTAAACTTAACAAAAAATATGACCATGGCTGAAACGGTGGCAAAAAAACGCTGTGTTTTACAGTACTTGCAAAGTGTATGGGATTCTGGCTAATCCATCCACACATTACAGAAAAAAATACACAGCGGAAAAGCTGCGATTTCAAAAACACTTGCGTTTTTGAAAATCGCAGCATGTCAATTATACCTACGGAAACGCTGGTGTTTTCCGTATAGGTATAATAGGGGCAAAAAAAGTCAGCAGAGGAAAACTATGCAGACTTTCTGTGAAAAACGCTGCAGAAAAAAAAACGCGATTAATGTCCACAGAGTTTTTTTTTGCTGTGGCTCACTACCTGGGGCCTTATTGTGCTTTTTGCAATGACAAAAGCATAGTGGTTTTACCAAAAAGTACAGCAAAATAACCACACCATAATGGTTGTGGTCTTCTACATAAGATACTTTGAGTATGATGAGTAAAAATTTATGTCACAACAAGACTGTCCTAGATCAAGCACTGGGTTCTGTATGTGGCCCTTGACTCTTATTACAGGGCCCCACGCCAGGATGACAAAGTAATGTCAGGTGCACAACTGTAATTTTTAATTTCATCTTTACTCCAACAGGAGGCGCAAGGTTTGGTGCTAATAGGAACAAGTAGGTACAGAGCCAAGAGGTTACTATGGGAAGCAGTCTTGGGAAAAGGGCACATAACATGATGGTCACAGTCTTTCTCTCAAAGGGGACATAACGTTGTGGTTACAATAATAATTCTAACAGACTCCTTGTACCACTCACATAAATTGGGGGACACCCTAGGCTGGCGCTCCCACAATCTTTGGTCAAATGGCAGTAATTCAGCCCAACATATGGTATACTTGCCAGGAATTCTTCTTCATTGTCTGCCATTGTATATCCACAATGGAATGCCAATGTCCCTGCGTCAGCATTTGGTTGTGGCTTTCCGAGGGTGCTTGATTGGACCCAGAGCAATAGGCCTAATCAGCATGGCGTCCCTAGCCGCAGAATCCGCGTCAAGATCGAGCAGGAAGCTTATTTTTTTAGCGTCCTGCTGCGATTTTTGCCTCCCCATTGAAAACAATGGGATGCAGATTTGGGTGGATTCTGCTGCAGATTCGAGGGTGGAAATCCTACTTATAAACGTCCCCTCAGTCGTCTAGAACCACCCCAGTGCTTCAGGAACACCTCTGGTCAAGGGAACTACCCAGACTGGAAGTCTGCAGCAGTTTACCACCATTCAGGATCAACAGTGCAGGTGTAGCTTGCAGACTGGGCCTCATGTCTACAGACCAGGCCAGATAGTGCTGCAGCTTTCTCTGTATTATGTAGAGTGTCACAGCCACACCTAACACTTGTGGTACTCCAACTACTAATGGCACAACTCCCAGAGATGTGTAAAGCAGCCCCATATACCATAACATAACTTTATATAACCAGTCCTGTTGGTTTACTAGAACAGTCCAGTTGAGATGTAGATGTTGTAAGGGGGTTCTAATTCATGGTTCTCGGCAGTTTACTTCATCCACCCCATTACACTTGGATTGTATTCAGTGTAAGAAGAGAGCTGGGATTATGCATTTCTATGAAGTCCAGGTGACTCTGTGACTCTATAAATGGCTGCAATGAAAATAAAGGAAGTTGGAGGAATAACTGGCTGAAAAAGGAAAAAAAACAGCACATAACGATAGCATAAGAAATTTCGGGACAAATGATTTTTCTTTGGCAGGATTGTGCGCTAGCAGAACATATTGCGTAAATCTGCTCTAGTGAATAGTCTCATGCTCTAATTCCATCCAGCATGTTCTCTCATTTTCTAAATGACGCATACTTCAGCACAACTAATGATGATACAACTCATTTGTGAAGTACTCGAGAATGAGAGCGAGCGCAGTACTCGACAATCAGCTCACTTGTTATCCCACCGTGTAAGAGGAGCTCTGATTAAATTTCTCAATTATCAGGCACTCTTAGCAGGTTTACACGGATGTATAATGTCATCCTATCAGATATGGTAATATATACAGTACTGCAAATGAGGTCATGGATCACATACTCATCAGAATACATTATAGGGGTATTATAAGTGGGAGATCAATATATATCCCGCTGCCTTAAATGGTCACTAACTTATTCAGACAATGTAGTCTCATTTAATAGAGCATGTGGTTCTGGACCAACATGTAATGCACTTTACCTAAAAATGTTGCTGCTTTCTGCCTTAAAAACCTCTCTAAAGTTCCTGCCACTAAGTGTCTTCCTGCTAGCTAATTTGCAGTTCATGCCTTGTTACTAGGGAAGTCCGTCCATAGATACATTAGATAAGCAAGACATCTTCATAGTGTGTAGAAGGAATAGGTTCTGTTTTCTCTTCACACAGTGAATGTAGAGGGGAGGGGCTTATTCTCCTCACAGCCCTCACAAACATCTGCAAGCTGTTGAAACTGAACATTCTGCTCATCTCACAGCTAACGCTAGGTTTGGGTTTCCGTCCTTCAGATCCACTTTGGGACCTGAAAAATGGAAACCCTATCTGCTTAAAAAGCGGTTACATGCGGAAACTGCATGTCTATGGGGTTTGCCCGGTTTCCGATCAAAACTGCAGAGAGAAAAGCCCTCCTTGTAGGACTTTTCTCTCCGCCGATTTTAAGCAGAATGGGGGACAGAGTCTCAAACTCTAGTGTGAACCTAGCAATGTAAGAAAAATCAGATTTATTGACTGTGCTCATGGATTGCTTATTTCCTGTGTCAGAGATCTTTTTAGCTGCATCTTGCCTGCATGTATTTGCAGTTCAGTGTACCTATATTATGGTCACTTGGGCTTTTCTGAGCTATTTCTTTGCTATTGTACAGTTACTTCTGGCATGAAAACATTAGTAACAGTAATGCAATAATGAATAAGGGAGAGGAAGAATTCTCCTTATTGTACATACCAACAGAAATGTGTAAGTACTAGTGCTATATAGTACCCAATAACACAACCATATAGTGGCCAACTGCCAAATAATGGTAACATATAATGACCAAATTTAATTGCTGCACGATTCCTAATTGCCATGCAGTACTTACATAATAGTACAATTAATATTAGAAATACATAGGGGAGACTTCATCAAGACCGGCATATTATACTCTGGTCTTGATGATTCCTGCAATGGGAGAGGATTCGCCAGATTCATAATGAGACTCATAACTGGTGTAGATTTCTGTCAACAGTTACGTCACAAAAGTGGTGTAACTGTAAGTAAATTTAGTGCAAGTGCACTGCTCACACCCCATTCCCTGCACTCTAGGATGTATTGACCTAGCTGTTAGGAGGTGTTGGGAGGAGTGGTTACATGAGAGCATGCACACACAGCGAACAGGCTCTGGATGGCCTACACAAACACCAGTAAGCACGAGCAGCTCCCACAGTTTCCTTCTCCACCATTCATACAAAGGTGGCGTCTTCATTTTACCCCCTGTCTTTGCCCGGACCATTTCCAGGAACTTAGCAGAAGGAAATATGGTGCCCATTACATACCCTGCCATTGACAACCAGCCACCATCACCTTCATTTGCAGTGGAGTCATGAACAAGAAACCTGGACTGCTATGGACTGGAACCGTATCATCTTTAGTGAAGAATTCAGGTTCTGTTTGGGATCGAACGACAGTGACATACAAGTATAGAAGCCTCATGGTGAACATTTCAATCTTGCCTTTGCTGTGGAGTGATACAATGCCCCAACTGTTGGTCTGATGATCTTGGGAGCCATCACATATGACAGTCTGTTACTCCTAGTAGTGATACAAAGGACACTCATTGATATGTACCGGATATCCTGCGGCCATATATGTTGCCTCTCATGGCAGGTCTTCCAATTGGCATTTCTGAACGGAATAATGTTTGCCAACACACAGCAAAGGTTTCTAAGTACAGTATGTCTCTGCCTGATTCTAACACTTCCTTGGTCTGCTCAGTCACCAGATTTATAGCCAGTTGAGCATTTATGGGACCAGCTGGGATGTCAACTTCAGCAGCCTACGAGTGTGCAGGAACTACAGAACCAGATGCAACATCTGTGGGTAAATGTGCCACAGGATACCAAATGGAACCTGTATATCTCCATGCCAAACCGTATGGCTTATTGTATCCAGGCTAGAAGAGGCCCAACAGGGTACTAGAGCCTGCGCTAAATTGCAGTTTTCCAAAATAACTTCTTCATTCAGTCTAATATTGTAACCACTTACATATATCATCATTACTTTCACACTGAGAACTTTTCATTCAATTCCAACAACTCCTTTTTGGCACATTTTTTTTGTCACGAGTGTAAATTCAGGAACAGCAATTTGGGACATTTCTGCTATATCTGTATTGCTTAATAGCCCTATATCAGTCTAAGTTTGCAAGGTGAGCTGTAGACCTAGGGAAGCAGGCCATTCCCATGCACCCTAGAACTCAGGCTGTATTATACTTGTGGGTCATTGTGTTGGAATATACAATATTCACAAAAGGGAGGATAGCTCGGATATGTTACAGTTGTCTAGATAACGCATTAAAGAAAGATGGCAAAAGAGACTCATTCATTATAAATGTGCTGAACATTAATCACTAATATATATTCACAATGACATTAACAAGCATACAAATCACATCTGCCCTGCTGTGCACTAACATGGGAGCAATGATGCATCACTGTATATCTAAAATACTTCAAATTAGTCAAAACCTAATACTAAATGCAAAGGTCTCGGTGTTCATCCAATGACAACCCCCTCTTTTATGAACCATGCAGGCAGGTAGAGATCTGACATCTTAGATCCTCACTATTGCCAAAAACAAGAATCCTAGAAACAGTGATCATGAGGCCCTTCATTCTCTGCAATGATGTGAGTCACAGAGATCACACCCTTTTATGACCTGATGAGGAGCAGTCTGCCCACCTCCCTCATCCATTACTACAAGTTTATTAACCAGTAATTTTGTCAGGAGTAACTACAATAGCAAAGAAATAGCTGAGAAAAGCCCAAGTGACCATAATATAGGAACACTGGACTGCAAATACATGCAGGTATGATACAGCTGAAAAGATCCCTGACTCAGGAAAAGAGGAATCCATGAGCACAGTCGGAAAAGCTGTAGCTGCCTGTGAATAATATCCCGACTGTAATCACACAAGCAAAAAGAAGTAGATACAAGTACATAGAAGACTTTTCAGACATTGTAAACTGTGAGCTGTGCAGTTTATTCAGTCCAGTGCACAGAGTAAGCAGTTTGCAGACGTGTGGAGGCTGTAAGGAAAACAACCTCTCCCCTCTATATTAACTGTGTGAAGAGACCAGACCCTCCTCCTTCAACTCACTGTTAAGCCGTTTTGCTTTTCAATGGAATCTATGGACGGGATGTCCCTAGTAACAGGAAGTGAACTACAAATTAGCTAGAAGAGAGACACCTAGTGTCAGGAACATAAGAGAGGTTTTCAGGCAGAAAACATCGACATTTTTAATTAAAGTACATAACATTTTGGTCCAGAATCATATGATCTATTAAATGAGACTAAGTTGTCTGAAAGTGACCATTTAATTAGAGACTCCTGAGGCACATACTTGTGTTCGGCAGATGCCATATTGTGTCTTCACCCTAATATATAGTCTATGCACGATCATCAGGTGGCTATCATAAGGACAAATCCAAGGAGTTAGCAGACAGAAATACTAGTCTTGACAAGTAGCTTAACAATGGGTTAAGTAGTATGGTTCAGAAGTTCCTCTGAACCTCCATTAAAACAGGGCTGTGACCAGCATTGGGCCGGGGCCTGGCCACATCCTTAATGATGTATGCTCGTGTCAGTGGGTTCTGCCTGCCTGCCTGGAAGAGGTGAGTAAAAATAACATTATAAACATTTATACTCATTTCTCCTGGGCGTCCAACAGTCCCTGGCATCCACTTCCATCCTGTGGCTGATGTCACACCCTGGGGTCTGCTGGGGCACGCCAGCATCATTACGTCACTCAGCAGTGACCAGGGTTGTGTGATGTCGCCCAGGAGGCCTGAAGAGGACACCAGAGAATGCCGAACGCCGCAAGGATGTCTAGGAGAGGTGAGGCAAGGTGAGTGTAATTGTTATTTTTACTCACCTCCCCTTATACTATGTTGGGCCACTGTCTGTGGGGAGCATATTATACTGTGGGGGACCACTGTGAAGCAGGGGGGGGTTCTGTGTGACAGGATCAGCAGAGGTGGAGCGAACGCAGGCAGCTGCTATTCATGCAGCAGCTCCGTCTACTGTATAGTGTTAGCACCAGGAAACCACAGCTCCATTCCTATTTCTTGACTACATACAGACCACTTCTGCTCCCCATCTGCTGCCTTTGCTTCCATTGCTTAAATAATTTTTCCCACATCTGACTAAAACTTTTGCACATCACTGTATATAAATGTTAGTTTTTGCTATAGCTACCCATTGCCTGCTTATACATACCTATAGCATAATGTTTTTGTACATAGGTGTTATTGATCTCCTCTGTTGGTATCTCCGTCCCGTTGCCGCCATTACATCTGATCGCCATTAGCGTGGATTTGATAAATTATTAATCTCAAGCAGAATCCAGCGCCTGCGGTAATTCAATGCCCTGTACATGGGCTCGAGATAATGTAATGTAATGTAGTAGGTGATGAAAACATCAGTACAGAGATGGAGGCAGCCCGCAGTCAGCGCGCCCCGTCACAAAGACAATTATTAAATGGGCTCTTCTGTTGTTATTTGCTCTCATAAATTATACCGCAAATAGGACATTTAACTACGGCTCTTGTTTAATAGCAGCAGCTGCTGCGAGGAGATCAATACCCTGTTACTTAGTAGCTCCAGATCTGCTGACCTTACATTTTATTCCTAATGACGTATCCATCATAAGATCTCCAGGCCTATGTCTCAAGGAACATTTAAGAGATGTTGCAGACATGTTGCACATAGTCATGTCTCAGTTTATACCAATGATAATGGAAATGCCCAATGAACAGAATTATCAGCACCATTAATATTGATTTATAGAGCGCCACCATCTTCTGTAGCCTGAGTGTATTGGAAAAATCTATCTATCTATCTTATCTATCTATCTCATATCTATCTATCTGTCTATATATTATTATTATTATCAATCAATCAATCAATCCCACATCTATCTATCTATCTATCTATCTCATCTATCTATCTTATATCTATCTATCTGTCTCATATCTATCTATCTATCTACAGGTGCATCTCAATACATTAGAATATCTTTGAAATGTTTATTTCTTTCAGTAATTAAATTAAACAAGTGACCTCCTATATTTTCTAGATTCTTTACACACAGAGTGTTCTATTTCAAGTGTTTTATTTATGGATTACAGGTAATGAAAACCTAAATCTAAGAAAATTATAATAGTATAAAAAAGTTCAGTATTGTAAATTCAGTGTGTCACCTGCCAAGGTTTCCTAAGCCTTTAAATGCTCCCTCAGTCTGGTTCAGTAGGACACACAATCATGGAAGACGCTGATTATGAATTGTATTACTGAATTAAGGAAATGAATGAATGTTTCAAAGATATTCTAATTTATTGAGATGCACCTCTATCTATCTATCTATCTAATAGCTATCTATCTATCTATCTCAATCTATCTCATCCCCTATCTATCTATCTATCTATCTATCTCTCTATCTATCTATCTAACTAGCTATCTATCTATCTATCTACACTACTACTCATACTATCTATCTCCATCTCATAACTACCATATCTATCTATCTATCTATCTATCTATCTATCTATCTATCTACTCATCATCTATCTATCTGTCTATCTATCTATCTACATCCAATCTATCTTATCTATCTATCTATCTATCCATCTATCTACTATCTATCTATCCATCTGACATAGCTATCTTGTATAGTATCTATCTATCTACCATATCTATCTATCTTATATAGTATCTATCTATCTATCTATCTATCTATCTATCTATCTATCTATCTCATATCTATCTATTTCTCCAGCTGGTACCAAATTAAGAAGAAACTGGTTCCAAGTATAAGGACCTGTGGTGAGATTTGGGCCTCATGCACATGAATGTATCACACAAATCATTAGTAATATGGTCATACATTTTAATGGATCAATTTTATCAATTCAGAATTTGCATAAAAAATTTCAGCATGCTCCATCAAATCCATATAAAATTATGTTGTCCGCAATATAGTGCTCAATAGGGTTCCTTATGAAACCCTATTTCGTACTCAGTTATCTATGTCAGCCCCATAGACTTCTGCTGTAGCACAGCGCTCAGCTTTCTTACAGTGGGGGGTCTCAGCATTGGTCGGACTATGGATAGGTGACAAACTGTGATTCTGGGAAACCCCCCGGTTAAACATCCTTATCACTATATCCTAGCTCCTGAACATATCAGACATGGAGAGACAGAAGGGGCATGCTGGTTGGTTCATTTGATGAGGCCAAAAAGTCTCATACATGGATCTTATTAGAATTGGACCCCCCGCATGAGTCTTTTCAAGGTCAGATCACTCTGCTATTAGCGGTTTAGTGAGATTTCATGCCATGAGTGTTGTAACATTGTAACTGGCATGGTGTAATGACTCCTATTATAAATGCAACTCACAATGTAGATGTGAACAGAGCCTTAGAGCACTCTTGCTTTGGTGCACTGTAACGTGCCATGCTATCCACTGGCACACTAGAGACCAGTCCACTAAGCATAGGAACATGGGAATGGCAGAGCTTTGGAAGGTTAACAACCCAGTTGTTGGTGTGCACTCAAATGTTGGTGGTGGTGTACAGTTCATCCAAGAGCAGGGAACACTCATCAGTTTGGGCAGGAAGCCTGTAGTTTGGGCAGGTAGTAGACTGAGTGCCAGAGCCCGGGGAAGTACCAGGCCGAAAGAGTGCGCAATGGCATCTTGATTTCTGGTGGACAGACAATGGAGTGTGCAACATAAGGGCATGTGAGGGCGAGGAGGTTCCCCTTGTACAGGCTAGGCAACTGAAGATTAGTAGTAAGAGACATCTTATCAATTCCTTCATTTACAAGTTGTTTTTATTGTTCAGGAGGACATTACATGGGCGGCCACTCATTTGACTGACTGGAATCAGAGCAAACGTCCCAGATTCAGTAGGACAGTCCTGGATTTAGTGTGCTCTGCTGCTTAACCGGGTGATGGGAGCTATGTCGCGGCTTCAACACATCTGCGTCCAGAGGTAAGTGTGATGCTGAATAATGGTGAGGTGAATAATGCTTCACTATTCAGCTCCTGCTTGGTGTAGTGATGTCACTATATCACTCCTGTTGCTTCCAAACCACCGACAGACCAGAGTGGACTGCAGGGGAATGGGGCTAGGTATCATTATTTTTTTTTTTTTGCTTCTGCAGTTTTGTGTGGAGTCCACAAAGAAGGGACATTATTTATATTTCGGAGGCCACAGTGAGCAGGACATTATACTCTGGTGGACACAATGTGGGTCATTACACTGTGTGGGAGCTGTATTGAGGGGGCATTATACTATGGGGGGGCACAATAATGGGGACCTTATGCTGAAAGCACTACAATGAGGGGAGCCATCATACTGTTGGGAGCCAGTTTAGGGGGACATTATACTGTGGTGGCCACAATGTGGGTCATTACATTGTGTGGTACCTGTAATGAGGGGACGTTATACAATGTTACGGATTACTAAAGGTGCCTAAAGAAATATGGATGGGATTGGGAAGGAGCCAAAGGGGGCACGGGTGCGGTTGGAGGCATAGCTTTGTGATACTTTGTCCCTCCTTCAGTCCTCTGAAAGTTAGGATATATGGCTATAGCCATGCAGACGTAACAGTTACACCTGTTCTGGGTGCTTGAGGTGGCCAAAAACCCCTCTGCCACATGCAGAGACACCAGCATTATAGATAGTACATTGTAGGTGGAGTCCTGTTATAGATTTTGGGGAACAGGGGGATATCAGGCAATTGTTAATTTAGTTGTGGCAATTGAAGGAATTTGTGTAAATGTTTTCAGTGCCAAGTGGGCTCCTGACAATTAGATGTAATGTTCTGACACCTCGTAAAAGTGTGCAGCCTATTAGTAAGGAATCCTCTCTATGAGGGTCTATGGACTACATCTGTGATGCGTTTCACAAGCAGACCCTTCCCATTACCCAGTGAGTGAGCTTGTAGGACAGGTATCTAGAGACTTCTAACCCAGATTTCTGAGTCTGTTGTAAAATGAATCTAACCACTTGCTACTTGCTGGGCCTGTTTCTATGTGAATCCTATTTATTAATGCTCCCTATAACTGGCACATACAGGTCAGCTGTGCGATCCTCATCTCCTCCTGAAGATATGGCCTCTTACTTACATTGCTTTGTAATATGTCATATGGAATAATGCACTAACACAGTCCTGTCATACTTGCAGAGCGATGGGCGAAGGCTGTCCTTGTGTTATATATAGTTATAGATCTAGGAATCGCTGATTTACAGGAAAAAATGTCCTTGGTCTGGTCTTTATACATTACATCTTATTATACTGCCAGAGACATATTGCTTTAGGGCCAGTAGAGCTAATATCACTACTACAGTGCCCAAAAATACAGCAAATCTGGGGAGTAATATATCCTGAATATTTTGAGCCCAAATCAGTGCCTTGGGAACCATATGTGGCTTGTCCCCATGCTGTGTGACTCAAGCAGATCTATGACTAACCTAGGGGGCACTAACTAACTAACTAATATGGATTTATACAGCTAGTCTTATGCCTGTATACATTGAGCTCACCCTAGTGATAGCTGTAGGTGGCCACTTTGATGTCGGTGGGAGCAGAGCTGCTGTAACGCTGTCTAGCGTATGCGTCCATTTGCTTCCAGCTACATGCACTGTATAGTACAGGAATTGGATGTGGCCTCAAACAGTTGATCGAGCAGCTAAACACAATGATGTTACAATCCTGGGTTAATAAATACCAATGGCATAGTACAGGGATAATATACACAGTGATGTCACAGTACAGAGATAATACACACAGTGATGTCACAGTACAGAGTTAATACACACAGTGATGTCACAGTACAGAGATAATACACACAGTGATGTCACAGTACAGAGTTAATACACACAGTGATGTCACAGTACAGAGATAATACACACAGTGATGTCACAGTACAGAGATAATACACACAGTGATGTCACAGTACAGAGATAATACACACAGTGATGTCACAGTACAGAGATAATACACACAGTGATGTCACAGTACAGAGATAATACACACAGTGATGTCACAGTACAGAGATAATACACACAGTGATGTCACAGTACAGGGATAATACACACAATGATGTCACAGTACAGGGATAATACACACAATGATGTCACAGTACAGGGATAATACACACAGTGATGTCACAGTACAGGTATAATACACACAGTGATGTCACAGTACAGGGATAATACACACAGTGATGTCACAGTACAGGTATAATACACACAGTGATGTCACAGTACAGGAATAATACACACAGTGATGTCACAGTACAGAGATAACGCACACGGTGATGTCACAGTACATGGATGATTAACACAGTTATGTCACAATACAGGGATAATACACACAGTGATATCACTGTACAGGGATAATACACACAGTGATGTCACAGTACAGGAATAATATACACAATGATGTCACAGTACAGGGATAATACACACAATGATGTCACAGTACAGGGATAATATACACAGTGATGTCACAGTACAGGGATAATATACACAATGATGTCACAGTGCAGGTATAATATACACAGAGATATCACAGTACAGGGATAATGCACACAGTGTTGTCATAATACAGGGATAATAAACACAGTTATGTCACAGTACAGGGATAATAAACACAGTGATGTCACAGCACAGGGATAAAACACACGGTGATGTCAAAGTACAGGAATAATATACACAGTTATGTCACAGTACAGGGATAATATGCTCTCTGTTGTTACAGTACAGAGATAATATACACAGTAATGTCACCGTACAGGGATAATGTACACAGTGATGTCACAGTACAGGGATAATACACACAGTGATGTCACAGTACAGGGATAATATACACTTTGATGTCACAATACAGAGATAATATACACAGTGATGTCATAATACAGGGGTAATAAACACAGTTATGTCACATCACAGGGATAATACACACGGTGATGTCAAAGTACAAGGATAATAAACACAGTGATGTCACAGTACAGGGATACTATAAACAGTGATGTCACAGTACAGAGGCATGAATTAATGACACCCGGCACTCTGAGGTTATTTTGCACTTTATATCAGATATTTTGAGTGAAGGCAGTCATATGACTTATTCTGTGACATTTCAATCCATCAGACAGTCAGATTGCCGCGATAAGGAAGAAGGCAGTAGATGAGAGTTTAATAAATTCCCCCAATGTCTATGCAGGGGTTTGCAGTTCTGAATCACAAAAGCAGAACTCAGATTATTATGAAGAAATGAATCAGAGCAGAATTTTGGAAACTCAGTTGTTTCCCTCGCCTTCTTCTGGTGCATGGAGGAGGCTGCTCTTACCAATGTCCTGGTCTGAGTATCTGGGATTCGTCTCCCCCTGTGTACATGGACCCTCCATTTACACACTGACAGCAATTGGTGCTAAGTTTACAATTAGTGAATCCATCTATAAGGCTATTCCCGGAAATGTATTATTGATAGACGCCGCTGAGATATTATCTCCTGTCTTTCAGCACACTCTCTGCAGTTCTTCTCTACTGAAGCGTTTTCAATTAGCGGCTGAAACACAATGAAATATCTGATAAATATATCTTCTAGCACGATTTCTGGGAAATAGCACTGAAGAGAAGACGGCGCTCTGCATACAATATGAGCATTTCACATGCTTGTCATCATCTATGCTTTTAACCTGAGAATATTATTGTGTGCTGTACAATGTAATGCAAACAATCCGCTTACACAATGAGAGACTGTATATCAGAATGTTACCAAACCTAATAATACTGCAGGATCTGACCCTTATTTCCCTCCTTGTAGGCAAGAACATAGCCCTATGCAGGGGTGGGGTTGGGGGGTTCCTGGCTCTCATCAACCACCCTCTGATCACTGCAGGAGAAAAGTGGTCATGTTATATTATATAATTATTTCTTACACCACTAGAGGGAGCTCATTGTATGTTGATTTATTATTGAGTCCAATTGGAGCTGTATAAATCCCTATGTAGTGAGCGCTTCTATTGGCAGGTGCTGGTAGACAAAAATGTATCAGTGATTAGAGATGGGTGAAACTTTCAGCATTGGTTTAATTTCGGATTCAGGTGGCTCGGGTCCAAGATTAATTGTGGGTTGAACAAGTCCAGTATGAACCACACCTTAAATTGACTTAAACCCTAGTGTAGAACACTGTCAGGGCTCCTAGGAACCTATCTATAAAACATAGTGTAGAACACTGTCAGGGCTCCTAGGAACCTATCTATAAAACATAGTGTAGAACACTGTCAGGGCTCCTAGGAACCTATCTATAAAACATAGCATAGAACCCTGTCAGGGCTCCTAGGTACCTATATATAAAACATAGTGTAGAACACAGTCAGGGCTCCTAGGAACCTATATATAAAACATAGTGTAGAACACAGTCAGGGCTCCTAGGAAGATATCTATACAACATAGTCAGTGGCGTAACTAGGAATGGCTGTGTTCCAAGGCAAACATTTGACATGGGGCCCCCCCCCCGGAACCGCTGCCCCCAACCCCCCCCGCACAAACCGTTGCCCCCAACCCCCCCCCGCATAAACCGCATTCCTGCACACAGTATTATGCCCCATAGTAGCCCCTGCACACAGTATTATGCCCCATAGTGGCCCCTACACACAGTATTATGCCCCATAGAGGCCCCTGCACACGGTATTATGTCCCATAGCGGCCCCTGCGAACTGTATTATGCCCCATTGCGATCCCTGCACACGGTATTATGTCCCATAGCGGCCCCTGCGAACTGTATTATGCCCCATAGCGACCCCTGCACACAGTATTATGCCCCATAGTGGCCCCTGCACACAGAATTATGCCCCATAGTGGCCCCTGCTCATAGTAGTATGCCCCATAGTGGCCCCTGCCCACAGTAGTATACCCCACAGTGGCCCCTACACACAGTATTATGCCCCATAGTGGCCCCTGCACACAGTATTATGCCCCATAGCGGCCCCTGCACACGGTATTATGTCCCATAGAGGCCCCTGCGAACTGTATTATGCCCCATAGTAACCCCTGCACACAGTATTATGCCCCATAGTGTCCCCTGCACACAGAATTATGCCCCATAGTGGCCCCTGCTCACAGTAGTATGCCCCATAGTGGCCCCTGCCCACAGTAGTATGCCCCATAGTGGCCCCTGCCCACAGTAGTATGCCCCATAGTGGCCCCTACACACAGTAGTATGCCCCAAAGTGGCCCCTGCACAAAGTATTATGCACCATAGTGGACCACGCATGAACGATTATTATACTCTGGGGTCTGAAAAGATGATATAATGATCGGAGACCCAGGGGAGGATACAAACATAAAAAACAATGCTTCTTACCTCTCCCTGGCTCCGCTGAACTCCCGTGCGCTACTTTGGCCATCTTCAATGTTGGATCAGATCTCGCGTGAGTGAGGCCGGCGTTGCGACGCATAATGACATCGGCTGACGTCTGGGACATCACCAAACAGGCCCGAAGCCTGCGGAGCGTAGGAGAGGTGAGTTACAGTGTTTTTTATGTTCCCTCACCTCCCCTGGGCCCCCAATCGTTATACTCTGGAGTCTCAAAAGACCCCGGAGTACAACGATAGCAGTGTTTGTGGGGTTCGCGGTGGCGGCTGCCACAGGGTTCCGGGTCCCGGGCCCCATAATGTTCCGGGCCCTGTGGCAGCCGCTACCGCTGCTACCCCGATATTTACGCCCCTGAACATAGTGTACAACAATGTCAGGGCTCCTAGGAACCTATCTATGAAACATAGTGTAGAACACTGTCAGGGCTCCTAGGAACCTATCTATAAAACATAGTGTAGAACACTCTTAGGGCTCCCAGGAACCTATCTACAGAATAAAACATGTGAGCAGTGTATGGAAGTCAGTCTCCACCCACCAGCTCAGAGAGAACTGCAAACCACAGATATAGCATGCAGAGAAGGAATCTTCTAAAAACTATAGAATATAAGTCATATAATGACTAAAAAGTGTGTTATTTGCACACACTATGCCATTGATTTATGTAAAGTTTTTTTTAAAGATTATATACGCTTTAAGGGGTCTGATGTTCACCAACAAGTTAGCCACCTATAGGTGGCACTAAAGAAGCATTTTTTCTTTTAAGGCAATCCAGTGCTTAGTAAAATTGTATCCAGAGAGACATATGACATTGGGATTATACAAAGAAGCGCTTTCTGGCATTTTAAGCAGCAGCTCTTCCATATTTTATGACTGTTGAGGATGTGTTTAACTGTGGTAATTGTGTTAAATGTTGTACAATCACATCCTGCTAAATATTACATTTTATAATCCATCACAAGTACACCGCCATTCTGCTGTAGAGGTTGAAAGATTCATGAGACTTGGATTTAATTCACATTATTATCTTGTGTTTCCATTGGCGTCTATTGATGCTTGCCTGATGTGATTTATTTTCCTTATGAGTAAGGCTAGTTGTAGACGACCGTGGGTATTTTGTGGTCCGCAAACTACAGAGTGTCTTCAGTGTTTCTTCAGTGTGTGTTCAGTATTTCTTCAGCATCAGTGAAGTATGTCCACAAAAACTGACAGAGTGTCTTCAGTGTGCCATGAGTGTGTGATCCTAGTTTGCGGATCCACCATAAAAAAACACAGGAGACATCTAATGATATCCCTAGCTTGTCCGCAAAAACAGACGGTACACTGATGACACACGGAGTACATCAGTGTGCCGTCCTAGGTTTTTAGTCTCCCATAGGCTTCGATGGGCGAGTCCGTTCCACAAAAACTGAACAGAATAGGACATGTTCTATCTGACGCAGTGCGGAATCACGGCTTGCACACTGATCGGTGGAAAATATGGTCGTGTGCATGTACCCATAGAAATGAATGGGTCAGTGTGCAATCCGCAAAAAACAAGGTTAGTACACGGATCTCGCCCACGGTTGTCTGCAACGGGCCTAAGAGCTAGGTCAGTGTTTCTCAACCTTATCATGCAAAATCATTGCTAATAAGAAAATGTCCCAACCGAGTAACCCCAAAGTAGTGATCACAGTGCCCCCACTTGTAGTATAATGGTCCCCTCAGTGCCCCACATGTAGTATAATTGCCCTCTCAGTGCCCAAATATGTAGTATAATGGCCCCATCAGTGCCCCCACGTGTAGTATAATGGTCCCCTCAGTGCCCCAAATGTAGTATAATGGCCCCATCAGTGTCCCCACATTTAGTATAATGGCCCCCTCAGTGCCCACACATGTAGTATAATGGCCCCATCAGTGCCCCCACATGTAGTATAATGGTCCCCTCAGTGTCCGCACATGTACTATAATGACCCTTTCAGTTCCCCCACATGTGGTATAATGGCACCCTCAGTGTCCCTACATGGAGTAAAATGACCCCACGCCATGCATGCAATTCTCACCACCCACCAACGGTTCTTCCCATACTACCATATGACATCACCTGATTAGCTTACCCGTCTCTGGACCAATGCCTGATGAAGGGACAAGTTCCCAAAACGTTAACATTGCACCTTACTGCGAATTTGTGAATAAATACTTTTTGCCGGAAAAAACGGAGTGTCATCACATTTTTTTACATGGTTTCCACTTGGGAGTTGGTCAGTTCCCCAGTGATTGTGCACCCGAATTAATTTGGAGTCTTTCGGAGTCGAGTGCCACCCTGTACCCCATTTTCCCCACATGTAGTATAATGACCCCTTCAGTTTCCGCACATGTGGTATAATGGCGCCCTCAGTGCCCCCACATGTAGTATAATGACCCCTTTAGTGCCCTCACATGTGGTATAATGGTCCTCTCAGTGCCCCACATGTAATATAACTTCACCCATACTGCCCCATGAGATAGAACAAACTCCACAGTGCTACATGTGTAATATAATGACCCCACAGTGACCCACATGCAATATAATTGCCCCCACATTGCCCTCATGTAAAATAGGGGTCCCCACCCTGCCCCCATGTATTATAATGACTCCCACGGTGCTCCACATGTAATATAATGACTCCCACAATACTCCGCATGTAATTTAATGACCCCTACAGTGCGCAACATGTAATATAATGACCCCCACAGTGCTATACATGTAATATAAGGGTCCCCACCCTGCCCCCATGTATTATATTGACCCCCACTGTGCACCACATGTAATATAATGACCCCCACAGTACCCCACATATAATATAATGATCCCTACAGTTCTCCACATGTAATATAATGGCACCCATAGTGCCCCATATAATAACCCAATAGTGCTCCACATCTAATATAATGAACCCACAGTGCTCTACATGTAATATAATGATCCCCACCCTGCCCCATGTAATATAATGAGCCCCACAGTGCTCCACATGTAATATAATTACCCCCACAGTGCTACACATGTAATATAATGGCCTCCACAGTGCTCCACATGTAATATAATGACCCCCACAGTGCTCCACATGTAATATAATGGCCTCCACTGTGCCCCCACACTGCCTCCACATATAATGCCTCCACAGTGCGTCAAAATATAATATAATAGCCACCCACACTGCTTACACATATAATAGCTCCCACATATGTAATATAATGGCCTCCACACTCAATGATGCTTAAGACTGAGTGGTAAGCTTCATATCATTACTTACCAATCTGCTCCATGCTTCCTCTGAATGCCTGCGGGAAGGTTCATATTGCTGCCCCAGCCCAGTATCTAAATACCCTGGGCAGTGATAATAGTAATAAAAGCCATTATGGCACAAAATAATGGTTTCCAAGTTTAAAGGGATTGTCCAGAGTCCTAGAGCTCTGAGGTTTCCATATTATTTATGATGTCAATGAAGAGGGACCCATAGAGTGCCAGAATTGGTTTTAGTTTGGTTGGTTTCCTTTGCAGTACCCTATAATATTTGCCCCTTCCAGTGTACTATATAGTGCCCATATAATGCAGTCACACAGTGCTCAAATACAACTGCCCAGTCAATAACGGTGCACACTCTGCACAGGTAACCAGACTTGCTTTGGTAAAATAAAAGCATTTAAACCTCAACCAGGACTGCCCCAACCCAATATTCGGTGTGACCTTTGCTCTTTGGAGGAGGAGTCCTGGAAGTAATGATATGGCCCCCACACATACAGCCCTGATCTCATCATCATCCAGTCTGTCTGGGATGACATGAAGAGACAGAAGGTTTGGACAAGCCTAAATCCACAGAAGATCTGTGCTTAGTTCTCCAAGATGGCGGGAACAACCTCCCTGCCCAGTTCTGCCAAATACTGTCTGCAAGTGCCGAGAAGAACTGATGGAAGGCAAAGGGCAAAGGTCACACCAAAGATTGATGGGATTTACATTTCTCTTTTCATTCAGTTTATTTTGCTAATTGACAAAAATAAAGTATTAACCCTTCTATTCCTGAAAGCAGTTTTATATATTCAGCTCTTGCATGATGTCCTTACTCTTCAGTATTCACTTTGCCTCATGTCAGGATCTTATGTAACTTGGAAGAGATTGTACAGCTTTACTGTGACTCAGCGAACTGGCGGTGATGGGTGACAGCTGACTTTTATCTGATGACTGGCACCGAGGTGATGACAGATAGTGAGAGTATGAAAAGGGCAAATTATAAAACTATATAGAATAATGCCGCCATACACTGAGGGCCTCAGGCTACAACTATTGTGTAGTGCGATTTCCCGCTGCAGAGTCGTGTCATTTCAGCACTAGGGCCCCCTGCTGGTGATGGTGGATGCTTGGATTTACCTCCATCCCATTCTTGTAGTGAAAAAAAGGGTAGACTAAAATTACCCTATGACGAAATACTCTTATTTTTTTGGCAATAAAGAGGCAACCTCTACAGGATACATACTCATGAACCCCTTAGTAGCTTCATTGGGGGCCTCTATAAAGTAATCCCCATTAAAAGTAATATATCTCTAATATCAGAAATGATATGCCTGTGCACCCATTTGTAAACCAAAATCTATTCGCACATATTATGGTGGCCAAATCCACCAGTTATAGGAGAATGGCCAACCAAGTGATCTGTACAGCAGATGTTGTGGGAAAAAAGTATCGGGCTGTTGGATTTCAACATGCCCAATCCTTTTGGTCTCTAGTAGAAAAGTCCAGCCCGGGCTTACTCCCCTGCCTCACTTCAGAATACATGCACCCTAGGCTGAGCCAAGGGTGCATGTGTATGGACGAGAATTCTCAGATATAGATAGCCTGTAGGTGGCTGTTAGCTATCTATAGTGTATTGCTCTACCTCTTTGATGAATATAGCCCTTGGGGTATGTTCACACGGAGGAATCTGCAGAGGAATTTGAGGCGGTCTTCTAAATTCCAGCGCGTTAACCTACCCTGAGAGTGGTTTCCACGACTTTAAAGGTTATGTCCAGAATTAGAAAAACATGGTTGCTTTCTTCAAAAACCAATGACACATTCATCCACAAGTTGCGTGTGGTATTGCAGCTCAGCCCCATTCCCTTGAATGGAGGTGTGCTGCAATACCAGACACAACCCATGGACAGGTATGGTGCTGTTTTTTGAAGAAATCATCCATGTTTTTGTAATCCTGGAGAAAACCTTTAATAGGGATGACTTATCCATGACCATGATGATGATCGTGCATCCCCCATACTCTGGAACTCACTACCACAACACATCAGACTGACCCCCACAGTCCCAAGCTTCAAGAAAACCCTGAAGACTCACCTATTCAGGAAGGCCTACAACCTCCAATAACACTACTGTCACCACACCACCACCTGTACAGCCTCTACCCCCACCTTCTGTCTCTATCCCTCTTCCCTCATAGATTGTAAGCCCTTGCGGGCAGGGTCCTCTATCCCACTGTGCCAGTGGTCACTGTTAGTATTGTACTTGTTTTGTATATTTTGTATACTGTATATAAACCCTCAAATGTAAAGCACCATGGAATTAATATAATAATGTACAGCACCATGGAATTAATATAATAATGTACAGCACCATGGACTTAATATAATAATGTCCAGCACCATGGACTTAATATAATAATGTACAGCACCATGGACTTAATATAATAATGTACAGCACCATGGACTTAATATAATAATGTCCAGCACCATAGAATTAATATAATAATGTACAGCACCATGGACTTAATATAATAATGTACAGCACCATGGACTTAATATAATAATGTACAGCACCATGGACTTAATATAATAATGTCCAGCACCATGGACTTAATATAATAATGTCCAGCACCATGGAATTAATATAATAATGTACAGCACCATGGAATTAATATAATAATGTACAGCACCATGGACTTAATATAATAATGTCCAGCACCATGGAATTAATATAATAATGTACAGCACCATGGAATTAATATAATAATGTACAGCACCATGGAATTAATATAATAATGTACAGCACCATGGACTTAATATAATAATGTCCAGCACCATGGAATTAATATAATAATGTACAGCACCATGGAATTAATATAATAATGTCCAGCACCATAGAATTAATATAATAATGTACAGCACCATGGACTTAATATAATAATGTACAGCACCATGGACTTAATATAATAATGTACAGCACCATGGACTTAATATAATAATGTCCAGCACCATGGACTTAATATAATAATGTCCAGCACCATGGAATTAATATAATAATGTACAGCACCATGGAATTAATATAATAATGTACAGCACCATGGAATTAATATAATAATGTCCAGCACCATGGAATTAATATAATAATGTCCAGCACCATGGAATTAATATAATAATGTACAGCACCATGGAATTAATATAATAATGTCCAGCACCATGGAATTAATATAATAATGTACAGCACCATGGAATTAATATAATAATGTCCAGCACCATGGAATTACTATAATAATGTACAGCACCATGGGATTAATATAATAATGTACAGCACCATGGAATTAATATAATAATGTACAGCACCATGGAATTAATATAATAATGTACAGCACCATGGAATTAATATAATAATGTACAGCACCATGGACTTAATATAATAATGTACAGCACCATGGACTTAATATAAAAATGTCCAGCACCATGGAATTAATATAATAATGTCCGGGCACCATGGAATTAATATAATAATGTCCAGCACCATTGAATTAATATAATAATGTACAACACCATGGAATTAATATAATAATGTCCAGCATCTTGGAATTAATTAAATAATGTCCAGCACCATGGAATTAATATAATAATGTACAGCACCATGGAATTAATATAATAATGTGCAACACCATGGAATTAATATAATAATATCCAGCACCATAGAATTAATATAATAATGTACAGCACCATGAGATTAATATAATAATGTACATCATGGAATTAGTGGTGCTCTATAAATAAATAATAATAATGACCTACACTGTCTGACTTTCTCATTAATTACTAGTCACAGTGCCATATATTTTGTAGCCACTGGGCATGGTGCTGCGGCTCAGTCCCATTCAAGTAAAAAGGACAGAATTACATTGTGTAATACCAGGCACAGCCACTGAATGTGTGGCGCAGTGCCTGGTAATGAAGAGGCTGCATCACTCACAAAAAGCTGATCGGTGGAGGTGTCAGCGATCTGACCTAACGCTTATCTGATATTGATGATCTACATTTGCCAACATTTAGATCATGAGGTCACATGCTGCAAAAATTTTCATGCACATCCCTGGTGGACATCGCAATGCCTCCTTATTATATCACCATGCCACCTTCCTTGTGACATGGGCACCAAACCTGCTTTTCGGCAGTGGTTGGCGAACCCAGGGACCCAGGAGACTCTTGGAGAGTTGGTAAGTGTGTCCTAGGGCCCCCGTAAACATTAGATTTTGGAGGGATCGGACAACCATGTAATGTATAGCGAGGTATCCCAAAATAAAGGGTGGTGTACTTGTATGGGGTAGGGTGGAATAGCTATTCGCCAAAAGGAACGTTGGCTGACAGGCGTTATAGACAGATGTATACTTATTGCCCCCTACTGGTGGCAATTGGGATTAGCTATTTTAGATACAAGACAGACCTTATTTTATTAGGGAAAATGACCCCTTAACTACCTATTTGTGAAACCCAAATCTCATAGAGGAAAAACCAGTTTGATGACATCATTCAATCCCCTATATAAAGCGACAATCCTGTGACAGCTTGTGGCACGACGTGGTGCTGCGGTTCAGATGTTCATCTCATTTCTTCTGTCCGTTTTACAAGAAACATATTTAATTCTTGAGTATACATTTACAACACCCACCACCCCTTACCCTTCATCATGTCACTTGTCTTAGGAGTACCATTGCGGAGACTGCTCGGTTGCTATGACGGCTCACCATGGTAACAAGCATCACCTAATTCACTGCGCACACAGCACTTGCTCACAAATGCTGAGCTGCTAGCAGATCGGAGCAGCCATTTCTGATACCCAGAAGACAAAAGAAAAACAGGGGAAAGGTACAATGCATGCCGACCGCCATCCATCGCTGCAGATATGACATATATCACATTGCACTGGGATTTGCATGACCACACTACACCTTATAATACAGCATAGAGGTAGATTCTGCTAAATCTATAGGGGATTGCCATATCACTATCCACCTGAGCTGACGTTACCTGCGAACAAAGGAGATGATGCAATTAGTAACATATATACCATATCGATACATATATAGGCAGATGTAGCAGAGCTGAATTTGTCATGTCATTAGGTTGTATTGTTCTTAAGGTACATTGTTGGTTTATTGCCAATCCTATGGCAAGATAAACATATTATCATGACAAACTCAGCACTAGTCCATGTTACAAACTCAGCTCTGCTGTGTCCTCATTATTAAATGGGATTTCTTTTCATCTCGGTTATACTTAAAGGGGAATTATATAGGTCATTGTTATGGTTTAGGCCCTGCCAGTCACTATGGGGTTAATGAGCGGTGTTTCGCGTTGACCGAAGGCACAGCAGTCACACTGCAGAAAGCGGACTTAGTGTTTTCTGCAGTGGGTACAGTGCACTTTATGAGCTTTCCTTGGCGGCATGGATTATGGGTTACATTCCACTTCATTAAAAAGTAATGAGCAGAATGGCTGCATGCTATTTATTTTTGCCCGCAGTGTAAAGATTTAAAGATTTCCATGTTTGTTTGCTTAGCGGAGCTGTAAGATTAGTGTCTGAACTGTGCAGGAGGTGCCGTCATCTGGAACAAAATCATTTATTAGGATACTACACTATCTATCTATCTATCTATCTATCTATCTATCTATCCATCTATCTTTTTATCTATCTTCTATTTTGTGACTAATAATTCTCTCGTGAACTATGTTGGCGCTATATTACTAAAAAATATTATCTGTCTGTCTATCTCCATCTCTCTTATCTCATCTATCTATGTATGTATCTATCTGTCTGTCATTCTACCAATCTATCTTGTGTCAGTCTATATATCTGTGTGTCTATCTAAGTATCTATTTATCGCTATCTATCTATCTATCTATCTATCTATCTATCTATCTATCTATCTATCTACCTATCTACCTTGTCTTGCAGCACTGGGGTCCTGGGTATGAATCTGACCAGGGGCAACATCTGCATGGAGTTTGTATGTTCTCTCCGTGTTTACATCTATCTCTATCTCACTATCTTTTTATCCATGTGATATCTATTACATATCTATCTATGTTTGTATATCTGTCTACCTATCTATCATATTTATTTTTTTTAACTCAACTTTAAATTACCTATTATGAATCCCACAGTTTCATCTAGATCTATAGTGTCTATAACCTGCTGTATGTTATAACTGTACCATATAGGTATGACATATAGGTATCGAGAGTCTGCATAAATATTCACTTGCATAGAATAACTCATTATTATTGCACCACCTGCTACCCGATGTGACTTGGTTAAACTATGAGCCCCCAGGTGTTAAAGTGAATATATTTCTTGTTTTTGATATATTTACAAAATATACAAAATGTATGTATTTCTTGATATATCTTTATGGCTGTCAGATCCTACATTTTTTTTCTGACATAGAGCTCAAAATCTCCTGTGTCGCTGTAGCTTAAAGGGATTCTATCACCAGGGTGAAGCATATTAAACCAGCGGTACAGTCAGATAGGTCAGGCTCACCTGAACACCTTTTTTTCCATGAAAATGGTCCCACAAGGTATAAAAAGCTCCCCTGAGCCCCCAACCGTGGCTCCACACAGTATAATATACTGCTCAGAGCCCCCCCCCACAGTATAAATGCTCCGCAGTTTCAGATGATTATTCGTGAGGTTCGGACCTCTGGTACGTTTCGGTGCTATTATTGTACTAGGGGGTATAATAAGTGGAGGCCAAGGGGAGGTGAGTATAAAGAACAAATATTTATACTCACCGTGCCTCACTTCTTTTGGGCACCCTCGAGGTGTTTGGAGGCCAGTGTCCTCTTTTGTGGCTGACATCACTTGTCCTGGGGTCACCGCTGAATGATGGGGCACATTGACTTCATGACGCAGATGTGTCCCACGGGACCCCTGAAGCACAATCACAGTTCTCAGTGATGACCCCAGGACACAGGAAGTCAGCTACAGGACAGAAGAGGATGCCGGGGATCGATGGTTAATATATATGTTTGTTATATTTACTCAACTTCCCTGGGCAGGCTCACTTCCCATTAGTGATGTGGCCGGAGGAGATTCACAAGAATAGGGGGGCTTTGCACCCCAGTTTGAATAGAAAGGCTTGTCAGATATGCATGCTACTGCTCCATTCATTTCAATGGGACTATCAGAGATAGCTCAGATACAGTACTCTGCCATCACTGGTGCTCCCACTTAAATAAACGGAGCAGTGGCATGCTTTTCTAAAGTATCGCTCCATATAAACCAATTCTCGTGATCGGTGGAGGTCCCAAGGTCAGAGCTATTCTGTGGATGGGGGATGACTTATGACCAGACAACCCCTTTACTAATGCAATGGGAGGCAGAGACAGAAGCAGAACAACTAAGAGTCCTGCTTGATCTTGCAGCAGATTCAGCTGCAGAACCCGTGGCACAAGGCTGATCAGCCAAGGGATGTCCAGAGTTGATGTGTGAACGTCCATTTACATGCCTTTAAATAGCAAGGATGGGGCTTAGGTAGCCGAGGGCTTAATAGACAGCCTATCATTTCATCGCTGACAGCATAATACACTATTATACATAAGTAATGCAATGTGCTATGTAAGCGATCAGAAGATCACAAATTAGGACTAAAAGATTTTGTAAAAAATTATATAAATTGGTGGAAATCCAACAGACACCCAGCAGACCTCATTATAGTCTATGGGGTCCGTGGGTAACTGCTTTTTCAGGGGACAGGCTATCTGTCGTTCGGGTCCCCATGTGGATCCGAGCGATGGAGAGACCAACCCTAGTGTGAGCCTAGCGTAAAAGAGAAAAAGAATACACGTTTGGTATTGATGTAATTGTATCAACTCAGAGAATACATTTATCAGGTTATCTAAGCTGCAAGGTGAAAATTTATGGCGTAAAACGAGAATGTTGGAGATGCTGTTTTTTTTCCATTTCCTCCCAGAAAGAGTTAATAAAAGTAAGTCAAATAGATATATGTACCCCAAAATGTGCCATTAAACACTACCACTTGTCCTGCAAAAAACAAGTTCTCATACAGTTGACAGATAAATAAAAAAAAATGATGGCTCAATGATGACACAAAAAGTGACTTGGTCATTAAGGGAGTCTGTCAGCAGTGAATTGGTCTCCAAAGGTGTCTCTGTTGATCAGTTTTGGAGCCCCATTTTCATGTAACTTGCTGTTTTATTCACATGCAAATAGAAAAAAAAATTAAACAGCCGTATTATACAGCAAAGACTTGGCGTTAATGCCCGCTGTCAGTGCCCACACTGATCACGGGCATTAAGGCTCCCGGCGCCTCGGTCAGCGTAGCCATTCTACCAGGGATTGCTGGCATCCGGAATAAGATCCAGGGCCGGTGACCCATTACCATGACAGCCAGGAACCTATTGAAGGCTCCCATCCTTGTCTGGTATATACTTCTATTGCAGGCTGCTCTATTAGCATTGGAATGCATTGCATTAGTGATCAGACCCCCTGTGGTTCAAGACCCTTAGGGGGTCTAATCAATGCCAAAAAAAAAGTTAAAAAAAACATAAAAAAAAAAATTAAAAGTTCAAATCACCCCCCTTTCCCTAGAATACTTATAAAAGTTAAATATTATTGTGAAAGGCTATGTTCACATCTGCGTTCGGGTTTCCGTTCGGGAGGTCCGCTTGGGGACCCCCCGAACGGAAACCTAATCCGCATAAAAAAAGCGGTTACCTTAAGAAACCCGCAGACCTCATAGACTATAATGGGGTCCGTGTAGTTTCCGCTCGGTTTTTGCCCGAAAAGGGTGGAAAAATGCGGAGAGAAAAGTCCTGCTTGCGGCGAGGGGAACGGAATCCCCGAACGTAATGCAAGCGCAGGTGTGAACCCAGCCTAACATATACACATTAAGTATCCCTGTGTCTGAAAACGCCCAGTCTACAAACTTATAAAAATATTTTTTCCGTGTAGTGAACACAAGTAGTGGGGAAAAAAAAAAAAAAAAAAAAAAAGTGCCAAACCGCCTTTTTTGCGCTTTTCGTCTCTGATAAAAATTTGAATAAAAAGTGATCAAAGCAATAGACATTCCCTAAAATGGTATAACTAAAAAGAACATCTAGCTCCGCAAAAAAAGACGCCCTATGCATACCCGTACATGGAAATCTAAAAAGTTTTGGCTGTCAGAATATGGAGACCTTTAGAAAAAAAAAAGGCTTAGATTTTTATTAAGGGGTTAAAATGTAAATAAAACTATATAAATTTGGTATCCCCGGAATCGTACCAAAACATAATACAGAATACAGGTGACATTTCATTTTGGCTGCAGAGTGAACTCCATAATAACAAAGCCTGTAAGAAAGTCGCACAAATGCAGTTTTTCTCCAATTCCACCCCATTATGAATTTTTTTCCAGTTTCCCAGTACATTGTAGAGATTTTCTGATTCATAAAATCTTCAGTGTTTCAGTCCTCCAGGAACATGCCCTTACAGGGGTATTCTGGTAGCAACAAGTAGTTAGGGGGTAAATGCTACATTGGTGGGGGTCTGTCTGCTGATGATGAGAACACAAGTGCACTGTTGGGGTAGTGGTCAGGCAGGCACATTAATGTTCCATTTAATGTTTATGGGACCAAGGCTGATCAGCTATCTCAATCAGTCCAATGAGCAGGGAATGGAACAGTACTGCACATGAACGATCACCACTCCATTCCAATGGGGATGTAATGATCACTGGGGGTCCCATTTATTGGACCCAGGCTGATCTAGAAGTTAACTTGTTTGTACCAGACTACTCATTTAAAACATAATGATAGGGGCTTTCTGGGAGTTACATATTGATGTCATAAATAGCTGATCAAAGAGGGAATGACACCTGGGACCTCCACAGATCAGCTGCTTGAAGTGGCCTGATCCCAACTCATTCCCATTCAAGTGAATGGAACTGAGCTGCAATACCAAACACAGCCACTATACAATGTATGGAGCTGTGCTTGGTATTCACCGATATTGATGACCTTTACTCATGGAAAACCCTTTTTAAGACCCTGTTCACATCATGTTCTGACTGTGCTTATGCACTCAGGGGGGTAGGCCTTCAGTAGCTGATAAGTGGGGGTCTGACACCTGATCCACCATGTTCTGGCTACCAGAACATACAGTCATGGACAGAGCCGACAGCTCCTAATCAAATAATAGGAACAGAGATACAGAGCTGTCCACTGTATAGCATTTATGTCACCGCTATACAGTGGACAGAGCAGGCAGCTCTGCGCCTATTACGCCACCCATTGACTATAACATGAAAGAACGTTACATTGCATTTTTGTCTTCTTTGGGGTAGACTCTGCTATTCTGTCCCCCAAAAATAGTCCAGACTGATGTAAAGGAGGTCAAAGCTAGTCAAAAAAACAGTGGCGGAATTTAAATTTAAAAAAAAAAAAAAAAGCAAATTAAACACAAATTTTTACATAAAAATAAAGATTACATCCTGAAATACAAAAAAAACAAGATCTTACATGGAAATGTCAGCAAAAAAAACAGGTGAGGTAAAGACAGAGACTATGTCGCCCCATGAAATATAATATGAATTAATCCTCTTATTCTTATCAGCGCCATCTTCTAATTAGTTATCGGCGCTCAGTCTCCGCTTCTGGATTCTGGACTGAGTCGGGGATGGGTGCCAGATTTGTAGGATTTTCAGAATTAATTAATTTCACTGTACACACTTTGATCTTCAGTCTGATATGAAACAGACTTTCTGCAGCAAAACTTCTAAACTATGTGGAAAACATATTTGTAGGCCCGGGAATCGAGCGCATTGTTATGATGGTTAGCCCTGAAGCTGCTATGGGGTGTCCAGGAATCGAGGGCATTGTTATGATAGGTAGCCCTGCAGCTGCTATAGGGTGCCCAGGAATCGAGGGCACTGTTATGATAGATAGCCCTGAAGCTGCTATAGGGTGCCCAGGATTTAAGCACATTGTTATGATAGGTAGCCCTGCAGCTGTCATGGGGCGCCCAGGAATCGAGGGCATTGTTGTGATAGGTAGCCCTGCAGCTGCTATGGGGTGCCTAGGAATCAAGGGCATTGTTATAGTAGGTAGCCCTGCTGCTGCTATGGGGTGCCCAGGGATTTGAGGGCATTGTTGTGATAGGTAGCCCTGCAGCTGCTATGGGGCGCCCAGGAATCGAAGGCATTGTTATGACAGGTAGCCCTGCGGCTGCTATGGGGCGTCCAGAAATCGAGGGTATTGTAATACTAGGTAGCCCTGCTGCTGCTATGGGGTGTCCAGGAATCGAGGACATTGTTGTGATAGGTAGCCCTGCTACTGCTATGGGGCGCCCAGGAATCGAGGGCATTGTTGTGATAGGTAGCCCTGCTGCTGCTATGGGGCGCCCAGGAATCGAGGGCATTGTTGTGATAGGTAGCCCTGCTGCTGCTATAGGGTGCCCAGGATTTGAGGGCATTGTTATGACAGGTACCCCTGCGGCTGCTATGAGGCGCCCAGGAATCAAGGGCATTGTTATGACAGGTATCCATGCAGATGCTATAAGGTGCCCAGGAATCGAGGGCACTGTTATGATAGATAGCCCTGCAGCTGCTATAGGGTGCCCAGGATTCAAGCACATTGTTATGATAGGTAGCCCTGCACCTGTCATGGGGCGCCCACGAATCGAGGGCATTGTTGTGATAGGTAGCCCTGCAGCTGCTATGGGGTGCCTAGGAATCAAGGGCATTGTTATAGTAGGTAGCCCTGCTGCTGCTATGGGGTGCCCAGGATTTGAGGGCATTGTTATGATAGGTAGTCCTGCAGCTGCTGTGGGGCGCCCAGGAATCAAAGGCATTGTTATGATAGGTAGCCCTGTAGCTGCTATGGGGTGTCCAGGAATCGAGGGCATTGTTGTGATAGGTAGCCCTGCTGCTGCTATGGGGTGCCCAGGATTTGAGGGCATTGTTATGATAGGTAGCCTTGTGGCTGCTATGGGGCGTCCAGGAATCGAGGGCATTGTTATGACAGGTAGCCATGCAGATGCTCTAAGGTGCCCAGGAATCGAGGGCACTGTTATGATAGATAGCCCTGCAGCTGCTATAGGGTGCCCAGGATTCAAGCACATTGTTATGATAGGTAGCCCTGTACCTGTCATGGGGCGCCCAGGAATCGAGGGCATTGTTGTGATAGGTAGCCCTGCAGCTGCCATGGGGCGCCCAGGAATCGAGGGCATTGTTGTGATAGGTAGCCCTGCAGCTGCTATGGGGTGCCTAGGAATCAAGGGCATTGTTATAGTAGGTAGCCCTGCTGCTGCTATGGGGTGCCCAGGATTTGAGGGCATTGTTATGACAGGTAGCCCTGCAGCTGCTATGGGGCGTCCAGAAATCGAGGGTATTGTAATACTAGGTAGCCCTGCAGCTGCTATGGGGTGTCCAGGAATCGAGGGCATTGTTGTGATAGGTAGCCCTGCTGCTGCTATGGGGTGCCCAGGATTTGAGGGCATTGTTATGATAGGTAGCCTTGTGGCTGCTATGGGGCACCCAGGAATCGAAGGCATTGTTATGACAGATGTTATGGGGCGCCCAGAAATCGAGGGCACTGTTATGATAGATAGCCCTGCAGTTGCTATAGGGTGCCCAGGATTCAAGCACATTGTTATGATAGGTAGCCCTGCAGCTGCCATGGGGCGCCCAGGAATCGAGGGCATTGTTGTGATAGGTAGCCTTGTGGCTGCTATGGGGCGCCCAGGAATCGACAGCATTGTTATGACAGGTAGCCATGCAGATGTTATGGGGCGCCCAGAAATCGAGGGTATTGTAATACTAGGTAGCCCTGCAGCTGCTATGGGGCACCCAGGAATCAAAGGCTTTGTTATGATAGGTAGCCCTGCAGATGCTGTGGGGCACTCAGTAATCGAGGGTATTGAAATACTAGTTAGCCCTGCAGTTGCTATGGGGTGTCCAGGAATCGAGGGCATTGTTGTTATAGGTATCCCTGGAGATGCTGTGGGGCGCCCAGGAATCGAGGGTATTGTAATACTAGGTAGCAATGAAGCTGTTACGGGGTGCCCAGGAATCAAGGGTTTTGTTATGTTAGGTAGCCCTGCAGACTGCAGCTGCTATGAGGTGCCCAGGAATTGGGGACATTGTTATGAAACAGAAAGTGACAGACTATTTTAGACTTAGTGGAAAGAGTTGGAATTGCAAGATTTTTTAGGATTTTTTCAAATACAGACAATGGAAAATTAAAAACAGCATCACCAAAAATTCTTAAAAATATGGAACCTTCCTTCTTCTATCCAAACTCATGAGATTACTTGATGAATTATGTTTGAAAGTCCTGTGCTTACCAGATGTTGCTTAACAGGTGTACCTAACTGACAGCACCGACAGCGGGTGACTTAAGGGGGCACTTCCAAAACGGTGGTATGATACACTTGATGGTTTCAGAATACTCTTAGTGGCGCAGGACGCTTGATGGTTACCGGCCAGACTTGGGCTATGTTCACACAACTGTTTTTTTATGTTGAAAAATAAGCTGCAGAATCAACAGCAGAAATCCATCTGCGGCCCTGTGATTTCTGCTGCAGATTTACAATTTCCTATGCCGTGGAACAGCAGATGCATTCTGTATGTGGCTTTCCCTGTGGGATCTGCTTCAGTCATTTATTGATGATGTGATTGATGTGATTTTCACCTGGATTTTGGTAAGGAATATGCATTGAAATCCTTGTGAAAATTCCATTGTGTGAACATGCCCTTAATGACACAGTACGCTTGATGGTTACAGGTGATACTTGAGCACTACAAAAGACATGTTAACTATCTTGCTTATATGTGTGTATAAAGAACTGTACATTGTCATATCGATGCTGCAATTTTAGGTATGATGTACACATACTTGCCAACTTTCCCGGTCTTGCAGGCTCCCAAAAAAAAGGGTGACTTCCTAGACACCCGGAATACTGGAAATTCTCCTATGCTGCCGGTGAAACAGTCACTTTTGACACTTTATATGTCGGCCACATTGGTAAAGAATGTGTGAGCAGCACATTTGGTGCAATGTCACAAGAAAGGGGATGGGGTCACACCCAAAGGGACGTCACTTTGCCTGAAAACTTTCATGAACAAGCCCAGAAAAATGTTGACAAGTGGAGATAAGCGAACCTCCCAAGATTCATTTCAGGTTCAAGTGACTCAGGTCCCTGATTTGTTTCAGGTCGAACAAGTTTGGTACAAACCGGAAGTCAAATTAATATACTCTGGTGTCTCTTTAGACCTGAAAGTCCTGCTATAGCCACCTCGTCAAGGGAGCAACAGTGCACTTGTATGACTGGTGCTCCATTCACTTCTATGGGGCTTCGGGCGCTACCAGAGATTACAGTCCTAGTAGTCCCATAGAAGTGACTGGAGCGCCAGTCACACAAGTGTACTGGTGATCCATTCATAAGGAGGCTTTAGGGGGACTTTTAGGTTCCCCATGCTCTTGGCCACTGGAGGACCCAGCGATCAGACCCTTATCCTCTCTCCTGTGGATAGAGAATAAGTGTCCATAACGGGACAACCCTTTAATTCTCTTGGCTTTGTCTAGCTAGTCTTCTGACATTACACTTAGTGCCGCAGTGCTGACTTCCATGTCAATGTTGAACTCTGCATGGGCCCATGTTGGCGCTCGCACCTCTTCCTGCAATACTAACAGGGTCTGTTGACTCTTAAAGTGACACACACACCATCTGGTGACACTCCTTCAGTATTTACACCCCAGGATTTACCCCAGGTAGACATACAGGAACAGGTAGGAGAATTTCCATTTGTGCCTGGAGAGTATTCCCTTTAAGATATAAATCCATTCTGTTATTCCCAAGACTCTCTATAGAGCCAGGATTAACCAAACATTCTTTCTAGTAATATCCGCAGCTGACCTACATATAAAATGAGATATTTTAACATAGACTTTCATGTATTTGCCGCCACAGCCTATGATCTTACAAACTACCGTGAGATACATTATTAATGGAGTCCGGGCAGCCATTTTATTATTAATCGCATGTTTTGTAAAGGTGGCAGCTGTGTTTATTCGCTTTCTCTCGCTGTTTAACAAGATAAATCGTTCTGTTTCGTTGCAGGGGGACTAGGAACACAGATAACGCACAATGTCGTATAGAAACACAACAGCCAGGATCTATGCCCTGTTCCTTTTGATGATAACGATAGGTCTGCCGTTCACCAAACTCGTCCTAGCAGAGGAGCTGGCGGGCACCACCATACCACCCGAAAGTACGTACACTTATCCGTGTCAGCTACATTTCTATTATTGTAGTCATGCATTTATTTATTTATATTATACATTTTTTTTATTCTTTATTTAAGCAACTTTTTGGTATCAGTAGACAAGCACAGAATAGTGGGGTGACTGTTGCCCTTACAGCATTCCTGTAATAGGCCCTGCTAAAATAGATGCTGGGGGATTTTACCAGCTTTATAAGCTCTGTGCAGAGGCATAATAACACATACTTCAATAGGCTCTACTCCACTGATTCTGACACAGTTGGATTTTTTTTTTCTAGTCCCCACCATTCCTGAGCAATTGATGCTTTTAGTTTCAACACCCAATATGCTAATTAGGCTCTCTACTGTCAGGTCACTGGGTTGGAGCAGACAGACAGGGACTGCCCACTTGACAGTAGAGAGCATAATTGAGCTGAAACTAACCAAAATGATTGCTTGGGTATTCTTGCAAATGTGTCAGAATCAGTGGAGAGCCACCTACTGAAGGATCGGGAGCTGGTTGAGATGGTGAAAGGTCCTCTTTAAATGATTAAGCATGAATAGGGTCCTTCCATCTTTCCATTTTTCTTGGAGAGATAAGATGCTGCCAGAGAAGTCTGGAAGAATCTTTCTTCCCTCTCCTGTTCAGTATAAGCACTGCTTGGCCAGCCCAGATGTGTATGGGCAACTTGTGCGAGTTCCCTTAAAGGGAGTCTGTCCCCAGAATCCAGCATATCAACCCAGCCCTGCAGATGGATAGGTTAGGGTCTCCTGAACTAGCATATCCCCCCAGCCCTGCAGATAAATAGGTTAGGGTCACCAGAATCAGCGTATCAACCCAGACCTGCAGATAGATAGGTTAGGGTCACCTGAACCAGCATATCAACCCAGCCCTGCAGAGAGATAGGTTAGGGTTACCAGAACCCAGCATATCAACCCAGCCCTGCAGATAGATAGGTTAGGGTCACCTGAACCAGCATATCAACCCAGCCCTGCAGATAGATAGGTTAGGGTCACCAGAACCAGCATATCAACCCAGCCCTGCAGATGGATAGGTTAGGGTCACCTGAACCAGCATATCAACCCAGCCCTGCAGATAGATAGGTTAGGGCCACCAGAACCAGCATATCAACCCAGCCCTTCAGATAGATAGGTTAGGGTCACCAGAACCCAGCATATCAACCCAGACCTGCAGATAGATAGGTTAGTGTCACCAGAACCAGCATATCACCCCAGTCCTGCAGATAGATAGGTTAGGGTCACCTGAACCAGCATATCAACCCAGACCTGCAGATAGATAGGTTAGGGCCACCAGAACCAGCATATCAACCCAGCCCGCCAGATAGATAGGTTAGGGTCACCTGAACCAGCATATCAACCCAGCCCCGCAGATAGATAGGTTAGGGTCTCCTGAATCATATGATGTTCCCCTTGTGAATCGCTGCCTCTATTGCTGAGATATCACCATTGTTGTCCATATGCATATGAGCTCTTTGGAGCAACAAGGGCATTCTTGCTTTACCTCTTTCGAACAACAGCAACACCATCGTTGCTCCAAAGAACTTATTTGCATATTGTCAAAAACAGCCATGGAGACAGCAATTAACAAAACAGTATTTTATTCAGGTGACTCTAACCCATCTATCTGCGGGTCTGGGTTGATATGCTGGCTTCTGGTGACAGAAGACAGAAATTTGTGTTCACCTATTTCTTACATCCTCTCGGCACTCTGCTCTGTTATTTTACAGGTGACGCAGACACGCATTGTGCAGGACACATCACAAAATGTGGACAAGGCTAGCACATGGTCGTGCTATGTCAGAAAAAGAGGAGTGATACATCTCAAAAGGGAATGTGTCACACCCAAAAAGTGCATGGCTTTGCCAGTGTGGTCGTGACCTACCCCCAAAAATGTTTGCAACCATACCCGATCTCCAGAAACCCTCTTGTGACCCCTGTGAATCTGCCCCATCAACACTGGGGCTCAAGGACAGTTACTAATCAGACACTTACCCTATATATACAGGATAAGTGTTAGAGACCCCAATCCATCACTGATTTTTAGCAAAAATTTAAGTTTTTCTCCATTGAATGAGTGAGTGAAGAGAAGGGGAGTTGGATGGGAAGTTAAGAACGTCAAGGGCAAGTAAGTTTAATCTTATGGACTATAGTTGGGAAAGAATCGGTACTGGTGAATGTATGCATGTAGGGCTGTAGCTATAGGGGGTGCTGAGATAGCAGCAGCATCCAGGTCCTTATGTCTAAAGGGTCTGGAAGACACCAGTGTTATACGCAGCACGTGGTAAGTTGGGTCTTTGTCACAGGCCTCTATACATAGATGCCCAGTCTCCTTATACAGTGGGGAAAAAAGGGGAAAGGGGGAAAAAAGTATTTGGTCAGCCACCAATTGTGCAAGTTCTCCCACTTAAAAAGATGAGGCCGACCTGTAATTGTCATCATAGGTAAACCTCAACTAAGAGAGACAAAATGAGAAAACATATCTAGAAAATCATTGTCTGATTTTTTTAAGAATTTATTTGCAAATTATGGTGGAAAATAAGTATTTGGTCACCAACAAACAAGCAAGATTTCTGGCTCTCACAGACCTGTAACTTCTTCTTTAAGAGGCTCCTCTGTCCTCCACTCATTACCTGTAGTAATGGCTCCTGTTTGACATTATCAGTATAAAAGACACCTGTCCACAACCTCAAACAGTCACACTCCAAACTCCACTATGGTGAAGGCCAAAGAAACAAAATTGTAGCCCTGCACCAGGCTGGGAAGACTGAATCTGCAATAGGCAAGCAGCTTGGTGTGAAGAAATCACCTGTGGGAGCAATAATTAGAAAATGGAAGACATACAAGACCACTGATAATCTCCCTCCATCAGGGGCTCCACACAAGATCTCACCCCGTGGGGTCAAAATGATCACAAGAACGGTGAGCAAAAATCCCAGAACCACACGGGGGGACCTAGTGACTGACCTGCAGAAAGCTGGGACTAACGTAACAAAGGCTACCGTTAGTAACACACTACGCCGCCAGAGACTCAGATCCTGCAGTGCCAGACGTGTCCCCCTGCTTAAGCCAGTACATATCCGGGCCCGTCTGAAGTTTGCTAGAGAGCATTTGGATGTTCCAGAAGATTATTGGGAGAAGGTCATATGGTCAGATGAAACCAAAGTAGAACTGTTTGGTAGAAACACAACTCGTCGTGTTTGGAGGAGAGTGAATGCTGAGTTGCATCCAAATAACACCATACCTACTGTGAAGCATGGGGGTGGCAACATCATGCTTTGGGGCTGTTTCTCTGCAAAGGGACCAGAACGACTGATCCATGTACATGAAAGAATGAATGGGACCATGTATCGTGAGATTTTGAGTGCAAACCTCCTTTCATCAGCAAGGGCATTGAAGATGAAACGTGGCTGGGTCTTTCAGCATGACAATGATCCCAAGCACACTGCCAGGGCAATGAAGGAGCGGCTTCGTAAGAAGCATTTCAAGGTCCTGGAGTGGCCTAGCCAGTCTCCAGATCTCAACCCCATAGAAAACCTTTGGAGGGAGTTGAAAGTCCGTGTTGCCCAGCGACAGCCCCAAAACATCCCTGTTCTAGAGGAGATCTGCATGGAGGAATGGGCCAACATACCAGCAACAGTGTGTGCCAACCTTGTGAAGACTTACAGAAAACGTTTGACCTCTGTCATTGCCAACAAAGGATATATAACAAAGTATTGAGATGAACTTTTCTTATTGCCCAAATACTTATTTTCCACCATAATTTGCAAATAAATTCTTTAAAAATCAGACAATGTGATTTTCTAAATTTGTTTTCTCATTTTGTCTCTCATAGTTGAGGTCTACCTATGATGACAATTACAGGCCGGCCTCATCTTTATAAGTGGGAGAACTTGTACAATTGGTGGCTGACTAAATACTTTTTTTTTCCCCACTGTATCTAACATGCAGATATCTGTATTTCACATTGTTCTTTGCATAACCTGTGCACATATAAAACATTTGCACGTGACTATGTGGATAGCTAAAAAAAACATTGTCCTAAAATTCATTTTTTCCAGGTCGCCCCTGTGTGGACTGCCATGCCTTTGAATTTATGCAGAGAGCTTTGCAAGACCTCAAAAAGACAGCATACAACCTGGACTCCCGGGTATGTAACGTGTGACAAAAAGAAAACGTATGACTGTTGTGTGCACTGACATCTAGAATCCATTTATTCTTATGGGCTTAAAGGGATTGTGTCAACCAAAAATTACCTATTTTTCTTTTAAATCAATGTTTTTTGTTAAAAATATTTTGGAAGTTTTTTGGTGGCTTTTTTATAATTTTATCTATATTTAAAAAAAATCCTAAAATACTGCAATTTTCACTGTGGCCACTAAGCCTAATACTAGACTGACACTTCCTGTTATGTTGGAGATCTCTTTGGAGCAGTCGCCTCATTCTCATTACAGGCACGATTACACAGGGTCCACCATTCAGAATAGTGGATGGATACTGCCTATCTCTTCCTCTTCCTGCACACAGCACTCTCCCATACACCTCAATGACCATCTCCAGATTATTGTTACTATGGCCTATGTGGCTGCTGTAAGACATATATCTAAATACTAACAAATACCCAAGTTAAAGGGATTGTGCAAGCTCTAAAACAAAACTGGGCCATGTGCAGGGAATGATGTAAAATAAAGAATACACCTATATTTACTCATCCTCCCCCCTCTGCTTTCAGCAATGAGTTCTATTCTTCCCGCTGACATCTGTTTACATGGCTGCAGCAGGTGTCCAAATACGGTACACACATCACCGTTGCAGTGATGTCTGCATCATGATACCGCCATTCAGTGTACAAATAATACTACCATATAATAACTAAATGATACTATCATAAAGTGTCCCCAGGGGTTGGATACAGCCACTTCTTCCGACCCAGTTGTTAAAAATACCACTAGACAGCAGAAACCGGGAGAAGAGGAGCCCCGACCCAGTTCTGATACTGTTAGAGAAGGAAGCCATAGACTGATTTGTAAGCTGCAGGCCACGTTAGGTCTGTGGCCTACAAGCTGTGGGAAACGAGAGGAAAGTGTCATCTTAGTACTCACCTCTCTGCTCCATGGCCTTACCTGCTCCTTCCTGCTCTGTGTACACATGACATGTCACAGCAGCGTGCTCAGAGCTGAGAAAGATTGGGGCCGGGGAGCAGAGAGGCGAGTACTGCTCTAATACCCACCTATGTGTGGGGCAATTTAAAGGAGCCATTATATTGTAAATGGCAGGGATGGGGGCCATTATACTGTATGAGGAACTCAAATAGGGGCCATTCTATTCTGTGAGGGCGGTGATGGGGCTATTACACTGTATGGGAGGCACTGATGTGGGCCATTATATTTTATGGGGGAAGTGATGGGGCCATTATACTGTATGAGGACACTGATGGGGGGATTAAAGGGATTCTATCATTGAGGAAACATGTTTTTAACTGAAGCCATGTCATAATAGCCTTTTTAAAGGCTATTCTTCTCCTGCCTTTGTTGTTTCGCTCCTTGCCACCATTTACGGGGGGGGGGGGGGGGGGGGCCCGGGGGGGGGGGGGGGGGGGGGGGGGGGGGGGGGGGGGGGGGGGGGGGGGGGGGGGGGGGGGGCCCCCCCCCCCCCCCCCCCCGCCGGCGGCGCGGGGGGGGGGGGGGGGGGGGCCCCCGGGGGGGGGGGGGGGGGGGGGGGGGGGGGGGGGGGGGGGGGGGGGGGGGGGGGGGGGGGGGGGGGGGGGCCGGCCCCCCCCCTTTTCCTCCCCCTTTTTCAATTGAACCGTGTAGAAATGTAAATTTTTATCTTCATGCAAATGTGTCTTCAGAATACACAGGGGGCGTTCCCCCAGTGCTGAAACTGCACAGGGGCGTCCCCTGTGCTCTCCTCAAATGCATTTTTGAACTTACCGCTCCGCTTCTCTTCTTCTTTAGCAGACACCTCTTCTTGACATCATCCTTGTACGAGTCTTCGTTCGGCCATTTTCCTGTGGCCTATTACATACAGCGCATGCAGTACGCTCGTAGAAAATGGCCGAACGAAGACTCGTACAAGGATGATGTCAAGAAGAGGTGTCTGCTAAAGAAGAAGACAGGCGGCGCGGTAAATTCAAAAATGTGTTTGAGGAGAGCCAGGGATGCCCCCTGTGCAGTTTCAGCACTGCACATGTCTCCCAAATGAAGGATGACGTTAAGAAGAGGCGTTTGCTAAAGAAGACGAGAGGCGGCGCGTTAAGTTAAAAAATGCGTCTGAGGAGAGCACAGGGGACGCACCCTGTGCAGTTTCAGCACTGGGGGAACGCCCCCTGTGCATTCTAAAGACGCATTTGCAGAAAGATAAACATCAGCATTTCTTCTAAACGGCGACGAGGAGCGAAACAAGAAATGTAGGAGAAGAATAGCCTTTATAAAGACTATTACGATGTGGTTTCAGTTAAAAACATGTTTCCCCAATGATAGAATCAATTTAAACTGTGTTTAGGGGAGAATATTAAAGGGGTTATCCACCTTTCTAAAATTGACGGCCTATTTTTAGACAGCCAGGACCCCTGCAGATCATTTGTTATGGGACCGTGTGGCTACTGGTAACATGTTAGGAGTTGCACTGCTGCTGCCCTGAGTGTCCCTCTCTATATTACCATAATAATATCGCCAAATAGTATACAATATACAAATAATATTCTGTTCAAGTGCTCACATAATAATATCATATAAAGTAGTTGTCAGATAATACTTCAATCCAATTCTGAAATAATACTGCTATAAAGTGATAAATCCTCTTATGTCCTCTTACATACATATGCAGTGGTACAGTAAATTCCCTATCTGTTGAATGGGTTATTAAGGAGTTTGGGAAAGACAAACCCATTAAAAGCGAGATTCTGGATTTCTCAGAAAAAATACCGCCATACAGTGTAAAATAATATTGGGCGGATTTAACCTTCTATCTACAGAATCTGACGCTGGAGTGGAATGTTTTCTGTCCTTAGGGATCCTGTAGGAAATGGGGACCTTGAACAATTGACCAATTTGCCACCCCTAAAAACAGCCCTTATCTTATCTCTTTTTTTAGACGGAGACACTACTTCTCAAGGTGGAGCGGAGAACCCTGTGTGACTGCATATCTATGGAGGGACTGAGCTGAAGATGAGCGACATTTCATAAGGACATCCCCCTTAACTCTTCTGCTGCTGGTTCGGGTCTGGCAATGCATTGCTTTGCAGTGTGGACCAGCTCCCTCTGGCAGCCTAAGTGTTAAACACACAGCCCATCTCATGAGTTATGAATACACACGACCAATCCATCCTGACACTGAACCGTGCATGTGTGCGAGGAGGCACTATGGCTGGGAGGAATTCTCAATAAAGATCACAGGATTTTTTTTTTTATTGTATTCATTTTTTGGGGTATTGCATTTTTTTTTTTTTTTTTTTTTTTCCATTTGATTGAAATAATGAACATTGTCATCAATATCATGCCGCGTTTATCCTTACCGAAATAAATTTATTTTCCTACAGCCATTGGGAGAATGACTCAACACAACCATATTATCTCTTTATTTATATGTCTCAAAGGGCATTTGCCCCAATATAAAAACATCAAAAAATTAACGGGAGGAATTTTCTAAGACTGGTGGTTATTAAGAGTTTCCGGCCTCTTAATAAATCAGGGACCAGAATGGGAGTCTATATTAGTTAAGAACTTTCGTAGATTTCTAGAAACTTTTTGGGCCGAAGTGTCCTCATCCCAGCCAACCTTGCTTTCCAGCCCGCTCAATCTTCTTTCACAAAAAATGGTGAGCAAGTCACAGAATGGTCGATGTAGCCCATCTTTGGGGCAAGAAAAGGCCACACTCCAAAGATAAGCCTTAAATACACCCATCTACACCAAAAAACTGGTATACTTGGGTTGATAAGTTCCTCCCATTTAGTCTTCCTTATGCCAGGGGGCATAGCTAAAGGGGGTCCAGAGACAGAAATTATTACTAGGCCTCCTTACAACATAAAAAACAACTTGTATTATAGATAGCCCTTGGTAAGTAGAGGCCCTGTTACATATTTTGCATTGGGGCCCCGTACCTTTGAGTTGCACCTCTGCCTTATACCACCTTAAACAGGATTTACTCAAGAAGTCAGTCCCTTCCCATATAGAGCAAGTTGATATTTTACATGTCCAAGCCTTCCTTCTCCTGGCATCTATGTACAGGGCTGGGTTGATATGCTGGGTTCTGGTGACCCTAACCTATCTATCTGCGGGCTGGGTCGATATGCTGGGTTTTGGTGATCTTAACCTATCTATCTGTGGGCTGGGTTGATATGCTGGGTTCTGGTGACCCCAACCTATCTATCTGCGGGCTGGGTCGATATGCTGGGTTTTGGTGATCTTAACCTATCTATCTGTGGGCTGGGTTGATATGCTGGGTTCTGGTGACCCCAACCTATCTATCTGTGGGCTGGGTTGATATGCTGGGTTCTGGTGACCCCAACCTATCTATCTGCGGGCTGGGTTGATATGCTGGTTCTGGTGACACTAACCTATCGATCTGCGGGCTGGGTTGATATGCTGGTTCTGGTAACACTAACCTATCTATCTGAGGGGTTGGGTTGATATGCTGGGTTTTGGTGACCCTAACCTATCTATCTGCAGGACTGGGTTGATATGCTGGGTTTTGATGATCCTAACCTAGTTATCTGCGGGTTGAGTTGATATGATGGGTTCTGGTGACTCTAACCTATCTATCTGTGCTGCTGGGTTGATATGCTGGGGTCTGGTGATAGACTGCCTTTAAACTGCATATGTGGCTCTCCAGCATCCAACTAAAAATTTGGAAAGATAGATAGATATTAGATAGATAGATAGATTATATAGATAGAAAACTATAGCTTCTGCTACGTGCCCGATTGCATGCATGGACTAGGTATCCTAGGACTTGTAGTCACCTGAGCTGCCGCCATCAACAGTGCAATAAAAGTACAGTCAAGATGGTGGACAGAAGCTGGATTAGGGATGACATGAGAGAAAATAGATAACACTATTACAATGTGGGCAGGGTCAGGGTATGGCGGTAGTCATGTCTCTGCTGGAGATTCTCTGTAATAATCTGTCATTTTTGCTAATTCCAAGGTGAAATAATATAGAAAAACAACTCAGTCTGTCAAAATGAAAGATAAGGATATACATTTTTATGGGACTGCACTTTATTTGCCTTGACATGTGGAGCAGGATAACACGTGGTGAGATAAACAGCAGCTGTGTTTACATATCTATAAGGCGTAATTGTATGTCTCAGTAACACAATAGCTCAAACGAGGCATAAACTCCCGAAATAAGGCGCGTAAATAATTGTACTTAAAAACATCGTACATTTGGAAAAAGCAGCTACAAGAAACCAAAAGAATTGGCAGAATTCTACTAAAACGGGAAAATCCAACAACAAGAAACTGTAGAACGCTAAATTTTGCAAAACCACAAATAGATGTTTTCTGGTATGAGTGGATGTTTAAGGGGAGTCATTCATTTAACCCCTTCCCACTGTGCTCCGTACTATTACGTCATACTAATACTACGGTGCTGTAATGCCATGGGCTGCTGTGCCTGCGGCATTACCTTTGGTACACGGCTGTGTTACACAGCTGAGGGCCGGGACCAGATGCCAAAGTCAGAAGATACTCTGACTCCGGCAGATTAACCTTCTGGATGCCCTGATTAATAGCGATCACGGCATCCAGGGAGTCTGGGGACAAGATCGCCCCCCTACCCCTCAGATCCCCACAAAAAGATTGTGGGATCAGATGGTTTGCCATGGCAGCCAGGAGGCCAGGCAAAGGACTGCTGACTGCCTATGGATAGTTCCCACAGGGAACCTATGTGTGATGTTCTGCAATACTATGTATTGAAGTACATTAGGATCTGAAATCCCATGTTCAAGTCCCCTTGTGGGAAATGTAAAACGTAAAAAAAAAAATGTAAAAAGTTTAAAATAGAGAATAAAAAATAAACAAATAATAAAAAGTTCAAAAAAAACCTTTACATTTAAAAAACACATAACAAAACAAACAAACATGTTCGGTATCCCCACATGCATATAAGTCCCCACTATGCAAAAATAGCCTTATTTATCCCATACGGTGAACGCTGTAAAAAAAATATACCGCAATGTGCACATTAACAAATTTTGGTCACTTCACTTTCCCTAAAATATAGAAATAGAAAGTGATCAAAAAGTCTCACATACCAAACACTGGTACCAATAAAAAGTACAACTTGACCCACAAATAAACAGCTCTGACATATCTCCATCAACAGTAAAAAAAAGTTATACGGTGACCCCAGGAAAATCATGTCTAGCCCAAAGTATCTAGATGAGTGAATGAGTGTACATATGTAGGACTCCTACTAATCCATAGAATGCATAGTCATATTTCGGTATATAAAATTGAGCATTTATAGGTGGTTTTCCAGGCTTAATAATTGATGATCTATCCATAGCATAGACAGGGGTCACATCCGGGACCCCCCAATCAGCATTGGGGGCGTTTCAGCCTCTTCAGTACTTACCAAGCACAGTGCTCTACATTTTTATAGTGGCTGTGCTTGGTACAGCAGCTCAAGCCACTTGAATGGGACTGAAACGCCAATGAACCAATGAACGTGGTATCACATGGCCTGTGAAGTAGAAGTGGCACTCAAGCACCACTTCCAAGTCAAATAGCTGATCCGCAGTGTTGGGATACTAAGGATAGGTCATCGATTAGTAAACCCTGGAAAATCCCTTTAAGCCTTATCCCACAAGTCATCCCCATACTGGTTGGCAAAACCCGTATTTGGATGGGATCTGCATAAACCAAGTCCATTTTTGAGAGAATTTTGCCATGATTGTTCCTGAAAATTCATGACAATTCTAGCAAATTTTGGCAAGTACAATGATGATGATGGGTTGGTCAGTGCAATTCAAAAATGGAGGCACAGGCATGGTGACAGTGGAGTGCCTATCATATAGGCAGGACATGGGACTGCTGTGGTACTCATGGCAAGAGGTTGCCCGGCACAGGACTGCTAATTGTACATAATGTGACACTGTCCTAGCAGCTGCCACTAGAGGGAACTTGAGTTCAATACAAGGTGCATCAATCCACAAGCTATTAGCTCCCCCTAGTGGTGAAGGCATGTATCCAGAATTCTATTGTTGGCGTGTTGTGTAATACATTTGGTGGAGCCCTCAGTGTGAATATCACTTTGGGGCCCTTGTATGATCACTCTGTACTGGAGTGAATGGAAGTTTGCTTCGATCTCGGGTTCATCAGTAAATGATAAATGACATGTCAGAATATAGTTTTTAGTGTTTCTATATCAGAAGGATGTATCATAGAGCATTAAATATCTATATTTAGCCCCTAGATCTCCAGCATCAGCAGGAAAGCAATTATATATTGTTTATTAATTCAGCCCCATATGTTCTCAATGGCGACAAGGCGTGAATACCGGAGGGCTGTAAATGTATTGTGAGGATAAACTGCAAAACCTGACAGCTTCTCGGGAAGACATATTCCATTGATCTCTACCCCAGAAGTACGCTCATTGATGGAGCCCTGTGAATGGGTCCCTGTGCCTCCTGTGATGAATGGATGTATACTGCTATGCAGCTCGATAACGTAATATCATCTATAATTCATTACCCGGGACTCTGAATAGCGCGTGCAAGGTTTTTCAGCAGTTCTATCTTACAGCAATAGACTGTATGCACCTGAAAAAAAACATCATATTATATAACAAAAGTGGTGAAACTGGTAATTTTTATTATATTCTGAAGTTCTCTAGAAAAGAATGCATTTTTTTCCTATATTGCCTGGTTTCTCTAGTTCAAACACTGAAATAGCCTCAACAATTTCCCATTGTTTTGTGTCTACAACAGATCTATGTTTCACCATGGTAACAGACTACAAACAAACCCTGTGTAGTCTCATCCTGCAGATTCTGCATGCTCATTTTATCTGTCCTCTACTTCGTGTTAAAATAAGTAAGAAATTGGGGCGGATGGAAGACAATATGGCTGTAGGATCTGACTACACTGTGTTTTCTTTGTAGTCTGTTACTATGGAGACATACAGTACTTATCATTATAGGTGCTGTAAACATAAAATTATACCTCCCAACTGTCCCAGATTCAGCACGACAGACCCCCATTTTCGGTGCTGTCTCGATATCCCAGGCAACAAGAGGCATGTTTCAGCCTTAGCTCTCTGGATGCAGGGAGCCGACTTCTCTCTGCTTTACCATTTAGCCCATGTCTCTTCTGCTTTTAGCTTGGAAGCAGGTACGGGCAATGTAGTGATATCACCAGCAGCAGGCTGTGGGGGCCACAATGAGGGGGAATTATTTATATTGTGGGGGCCACAATTAGGGGGAATAATAGTATGGAGGCCACAATGAGCAGCATTATTTATACTGTGTGGGTACCACAATGAGGGAGCATTATAGTGTGGAGGCCACAATAAGCACCATTATTTATACTGTTGGCACCACATTGAGAAAGCATTATAGTGTGGACAATGAGCAGCATTATTTATACTGTTTGGGTACCACAATGAGGGAGCATTATAGTGTGCAGGCCACAATGAGCAGCATTATTTATACTGTTTGGGTACCACAATGAGGGAGCATTATAGAGTGGAGGCCACAATGAGCAGCGTTATTTATACTGTTGGCACCACAATGAGGGAGCATTATAGTGTGTGAGCAACAACTTAGACATTGTACTGTGCAGGGCCATAAGGTGAAGGACATTATATTGTATGGCTAACACAAGGGGGACATTGAGGGGAATTCATCAGCACATCTGTGTCAATTTTCTGGTGTAGATGTGTGATAATGTGCCAAAGATGCGACACATCCCCTGTTCTGTGCCTCGCTCACCACTTTCCGCAAATGTGGGAGGAGCGCGGCTAAGAGAGGGACGGGGACGCCTCAGCCCAACATATTTATTATAACGCTCGCCAGCTTTCTGGCATGAGTTATACAGGAAATCTACGCCCCTTCCATGGGCGTGCGCCTGATTTATTAAGATGCCAGAGCCTCTTGATAAATCAGGCGTGCTTTGCACCTGTTGGTCCCTTTACTAAGACTGGTGTATAAAATGCCACTCTTAATAAATCTGCCCCATTACACAGTGTGGTAGCCAGAAGGGGGCAGGATACTGTATTGGCGCACTTAGGGGCCAATATACTATATCAGGGCCACTAAAGGGGCATTATACTGTATAGGGGCAGAAAGGGACTGGATCGGAATAGAGGGAGCCAAAGGGGGCATGGGCTGGGATGAAAGCATGGCTTATGATACCCAAATTCGCAATGGTGCGCTGTAGGTCACAGATTTTGTCCCTCTTTCTGCCCTCTGAAAGTTGGGAAGTAAGTAAAACCATGGCAGATAAGAAAGGATGAGGTTTTCCAAGGCAATGAGACATGTTTCTCCCAGGTTCACATTTTTTATTGTCCGTTCCATATCTATGAATTCTTCTAACGTATTTACAATTTGTCTAATTTTTTTATGTTTCTGATCTATGAATTGGAAAATCATCCCTAAAAAGTGGCATAACATAGAAGCCCCATGCTATGGGAATGGGAAGGGGCCTTGCAATGTAACTGTGTTACAATGAGCTTCAAGGGAGGCTTACTGAAAGAGGGTTACACAGCTCTTATTGGGGGAGAAATATCATGCCTTGTACACCTTTGTTTGGCATACAAGGCATGAAAAGATGCAAATCTCCATATATCCATATGACATTAGCTCCCTCTAGTGGTAGCTGCATACAGACAAAATCTTATCATTCTACGCCATGACTTTTACCATGCAGTAAAAGTTAAGCACCGATCTATATGAAAAGATGCACAAAATTCCATTGGACATTATCTGTAACAAATGTGCACTGCATTAATCAGAGCTCTCATAAATATGTCCTGAGCAATAATGCACAAATGCCACAGCTTCCCATCTAAAATATAAAATGGCCATATACAGCTGGAAAATAAACCTGTAATGCAAATCAGTAATAAAAATAAAATATGGCTTTAGGCAACCGTGAACTGTAGAAATGCTTCACCATGTACTGTAAACTGATGATGGAGTGCCCACTGTCTAGTTTATTAGAGCAGATTGAATGGATTAGACAATAAATGGTTTTCACACCATCCGTGAAATTGAGTTGTTTTTATCACAACACAAATTTCCTTTCTAGAAAACATAATATCTGAAAAATAATATGGCCCTTAGGGATATTGGAGTCCTCTAGCTATCTCATATCTCTATCTAATCTATCTATCTATCTATACTCATTATCTATCTTCTATCTATCTATCCCTCTATCTCATATCTATCTATCTATCTATCTATCTATCTATCTATCTATCTATCTATCTATCTATTATCCCTGTACTTTGACATCACTATGTTTATTATCCCTGTGATGTGCTATCACTGTGTATATTATTCCTGACTGTGACATCACTGTGTTTATTATCTTTACTGTGACATCACTGTGTGTTGATTATCACTGTACTGTGATATCACTGTGTATATTATCTTTGTACTGTGACATCACTGTGTGTATTATCCCTGCACTGTGATATCACTGTGTTTATTATCTCTGTACTGTGACATCACTGTGTGTATTATCTCTGTACTGTGATATCACTGTGTTTATTATCTTAACTGTGCCATTACTGTGTGTATTATCCCTGTACTGTGACATCACTGTGTGTATTATCTCTGTACTGTGACATCACTGTGTGTATTATCTCTGTATTGTGACATCACTGTGTTTATTATCTTAACTGTGACATTACTGTGTGTATTATCCCTGTACTGTGACATCACTGTGTGTATTATCCCTGTACTGTGACATCAGTGTGTGTATTATCCCTGTACTGTGACATCACTGTGTTTATTATCTTAACTGTGACATTACTGTGTGTATTATCCCTGTACTGTGACATCACTGTGTGTATTATCTCTGTACTGTGACATCACTGTGTGTATTATCTCTGTATTGTGACATCACTGTGTGTATTATCCCTGTACTGTGATATCACTGTGTATATTATCCCTGTATATTGATATCACTATGTATATTATCCCTGTATATTGACATCACTGTGTATATTATCTCTGTACTGTGACATCACTGTGTGTATTATCCCTGTACTGTGATATCACTGTGTATATTATCCCTGTATATTGACATCACTGTGTGTATTATCTCTGTACTGTGACATCACTGTGTGTATTATCCCTGTACTGTGATATCACTGTGTATATTATCCCTGTATATTGACATCACTTTGTGCGTTATATCTTTATGTAAAGGAGACAAAAATAATCATACCTGTTTCAAGCTTTTAACTTGATGCTGATATGTTCATGGTAGAGCGGGGCCCCATTCCAAGTTTTTGTATGGGGCCCTATGGTTACTTGTTACGCCCTTGTAACACTGTATTGTATTTATCTTTATTCTATATAATTATTATATATGCTACTAACATTGGTCTTCTAAATAAATACAGGCATAAATCCAACCCACTACATGATTTTATTCATTTTCCCAGTCTGTGGCTCTTTTATCTGGATAACACCTGCATTGTTCTTGAGTTTAGCTTTGGTGCATCTTAAATAATGGACAAGGCTGATAAATGGGGCCTCCGGCTGCTTTATTTGGCCCATGAGTCATTTCTTGTCAGCAATGGTAAATTACATGGTTACTCCAGTGACCGAAACAGCTCAGAACATGTCCTGGAAATACAATGTGAACACCAGTACAACAACCCACAGCAAACCGAAGCATGATGCCCATCATCCCCATGTGGTAATGTCTTAGGAGGAAGAGCGTTTATCTTCTAATTTTACAGAATATCTTTTAATTGGTCCAAAAAAGAGAAATTGATACATGTTTGGACAACATTAAAGGGAGTCTGTCAGCAGGAAAAGAGGTACACGACTAATGACAGTGGCTTGTAGGGCCACTTTTACACTTTCCAAAGATGCCTTTCTTATTCTATACTGCAGCTCAATTTTCATGAAATCAACATTTTATGGTAATTAGCTGAAAACGTGGCATGTCTACTGGGACTTCACTCACCCCTAAAGACTTTTTCAGCTATTTTGCATAAGAATAAAATCCTGATTTTATTGAAAATGGAGCTGCAAAGCAATATAAGCAAATCATTTTTGGAAAGTATAAAAGCTGCTCTACAAGGTAGTTTTCCTGCTGACAGACTCCCTTTAAACATTATGGGGTGTAATAGTTAAAGGTAATGGGCAGTTTGGGTAGCTTATTACCATATTTAGGACCCCTTTCAGGGCCAGGTTTATGGACAAAAAAGTTTTATAGGCAAAAAAGCAACGTCTATCACTTGAGAGTTTTTCTGATAATTTCAGGGCACATAATACCGCCATATAGTGTGAAGAAAATACTGCTCAAATAATGTATAATATCCATATAATGAGTTTGGATGACTCATTTTGGCTATTTTTATATAAACTAGAAATACAAAAACCAAAGTAGGTCAACACACAGTGTTTCTTGTAATTTAGGCCTACATAATACCACCATATAGTGTAGTGCCCATATAATGTATAATATCCAAATAATATTCCTGTAAAGAGCCCGTACAATACTGCCATAGTGTTCCCCCACAGTGAAGATGGAACTGAACAATGTCAGGGTTGGACTTGCCATCCCTGACCGCGCCAGAAGGGTTTTGTATTTTTTCCCCCTCCACACACTTTCCAAGACTTTTGGGCCAATTCCTTCACCGCTTGTTAATAATGCAGCGCTACACAAGTAGCGAAGAGCATGGGGCCAAATAGAGCTTTGCCCTCTCTCTCCAAGGGCCACATACCAGCCACAGGACTGGTGCACCCCCAAACCTCAGTACTCGACAACCTAGTAAAGTCTGATGCATCAATAAGACTCCATCAATATACAGCGAGTACAGACAGTGTGAACACTTCCCAGCTCCTGAGGGCTTAAAATAAAGGACGATTCATGTTTTTTGCTGATCAGCAATATTTGCCTTACCCCCTACCTCTCCCCCACCACATACACCCCCTCCAAACTCATGGCTTCAGATCTTCGGAGGCCATTAACAATTCATTTGAAGACATTGATGTCTCTAGGGTTGGGTGAACACTTGTGGGTGAAGCTTGTTAGAGCAATAACCGCTCTATAATAGGAGAGCTCTCAGTCTATGGCAGATTTTCTGGAAGCTTGCCTTGTGTCTGGGGCTGGGGACTCAGCTGTAATGTGAAATAGCTTATGAGGAAAATCACTTTGCATTAACAGGATCGTTGCTATAACCAGTAGCCTTGTGGATTAATCGATGCAAATCTTCTGCATTGTACCTGACGCAGCATCTCTCCCAGTAACTAACCCATAATATATCCACGGGATGGTATTGATGTCCTGTATACGATGCACTCCAGCTGACACAAGCAGTAAACGTCTCAGGCTGCCACGCTGAAGCGTGAAGTGCAAGGTTTCTAAAGGGAGGGGGCAACATCTTGGTACTTTGTAAAGGACACATGAACAAGACACGGCTGTGGCATTCCTTGATCTGTGGTCATTGCATAGGGTAGCATAGTGACCTGGGGGACACTGGTCGGATCCCAGAGGCCAAGAAAATATGGTTCACACAGGGCAACATCAATGCAGAAGAGCTGCACAGATTAGCGCCATCCCATTTCTACATGGGTGTTGTAAATCTGCTGTCAGCTCTGATTCTACTCACTTCCCATCATGCATCTCACTTCACAATAATGAATGGGGAAGGGGGTCTCATCACACTGCCCTTAGGGACCTATTTCTCATAGAAATACACTGGAGATTCTGCACACAGCACTCACAGATCGTGTGAGTCAGGAGATTTTTAGAACACTGTTATAGATTTACCTATCGTATTACTGCATTCCTAGTTCCTTAGATAGAGCTGAAATTATATCTTCAGCAGCACTGAAGGGATATATAAGGAGGGTGGATCTGGAAGAGAAGGACTGAGAACTCCCAGGATGGATTTAGTACAGGATGATGTAATTCTGTAGTTCACAGGAAGTCCTGCACACAGGCGAGACTGACCTTCACACATAGAGAGCAAGCTCTGAGCTAGCTGTCAGACTGGAAAGTTGTGATGAAATAAATTACAGTAATAGAAGTAACATTATGTGCCCCCAAAAATCCCGGAGTGTTACTTTAATCCACTGTGATTTACTACTATAATATAAAATGATATATAAAATGGTGGTAATTTTTATTTTTATAAGACTGTGGGTAAATCTTGTGCATTGTCTTAACTCATTGATGTCGCAAAGAGCAAAAAAGATACAAGCTCAAAAAAATGAGACAGATTCCGCTCTGCTACATCTACAGTCATGGCCAAAAGTTTTGAGAATGTGTGATGATTCTCCCTAAATATGGCCATAATTCAGAGATGTATTTTGGTCTCTGGGTAGCGTATTTCTCTCTAGTTCCATTTATTTATACTGTGCGCAGCTATGAGCCTAGGTGTATATTGGCAGTAGTGGCCGGGCTGGAACAATAGGGCTCCATTGAATTCATACACAGTCCTGGCTGATCAAACAAACATGCATTGTCCAGCTGCACTGGTTGACCAGATATGGCTGATAACATTGTATCAGGTCATTTGGTCTCATCTACATACAAAAGATCTGGTCTTGAGTGGATTATTCTATGACACCAGCTGCCGCCGGTGACCTCATTCTGGGAGGTGGCATAAAGGGTATAAAAGATGAGGTAAGAGTCAGAGATTATGCTATAGAGTTGATGCTATGGAGATCATGCTATGAAGTTGACACAGACAGACCGTGAGGAGAGGCTGCTGTGATGAGATTCTGTTGAGACTACTGGACTAATGCTGAGATTCCTGTGAAAAGCATGCAGGCTGGATTATTGTTTTAACGCCACATGCTAAACGGCCTCCACTGGTTACTCACACCTGCATGTGTGAGTGTTGGACTACAGAACCACATCAAGGACATGTGTGGTAAAGTAATTAATTCACCTTTAATCCCTTTTATTTTATTTGTACTGTATCTTGTAACTAGTAACTGTTAATGCTTGCATATATCTGCATATCTGTTCTGAACTGTATATGTTAGATTTTAATACCGACCCATTTAGGGGTTAATAAATATATAAAATTTAGAAGGCTTGTCTTGTATTTATCTGGTGAACCCGGCACTCACTGGCGGTGAGTGTGGTTTTTATATGAAAGAGGACTCAGGGGTGAGCCAAAGCGGTTTGGCGCACTGAGGATCTTTCACATTGGTGGCAGCAGTGGGATCTTAGGATAAACGGCGTGTGTTGGTGACCTATATCACTCACATGCTGGGGATTATGGTAATCCTATGAGACAAGCTCGGTATTAAAGCAAGCATTAAGATACAGTGAAAGTTTGATACAGTGCTGTTCCCTCCCTTACTCTTTGTATTCTATCCTATCTTTTATTTGGCAAATACCAGTGGATGGCTAGTGGGCTCAGAAGCAGAGCTCAAGAATTGTTGAACCAGGCTTTTGGAGATCCTGAGCGTATGGCTGAAATGGAGGCAGCCACAGCCATGCAGAGAATCGAGCAGAGTCCTGATTTTGGGGCTAGGCCAGGAAGTGCAGCAAGCAGCCCGGTCCCAAGGATTACTTCACCAGGAGAGACCATTAACCCCAGCATTGTGGGGGGAATGGTTTCATACTGGCAAATGGCCCTACAGCAAGTAGGCACCAGTGACCCTAACACATACCTGCAGGTGTTGCGCCATTTTCTGGAAGCTGTAGAACAAGAACGGCAGGCTGCTGAGCGACAGGCAGAGAGAGAGAGGAAAGCTGCAGAACGAGAACGACAGGCTGCTGAGCGACAGGCAGAGAGAGAGAGGAAGGCTGCTGAGCGACAGGCAGAGAGGGAGGCTGCTGAGCAACAGGCCGAGAGGGAGTTTCAGCTTGAGCTCAAAAGGATGGAGCTCTCCCAGCAGGCGCAAACTCCAACAACCCTGCAGAGACCCTCAAGTTGGAAGGAGAAGCCAGGCCGGAGTTCACCACAGCCGTCTGTCGTCAGGTCGGGTGAGACAAACTATGCCCCGGGTGGTCCCTCCCCTGTCCCAAGAACTCTGGGCACCCTAGTGACCTTTCCCAAACCCCAAGGGGAGGTGTGGCGGGGCCATGCCTGTAACCCGACAGGACATTTCAAGAAGGAGTGCCCCAACTACCCTGAGAACTTCCCTGCTTCCCAAGCCACAGCAGGTGGCCCATCTGTGTATCTGGATGGGGGTGCAGGAAAAGGAATACGGACAGTGGGACTATTGACTGATTTGCCTAATAATGTACTGTTGGGAACTGATTTGGGACCTGTGATGTCCCAATATGGGGTGGGGAGCAACCCAATTTACTGTGATAAACTGTCAATGATTAATGCTGATAATGTGTCTGTCATATCTGCAGAGAGGGCCTGTAACCCCCTCTCTGAGATACTTCCCATGGCAGTAAGTGTACATGCTAATGAGTTGCCTTCATCTGAGAGCAGGGAAGATGCAACTGAACTTCCTGCAATCCAGCTCAGCACAAATGTTATTGATGCTTTGTTCCCTCCGGTGCTAGGAGCCAATGAGATCCGGTCGGTAGACACACCCACATCTGCGGGGGCGTCTTCCTCCCAGCTTGTTAATCTGTCTACCACAAATCTCATTGATGCCCGGTGTGAATTAACAATTGCTAATGAAGGTACTGTCAATGTAATTGCCAATGCTTGTTGTGGAAGTGTACAGGGTAGCTCTTCTGAGTCACTGGAAGCGACTTCTACTATTTCGCCCAGTGTATCCGATAAGCACCCAACTACTGACCATGTGCCAGGTGGTCAGGTAGGCTATGGGGATCTCATGGCCGATCCAGATGAGGGACGGACTGCTGGTAGTGCGATGTTAGCCCGCAGCCAGAGTGCTACAAGGGTGGAGGGCGTTCCGACCCTTGAACCGTTGCCTACACCACCTGGAGTCGGTGCTGAGACCGCCATGACTAGCCTCACTCCCTTGAAGCCGGAGGAGTCTGGCCGGTATGAGACATACACGTCTCTTCGGTCCAGTTCTATTCCAGGAGTGCCCATGGCCCAAGTGCAGATGGCATGGGGTACTGGAGGTGTGATCCAAGAAGAGGGTATGTCCAATATATTACCGGTCAATGTATTGTGGGGGGATGGTTTGGGGAAGCATGATCTCAGTCATTTGCCCAAGGTATCACCATCACCCACCCAAGTACAGGGAGGACAGGGTCCAAACATACCTGTACCAGAACCAGAGGTGCCCATAGGTTTGGAAGCAAAGGGGGAGGTGCAGAACCCCCTAGAACTCTCCCAACTAGCGGCTAGTGTGGGGAAGACCCTGAGAGAGCAGGCCGAGGGTAGCCAGGAGAGCAGAGATTTCCGAGATGGGATCTCTGGAATGGTATCCCAAGGGCCTGAGGTCATGAGTGTAAAGCTAAGGGATGCCCGCACTCCGAAAGCAGACCCAGAACAGGCAGGAGGTAGCCAAGTGTACGTGGCTCAGAGCCTGGGCCTTAGAAGTGTCCCTAGTCGGACTAGAGAGCCAGAAGGGTCCGGCAGCTATGTAACATGCACATCTCTTTTGTCTCCCTCCAGCCAAGAGTTGAGAGATGCTGCTCAAGCTGACCCTAATCTGGACATATTGAGGGCGCGTGCCGCCCAACCTCCCTCGGAGTCTGACAAGGCCCGAGTTTGCTGGGACCCCGGGGGGAGGTGAGAAAGCCTTGGGGCCAGAGCCTGAGAAGCTGGAGGCAGAGGTGCTTTCAGAAGAGGGGCGTAGGCCCCCACTTCCTGCAAGCACCATCTAAAGGGGGAGGTGTGATGATTCTGCCTAAATATGGCCATAACTCAGAGATGTATTTTGGTCTCTGGGTAGCGTATTTCTCTCTAGTTCCATTTATTCATACTGTGCGCAGCTATGAGCCTAGGTGTATATTGGAAGTAGTGGCCGGGCTGGAACAATAGGGCTCCATTGAATTCATACACAGTCCTGGCTGATCAAACAAACATGCATTGTCCAGCTGCACTGGTTGACCAGATATGGCTGATAACATTGTATCAGGTCATTTGGTCTCATCTACATACAGAAGATCTGGTCTTGAGTGGATTATTCTATGACACCAGCTGCCGCCGGTGACCTCATTCTGGGAGGTGGCATAAAGGGTATAAAAGATGAGGTAAGAGTCAGAGATTATGCTATAGAGTTGATGCTATGGAGATCATGCTATGAAGTTGACACAGACAGACCGTGAGGAGAGGCTGCTGTGATGAGATTCTGTTGAGACTACTGGACTAATGCTGAGATTCCTGTGAAAAGCATGCAGGCTGGATTATTGTTTTAACGCCACATGCTAAACAGCCTCCACTGGTTACTCACACCTGCATGTGTGAGTGTTGGACTACAGAACCACATCAAGGACATGTGTGGTAAAGTAATTATTTCACCTTTAATCCCTTTTATTTTATTTGTACTGTATCTTGTAATTAGTAACTGTTAATGCTTGCATATATCTGCATATCTGTTCTGAACTGTATATGTTAGATTTTAATACCGACCCATTTAGGGGTTAATAAATATATAAAATTTAGAAGGCTTGTCTTGAAAGAAAGACATAAGGGGGGTCTGGGAGGGGCTTAAGTCAATTTCGGGTCATAAACAGTCTGTCTGCCAGATTGAGGCAGATGTTAATTGGCTTAATGAACTAAACCTATTCTTCAACAGATTTGATCACACACCAGCTCCTCCCACCCCAGTATGTCCTTCAGCTTCCCCCACCACAATGACTTCTCCCCATGCGGCCACTTCCCAACAGACCAGTAAATCCAGAAATCCGTCTTTATCTGCCACAGTCTGACCTTCACACGGGCCCAGGTGAGGAAGGAGATGAAAAAGATCAAGGCGAGGAAAGCCGCAGGGCCAGATGACATCAGTGCAAGGCTAATTAAGACTTGCGGGGACCAGCTGTGTGGTATAATTACATATATGTATAATATGAGCCTGAGGCAGGAAATAGTCCCTGAATTATGGAAATCTTCTTGTGTGGTACCAGTTCCAAAGAAACCCCACCCTATGGACCTCAACGACTACAGACCTGTAGCACTGACATCCCACCTGATGAAGATCTTGGAGAGATTGGTTCTCACACATCTCCGCCCTCTAGTGAGCCCCGCTATGGACCCCCTCCAGTTTGCTTATTGGCCGGGCATTGGGGTAGATGATGCCATCATCCATCTTCTGCACAGGGCTCTGTCTCACCTGGAGAAACCAGGGAACACAGTGAAAATAATGTTCTTTGACTTCTCCAGTGCTTTTAACACCATACAGCCCAGGTTATTGAGGGACAAGCTGGGCCTTGCTGGAGTGGACCACCACCTCTCCAACTGGATCCTAGACTACCTCACAAATCGACCTCAATACGTGAGAGCCCGAGACTGTGTGTCAGGTACCGTGATCTGTAATACGGGGGCACCTCAGGGTACGGTTCTCGCCCCTTTCCTCTTCACACTGTACACTGCAGATTTTAGGTGCAACTCATCCAGCTGCTACCTACAGAAGTATTCTGACGACTCTGCAATAGTGGGTCTCATCACAGATGATGATGACAGGGAGTACAGAGAACTGAACCAGGATTTTGTGGACTGGTGCCACCGGAACCACCTGAAGATTAACACGGGGAAGACCAAGGAGATGGTGGTGGACTTCCGCAAAGGCAGAAGCCCTCCTACATCCAGTGGACATCCTGGGGACGGGCATCGAGATTGTGAACACCTATAAGTACCTGGGTTTGCTCCTTAATAATAAGCTGGACTGGGCAGATCATATGGAGGCCCTGTACAGGAAGGGCCACAGCAGGCTCTACCTGCTTAGGAAACTGAGAGCCTTTGGAATCCGGGGGGCACTTCTTAGGACTTTCTTCAACTCGGTAGTGGCATCAGCCATCTTCTTTGGAGTGGCCTGCTGGGGGAGCAGTATATCAACCAGGGACAGAAATAAACTTGACAAGCTGATTAGAAGGGCTAGCTCTGTCCTGGGGAGCCCACTGGACCCAGTGCAGGTGGTGGGTGACAGAAGGATACTGTCTGTGGTGAGCTCCATGCAGAAGAAGAAGTCCCATCCCATGCATGAGACTGTGATCGCGCTGAGCAGTACTGTCAGTGACCGACTGCTCCACCCTAGGTGTGAGAAGGAGCGCTATCGGAAGTCTTTCCTCCCCACCGCGGTTAGGCTGTACAACCAACACCGACCTAAGCGGAGATCATTACACACAGAGAACTGAAATATCTCTCTGCCTGTTAAATCCCCCCCCTCCCCCTCTGCTACTTCCTATCTGTCTGTCTGCTATTAATGTAATGCCTCTCACCTTGGAACATTCCTGTACATGTTGTATTTGTATTTGTATCTGCTTATCTTTGCTGCTGTAACACACTGAATTTCCCCATTGTGGGACTATTAAAGGACTATTATTATTATTATTATTATTATTATTGTATTTATCGGGTGAACCCGGCACTCACTGGCGGTGAGTGTGGTTTTTATATGAAAGAGGACTCAGGGGTGAGCCAAAGCGGTTTGACACAGAATGACACAAATATTATATTTTCACATGATCTGCTACCCTCTGGTTTTTATGTGTGTTTGTTTTTATCACATACAGAAATATAATTGCATTCATATTATGAGTAACAGAAGCTTATATTGACAGTTAGAATGAGTTAATGCAGCAAGTCAATATTTGCAGTGTTGACCCTTCTTCTTCAGGACCTCTGCAATTCTCCCTGGCATGCTCTCAATCAACTTCTGGACCAAATCCTGACTGATAGCAGTCCATTCTTGCAGAATCAATGCTTTAATTTTGTCTGAATTTGTTGGTTTTTGTTTGTCCACCCGTCTCTTGATGATTGACCACAAGTTCTCAATGGGATTAAGATCTGGGGAGTTTCCAGGCCATGGACCCAAAATCTCTATGTTTTGTTCCCTGAGCCATTTAGTTATCACCTTTGCTTTATGGCAAGGTGCTCCATCATGCTGGAAAAGGCATTGTTGAGCGCCAAACTGCTCTTGGACGGTTGGGAGAAGTTGCTCTTGGAGGACATTCTGGTACCATTCTTTATTCATGGCTGTGTTTTTAGGCAAGACTGTGAGAGAGCCGATTCCCTTGGCTGAGAAGCAACCCCACACATGAATGGTTTCAGGATGCTTTACAGTTGGCATGAGACAAGACTGGTGGTAGCGCTCACCTCTTCTTCTCCGAATAAGCTGTTTTCCAGATGTTCCAAACAATCGAAAAGGGGATTCATCAGAGAAAATGACTTTCCCCCAGTCCTCAGCAGTCCACTCCCTGTACCTTTTGCAGAATATCAGTCTGTCCCTGATGTTTTTTCTGGAGAGAAGTGGCTTCTTTGCTGCCCTCCTTGAGACCAGGCCTTGCTCCAAGAGTCTCCGCCTCACAGTGCGTGCAGATGCACTCACACCTGCCTGCTGCCATTCCTCAGCAAGCTCTGCACTGCTGGTAGCCCGATCCCGCAGCTGAAAAACTTTTAAGAGACGGTCCTGCCGCTTGCTGGTCTTTCTTGGGCGCCCTGGAGCCTTTTTGCCACCAATGGAACCTCTCTCCTTGAAGTTCTTGATGATGCGATAGATTGTTGACTGAGGTGCAATCTTTCTAGCTGCAATACTCTTCCCAGTTAGGCCATTTTTGTTCAGTGCAATGATGACTGCACGTGTTTCTTTAGAGATAACCATGGTTAACAGAAGAGAAACAATGATGGCAAGCACCAGCCTCCTTTTAAAGTGTCCAGTGGTGTCATTCTTACTTAATCATGACAGATTGATCTCCAGCCCTGTCCTCATCAACACCCACACCTGTGTTAATGGAGCAATCACTGAAACGATGTTAGGTGGTCCTTTTAAGGCAGGGCTGCAATGATGTTGAAATGTGTTTTGGGGGATAAAGTTCATTTTCTAGGCAAATATTGACTTTGTAAGTAATTGCTGTTAAGCTGATCACTCTTTATAACATTCTGGAGTATATGCAAATTGCCATTAGAAAAACTGAAGCAGTAGACTTTGTAAAAATTAATATTTATATCATTCTCAAAACTTTTGGCCATGACTGTACATATGAAGTCCACTTTACTTATGAATTCTGAGCTATTTCTGGACTCTACATCCTGAATATAAACTCCGGAAGCAGATCCTCGGTTTGCTTGAATCCAGCTGTTTTTTTTGATAGTCCACTCTGTTGCTATGGGAATTCTCGATAGCAATGACCCACTCTGCATGGACGAGAGGAAGTCAGCGTCACATCTGCTCAGCGCTCGTCTGATATTGTCTGCAGCAGCTACACAGCTCTGTCCCAAAGGTAGGAAACAAGGCCATAGATCTGAGGATGTGAGCACAGCATATATGTCCTGATATTAGCTATATATTCTCTGCTACCTAGGCCTGACGCTTTATGTTATGACACTTTCTCATACACTTTGTGTTTCAATTGCTCAAAGTATTAAATATCTGATCACTGTCAGAGAATTGAAATTGTTCACATGTAATGGGTTAAAAATTTGTCCTGCTCAAACAGCTGATAGGCTTGTTTCAATGTATCAGAGTAGGCAGGGCTGGTTTTAGACAAAGTGTGGCTTTGGGCAAAATTAGGCCAGGTCCACACGGAGCAATCTGCCATGGATTTGGGAACGGATTCCGCCCCTGAATCCGTGGCAGATTCCGTTCCGAATCTGCTTCCCATTACTTTCAATGGAAAGCAGAGATGACAGCATCCTGCTCGATCTTGCCACGGATTCCGCGGCTCGAGAGTCCCTGAGGATTAGGCCCATTTATCCGGGCCTAATCAGCAGAGGAAAGCCGCGACGGATCTGCGTTGGTATTCCATTACGGCAATCCCGCGGCTGAATACAGGGGCGGAAAATGAAGAGGAATTTCTCTTCATTTTCCACCGTGTGAACCTAGCCCTAGAGTAGAGCCCCTAACCCTATATTCACATGACAGTGATAATCGGCTGCGTGACGGCTATCTTTCTAACAGCCGTCACGTGGTTGCATTGAATTCAATGTTTGTGAATGGGGGCTATTCACATGACTGATAAGTCATGTCCTATTTTTACATATTTTCATGGATCCCTCAATACACTCAAATGTATGAGTGAGCTGTGAAAAGGGGTGCCCGTCAGGTGCAAAACGGCAGTGAAAAACATTTTGCACCATAGTCGTGTACATATAGGGTAACGCTAAGTATTGTGCCAACCATGTTATCACCTTCAGTTAATGTAGAAACTGCTTTGCTGAGCACTGCAGCACTGATCTCCAGTTTTGCAAACACATATACTGTTGAAAGTGCTCCCCTGTGGGCAGAGGAGTAATTTTAAGCTCCTGGGCCCCAATGTACAATCTGTCATCGGGCCCCTACTTAGTTTACGGCATTTAGGATAGTGGTATATTTTATGTGGGTCCTTTGAGGCCCCCTCAGGGTCCTGGGCACGGTAGCGACTGCTACCATGGAACACCCTATAGCTTTGTCCCTGCCGTGGGTTTTGAGACATCAACTCTGAGGCATGTTCAGCAGATTCCTGGTGCTAGACTATAGCTGCGTATTTATGTGCATTGGGAAAGTACGGGTCTAGGACTGCTCCCAAATTTGGTTGGCTCACCCACTTTTGTCAGGGTTTTGAAGTCAAGCCCTTTTTCAAGTCTGGTCATTCCAAATTTGCTGGAATTGTTTCTGAAAGTTTGCGAGTGTCTCTGCAAATCTGGACTGCTGCTGAAGCAGAGGGCTGCTTTGGGTATGGGGCTCAGTTTGATGCCTCATAACATCAGCACTGAGTGTCCCACTGGCTCACATATACTAATACAGTTAAATAGCATAAACTTAGACCAGGCAGTCACAAGATGCACCAAATCACAGTGGTGCACGTCTGGTTTCATTCACTACAATGGAACTGAACTGTAATACCAGACATAACCCATTAACAGGTGTGGCGCTGTTCTTCTAATCTTGGACAATCCCTTAAATCACTTCCTAACAAAAATGCTTATAAGAATTTTGATGTATTACTGGTTTTGATGATGTCACAGCTTGCAGTCAGACCTGTTATCTGGTGGCTGATGGTTGTGGTTGTCAGTAACATCACTAGCTATCCCAACAAATGAGAAGATTATCGGAGTGAATTCTGAAACAGTAACAGTCATTACGAATAATCTAGATCTTAATCCCTTGAGCTCCACACTTGTCCATGGGTTGCATGACCGAGGCACCATTTTCCTGCGGCCACATGGGGTGCCACCATTTTGGGGAGTATTGCCATCTCCCAAAAAGAGAGGGGTGGAGATCCATTCCCATGACAGCTGGGAGCCTATTGCAGGCTCCCGGGCTTGTCATTACATTACTTCGATTACAGGTTGCGCTAGGCAGCCTATAATAGACGTATAGGGATTTCACAATACATTGCAATGCATTAGCATTGCAGTGTATTGTATAAGTGATCAGATTTTCTGGTTGAAGACCCCCTAGATCAGATATAAAAATAAATAATGTAAAACACATACACATCAGGTAGCTCTGTGTCCAAAAATGACTGATCTATAAGCATACAAAAATGTATTTACCATAGGAGAATGCAGTAGCGTGAAAAAAAAATCAAAAGAGCCAAACTGCTGTTTTTACGCTGCTTTACCTCCCATAAAAAAATTAAATAAAAAGTGATCAAATCATTCCCCAAAATGGTGTAAATAAAAAAGAAGATCTGACCCTGCAACAAAAAGATAAAACATGCCTTATGCAACCCCATATACGAAAAACTAAAAAAGTTACGGGTGTCAGAATGGCGACTCCAAGAAATTTTTTTTCAAAGTTTTGGATTTTTTTTAACTTGCATTGTTAAAACGTGACCAAAACTATATAAGTTTGTTATTGCTGTAATTGTACCGATCCAAAGAATAAAGGTGACATGTCATTTTGGCTTCTCAGTGAATGCTACAAAAACGAAGCCTGCAAGAAAGTAGAGCAAATGTATTTTTTCTTTAATTCCGCCCCATCCTGAATTTTTTTCCAGCTACATTGTATGAATATTTGGATGGTACAATTTGTCCTGCAAAAATTTAGCCCTCATACAATAATTTGTAAGTTGGGGGGTAAAAAATAAAAATCTAAAAATGTCTGTGGCAAGAAAGGTTTAGGCTGGGGCCCCATGTGGCGAAAATACTGCGGTTTCCCTGTGGCGTAAACGTCGTGGAAAAACCTAGGTCGTTTTACAGACACAACAGAGTGGATGGGATTCTAATGAATCCCATCCTCACTTTGTGGTAAAATATGCGCAGCGGACACACTGCGATTTCCAAAACCGTAGCGGTTTTGGAAATCGTAGCATGTCAATTATACCTACAGACACACCGGCGGTTTCCCTCTAGGTATAATTGAAGCAGAAAGTCCGCAGAGGAAACCTTAAGTAGTATTATATAGCACAATTACATTGATATTCAATAAGTGTTGTGGGCATATTCTGTGACTTGTACAGAGGTCATCATTGTACAGGGAGCTGTGACCATCACCTATGGTCAATGGTGGATCCAGTGTCGTCTATACATAGTTATCCTTTATTGTAATCCTGCCTATGATAATAATACTATTTTTAGGTTTATTGGCTGGAGGAAATTCTCAAGATTTCTGGATTTAAAAAAAAAATAAAAATCATCAAAATGAATAACAGGATTACTGCAGAGAAGTGATCTATAGAACAGAAAGTGTCAGCCCATTATTAGGCTTACTGGTCAGAGTGAAATCAGGAGTGAGATTTCAGGATTTAAACAAAATGGAAAATTCTGAAAAAAATCAAAACAAAAAAACTTTTTCTGATGACACATTTGTCTGCTGCAGGAATGGACTGTAACATTTGCTCTGTGTGTTTTTTAGCTCGCCTTTGTGTGGACTGTCACACATTTGAATTTATGGAGCGAGCCGTCCAGGATCTGTACATAGCGGCTCGTAACCTGGACTCCCAGGTAACTGCATAGATTACAATGTTCTCTTACAGGACTTATACAATGTTCTAGCACATTCTCTTCCTTAACGTCCAATTACACAGCAGAATCTCATGTATTCTGACCTGACCCTTGCATGCATTAGGCAAACTCTGCAGTTTTACCTCTTGTAGGCAAATTCCCTTTTTCAAAAACAATTTACAGCAAAAATCAGTGATAGTGTAGATATACATTATAGTACTCATCTGGTGCCAATCCTGCATTACAGCTTGTAGTATCTATTATAGCTGCATTTACAGTTCTACAAGCTTCAGAGCTGAAATCTCCCAGTATTCATTGCTAGCTAAATGCTCTCTTGGATGATTTGCATTTGGTAGTGGTCATCTTAACATTGTACATTTAATGTGACTTAAATGGAATCTGTCAGGGCAATTTGGGACACTAAACCACCCACACGTCCATATGGACCTGGGATTTAGTGTCCCAAATCACCCTGTTATAACGCAATCCATGGCCGCATTAAAAATAAAAAAGCTTTATACTCACCCTGCCGCTGTACTCCCCGCACCTGCGCAGTTCTGCAATGAAGCCAGAGGAGTACACCTATGCTAACAGATATTCATTCCTATACAGGATTCCCAGAATGAGTAAAGGGACATATAGAAATGTATCTGGCACATTACGTACACTTGTCGGAGAGGGCACTAGGCCTCCTTTTCAGGCCACTTTTCGTTGTGCAGCATCTTACAGACTGTGATGATTCTGCTTAAATATGGCTATAACTCAAAGCTGTATTTTGATCTCTGGGTAGCGTATCTCTCTCTTAGTTACATTTACTCATAATGTGCGCAGCTCTAATCATAGGTGTAAGTGGTCAGTAGGGCAACCTTGTAACAATGGGGATTTGTATCCATCCCAGAATAGCTCCATTGTATTCCTACATAGCCCTGAGTGATCAAATAAACATGCATGGTTCAGCCTGGGCTGTTAGATCAGACATGGTTGATAACATTGTATCATTTCACTTGGTCTCAGCTCAATACAAAGGATCTGGACTTGAGTGCATTAATCAATCAGACTTGCCGTCGCCGGTGACCTCATTCTGGGTGGTGTACTCAAGAGTATAAAAGATGAGGTAAGAGGTCAGTGAGTGAGACTACCCCTGAGAGGAGAATACTGTGCAGAGACTATCACTGAGATGCTACTATGAGGAGAGGCTGCTGTGATGAGCATGCAGGCTGGAATGCTGCTGCTTACTATGATGAGACTACAAGAGACTGAGAGACTATTGCTGAGAGGCTGGAGTTAATGCCGCTGCCTCCACTGGTTATTCACACATACCAGAGCATGTGTGAGTGTTGGACTACAGAACCGCATCAAGGAGATGTGTGGTAAAGTAATCATTTCACCTTTATTTCCTTTTATTTTATTGCACTGTATATTGTAACTAGTAACTGTTAATGCTTGTATATATCTGCATATCTGTACAGAACTGCATGTGTTAGATGTTAATACCGACCCATTTAGGGGTTAATAAATATATAAAATTTAGAAAGTTTGTTTTGTATTTATCTTGTGGACCCAGCACTCACTGGCGGTGAGTGTGGTTTTTAGGAAAGAAGTCTCAGGTGTGGGCCAACGCGGTGTTGGCGCACTGAGGATCTTTCACACAGACCATATATGTTATGATAAGGGGAAAGAATATGAAATCTAGTCTGTAGACGGGTCTTTCTTCCCTTTGGAGGAGATGTTCTGATTTGGTTTTAATCCCAGATTATGTCACTAGGTTTCTTGAAAACCAGCATTGATCTATAGGGAGCTGCCTTCCAAAAGGTGGCACTAGAGCAAGTTTTCCTTTTTCCAAGGAAAACTTATTTGCATACTCTTTCCCCGTACACTTGCCAGACACACTATGTGATCTCACAAAAGCTAATTGTTGTCGGTGTTGGTTGAACAAGTAGGCCTGTGGAATTTGACCCTGGCCGTCTGTGTTGATTTACCACACGGAGGAGGAAAGACCCCAACAGATACTTATTGTCTGAACTAGAGCCTTACAGAATAAATGAGTCTAAGCAGTGAGGAACAGGCTTTGTGTGACTATGGAGGCAGTGGGTGACAATTCCTCAGTGCAAGCAAATGAAATATATTACATATACAATCCTATTTGTCATCACAGGGGCTGTTGGAGTAATCTGTCTTCTATATATATAGCCCCCTCCTCACTTTATCGGGATCCCACTGGCTCCATTCTAATTAATTAGCAAATCAAAGATATATTTAGAGATCTGGAGAAGAATGAGGCCATAAAGAGCGGTGGGAGACACAAAACAGCGGTGGTTACGCAGGCGCCATTCATTAAAGCCGCTATTCATAACGACTTTGATAAATTAGTCAGTTTATTATAACCAGGCAACCCGCACACTCAGCACTGCCTCTATGGGGAGGTAAGTAGTTATTAGTTATTAATATGCAAATGACTGAGAACTACTCGATGTATGTGTTACGGTGAACCTATAGTGCATCATAACTTACAGATGTCTGGTGTGCACTGATGAGGTATAGCAAGTTATAACAGGTTGACTATGGGTGCATGTCCTATAAGTATCAGTGTAATACATGCCAAGCCCTCTAGCTGGTCTACTAGGTCAGGCTGGGTTCACACCAGCGCTTAAACTCCGTTCGAAGTTTCCGTCCCCAAACCTGCTTAAAAAATGCGGAGAGAAAAGTCCTGCAAGCAGCACTATTTCGGGCGGAAACCCAGCGGACCCCATTATAGCCTATAGTCGGGCGTCCCTAAGCAGACACCCGAACGCAGGTGTCACTATGTTCAGATAGGGTTGTACAGTGGCGAAACCAACCTGCATGTATTGCCTTAACCGCTTCATGACCAGGCCATTTTTTCTGGTTCATGACCGGACACATTTTTGGGGTTTTATTGATATATTTTGAAGGCTATAACTTATTTTACCATGTGCTAGACGTCGTACTAACGGCCCCATAGACTCTATGGATCTATTCAAACAATCGTTGTTTTAACCGTCCATGTGAAAGATCGTAGAAAAACTTAATATATTGTCAGCCATTACTTGTGTAAGCTGTTCATTGTAAAACATTAAAAAATTTAGAGACAGATTGGAAAAAAAATATAAACAAAAAAAAAAAATAGAACCTGTCATTTCTCTGGCCGGGGTCACGGATCCCTCAATAGACTCCTCTCAATGTAAGATCTTCTTAAAGTGGATCACCCTCAATCCGACTGCAGGGCTCTGTTGTGTGATTTTAGACTTATTCAAATGATTTTTGCATCTTTAATACATAGGGCTTTATTTTTATATTATTTTTATTTTTGCATTTTTTTTTTCTTTTAATATCAGGATAAATGTAGAAAAAGGGGGAGGAAAACATTTCAATTTTTCACATTTCTGCATTAACGGTTATGTTCAATAGCACTCAGTACAACTAAACTCTTTTTTTTTTTTTTTTTATCTCTATATATCCTATCTATCTATCTATCTATCTATCTATCTAATTTTTTTTGATTTGATTAATGTATTGTTCCCTCTACAAGGTCATAATAGACCTTTGGGGTTGCCATTTTAACATGACTATTTTTGCTGATTTCCTCTGTAATTGGGGCTGATATATCTATGCACTTTTTAAAAAAAAAATTTTTCGGTCCTTTCGTTTCGGGGAGGAATGGAGACCACAGAGACATTTCTCTCCCCGGGGGCGGCCGAAAATATCAGAGGAGAGAGGGGGGGGGTGGTGGCCTTTGTGGTGGTGTCTGTGCTGGTCGCCTTTGCCGGGGTGTTGGGGGTGTGCGGGCGTTGGCGCCGGGGGTTGCGTTTGGGGCTTTTTTTGGAAGGGGTGTGGGTGTGGTTGGTTGTTTGGTTAGGAGTGATGTGGGTGTTGTGTTTTTTTTTTTTTTGTTTTTTTTTTTGGTTTTTTTTTTTTTTTTTTTTTTTGGGTGGATCGAGGACTGTGCCGCTGTCTTGTATAAATCTAAGAGATGCTTATTCCGACTACCTGTATGCTCCAGAAATAACAAGCTCTTAAGCCAAAAGATCACACGCCTAATACTATAACCATATTCACATGCACTAACATCTACATGAAGTATCATGTTTTTGATTTTTTTTTTTTAAATAAAAAAAATTGTATTATTCAGTCTAAAACAATTATACTTTATGGGCATCGCTACAGGAGGTGCAGAAGCTCCACCTGGGCCTTGTGCCTAAAAATCCTGTGCCACAAAATGAGAGACAGGTATCGGTTAATGCCATTGGCAATGAGTCCCCTTAACTGTTTGCCAACCAGACTATTTACCCAAAAGACAGCAAAAATATAGCTATTGCCCCAAAGTTCCCTCTACTACATGACACCAGCATTGTAACTGGCTCTTGTTAGGTGGAGCCAGGAGCTTCAAGTTACACCTCCGAGTAACAGCAAGCACTAGGGATGGTATAGGTTTAGGGGTTTTCCAAAAGGAGCAATTATTGGGCAAAACTACCTACTACTAAGATGTGAAAGTGTAGGATAGTACTACATATAACAGACATAAGAAAGTGGATTATAAAAATATTGTATTTGTTATTTTTGTCATTAAAATGTAATTAAAAACTTTGTAACTGGTGCACAAATTAAAATTTTACATCTGCAGTCCTGATTTTTGTATGTATTGAGGCATCATGTTTTACTCAAAAACATCAATGTGTAAAGGCAAGGGAAGGGAATGAAGGAGGAAGGGGGAGAGGAAGGTAAGATGGAAGAAAGGGTAGAAGGAAGATTGGAAGGAGGAAGGATAGAAGGCAGGGATGAAGAAAGGAAGGAAGGAGGAAGGGAAGAGAGGTAGGGTGGAAGGAAGGAAGGAAGGGAGGAAGTGGGAGGAAGAAATGAAATGAGGAAGACAGGAAAGGAAGGAGTGAGGGAGGAAGGATGTAAGGAAGAATGAAGAAAGGGAGGGAGGAAGGAAAAAGGGGGGAGGAGGAAAGAAAGAGTCTACCACCCCTTTCCTTCCAGGTCTTTTCATAGCATATGTTATGCATTAGACTAGATGGATAGTCTCAGATTTGTCACCAATTCGTCTTCTATCATGCTGTTTCACCATCCAGTGTCAAAGAAGAACCAGTTTAGTAGTTGCCAAGATCTAATGCCTGAAAAATTGGAGATTATTCTGCCCTGTGGAGTGTTATCGATCCTCCTTTCTAACTCCCAGCAGCCACATGATATGCAGAAAGCATCTCCACCCAAAAGAGGTTTAATAAGCTTACACCCAACCAAATATATAGCCCATAATGGCCCATCTTACAGTAGATTGGTGACCTGAGGATGCATAAGGTAGACTTCCACAGGGAAGTGACACCACGCTACCTTTAAATGCAGAATAGCACTGACATAGTATCACTCCACCCTGTACCTCCGCAATGTCACTAGTTACTATAAGAGGAATATTGGGAATTTCCATTCAGCCTCTGCTCTATAGTACATGACGTGTCCACTTTAAATGATCTATGGGACAGATAAATGTATGTTACCAAGTACCCTGTTGAGTTGTCCCAGTGTAATCCTTGCATTGACTATGTTGATTTTGCAGTAAATGGCGACACATATATATATATTGCATTAATTAAATAGCAGGACTAATTGACACAATAATCCAGGCTGGCTTTTCAGCCCGTGTCCTCAGAGAGACTACTTTACAGCTTGAGTGAAGTATCAAGATGCTCCTGGGAATATCTGCAGTGCTTTTCACTGGATCGGCTTCTTGAAGTGTAATAATAAGACGCAGCGAGCTACCGCCATTGTTTGTCAGGAAACCTGTAGAGTATGAAGTCTGCTATTAACTCCTGCAACACAGCGGGAGGGGGGCTGAAAATATGTCCGCCATTATACTCATACAAACAGAGAGACTATTTCAGAAAAGCGATGATTTATTCTTATAAGAGTAGTAAATTCTAGGAACGAAGACGGAAATCAACATAATAAGTAAATGTTTCCTAAGTGGACCCCCACATACAATTTAATGCCCCCTCAAGTAGCCCTCACATACTGCCCCCTCAATGACCATCAATATATGTTACATACAAAAAAAAAAAACAAAACCTAACCCCGTGCCCATGCAGTCTTCGGCTGTAGACATGTCTCTTATTGCACCTCTTTGCTACAGACATCATGATCTGAAGCCTTAATGGTGGAGCACGGAGCTCTGTGCTCCACCACTGTGTTCAAGTTGAAATTGTTAGCTGCCGCCTGAAACAAAGGGCAGCACCAAATTTGCAGGACTGTCCTACTTAATTGAGGTTGGGTGAGGGGTTTCTCATTATCATAGGACCAAGTGCACCATTTGCCCTATGATTAAATTGGCCTGCAACCATGGTGTCCATCATTCTGACGGGATAAACAGTGAAACATGGTGGCACATCTCAGCTCCTGCTACCTGCTTGCCACTTTTTTAGACAGTGGGAGTCGGAGTGAGGCAGGAATCTAGCTTGTATTGCCAAAACAGCTTTAACCAACGACCTGTTAAAGCTGTCCTATGGTATCTGGTACCAAGAATCCTTTAAATTCAACACTGTAGGGGACTGTAGGGTTACTACAGTCATCTACTATGTAACTATGTAAATCTTGTAAACTGTGGTTGCAGCCTCCATGGATCTAACTCATTTTTCCAGTACATCCCACAGATGAACGCTTGGTTCAAACTGAAGTTATGGGAATTTGGAAGTGAAGTCTACAGTTTGTCATGTTCCTCCAGCCATTCCTGAACAATTTTTGCAATGTGGCTAGCTGGAAAGGCCACACTGAGCATCATACACCTCATCTGAGGATCTCAGGATCATACACCTGTATACCCTCCCTGACTATACATATCCAGGGCTGTTTTAACACATTGGTGGGCCCCGTGCAAAGGTTTCATGCCCCCTCAATGGCCCCCACATAGTATAACACCCCTTAGTGGCCCTCACACAGTATAATGCCCCCCTAGTGGCTCCATACAATATAATTCCCCTCACACAGTCAAATACCCCTGCATGCATCACACTTTAACCTGTTCCCACCGCTGTGTCTCCTTTAACATTAAGCTGCCTCACGCCCCGTGTCCCCTCAGACCTTATATTATAATGTCCCCCTCCACCCCTCCAGTTGCCTCCACATTTTCATGTCCCCCTTCAGGTTTCCCCCACAGTTTCATGCCCACTATCCATGTTGCCCCCACAATGTCATGTCCCCCTCAAGTTGCTCCCATAGTGTCATGTCCTCCTCTGGTTGCCCACACAGTTTAATGCCCCCCCCCCCAGGTTGCCCCCATAGTGTCATGTCCCCCTGGTTGCCCTTACTGTATATGTCAAAGGAAAAAAAAAAAACCTTAATACTCACCTTTCCCTGTTCCCCTGTTTACTCCTGTCTCTGGACCAGGAGTCTTCAAGGAGCAACAGGCGCGATGCAAGTGACATCACCACCTTGTGTCTTCTGTTCTTAGGACACCAGGAGCAAAGACAGCGGTCGGATGGTGAAACAGGGAATGGACGGCTTCTTACTTCACCACTGTCTTCAACTCATCGTCAACCGAAGCAAATACAGGACTGTCTTGCTTTCCCAAGGGGGAAGTTTGCCATTGGCCCTATGGTTAAAGCAGCCCTGTGCATCTCTGAAGACCATATGTCTGACTGTCTGAATTGTATAGGTGGTATCCATTAGAAGATGTAATACACCTCCCAATGTACGCCTCCTAGCCAACTAGTACCCTGCTCTGCAGTAATGAGGGGCATGAGCCCCAAAACAACTGTCTGCACATTTTCCTTTTGGAAGAGATTTTCTGATTTGGAATTTATCTTAAGTCATGTCACAAGGCTTCTTGAAGGTTAGACATTGATTTATAGGGAGCAACCTTCCAATGGGTGATGCTAGAGGTAGTTATCCTTTTTCCCACATTTTCGTACCTATTCCCAGAATTCCTAGGGGTGCATGCATAGCTTTTAGGTGTCCCTACACTTGTATAGGTGGTCTCCATAAGGAGACTTAGTTCCCTCCTGAAGTTAAAGCGTTTACATGTCCCATATTAATCTTCCTAGGCGTAGATAACGCGTCGTCGTAGATAACATCCTAGCCATATTGCAGTAGAAGAACAAACATGACAGAGAAACAGAAACCACATGCTTCATGTTGCAGCTAACAGGCTTCTTGGCAAGCATGAGCTGAATCTTCTGCTGCCGTTAAATGAGCAATGAGTACTGGTCTCCTACTGGTAATGTATATTGTATGCCCTGGTGCATAAACTGAATGGAAGGGATTCCAGGAAAAAGTCATTATACAGAATGGAAAAGTGGCTGTCAATGGGCCGCAGGCTGCAGCGGACTGAATAATGTGAAGTACAAGGGGGAAAATGATATCCAAGATGGCGGTTTACAGTACGATAATGGGGGAATTTATCAAGACTGGCGTTTCTTATGCAAGTCTTGATCTCCTGTGTGCCTGGGTAAAGATGCACCTAATTATCTTATGCTCTCCGTATGCCAGGAACTCAGATCTAGACAGCTTGGAGATGACAGATTTTAACTAAAATGTATGCCAGTTTATATAGGAAATCTGCCAGGGCTGCGGAGTGCCATGCCACCTTACATTAAGCCCCATTACACCCACTTTTTGGAAAAGAGTACAAAAAGTCTAAATTTTTGGTGCAAAATCGACTGTGCATCAAAAATTTTAACTTTTTAATGCTAATTTCTGGCACCATACAAATGATAAATTCTATATTAACTTTTGACTTGAGGCTATCGACGGCCGGTCGTGAAGTCAGAGATGTCTATAGAGCATTGATAGTCCATCAACACCAAGAAGAGAGAGAAAACCAAGATAGGGAATTCTATGACAGTCACACTTGGGCCTTGGTGCCTGATGGGACAAGGCAGGGGCCCGTGGGTACAATTTATGCCTCTGACTGACTGAATGTATGTGTAGCCGTCCATCAGACGGAGCTGGCAGTATTAACACTGGTGGAGGAAAAGTTGGTAAAGTCCCCACAAAGCCAGCAGAGTGTTCATCAAGTCCAGCAGTTTTTGCACACCGGATCTTGCCAGCAAGACGGCAGAGACGCTTCCAGGGATCCCAGCTGTGGTAGGCTAGCATAGAGATCTCTGCAAGAATGGAGGAGGTGCACTCGCCAGTAGAGATTGGAGATTGGGCTACCATATTGTGCGTTGTTGTGTTTTTGCTGATTTTTCTGGTTTTCTCTGTTAAGCATAGCTGGTAGTCTAAATCTGTATCCATTAGATCCTACACGTTACTTCTTGGCATAGTCGGCAGGATGGATGTGGTTAACAATCCGGTGGAAGGTGGGGTGTCTGCTGTCCCATATGCAAACCTGATATGGTGGTGGAAAAATTACTTTGCTTGTTTCCTAAATTCTCTTCCTAACTGGCCTGTGTAGCATCGAGACCATGGCCACATTTAGTTTTATGCACTGGTGGTCACTCACATATGAAGAAAAGGGAAATAAACTAAGATTCTGCGCACCACTTATGTAACTACAGAAAACCGAAGCTCCCGGCCCGCCACCTACCATATGCTATTTATTCGGCTCCTTATGTCACAGAGGGTCCTTTAGGCTCTCTCAGGAATTAAGGCAAGGCTGCAATCTCTACCTCCACTCTCCTATAGCTATGCCTCAGGAGATTCAGGTTATAATGTAAAATGCCTTATAAAATGCTCTTAGTTATAAAACTAGAAGTCTTTTACATGGGGATGGGAGCATGGTCACTGCCGCCTGGTGACAAGGCTGCCTCATACTTTGTGACTGAGGAGCTTAGACAGCAGAAAAAAAGTCATAAAACACAAGATGACAGTGACAGTAATTTCCTAACTACTAAAAGCTCAAACATCAGATCCTCGCAGCTGAATAAGCACAATATCTCCAGCGGATAAATTGGGACATGTGTAGCCAAGGGATCTTGGTGCCGAAATGACATCTAAAAGCCAAGCAAAAATGTTTATTACTTTGGTTGTGTGTGATTCATGTCACTATGGAGCATGCTCCATGGCGGAAAGTGTTAGTATTTCCATAGTGCCCTTCCATGCTCACCATATAAAGTACTGTGTGCCAGTTTGTGACACCATACAACCCACCAACCAAGAACCATTGGTATATGCACGCCTCTACTGACTCCTCCAGACAGCATTTGGTCATCTCCAACCATCCTTTGTGGCTGCCCTAGTCCATCTGAACCAAGGACCTGCCACATAGCCTATGTCCCTCCACTCATTGTGCCGTGAAGCCTGGGGTTAGATTGTCATGACTAGGGTTGTGCGAAGTGATTTGGAGAGAACCAGGTTTGACTCAAATTTTCCAAAAGTTTTGGCTTCAACCCGAATTCAAAACTTTTGTGGTTCAGCACCCAAGAAACACTGAGTCTCCTCAGTTGAGGCCCAGGGAAGGTGAGTAAAAATAACAAACACTTATATTCACCTTGCCTCACTTTTCCTGGGCATCCGATGGTTCCTTGGCGTCCTCTTCAGGCCTCTGGCTGATGTCATGTACCCCAGAGTCACTGCTTAGGCCCAAACACAAGACATCATGACACTGGGTCGAAGCGAGGATGTCCAAGAGAGGTGAGGCAAGTTGAGCATAACTGTTATTTTTACTCACCTCCCCTGGGCCTCCACTTATTATTCCTTGGGATCTGAGAAGGGGCCGCAGGCCCTGCCAGATTTATGATAAATAAAACGCACCCTCTGCAGTCACAGGAGACTGGCGTTGAAAATATCAGCCTTCATAAATTTCCCCACATGTGTATGAAGTTCCACAATATAAAATACACATGACAACCTGACAACAAGGGATGAGAAGCTAGGGTTTAGAGGCGTACCTTAACACTCCTAGGCCCCAGCCTGCCAGGTGACATTTATAATACTGGTGTATCCATATATGGCAGACAGGCCTTCAGGCCCACAAAGGCACCAAGGCCCAGGTGCAATTACTATCTCTGAAATATGGGGTAATGTATATTGCCATAACCCCCTAAGCCCAAGAGAAGGGCGACACAATCCTTCAGCCATGGTTCTCTACTGGTTTCCCTCACTGAGGGTCTCCCTCTCCTGAGTGCTGGAGGGTAAGACTACATTCAGACAACCAAGGTGCAAAATGGCCAAGAATAACGTCCACTTTTCATGGCCCTCCTGAACCCGAGGGACACCAAATGTGCAAAAATAGGCGATAACCTGTATTTTCATGGTCATGTGAATAGCCCCATTCACTGACGTTGAATTTAATGCTGCCATGTGGACTGCGTTAAAATAACGGACATCACATGGCCATTAATCACTGTCATGTGAATGTTGCTTAACTCTTCATGAGTAGGGGGCTTGCCATTTCCGTTGCCATGTGATTGTAAATAATGTTGTGACTATTTGATACTGAATTACAATGTTCTGTGTATTTATTCTGCACTCTAATTGATATCAGTGGAGAGGACTGCGCGCAGGCAAGTCAGCGGCTACACGGAATTGCCGAATGAAGGTCACAGGACCCCTGCACTTCTTATAGGTGAGTTTCCCGAAAGCTGGGCCAGTACCAGCACACATCTATGACATAACCTGTGGGAGATGGGAATACTCCATTAGACTAAAGTCCCACGTAGCGGGCCACAGCAAAATAGCGCTGCGGGAAATGCATTGTGGTTTTTCCGCAGTGTTTTTCTGTTTCAATTATACCTATAGGGAATCCTTCTGCATTTCCATAGGTATAATTGACATGCTGTGATTTCAAAAATCGCGCCAATTTTGGAAATCGCAGCATTTTTGCTGCGCTTAATTTTCTGCAATGAATGGATGGGATTCGCTGGAATCCCGCCCACTTTGCAGGGGCCCCGGCCTTAGACAGATATACTGTATTAGAAAAAATGCTAACAATGCAATTCCCAACTAGATTAAGTGACACAAGAAATTTCTAAAAATAAATATCTAAATATCTCTCTTTCTCTCTCTAAATAAATATATATATTATTATTTTTTACTTTATTGCAAGTGCTCAGTTATTGAACATTAAAAAGTCAGCAATCTAAATAATATTATTCAGTAAATTGTGCAAAGAAATTAAAATTTTATAGAATTTTTTTTTGTTTTTTTTTAATTTAACATTTACCACAATGTTTTATCCGTTTTTGGGTAATTTTCCAATTAAGCATGACCTTATACCGAATTAACCAAATGGCAAATTTATCCAGTAGATGGCGCCCTAACATATTCTGTTTTCTGCTTCTGATTGTGCAGATGCTGCAAATGTTCATTCCCTTGTGCTCAGAGATCAAGTGTGGAGAGATGTGCTAGATGAGTCTGTTCACACCAGACATTACTAGATATTATTAAGGCTGTGTGCAGGTTTTGTTGCTGTACTTTCGAGCTGTGTTAGGTCATTTAGCATATAGTAGTGGTTGTGTGTCGATCAACCAGAATTATACCGGAGTTAGAATTGACTCGGCTCTGTAATGTCCGTAATTATGGATCTGTAATTCCTAATACAAAAACCCATTCACTTCCATGACCCAATACCCACGTCCGTAGTTTTTACAGATTAGTCTCCTATTCAAGTCCATATTTGCGGCATGGACTCGCCAATATAAATGTATGGGATCATTTTTGCAGATCAATGATTACGGATGATATATCGATGCAATATGGACATGTTTTTTTGTGGAATATGGATCAGTTTTTGTGGACAGGATGCTACAGTCGTGTTCTACTACATTTACCAGACATATACGTTCAGGACCCCTGCACATGGGCAATCCAGACCAGATTATTGGCCTGATTTCCCAGGTCAGAACACAGGACTCTTTGCATAATAGTGGTCTATAGGGAGTCCCTTCCTCACTATAGCTTTACTGTCCCTAAGAGCCCATATATGTACACGGCCGAGTGTGCATCTGATGTGGGGCTGAATTTGCAGCGAAAAGCACTTGGATGACACTCGGATTGAAAGCCCCTATTGACGTGAATGCATCACAGAATACGTCCAGATGTCACTCTGCAAACTGCTGCAAACTCGACCCCATGTCAGGTGCACACTCGATCATGTGTATGGGGTATACAGTTACAGTATAAAATGTGGACAGCAGAACCGCAAGGACTCCCAGCATCATAGATCACTATGGCACAAGTCACAGTCTCCTGACTAGGTTTGCACCAGGAAACACGGCTGATGTACAGACCGGATTTTGCAGTCCAGATTGCCATATGAAGCGGCCTCAGAGGCTTCTACCAAATAAAAACTCCACAACCAAAAGCGATTAATATTATAAGACAAGGACCATACTCATCTTCTACATAGTGTCCCAGAAAACATGGAGTACCATTAGAGTGTCCCCTGATAGACAGTGCCAGCAATGCTACTTGCCCTCCAAATATACAATAGTGCCAGCATAGCATACCAGATAAATGGTGTGCCCTGTTTTTTCACACACTCATAGAGTTACAGTAGATGCTATAATTCTAACTGTTCACAGTTGCCACAAAGAGGCGCTCTCTATATGCATATTTATGAAATCAAACGGAGCAATATATGTAGATGTTCAGCCATTTCCACCAGTCAGCAGCCCTGGAGGGAGACTTGCATACTTTGTCCCGTCTTTCAGAAGACAATTCCTAATATGCTGTTTTCTGGAAAACCTCTAGAACATTCAAGTAAAGTTTAGGCCTTTGGAAATGTTTTAGTTCCCTATGCTTACCATGTCAGCAGAACATGGGCAGTCTTACACTAGGTTCACACTAGCATTAGGATTTCCGTTCTTTGAGTCTGCATGGGGACACGAAAAACGTAAACCCTATCCGCTTAAAAAGCAGTTACCCGTGGACCCCATAGACTATAGACATAGAAACTTTTCAAGCAGGGACGGAATCCCCGAACGGTCACAAAGCGCTAGTGTGACTGTAGCCTTATAAAACCTTGTAAGTAAAAGTCCATCGATCATCATAACTTTTGGTCTGTATTAGAGATGGGCAAACCTAACCCCAAGATTAGTTTAGTTTCGGGTGACTCGGGGTCCCTGATTCGTTTTGGCTCGATAAGGTTCAGATAGAACCGGAAGTGACAGTATTATACTCTGAAGTCTCTAAAGACCCCAGAGTATTAGGTGGGGGCCCAGGGGAGGTGTAAAAAAAAACAAAAAAAAAAAAACATTTATACTCACTTTCCCTCACCTATTTTTGGCCTCTTTGCGGTATTCGGGGCTCTCTTTTGGTCTCCTTGGTGACTTCATGTGTTTGGGCACACAGATGGGCACACCGAGAGTCATGACGTCCAATCTGAATAGACCAGAGTATAATAATTTACCAAAATGCATGTCACGGGGGCCATTATACTTCATCTAAGACGAGTAGCCAATTGTTCGGTTTCGTTAAATACCGAACAACTTTGAATATTCGGGTCAAACCCAGCTTGGAATAAATCGGTTCACCCATCTCCTGGGCCAGCAAGCTGCCACCTGAATTTTCCTGAATTTTTCAAACATAATAAGAGAGATTTTAATAATAACATTAGAAAATTGTTTCTTATGAAATTGTCTAATGTAATATCTAAAGGGGTTGTAAGAGTAGAAGAAAATTTTAGCTTTTTTACGCCAGAAATGCCATTGCAAATAAATAAATAAATAAATGTAAAAAATAACAAAAAAAGCAATTAAAGTGGAAGGTCATCTATTTCTATAAAACAAGGGACGGAAACCCCCAGCACGTGTGCCAAGAGTGGCACTGGAGGCTTATTTCCCTGGCACGGGCAGCCCGAGTCCTTGCCCAGCTGTTTCGATCGGACCAAACACGGCCAAAACTACTCTTCAGACCCCAGAGTATAATAAGCGGAGGCTCAGGAGAAGTGATGAAAAAACAATGTTACTCACCTTCCCTGCACTCCGCAGCCGCTGTGTGCTCTGCAGGCGCTTCTGCCTGAACTAAGAGACCGCTGATAAAACCTCAGAGTCACGTCAGCGTCATTATGCATAATGACGCCGATGTGACCCCTGAGACCCAATCAGCGGTCGCTGACTTCAGGCAGAAGCGCCTGCAGATCACACAGCGGCTGCGGAGTGCAGGGAAGGTGAGTAACATTGTTTTTTATGTTTGTCACCTCTCCTGGCCCTCCGCTTATTATACTCTGGGGTCTGAAGAGACCCCACAGTATAATAATAGCTAGTGAGTGGCGAAAATTGGAAATTTTAAAAGTTGGAATATTATACTGTGTGCAGGGGCCACTATAGGACATAATACCATGTGCAGGGACCGCTATAGGACATATACCGTGTGCAGGGGCTGCTATGAGACATAATACCGTGTGCAGGGGCTGCTATGAGATATAATACTGTATGCAGGGACCGCTATGGGATATAATACCGTGTGCAGAGGCTGCTATGAGATATAATACTGTGTGCAGAGGCCGCTATGAGACATAATACCGTGTGCAGGGGCTGCTATGAGACATAATACCGTGTGCAGGGGCTGCTATGAGATATAATACTGTATGCAGGGACCGCTATTGGATATAATACCGTGTGCAGAGGCTGCTATGAGATATAATACTGTGTGCAGAGGCCGCTATGAGACATAATACCGTGTGCAGGGGCTGCTAGGAGACATACTACCGTGTGCAGGGGCTGCTATGAGACATAATACTGTGTGCAGGGGCTGCTATGAGACATAATACCATTTGCAGGGGCCGCTATAAGACATAATACCGTTTCCAAGGGCCGCTATGGGACATAATACGGTGTGCAGGGGCCGGTATGGGACATAATATGGTGTGCAGGGGCCGCTATGGGACATAATACCGTGTGCAGGGGCCACTGTGGGATATAATACCGTGAGCAGGGGCCACTATGGGATATAATACCGTGTGCAGAGGCCGATATGGGATATAATACTGTGTGCAGGGGCCACTATGGGACATAATACCATATGCAGGAAACACTATGAGACATAATACCGTGTGCAGGGGCCGCTATGAGACATAATGCCCTATACAGGGACCGCTTTGGGACATAATACCGTGTGCAGGGGCCGCTATGAGACATAATACTGTGTGCAGAGGACACTATGGGCTATAATTCCGTGTGCAGAGGCTGCTATGGGACATAATACCATATGCAGGAACCGCTATGGGACATAATACCGTGTGCAGGGGCCGCTATGGGACATTATTATGTATAATGGTGTGTTTTTGCAATTTTTTTTTGTGCAAAAATACACCATGTGAACACAGTTGTACATGGAAGTAAAAGTTCCAGTGGCCTAAGAATATAGCTGAATTGGCGGCTACACATGGACTTTCATTGCTTCTAATCGGAAAGTACAGGTGCATCCCAGGAAATAGCAGTAAACGCATGTGCCCTAAAGCATCTTGTGGCAACATGGTTTGCGGTATATGACTTTAGTTTAGGGGTCGTCAGACTTACAATTATTGACCGGCACTCCGAGTACCTCATCTTTGATTTTTTAATTAAAAACGGCACGCCGAACAAAAAAGGTTGCCTACCCCTGCTATAGAACGTATAGGAATATTACACAAACACATAGGCTTTAATGCCACCCTGCAAACAACATATCTATTGCCAATGGTTGGCACGTGTCTAGATTACGGCATAAAATAAATAGGCTTTTACGGCAGTCTATGAAAACGTTTAGTCAAAAAGTTCTTAGACAGGAGAGACAACACAATGCCATACAAAGAGCTCACTATTCCCACCATGTACGTGCTTCCCTCCAGTGCTAGAGAGACTGAACACTCATTTATATGGCGCGCGTATGGGGTGCATTGATGGCATCTCAATGGTGACTTATTACATAGTGTGGGGCGGTACTGGGCGTTTTCTGAATGGACGTCTCATAGTCATGTGTAGTGTCTTGTTTCTATCCAAACTGCATAAAGATTTTCCCAGAAAATAACCCACTAATGTCAGAGGGTTAACATATAGGCCACTAATGGAACAGCGCGAGAGGCAAATCAGGATTTTTGTCCATGTCTTTAGATAGATCTTGTGTATACTGTTACTTTATAGCAGTATTATTTCAGCAGTGTATGACGGTATTATTGAAACATTGAAAGGTAGTTTTATTTTGGCACTGAATCGCAGTATTGTGTGAAAAATATATGGCAGTGTTATGAGGGGGCTACATGTGGTAGTATAAATTTAATACAGTACAGTATTATTTAGGCATTTTATGGCGGTACTATATTTTCTATTTATATATGCAGCTATAGCTGGGGAATACTTTGTTTGTTGGATACAGTTTGCATAAAATTCTCCCTGCTCAGCAACCAGGGGCGTCATTGTTATTTCTGTGATCTAGTTCTAGGTCTAAATTTGTTTTGAGCTCTGATTCATTTAGGGGGTCTAATTAACATAAATTTTAGGATAGTGGGTCTGCATTCACTTAGGGGTCTGTTTGAGGCTTGAAATTTATTTTGGAGTCTGAATAACTCGAGCGTATGGTCAGGGGAGTAAAATAATTTTGGGGTCTGTTATGGGTTCTAGTTTAGAATGTTAATTTAAGTTTCTAGTTTGGGATTTGGGATCTGCATTCATTTAGGGATCTAGTTTAGTTTTCCAGTCAGGGGTCTGATTTATTCAGGTTTCTGGCCAGTTGTGCTAAGTTAGGGGTCTGATATGGGGTCTACTTAATTTTTTATTTCATTTAGGGGTCTGGTTTAGTGTTGGGGTTTTGTTCAGGGGTGTGAATTAATTTAAGGGTCTGATTTGGGGTCTGAATTATCTGATAAATTCAGAGATCCGGGGTCTGCATTAATTTAGGTGTCCAGTTTAGGGTTGGAATTTGTATTGGGGGTCTGATTAATTTAGGTCTCTGGCCAGGGGGGCAGATTTAAGGGTCTACTTAATTTAGGTCTGATGTATGATGCAATTTAAGGGTCAAGTTTAGGGTTACAGTTTGTTTTAGTGGTCTGATTAATTCAGGGGTCTGGTCAGGGGTGTGAATTTTGGGGTCTAATGAATTTAGGGGTCAGGATTAATGTCTGATTTAATTCAGGAGCCTGGATCTAAATTAATTTAGGGGTCTGGTTTAGGTTTGGGCTTTATATTACTTTAGACGTCCATTTAAGGTTTGGAATTTATTTTGGGGGTCTGATTTAGTCAGGGGTCTTGTCAGGGGTGTTGATTCATTTTGGGGTCTGTTATGGGTACTATTTTATGGCCCTGGTTTTGGGTTTGGTTTAATTTAAGGATCTAGTTTGGGGTCAGAATTGTCTCAGAAATTTAGGGATCTGCATTAATTTAGGGGTCTAATTCAGGGTAGGAATTCATTTGGTGGTCTAGTTTGGGGTCTCCTTAATTGATGCATCTGGTGAAGGGTGCAAATTTTGGGTTCTGATATCAGGTCTGATTAATTTAGGGTTCAGTGATTTAGTTTTGGGGTCTGGATCTCAATTAATTTTGGAGCCTGGTTTAGGGTTGGAATTTGTTTGTGGGGGGTCTGATTGATTCAGGGATCTGGTCAGGGGTGTGAATTAATTTTGGGATCTGATATGGTGTCTAATTAATTTAGGGGTCAGGTATGATGTCTGATTTAATTTCAGGTTCTGGATCTGAATGAATTTAGGGGTCTGGTTTTGGGTCTGAATTAATTTAGGGCTCTGATTAATTTAGGGGCTGGTGTCTGCATTTATTTTGGGTCTACAGTCTATGGTGTCTAAATATAGTTGTTCTTGAAAACACAGATAATAGGGGATAATATGTTGTTAGTGATTCTGCAGAGACCCTGTATGACAGCGAGAAAGCAGGTAAGCAATTATTGGCCAGGATTCGGCGTATTAACAATTCACATTGTGTTCCTGCATTAATCATGGGCATGAGTGAATATTATTTTAGTACTGCTCACTTCGCCAGCTCTTCTGGTACAGCGCCCCTCGCCTGTGATTAATTACTAACAGGATATTTGGAGCACAGGCTAAACCCTGTTAAATGGAAGACCAAATCCAGAGGCCGCAGCTGAAGTTTCACTGAGATCTAATGTAATTCAGCAAATGTATTGCCAAGCTGCAATTAGGCTGTAGGAAAAGCTATGGAAATACAAATGACTACATTTAGCCAATTTCACTCTCCCATCCCATGGGGGCGCTAGTGTGAACACGGCCTTAAATTGAGTGGAAACTGTTCTCCATTCACCCTAAATGTTTTTTTTTACCATTTTAATGCAGAGTTTAATTATTCCATAATGAAATATTTTGTGACTATTTATACCCTGTTTTTAATAACATCTGCTTGCTGCCAGTGAATAGAAACATTCATGTTTAACTCCAGAGGACAAACACTCATGTCACAATGACACAGGTGCACGCCTCTGCGCCCCGCTCGCCACTTTAGACAGTGGGCAGAAATCCAGGTGGGCTGGGGTAGGAATGCCCTGGTCCGCCAGATTTATTAAAACTCAAACCAGAAAATTGGCATGAGTTATACCACAAATCGCACCTACGTGTAGAGCCTCTTAGTAATTCTGGCAAGTTGTACGCCTGCCAGGGAATGAATTAAGACTGGCATAAGAATCGCTAGTCTTAATAAATTTCAGCCACTGTTTTCATTCACTGGCAGCAAGCAAAGATCTTGGAAAACATTAAGAATTGCAACAGAAGGAACAGGAAAGTCCTTGGAGACTAGGGTACATATCCTACAACTGGTTCCCTGGCCCCCTCGAAGATCAGACCATATATACATCATGATAAATTTATTGTTCAGGCTGCTATGGGTGTAAGAATGCCAAATATGTGCATATTTGGATGTGTCTTGATACATATATATAATACATTTTAATACTGAGTGTGGACTTATCTAGGTATGCCCCAACAACAGGCATTATAGACAGACAGCTCCCAGGTCACAACACATACAGAAGGGTTCCCCCTTATCGCTGCCCTTGGATATCTCTCAGGAGCGGATTATAATAAGGGTGCAATGTGTGGTTGCCCAGGGCCCAAGGCTGCAAGTAATTGCCCATTTGCCTCCATAATTGATTATTGTAAGTTATAGAAGCCTAATGGAGGTGAGTAATTATTGGGGGAACCAGGCAAGATTCGTCTCGTGAACATATAAGATAAGATAACAGATAAGAAATGTCCCAAAAGCCCTTTTCACCATTGATTTTCTGGATAATGGAGCTGCAATGCTGAATGGCAAAGGCATATTTGGAAAGTACTGCCATTATTTTGATTATAATTTTCTGCTGACAGACTCTAGAGATGAGTGAACTGCTTCGGTACAAGCTGGGTTTAACCCGATATCCCAATTCGTTTGGTTTTTAATGAAACTGAACAATTGGGGATTCATCTCGGATGAATTAAAAAGGTCATCGCGACTTGCGTCGCGGTAAATTATTATACCCTGGGGTTTCTTCAGACCATAAAGTATAGTAGGTGGAGGCTCAGGGGAGGTAAATGAAAAAACATTTATATTCACATTACCTTACCTTTTCTGGGCCTCTTTGTAGCATCCACCGCTCTCCTGGTGACGTCATGCACCCAGCGTCACAGCTGAGGCCTGTGACTTGGCCACTGTGGTGACAAGGACACGCCAAGCATCATGGCATCAGGACGCTTGTCATGCCAAGGTCCCCACTGAAGGACAATCACAATCCTCAGCAGTGACCCCGAGCGCATGACATCACCAGGAGAGCCCGAATGCCACAAGGAGGCCCAAAAGAGGTAAGGGAAGGTGAGTATGATTGTTTTGGTTTTTATTTACACCTCCCCTGGGCCTCCACCTATTATACTCAGTGTATAATAATTTCACTTCTAGTTCTATCGGAAATTATTCGACCCGAAGCGAATCAGGGACCCGAGCCACCCGAAACAAAATGAATCTTTTCTCAGACTCCCTTTAAAGTTTGGCAACTTACTAATAAAGGCAGTAGGCCACAAGATTTTCTCAACACCTGAGTTAGCCCCCACCGCTCCTGAGTAACCAGTGCTGTTAGTTTCAGCACACAATATGCTAATTATTACTGTCAAATGGGTGGTGTCAGACAGGCAAGGGGGCGTTTCTGATGTCCATGTCACTGTCAAATCAAGGGAGGACATGAGTTTAGACTCACGCCCCCTTGTGTGCCTGACCACCAACATGACAGTACAGAGCCAAATTCTCAGGAATGTTGGGGGCTAGGGGGAAAATTCCAACTGTGCCGGAATCAGTGGAGTGGAGCCTATTAAATGCAAAGAGCTGGAGTTGGTGGAGGTGGTGACAGGTCCTCTACTGAGAAATGGTGGGGTGAAGGAAGTATATTTTAGAGGGTGCCTGCAATCTACTACTAAACTGAAAGCTATCTGTGTTCCCTGAAATTTCAGAGGCCGTAGACCAAGTTACATATAAATATCGGGCTGGGATGGAAAATTTACACTTGGAATTGTTTTTCAGTTGTAAAAATCTCTGAAGAAAGAAAGAAAATAAATCAGCTACATGTGAATATGCCCTAAGGATACCTGCACACAGGGCGGATTTTTCTGCTGCAAATCTAATGGCGAATCTGTAACAAAATCAGCATGTCTAACACAGAGATTTGCTGGGGATTTCACCCCTCTGTATAGAAAAGGATGAAATTCACAGTGAAACTCTGCAGCAGAAATTAATATATCTGCACCGCGGGTCAATGTCAGCATGCAAAATCTCTGCTGTGCGGAGATAAAATTTATTAACTTGTCATATACCTGGTGAGAATGTAATACGCTGTTCTACATGTCAGAAGTCGGAATGAGAAATCTGCAACAAATGAGCTACATATGTCAGTGACCTTATAGCGGCAGTGTAGCTTTCGGTGGCTGTCAATGCCAGCGGCCCTGTGGCTGTCACTGTTACAAGGGAACAGTGATTATTATCATTGATATGGGGACAACATAGCTGACACTGCTATAGGGTACTGAGACTGATAAAATGACGGCACTATTATAACATGGGGAAATATTTAGTAAATCTTAGATTCACTGGTCCCAGCATGCCTTGGAACCAGTTTTACAACACTGACCGTGGGACCTGCAGAGCTGTTGTATACAGTCATGGCCAAAAGTTTTGAGAATGACACAAATATTCTATTTTCACATGATCTGCTGCCCTCTGGTTTTTATGTGTGTTTGTCAGATGTTTTTATCACATACAGAAATAGAATTGCATTCATATTATGAGTAACAGAAGCTTATATTGACAGTTAGAATGAGTTAATGCAGCAAGTCAATATTTGCAGTGTTGACCCTTCTTCTTCAGGACCTCTGCAATTCTCCCTGGCATGCTCTCAATCAACTTCTGGACCAAATCCTGACTGATAGCAGTCCATTCTTGCAGAATCAATGCTTTAATTTTGTCTGAATTTGTTGGTTTTTGTTTGTCCACCCGTCTCTTGATGATTGACCACAAGTTCTCAATGGGATTAAGATCTGGGGAGTTTCCAGGCCATGGACCCAAAATCTCTATGTTTTGTTCCCTGAGCCATTTAGTTATCACCTTTGCTTTATGGCAAGGTGCTCCATCATGCTGGAAAAGGCATTGTTGAGCGCCAAACTGCTCTTGGACGGTTGGGAGAAGTTGCTCTTGGAGGACATTCTGGTACCATTCTTTATTCATGGCTGTGTTTTTAGGCAAGACTGTGAGAGAGCCGATTCCCTTGGCTGAGAAGCAACCCCACACATGAATGGTTTCAGGATGCTTTACAGTTGGCATGAGACAAGACTGGTGGTAGCGCTCACCTCTTCTTCTCCGAATAAGCTGTTTTCCAGATGTTCCAAACAATTGAAAAGGGGATTCATCAGAGAAAATGACTTTACCCCAGTCCTCAGCAGTCCACTCCCTGTACCTTTTGCAGAATATCAGTCTGTCCCTGATGTTTTTTCTGGAGAGAAGTGGCTTCTTTGCTGCCCTCCTTGAGACCAGGCCTTGCTCCAAGAGTCTCCGCCTCACAGTGCGTGCAGATGCACTCACACCTGCCTGCTGCCATTCCTCAGCAAGCTCTGCACTGCTGGTAGCCCGATCCCACAGCTGAAACACTTTTAAGAGACGGTCCTGCCGCTTGCTGGTCTTTCTTGGGCGCCCTGGAGCCTTTTTGGCACCAATGGAACCTCTCTCCTTGAAGTTCTTGATGATGCAATAGATTGTTGACTGAGGTGCAATCTTTCTAGCTGCAATACTCTTCCCAGTTAGGCCATTTTTGTGCAGTGCAATGATGACTGTACGTGTTTCTTTAGAGATAACCATGGTTAACAGAAGAGAAACAATGATGGCAAGCACCAGCCTCCTTTTAAAGTGTCCAGTGGTGTCATTCTTACTTAATCATGACAGATTGATCTCCAGCCCTGTCCTCATCAACACCCACACCTGTGTTAATGGAGCAATCACTGAAACGATGTTAGGTGGTCCTTTTAAGGCAGGGCTGCAATGATGTTGAAATGTGTTTTGGGGGATAAAGTTCATTTTCTAGGCAAATATTGACTTTACAAGTAATTGCTGTTAAGCTGATCACTATTTATAACATTCTGGAGTATATGCAAATTGCCATTAGAAAAACTGAAGCAGTAGACTTTGTAAAAATTAATATTTGTATCATTCTCAAAACTTTTGGCCATGACTGTACATATATAGATGTAGAGTATGTAAATACTATGTGCAACCTTACCATTCATGTTACTATTTAACATGGTAACTTTCCACGAGGCTTCACCTGTATGAGCAGGTCTGAATCTATTGGTTAATATTTAGCCTGACGTCCGGCATGTCTTACAAGGCTGTGTTATGACATTGCCGGAGACAAGTCATGCTGCTACGTAAAGATCAGCAGAGCTGTTCTTCCAGATGGTGCTGCCTAGGGCATCGTATTATATAAAAATATACCTTACATTTAGAAGATGAGTTAAAAAGTTGTGTGCTCAATGCAGTTGGAAAGTACATTGTGTTGCTCTGCAGGGGGCGACAATGAGCACCTGGTAAAAGTCTGTGTTAAATGACCATATATTTGGGTGCAGCTATTGTAAGTGTTCTTTCTGTGCAAAGCTTAGGGGTTCATGGGGGCTTAGAGGGCAAGGGGACTTCTCCAGCCATAGAAGTAATAGATTGTAGCAGCTAGGTCCTGACTAGTAATCTAGAAGCCACTTTTCAAATAATCTTGATTCTACAGCTACAATGGAAACATATGTGTCGCCTTGGTAACAGACTACAAGCAAACCCTGTGTAGTCTGTTCTTATTGTCAAACTACTATAAATCTGCCTGCTACATCTGGCTATCCTAACAAATGTAGTATAGGCAGGGTAAGTTTCTGTCCACGTGTAGTAGTACAGGCTGGCCCTTGGGTGAACTTTACCAAAACTTGGCCATAGATTCATAGAGGTGGACATTGTTGACCCTTGCTATTCCACAATGACCATCCAGACATATAAATCTAGAAAACGGTGCAGAGAAAATGTAGTCAGGGTAAAGAAAATTCTATAAGTTAATTATATCACTTTTAGGCTGAGACCCCACGTTGCAGAAACTCGGCTTTTTTTTGCTGCAGATTTTGCTACAGTTTTTTGACCCAAAGCCAGGAGTGGATTGAGCAGAAAGGAGAAGTATAAGAACTTCCTATTTATTTCCCATTCCTTTTGTAGCCATTGTTGGCTTTAGCTAAAAAAACGCAGCAAAATAGCAACAAAAAAGCTACGTTTCCGCAATGTGGGGCCTCGGCCTTAAGGTTTAACCAGGGGCCACTACACTGTGCCTCAGAAAGAAACTAAAATTTCATATAAGCTTTGACTTTCTTTAAGTATATCTAAAACAAGAAAATAGTAAAATGATCTGTATTGTCAGCCGTTTGGGTTAACATATGGACATTTGGACAGTCATCGAATTGGCTGCCTTGAAATGTCTGGTGTCAAGAGGGAATGTGCAAACCTGATCTTCCAGACATCAGGCCAGCTGTGGATGATTATCCTGTTACCTCCAGACAACCAAGTGTCTGGGGATAATATTATACGGGATATATTTGAACCATCAGTCGCCATTATGTTATGTTAATATATAAAAATGAACCGCATTTATTACCGAGTCCCAAAAAATTTACATTCAATTGAATGGACTTAAAAATTGATAATATCCGACACGATCAGATGATTCACAGTACTGGGCCACAGTACTTGGCTTGAGCATTGTAGAACCTTCACAGTACACTAGGCACATCGTAAAAAATTGCATCTGTCTACATTTCGAGCAGAAAAGACTCTATTGTTACTGAGTTCTTCGGGCAAGTGAAACCTCATTGTCTTGGTGGTTGTGCCACCACCAGTCCGGAGACTGAAGGGATACTGGTTTAACACACAGGCGCTCTAGCCATCTGGTTGTACATGTAACATCAGCTAGCTCCACTCAATTTAAAAAACTGTGACAAGATCTAAACCAGAGATGGGGACCATCAATACCCCAAATTGGTGGAGGTCCCAGACATGGAACCATCACAAATAATAAAGTAAGGGCTAATATGAAATATAAATAAGAAAAAGAAGGCACATTTTAATGAAGGCCAGTATAAGGACATGTGTTAGAGTCTGAATGGCATTCTAAAAAAGTTCCGCAGGTCAACCTGGAGTGAAATAAGGTCAAGATAAAAGCCCTCCAAGAAAATCAGAAGATGCCTGAATCAGGTTCAGTAGGTCGGAGAATTTTACAGCATGATATAATTGAGTCAACTTTAACAAACATCCTACTGGTGCCAATGATATACCTAAATGGAGAGTATGTCCATCAGTGGGCAAGATCACTAGACTGGTTGGCACCACCCTATCTCATTGGTACCTCCACATCAACCAGCACACAGGTCATGTGAGCCAACAACCCTTCCCATAACTCACAACCATCCTGGATTCAGTGAGACAGTCCTGGATTTCAGGTGTTATCCTGAATGGCAAATGAAACGTCCCAGTTTCAACGTCAGATGCGGATTGAGTTCAATACTAATTACCCCCTATCGGCTCCTGTCAGCATCTTGGACGTGGGCAGACGTGATGTAGTGATGTTAGGGTGGGTTCACACTTGCGCTTGAGTCCATCCACTGCCAATCCGAGTGAAAATCTCGGGAAACTGGATAGGCATCAGATAGCGACAGGTTAGTGACGCATTGCTTAAAAACCCATTCATTTGAATGGGTTTTTAAAGCAATGCGCGGGTGTCCAATTGCACCCTCTGCGCTGCGAAGCCGTTTTTTTTCGTCGGACACAAAGTCCTGCATGTCTGACATTCAAATAAATGGGTTTTTAAGCAATGCGTTGCTAACCGAGATTTTCACTCAGATTGGCAGCGGACGGACTCAAGCGCAAGTGTGAACCCACCCTTACATCGCATCTGGTGCTCCAAGTCACTGAGGACAGAAACTAGAGTGAACTAAGGGGGAACAGGCAGGCGAGTGTATAACATTTTTTTAAATTTTACTGTGTGGAGGCCTCAAGGAGACGTTATACTGTGATGGGGTCACAAGGGGACATTATTCTGTGAAGGGGTAACAAGTGGATTTTATACCATGTGGGTGCCACAAGGGGACATTGTAATGTGTGGGGGCCACAAGGAGGGGTATTATAATGTGTGTGGTCTACAAAGGGTTATTATACTATGTGGGGACCACAAGGGGACATTATAATGTGTGGTGACCACAAGGAGGGGTCATTATTATGTGTGGGGCCACAAGGAGGGAGCATTATAACATTATAATGTGCACGGTCCACAATGTGACATTATAATGTGTGTTGACCACAAGGAGGGGTCATTATAATGTGTGAGGGCCACAAGTGGACATTAAACAGTGTGTAGGCCACAAGGTGACATTATAATGTGTGGGGACAACAATAGGGAGGCATTATAATGTATGGTTTAAACCAGGGGTCCCCAAACTACGGCCCGCGGGCCGGATCCGGCCCGCGTCCAATTTCCTTGTGTTATTTCAGTTGTGAGGGCACAGGCGCTTACAATTGAAATAACCCGCCGAGCGCTACACGGGAAGTCTTGTTCCCGTGTAGACGCTCGGCGCTCGTCGTCCGGACCTAGAATGAGCACGTCATGACGCACGACGTGCTCATCTAGGCCTTACAGCCGAAGACAGAGGAGCCGGGACCACAGCGCGGGAGCGGCTGCAGTGCTAGGTAAAGTATATTTTCACTTTTTTTTTTTACTGGGCATGGAGGGGGATCAGAGAACTGGATCTATATGGGGGATTGATGGGACCTATATGGGGGAGAGAGCTGGCCCTATATGGGGGAGACTGCATGGGACCTATATGGGGGGGCATGGGACCTATATGGGAGAAAGAGCTGGCCCTATATGAGGGAGACTGCATGGGACCTATATGGGGGAGGCATGGGACCTATATGGGGGAGGCATGGGACCTATATGGGGGAAAGAGCTGGCCCTATATGAGGGAGACTGCATGGGACCTATATGGGGGAGACTGCATGGGACCTATATGAGGGAAAGAGCTGGACCTATATGGGGGAGAGAGCTGGACTTATATGGGGGCAGAGTGCTGGACCTATTTGCAAATATGGAACCGGACATTGACTATCTCATTAGCCAAAAGCAGGCCCATACTTCACATTGAAATAATGGTGAGTTTGTTGACTTAAATTTACTATTTCTTTATTTTGAATGTTGTATTTGTTCCCTTTTTGTTTTACTTTAAAATGAGATACGTGTAGTGTGCATAGGGATTTTCATAGTTTTTCTTATAGTCCGGCCCTCCAACGGTCTGAGGGACAGTGAACCGGCCCCCTGTGTAAAAAGTTTGGGGACCCCTTGTTTAAAAAATGTGACATTATATTGGGTGGGGTTCACAAGGGGACCTTATACTGTATGGAGGCAACAATGGGACATTTTACTGTGTGGGGCCACAAGGGGAACATTATACTTTTTAGGGGCCACAAGGAGGAGTTATTATAATGTGTTGTCTCCAGGGGTCATTATAGTGTGAGGGGGGGCCACAAAGGGACATTATACTGTGTGTTGGCCACCAGGGGAACACTGTACTTGGTGAGGACACATAAAGGGATTGGGTAGGATTGGGGGACGTTATAGGCGTGGTTTATCATATGTAAATTTGCACTGGGCCAAAGCTTTTGCCCTTCTTTCTGTCATCTGAAAGTTGGGAGGTACGCCCTTTTCCTCTAGGCACCTAATGGCTCATCTTGATTTTTTAGGTGGCTGCTTAGTTGATCATGGACTACAATGGGCCTACAAAATTTCCTCCAAGTTGAGCTAAGTGATCAAGACCCAAAGGTGCACAGTAATTTCCTAGCACTGCTGCCACTTTGGTCTAGCGACCAGCTAGAATCACAATAGTCAGACCCCACCCAGTTAGACATTGATCTTAGGGTATTCTAGGAACAATCTTGTTGTTCAGCTCCCCTACAGCACCTCCACAAGAGAAACAATTCTAGGAATATTCAGTAAGGCGCATTATTTACTAACAGCAAGTCTAAGTGCCCTTATATTTTCACACCTGATTGATAACAACTATGCTGGAGGAACTCGTTTTCTGTGTGTGCATGAGGCTGAAGCTTATGTTGTAAGCAATCCGCTCTGTACATAAGACTAATGCCCTAATAACCCAGCAGAACGGGTGACATCAGGACTGTAATATTTACATAATAGCGGTAGAGAGTACACCGTGTAGAGACAGTCAACAACACAATGCCACATTCTGTTACTCTCTGTTATTAGCCCAAACATGCTCCCTACTAATACCCGGAATGTCTGCCGGAGTACCAGAGTGTCATTCCAGTGTAAGCAAACTTATGGTGAGTAATGGTTAGAGGATCGTATGGAATTGAGGTTGGGGCAAGAAACATTGTACTGACCTGTCCAGAGTTGATCGGGTGAGGTGGGGTTGTAGGAACCATGACCAGCACGAGGGTCTATTTTGATTGTTGCATGGGACCCCTAAGCTCCATGTACACAAAGTTGGGCAACAAAATTCTGGGAGATTTTAGCCCTTCCATGTCCCTACTAAGGAACGCCCATTTCACTTCCAGGAATGCCTGCACACTGCTTACTTTGGGGGTCAATTTTACCTAAATGCCACCCCTTTGTGATTCACCATGCCCCTCCCCACCCATTTCCTGATAGTATTGCATAGGAAATCTGGATATCTCCTCCTGTCCATGGTTTTGCAGCAGGGACTAAAATCGGACATGGGACCCCCATTCTGGGGATCAGTTGTGTCTTCAGCAGTCACACCCCTACTAATCTATCCAGCAGATAGGTGATAACTTGTTATAACCTGTATACCTCTGCTGCTAGTTTCATTGGTGCCCCCGAACTCCCAGCATCTAGCCCTCTGCTATAACTGTGCTTTAGGCTACGGCCCAACATTGCGGAAACGCAGCTTTTTTTGTTGCAGATTTTGCTGCGGTTTTTTGAGCCAAAGCCAGGAGTGGATTGAGCAGAAGGGAGAAGTATAAGAGCTTCCTACTGTATATATTTCCCATTCCTTTTGTAGCCATTGTTGGCTTTGGCTCAAAAAACTGCAACAAAATCTGCAACAAAAAAAGCTGCGTTTCAGCAACGTGGGGCCTCAGCCTTAAAGAGTTCAGAAAACCTATTTTTATATAACCTTTAAAGGAATTTTGAATTAGTGAAGGGATCCTCTATACAGGGCTCTCTTCTATTTGGAGAGGTGTAACTTGAGCCCCAATGTCATATCTATAATGGGGCCCCTACCTACCTTGTGCCATTTAAAATAGCGCTAAATGTTGTTTCAGAGGGAACCATGGGGCCCTTGAGGGTCCAGGGCCCAGTAGTGACTGCTACCTCTGAAATCCCTATAGTTACCCCCTATAGAGTATCTAAAGTTCTGGAGGACCCAACACATTCATGGTTCATGCGGACAACCCATTGATCCCAATTAGTGCCATCGTGTAATGCTTGAACCCTCCTGTGGAGGCACTGCAAAAATATTGGACACTTGCTGTTGGGTTACACCGTGCATCACGTCAGTCATACCAGTGATCAGTTTATTGTCAGGGGACCCTTTTATCAAAATTGGAATGTCCAAAGGGGGTATTCCAACCTAATATCCACTTTAGATCTTCTCAACATATTTGATGGAGTCAGCACAATGGATACAATGGCAGAGCCTGCCGAATCCTATTGTAAGTGAATGAAGTCCGTCGAGCACTGGTGTTATCCATTACACAGCACATATAGAAGTCTTGCACATCTTCACAAGTAATGCATCTGTCATTGGTCTCTGCAAGTTACAAGCTCAGCAATAAAATCACACATATAACTTTATAGGATTTTTAAAACATTCCACAGAAATTCTGGGGATTAGGGCAAAAGTTTAATGGCTCTGTCTAGTGTTAAAGGTTTCCATAAGCCAATAAAGCGCCGGATTACTGCGGTGTCTATATAATATTTCCAGTGGTGTGCGATTTATCTAAAAATATTACAAGGGTCATGAACCGACACTTGTAAACACAAGCACAGTATCATCTCCTGACGTCACCCATCACTATACTATTGTATAAGTCTTTGTTAACTCTTGTTTAGCGGCATTTTAGTTCTGGTGTTGTATCTGAGCTCATATACACATCTGTGACCACAAACAATCTTGCAGCAGGTACATTTTTTTTTTTTTTTTAGCAAAGGCTTCGAGTACAATATTAGAAGGAATAATTTGAGCACGGTATGGCAGCATTATTTTAGTACCAAGGCTATGCCTAAACCTAAACCAAAGCCACTTTCTGCATGTACTACCACCCACTAAGCAGGTCACCCAGGCTGACTACACAATAGAGCTGATGTGTCTATCTTTTATAGAAAAAAAAAAAATCTTTGATGTAACTTGACGGCCAACCCGACTTTTTCCATATAAAGTGAAGCAGAAAATTATTCTTAGAAGTGGGATAACAACATACATGATTTTCTTGCCATCTCGAGCTCTATAGCTGTCACCGTGTTCTCCTCTCACAGAATAAAATTAAACTGCTTGGGTCATGATGTTTAAATTTAGTGGGAAAAAGAATTCTTGAAGACGTCTTGTAAGGTATACGCGTGGTATATGGAATAGCATTACGATTAATCCTGGCTGACAGCTTTACCAGCAGCTCGGCTTGAATTCCACAAAGTATTTCACTGCAATTTATGAATTACCGGATAAATGTCGACCTGTCTACGAGCGCCAGTGACGTGATATTAAAATATAGATATCCCTACAGTCATGAAACCACCAGTATATATGGATATATAACATATATATATATATATATATATAATAATATTGTATATATATAGAAATATATATATTTTTATATATATAAAATTATTCAGTCTATCTATTTTTCTATCACTATATATATATACTGTATATATATATATATATATATACACACTCACACACAAACACACATATGTATATACATTGACATCTTATATGACTGTCCAATTTATTGCTGCCCCTAGTGGCCAACCAGGGCTTGAATCTGCTGACCACCATAGATCTGGCTCCTGGAATCCTCATTCAAGTAAATGTAATATATGGGAGCTAAGTTGCCAACTGTCCAGAATTTTCAAAGACAGTACCCCAGCAAATTCAAGTATGTCCCAACCGTAAAACAGGGAGTGGTTGACTAAACCAAAGGCCAAAGTGAGCAGTCCCACTTTGTTGCGGTACGGTTTCAGAAGCGGCTTGAGTATGGGATTTAAAGGGGTTATGCAGGATTAGAAAACATGGCTGATCTCTTCTCCTCAGGAAGTGACATCATGTCCGTTGGTCACATGGTCATGCTGCAGCTCAGTCCCATTCATTTTAATGGGACTGAGCTGTAGCATTTCCACGTGACCAATGGATATGAGGTCACTTCCTGAGAAGAAGTGAGCAGCCATGTTTCTGGTGTAAATGAGTGATAATGTGGGGAATCTTTGATTTTGGCGCCTAAGATGCACTATATTCTATGTGCATTTTGTGCCTCGCTCTCCACTTTCTGCGAATGTAGGCGGAGCTGAGCAGGCCGGGGCAGGGACATGTTTATTATAACTCCTGGTTGGCATAAAATTCACTCTGGCAGTGATAATTCAGACGTACCTTGTGCCAGCTGAGGCTTTTATCCAGACTGGTGCAGGAAATGCCATTTTTAATTAATCTGCCCCAAAATGTGCCAGAATTCTGGTGCATTTTGATTAATACATGGAAGATTTCAGCTCTGAAGCCTACAGAATTGTGAATGCAGCTGTGAAGCATCATACAGGATGTAACACAGGATCAGTACAAGATAATTATTGTATTTGCAATGTTGTAACTTTTCGGCTTATATAGGGGTGACATCTCTTCAGTCTGACATGGGTCACACACCAGTAACTGTACACACAACGCAGTAAGAAATGCTATAAGATGATTTATCTGCAGTCCCACAGTACCCTGTAAGCATTGCCTACAACAGATGAAGCAGAGCCGTGCCAGAGACCGCAGTCATATATGATTCACACATATTCAGTGACTTTCTCCAGCCAAGTGGTCTCAATGTTATGTACACATTGGTGGGATGGAGGCCAAAAACCTAGTGATCCAGACAAATATGTGGAATGATCATAAACAGACAGACGGCCAAATACCATGCCAGAGGTACCTGCCAAAAGAAGCCATCCCCTTCACGGAGATGTTTGTATATTTTACATCAATGCCATCATGAACTGCTGGTGGTTGGTGTAAATGAAAATATTGGAAAGGGACAAATGTGCGGTTACTATAAAAGACAGGCTGGCTACACGGATGAGGATGAAATATCTGTGAAAGGAGAATAGATGTATGCCAAGTACTGGGTTGAACTGTATACTATATAAATGCATACTGTACATATAGCCTACCGTTTTGTGTATACAGCTTTTATGCAGAATTATGTCTCTCCATGATTACAGATAAACCTGGTGTAGAAGCTATTTCTTCCCCTAAAGCCACCTCTCCTACAATCTAAAAGTTATCAACATGAGCTGGCAGTGGAAGTGGACGCATAACTGAAGGATCAGACTACTCACAGGGTTTGTTTGTAGTCTGACACCATGGAGACACATAGATCTGGATAGGTGCTGTAATCTCAAAATGAAAGATTTCATATATCCTTCCAACTTTCTAAAGGGTAGGGGATAACTTTATGATCAGAAGGGTCCGACCACTCAGACCCACACTGCTCTTATATTCTCCCTGGGGTCACTCGAGGCTGTATAGAGCAGAGGGGACAATAACAGATTGTGATTGGTAAGAGAGGTGATAAGATGAAGAAATGTTCCTGTATTCCCCCCGACGTCATTGGAGGCTTTACAGAGGAGACATGGCAGTACCAGGATATGATTGGTAAGGCTAGGTTTAAACTTGCGCCGGGGGACCCGAACGACGGAGAACCTATCTGCTAAAGCAGCAATTACTATAATGGGGTCCACCAAGTGTCCATCGGGTTTCTGTCGTTATTATTCTGAAACCAACAGATTTTCGGTGGAGTCTCCGTAGCCTAGCCTAAGAGTGGTGATAACATGAAGTAAAGTTCCTGTATCTGTAGTGATTGGAGTCTGGACAGGGAAGGGGGCGATGAGATGACAGTATCAGGCTGGGACCTTTCTTGCAGCTATTACTTGCTGCCCCTCCTTCACCAACACATATAGATCCAGGGAACATAAAATAAGTGCTGCAACCCAAATACTGCATCAAGATCCTGAGAATAAGCATATGATACCAAGATGTATGACATATGCCATTGGCAGTGAGGGGTTAAACAAGACTATTTGCAAACTTACTACATTTTTTTTTTATTGGAACAATGCAAATTCGTTGCCGAACATGACATAATGCTGTAAAAAAATTATTTTTGTGGGATAGCTTGGTGACAACCACTATGTTCACCGTTGCAGCTATCCCAAACTGCAAAGCTGCTTACTCATGCATCCTCCATATTATTTCATATCCAACATATATATGCTGTTCAGGGCTCTAGAAAAGCTGAGTGACAAGCTCAGTAGTTTAGAAGACTCACATTTCATAAATTCTAATTCTCTGACAGATCTGATTGTCTCTATTACCGATCTTCATTCTGCTCTGTAGTCCTGAGAGGGATAGTGTGTCATACTTAGACCTGGCCAGTGTTCCTCCTGCTGACCTTAGACGCTGAACCCTCAGTGCTGGGAATGATATTATGACTGATCCAAGGTTGTAGAGAGTTGAACCGGTTTCTTCTGACTGCAAGAAATGATCAGATCATCAGACCATATCTGAACTACTGTCCTGTATACTGGCAGAACAATCATACACCTATATACACTTCCATTTTTGGACTATGAAAAGATGCTTGCAGGTTCAGACAACAAGAAAAAACGTGGAGTTGTTAAAAGTACATCCAAAACAGACAGAATAGCAGCAGTTTTACTGAGCTGGACTCTGCTGAAAAGGACTTACCTTAGGTTCTACTAGACCGCACTTATCGATATAGTGAGTAAGTCTTGTTCAGTAGAATCCTATGGTGATTTGGCTCCATAGAACTCTCTGGTAATCCAAGTCCGGTTTAGTATAAGCCTACGTTAATCTGGCTCAGTAGTCTATGGTGATCTAATTGCAGTTTAGTGGAATCCAATGTTGATATATATCAAGATCAGTAGAACCCAATGGTGATCCAAATCCAATCCAGTAGAACCCTAAGGTAATGTAAGTCCACCTCATCAGGACGCTATAGCAAAGTAAGTCCAGGTTAGTAGAACCCTAAAATATGTAAATCCAACTCAGTAGCAACCTATGGTGATCTCAGTCCAGCTTAGTAGAAACCTATAATATGTAAGTCCAACTCAGTAGAACCCTGTAAGGTTGTACTAGACTAGAGTTAGATCACCAAGTGGTTTTGGTAAGCTCCGCTTAAATCACTATAACGTTCTATGCAGACAGAACTAGTCACCATACGGTTCTGGTAAGTCAGACTCAGGGTTCTCCTAAGTCCATATGGTTCTACCTATCTGGACATGCATCATCATAATATGTTTCTACTCATTTGAACTTGCATCACCATAGGGCTCTACCGTGCCAGACTTAGGTGACCACAGTGTTCTACTGAGCCAGACTTACATCATCACAGGTTCCTACTAAGCCAGACTTAAATCATTCTAGGGTTCTGCTCATCTGGACTTGCATCACCATAGGGCTCTACCGAGCCAGACTTAGGTGAACACAATGTTCTACTGAGCCAGACTTAGGTCACCAAAGGGTTTTACTGAACCGTTCTTAGATCACCACAGGTTCCTACTAAGCCAGACTTACATCATCACAGGTTCCTACTGAGCCAGACTTACATCATCACAGGTTCCTACTGAGCCACACTTACATCATCACAGGTTCCTACTGAGCCAGACTTACATCATCACAGGTTCCTACTGAGCCAGACTTACATCATCACAGGTTCCTACTGAGCCACACTTACATCATCACAGGTTCCTACTGAGCCACACTTAAATCATTCTAGGGTTCTGCTCATCTGGACTTGCATCACCATAGGGCTCTACCGAGCCAGACTTAGGTGAACACAATGTTCTACTGAGCCAGACTTAGGTCACCAAAGGGTTTTACTGAACTGTTCTTAGATCACCACAGGTTCCTACTAAGCCAGACTTACATCATCTCAGGTTCCTACTGAGCCAGACTTACATCATCACAGGTTCCTACTGAGCCACACTTACATCATCACAGGTTCCTACTGAGCCAGACTTACATCATCACAGGTTCCTACTGAGCCAGACTTAAATCATTCTAGGGTTCTGCTCATCTGGACTTGCATCACCATAGGGCTCTACCGAGCCAGACTTAGGTGAACACAATGTTCTACTGAGCCAGACTTAGGTCACCAAAGGGTTTTACTGAACCGTTCTTAGATCACCACAGGTTCCTACTAACCCAGATTTACATCATCACAGGTTCCTACTGAGCCAGACTTACATCATCACAGGTTCCTACTGAGCCAGACTTAAATCATTCTAGGGTTCTGCTCATCTGGACTTAAATCACCATAGAGTTATAATGGGCTGGACATAAATCATCCTAGGGTTCTGCTCAGCAGAGGCAGAGATCTGTCTTGTAACAAACCATGCACCTATGTGTCCATCAAACCACCAGGACAGATTTCTAGCTCCTAAAAAGAAATAATAAAATGTTTCTATTCAATGACAATACGCAGAGATCTTGAAAATTGTAATGTAGACTGGAAAAGTGGTATAATTTTTTGTTATACAATGAATCTGTAATATCTCAGAGCCAAGTGCCCTTTTCCATTGAATTACCTGGTGTCTCTCATATGGATACACCTGGCACAACAAATCGGGGACACGGAAACCATCTGGTACTTATATTATACACTGTTGCTACTTCTTTTTGAGGTTGGAGTACCCCTTAAGTTCAGAAAGTTACAGTATTTAGAGATATAGCAGGGTGAGAATTGTTACTCAATTTTTTTGGGCTGAGCTATTTATCCTACAGAATTAGGATCTATAATTTACCCTTTAGACAGAACCCTCCTGAATAGTAAGTCACATTTTTCCCTCTGTCTACTATGTTGTGTTAACCTCAGCGCCGGCCTTGTACATGAATGTGCAATGACTAATCTTTAAATAATAGAAGTATTTTCCCTCAATGTGAAGGGCGCTGCTCTGCTGCATACAAATGGATGAATATTATACCCTCCATCACCATTCACTTTTCCCTGTGAGCGCTGGGCGCCGAATATTAGGCTCATGTTTGCTCAGCTGCTGGATGATGGATTCTGGAGGAATGTGCGGTCATGTTTTATGTTTAGTGGAGATTAATTGTATGAAAACGTGGGAGGGGGATATTAGAAAATCAGTGTGGATATCGAAACCGTGGTCAGGGTTTAGCTCTATGGTAAAACACTACTATACTACTTTAATCTGCCATACATTTATTCAAGTCAATAGCGACCAGTGCCGTAAATGTAAGACCAAGTCATGTGTCTAACTTACATGCCACTGAAAATACAACTTGTCCTGCAAAAAATAAGACCACATACAGCTATGTCGATGGAAAAAATAAAAGTTATGATTGTCAGAAATAAAAAAAACGAATGGAAAATTTGGTTGCCTTAAAGGGTTAACACAATTGTCTCATGAAGACATTCCCTGTTTTAAAGAAAGTCACTGATTGTAGTCCGACTTCAGTGGTCACCCTCATGGACATGGACGTATTACATGGTGGTCATTCAAAGAAATGGGCAACCATTTAGCGTATGGACAAGCCAGGTCCTCCAGATCAAGAGTCCATGCTCTGACTTTGTAGAGGTGGGCCTAAGTATGGGACCTCCCTGTATGATTTCCATAGGTATTAATAGTACAGCGCATGGGCACAGCATATTGGATTTGGTTACTATGTTTATTTATTTATTTATTATGCTTACTTATATAGCGCCATCATATTCCACAGCGCTTTACAGACATTGTCAGTCACTGTCCCATATAGGGCTCACAATCTATATTCCCTATCAGGATGTCTTTGGAGTGTGGGAGGAAACCGGAGTACCCGGAGGAAACCCACGCAAACACAGGGAGAACATACCAACTCCTTCTCAGGTATGTATCCATAAGGGGTGCTAAAGTAGTAGTTTTTTGCAGGTTCTGATGAGTCAAATGTGACTATGGCCCCAACAGTATTATCAATGGCACCTAAGAGGAGGGGGCCCTTTTATACAGTTTGTACTCTGGCCAAGGAGCTTCACGTTACGTCTATGGTGCATCTGATGTTTTGTCATACATTGACCATGCATATTAGTTTGCCATGTACTCAAGGTCATAAGGTGACCCATACACATTAGATTTGGCTGAACCTGCAAATTTCGTCAGGATTGGGTGACAATCTTATGTGTATCAGGGGCTCCCAACTATACCCAGATGGCAGATGTTAAGGAAACATTGGCATGATCAATTTCTGCATGTGTGATCCTTTGAGACTGTTATTTAGTCACTGTATGGTGGCATCATTTACGCACTGTATGCTGGTAGTATTTTCATATTGTGTGGTGGTATTATTTGTGCACTATATGTTGGCATTATTTGCCCGTTTTATGGTGGTATTTGTTGTGCACTGAAATGGTGTTGTTATTTGCACTTTTTATGGTGGCATTTTGTTGTGCAATGTTTGGTGGTATTATTTGTGTGCTGTATTGTGGCATTGCTTGCCCACTTTATGGTGGTGTTATTTTTGCACTGTATGGTAATATTATTTGCACATTGTATGCTAGTATTATTTGTGCACTGTATGGTGATATTATTTGCACTTTTATGGTGGTATTTGTTGTGCACTGTATGGTGGTGTTATTTGCACTTTTTATGGTGGTATTTTGTTGTGCACTGTATGGTGGTGTTATTTGCACTTTTTATGGTGGTATTTGTCATGCACTGTTTGGTGGTATTATTTGTGTGCTGTATTGTTTCATTGCTTGCCCACTTTATGGTAGTATTATTTTTGCACTGTATGGTAATATTATTTGCACACTGTATGCTAGTATTATTTGTGCACTGTATGGTGGTATTATTTGCACTTTTATGGTGGTATTTGTTGTGCACTGTTTGGTGGTATTATTTGTGCACTGTATTTTGGCATTGTTTGCCCATTTTATAGTGGTATTATTTGTGCACTGTATGGCAATATTATTTGCACATTGTATGGTGGTATTATTTGTGCACTGTATGGTGGTATTATTTGCACTTTTTATGGTGGTATTTGTTATGCACTGTTTGGTGGTATTATTTGTGTGCTGTATTGTGGCATTGCTTGCCCACTTTATGGTGGTATTATTTTTGCACTGTATGGCAATATTGCTGTAACTTGCTGTAAGGACATTGAACTATTAGCTGTGAGCATGAGACCTTTCTACCTACCAAGGGAACTATCACATGTCATCGTGATAGCTGCATATGTCCCCCCCCTCTGCGAAAGCTGACGCTGCCTGCGAGGTCCTACAAGCCACGCTGAGCCAGTTACAGTCTCAGCACCCCCAGGCCCTCTTTCTTCTGTCGGGTGATTTCAACCATGCCTCTCCATCATCCACACTGCCCAGTTTCACACAGTATGTAACCTGCCACACAAGAGACAACAAAACACTGGACTTGTTCTTTGCCAACGCGAGGGAGGCATATAACTCATCAGCCCTACCGCCCCTGGGAAGATCGGATCACAACCTAGTACATCTCCGACCTGTGTACAAGCCACTTGTACGTAGAGAACCAGCTGTCACCCGCACAGTGAGGATATGGTCCGAGGAGAGTGATGAGGCTCTGAGGGATTGTTTTGACACAACCGCATGGGAAGTTCTGCAGGATTCTTATGGGGAAGACATAGAAGGACTCACACACTGCATAACGGACTACATTAATTTTTGTGTGGACAACACAGTACCCACAAAAGTGGTGAGGTGCTTCTCCAATAACAAACCATGGATTAACTCTGATATAAAAACACTACTTAAGGAGAAAAAGATGGCATTCAGGACAAGAGATAAGGAGGGGTTGAGGGAAGTACAAAAGGAGCTGAGGCATCAAATCAGGCAGGGAAAAGCCAGTTATAAAGAAAAAATGGAAAAGCAAATGGAAAGAAAAGACATAAGGGGGGTCTGGGAGGGGCTTAAGTCAATTTCGGGTCATAAACAGTCTGTCTGCCAGATTGAGGCAGATGTTAATTGGCTTAATGAACTAAACCTATTCTTCAACAGATTTGATCACACACCAGCTCCTCCCACCCCAGTATGTCCTTCAGCTCCCCCCACCACAATGACTTCTCCCCATGCGGCCACTTCCCAACAGACCAGTAAATCCAGAAATCTGTCTTTATCTGACCACAGTCTGACCTTCACACGGGCCCAGGTGAGGAAGGAGATGAAAAAGATCAAGGCGAGGAAAGCCGCAGGGCCAGATGACATCAGTGCAAGGCTAATTAAGACTTGCGGGGACCAGCTGTGTGGTATAATTACATATATGTATAATATGAGCCTGAGGCAGGAAATAGTCCCTGAATTATGGAAATCCTCTTGTGTGGTACCAGTTCCAAAGAAACCCCACCCTATGGACCTCAACGACTACAGACCTGTAGCACTGACATCCCACCTGATGAAGATCTTGGAGAGATTGGTTCTCACACATCTCCGCCCTCTAGTGAGCCCCGCTATGGACCCACTCCAGTTTGCTTATCGGCCGGGCATTGGGGTAGATGATGCCATCAACCATCTTCTTCACAGGGCTCTGTCTCACCTGGAGAAACCAGGGAACACAGTGAGAATAATGTTCTTTGACTTCTCCAGTGCTTTTAACACCATACAGCCCAGGTTATTGAGGGACAAGCTGGGCCTTGCTGGAGTGGACCACCACCTCTCCAACTGGATCCTAGACTACCTCACAAATCGAGCTCAATACGTGAGAGCCCGAGACTGTGTGTCAGGTACCGTGATCTGTAATACGGGGGCACCTCAGGGTACGGTTCTCGCCCCTTTCCTCTTCACACTGTACACTGCAGATTTTAGGTGCAACTCATCCAGCTGCTACCTACAGAAGTATTCTGACGACTCTGCAATAGTGGGTCTCATCACAGATGATGATGACAGGGAGTACAGAGAACTGAACCAGGATTTTGTGGACTGGTGCCACCAGAACCACCTGAAGGTTAACGCGGGGAAGACCAAGGAGATGGTGGTGGACTTCCGCAAAGGCAGAAGCCCTCCTAAACCAGTGGACATCCTGGGGACGGGCATCGAGATTGTGAACACCTATAAGTACCTGGGTTTGCTCCTTAATAATAAGCTGGACTGGGCAGATCATATGGAGGCCCTGTACAGGAAGGGCCACAGCAGGCTCTACCTGCTTAGGAAGCTGAGAGCCTTTGGAATCCGGGGGGCACTTCTTAGAACTTTCTTCAACTCGGTAGTGGCATCAGCCATCTTCTTTGGAGTGGCCTGCTGGGGGAGCAGTATATCAACCAGGGACAGAAATAAACTTGACAAGCTGATTAGAAGGGCCAGCTCTGTCCTGGGGAGCCCACTGGACCCAGTGCAGGTGGTGGGTGACAGAAGGATACTGTCCGTGGTGAGCTCCATGCAGAAGAAGAAGTCCCATCCCATGCATGAGACTGTGATCGCGCTGAGCAGTACTGTCAGTGACCGACTGCTCCACCCTAGGTGTGAGAAGGAGCGCTATCGGAAGTCTTTCCTCCCCACCGCGGTTAGGCTGTACAACCAACACCGACCTAAGCGGAGATCATTACACACAGGGAACTGAAATATCTCTCTGACTGTTATATCCCCCCCCCTCCTCTGCTACGCCCTATCTGTCTGTCTGCTATCAATGTAATGCCTCTCACCTTGGAACATTCCTGTACATGTTGTATTTGTATTTGTATCTGCTTATCTTTGCTGCTGTAACACACTGAATTTCCCCACTGTGGGACTATTAAAGGACTATTATTATTATTATTATTATTAATATTATTTGCACATTGTATGGTGGTATTATTTGTGCACTGTATGGTGGTATTATTTGCACTTTTATGGTGGTATTTTTGTTGTGCACTGTTTCGTGGTATTATTTGTGCGCTGTATTGTGGCATTGTTTGCCCATTTTATGGTGGTATTATTTGTGCACTGTATAGTGGCATTGTTTGCCCATTTTTTGGTGGTATTATTTGTGCACTGTATGGTAAATGTTGTTTGCACATTGTATGGTGGTATTATTTGTGCACTGTATGGTGGTATTATTTGTTTACTGTATTGTGGCATTATTTTCACAATGTATGGTGGTATTATTCGTGCACTGTATGATGGTATTATTTGTGCACTGTATGTTGGCATTATTTGTACATGTATGGTGGTATGCTTTGTGCACTCTATGGTGGTATTATTTGTACATGTACGGTGGTATTATTTGCACACTTTATGGTGGTATTTACTTGTGACACTGCTTTTCACATATTATTTTCATTGTATGGTGGTGCACTGTATAGCATTATTGTTTAGCCAATTGTATAGCAATGTTGTGTGATCACTATAGCTTATTGCACTATGTTCTCTAGGTGTATGGCAGCACACCATTTTGAGTATAGGGGACCATCAGCAGAGAGTACTGCACAGGACAGCATCCGCCACATGGCCAGCTCAGTGCAACTCAAAAGAAATAGCTATTGACTAATGTAAATGAAAGTTCTCTGAAATCTAAGGGTATATTCACTTGCTGGGACTTTTTGATCAGATTTTTTAATGCTGTTTTTGAAGCCAAATACAGAAGTGGATTCAAAAAAATGGCAAAGCAACATCTGTTCTTTATACATTTTCTTCTTTTATGATCCACCTGCATCAAAATACCTGATCAAAACCCACACATGTGAAAGCACCCCAGAGCAATAAGTTAACCGTATCATTTCCAGATGGGACCACTGAACACAATATATGACAGAACTGCATGTTATTTAAGGTGGTAATACATGACATGTTCGGGGCAAATAAAATATTTACCCATTACAGGCATTATACAATTAAGGTTGTGTGTTAAATTGAGTGAAATAATGGCCCTGGGGAAAAGTGTCTCCTCCTGGTGTGAGCGGCGGTATTTAGTACGTGCGCTATTACACTGGCGTGCTTTCAAAGAATATTGAGGAGCTTTCATACAGAAAATCAATCTCCTCTCTCTGAAAACCAGTGACCCACTTATCCTAAAACCTCTCGCTACACTGGCTACATATGCAGGGAAATGGCCAATTAGGTTTATATTAAATTAAAAAAAATGAAAAAGGGATATATATATTGTATTCTATAGTTTCATGTACGCATCAGGACATAGAAAAATCTGGTCTTTAGAAGGAATAAAAATTAGGTAAATTCAGCCTCAGATCAACAACACAAGAGATTGTACCGATTTATTACTTATAACCCTTCCCATATTGAGGAACAACAAGAATTACTTCTCTGAGATCATTGCTGATGTCATTCCTCCTTGGCATTGTGTTTACGCATGCATGAATGCTCCAGACCAGCAAACTGCCAAAACTTTTATTGTTATAGAGGTGGCCATACTTGTTGATGAATTAATTGCATCTGGTTAGCTACACCTGGCTGCTACTTACTCTATTAATTCCTATGGAAACAATAGGGGTTTGCTGCAGTTTTTGTTACAGAAATAATGAGACAGTTGTAAGGGAATTGCTAGAGGAGCGATTCCCCAGTAGCTGCTGGGGAACTCTTGGGGGAGGGGCACAACAAGACAGTGGGCCCTAAGCTGAATCCCACCCACTGTCCCTGGCTAACTTGCCTGACCTGTCCTAGGCGACAGCCAGCAACTCGTCGACAGTCCCTGCTTACAATAAGTGATAACACAGAACGCAGACAGGACAAACAACAACAAAGGGAGGTCAGCTAGCCAAGGGGTTGGTAACAGTCGAGCAATGCAGTACAAAATCACAATCCAAGAGAAAAGTCAAAGGTAAGCCAGTGGTCAGGAAATAAGAACAGGTAACAGAGAACAAGGAGTATAGCCAGTACGCAAAATGCAATAGCCAATGGGAAAGTGAGCAAACAATAAATAGGGAGGAAGACCCGCCCCAGAATTGATAGGAGGGTAGGCTGTCAATCTCACAGGTAACACTAAAGTTAACTCTTAGTGGAGCAGGGGAAAGCAAGGTTAAGGAGAAGGGTATGGCGGAAAATCAATTAAGGAGGAGAGGGAATAGGACAGTGTTCAGACAATACAAGAAAAACCCAAAGGAAGGAATCACAACTGGACACACCTCCTGCGCTGCAGTGTGCGCCCGGAGGATGGTGCCAAAGCCCGGACAGGCAAGGATGTTACAACAGTGTAATCTGTTACGCGTTATTGTTCATCCGAGGTTGTATTTGTCTAATTTTAAGACCTTCTATGGACCTAATGTTTTTTTTTTTTTTTCTTGAGGCTAGGTTCACACTTGTGCCGGCCTCAATGGAGAGTCCGTCCGCTAAATCAGTGGTTACCTTCAGACACCCGCAGACCCCATAGACTATAATGAAGTCCATTGGGTTTCCGCCATTTTTATACTGAAACTGGCGAAGACAAAAATCCTCTGTGCAGGACTCAGGACTTTTCTCTCCGACGATTTTTGAGGGAATCTGTGATGGAGACTCAGACACAGATGTGAACGTAGCCTTATACATAAAACTATAGAATTCAAAGAGGTACGTTGTACTTTGTCTATTTTCATATGTATAGCTTATACTCCCTGTGTGGGAACTGATTGAATGTATCTTCCAGATGCATAAATAGAATGCATGGACTACAGTGTAGACCGACACTGAAAGAGAACCTGTTGTATGAGCATCAAACCATTGTTTTATTTTTGTACTGTATATGTCCTGAGACTTGTAGTTCCAAAAACGCAGCAAGTCATTGCCTCAGATCTATAGTGTAATATGTATACCTCCCAGCCGTCCCGGATTCTGCAGGACAGTCTCGGAGAGGACACAGCTGAGTTGAATACAGTTGTGAAGCAGGAGCGAACAGCTCCTGCTTCACCTATGTGCTCCGGCTCTAGGAGCTGTAGGTGCGATGTGCTGACGTCACTCACATCGCGCTTGCAGCTCCCTTAACTCTCTGGGACAAGAGACTGCAGACTGCGCAGCAGGGGAGTGAGGAGAGTATCAGTGTTTTTTATGTTAAACTTTGGCAGATGAAGAGGGACAATAAACTGTGGGGGCAGATAGAGGGGAGACAATAAACTGGGGGGCATATGAGGAGACATTAAACTGTGGGGGTAGATGGAGGGGGGGGCAATGTGGGGGCATATGAGGGGGACATTAAACTGGGGGGCATATGAGGAGAACATTAAACTTTATGGTCAGATAGAGGGGGCATTAAACTAGGGGCAAATGGAGGGGACATTAAACTGGGGGGTATCTGGAGGAGGACATTAAATGGGGACAACTAGAGGAGGACATTAAACTGGGGGCAACTAGAGGGGGACATTAAACTGGGGGCAGCTGGAGGGGGACATTAAACTATGGGGTTAGCTGGTGGGGGACATTAAACTATGGGGTTAGCTGGTGGGGGACATTAAACCGTGGGGGCAACTGGAGGGGGACATTAAACCATGGGGGCAGCTGGAGGGGGACATTAAACTGTGGGGGCAGCTGGAGGGGGACATTAAACCGTGGGGGCAGCTGGAGGGGGACATTAAACTGTGGGGGCAGCTGGAGGGGGACATTAAACTGTGGGGGTACCAGGAGAGAGACTTTATACAGTGGGGTCAATTTGAAGACAACATTATAATGTCCTGGCATTCTAATACTGATATCCTGTTCTTTGGATAGGACATTCATTTTTTAAAGGTGTATGGCCCCTTTAAGAATAAAGGTCATTTTCAGGTTGGTTTACTTTATTAACTATAACATTTTCCTATTTCAAACTTTACCAAGTTCTGAGCAGCTGTAAATGTTCTGTTCACATTGAAGGCTTTCTAGTAAAATATAACAGAAAGCCCTTGTATGAAGCATCATAAACCGGGAGCTTTCATTATATAGACTAGTGCTACCCTGTACAGAGGGAACAGTAGCGCTTATCAAGATTACATCATTAGCTCAGATTCTATGATGTCACTGGGGGATGAAATAATGAGAACAATTTGTATCTATTTTTCTATATGTTTCCATTGACTTTGGGGAGTCAGCCGCCCCTACCGTCCTTCTTATTGGTTTTTATGGTGTGATAAAATCTAGATATAGTTCATGTATTAGATGCATGTCCAATATGGCAGGCTGAGGCTTTAGTTAAAGGATAGCAGTAAGGTGCATTATAGTGTCATATGTCCTCCAAAGTTTATGCTGAGAGTTATAGTCCTACAGCATCAGGAGAAGTTCACCATTTCATTGCTCTGCAACTTCAGGGAGAGACGACTGCGCATGAGCGGGATTTCAACCCCGTAAAGCGCAGCGTCAGATGCCTACACAAGGCAGAAGATCAGCGGAAGATGTAGAGGGGTGTGAAGAGAATGAACTAAGGGGTGGCGAGAGGTGATGACACGGGTGTAGGAGGTAGGAGTAGAATAGCCTTTTTAAAGGCTATTCTAACATGCCATTACTTCAAAAGGTCATTTGCTAATGATAGACTCCCTTTAAGATACATGAACGTGACCACCGGTGTGGCTTGCACAAACTCATTCACTTTCTTCAGTGAGCCCAGGCCACAAAACGGACCGGAATAGGACCTGTCCTGAGTTTGGCCCTGGCTCATGGCCCCATACACTGGCCTGTGATATTACACCAGTGTCTGCGTATGGGGGCATAGAATATAATGGGTCAGTGTGCTAAACAACACGGTTAGCACACTGACAATGCATGGAGCCGTCCTGTGCTGTTCTCTTTTTTTTCTCTACTCGACTTAGCCATTCAAATCTATGCGGCCATGGAAAAAAAAAGCCACGTTGATCTTCAGCCTAGCCTCCACTTTGTATATGACATCTATTCTCAGCATCATTGATCACTTACTATTAATATCACGTTCCACTCTTCTAGTCTTATTTTAATATACAGTAGATCCTCTCTGGGACAATGAGAATGATTTATATGACTGCGCTATTGGGTTTTGGTTCAGGACTACTGTCTATCAACACTCTGGCCCTTGACATGCTCTAGTGATACTCTCTGACAACCAATATGACCCCCGGTTACATCGCTTAGAGAGGTTGCCACCCATATTTCAGAGACCTGTGTTAAATAAGCTGATGCTGCCGTTGACTGTTCATGGTGCCCAGTCACTTTAGAACAAGAGCAGCTGCTTAAAGGACCCCCTTCAATAGAGCATATGAATAGGGGTTACTTAATGGGATGACCCCTTTAATTGCCTTTGTTCATTACAAGCCTACATTCACACAAATGTGGTACAAAACAGCCATAAAAAATGTACGTTTTGCATCCAAGATTGGAGTCTATTGAGGGATCCGTAAAAACGGGTAAAAATAGGACATGATCTAATTTTGATGGACCATTAAAACAGACTGTCAAAAAAAATCGGTGATGTGAATAGCCACATGAATGGATTTTAATGTAGCTGTGTGAATATAGGGTAAGAGGTGACTTTTACCTAATACTCAGCAGGTCTGCACCTTTGTTGTGCCGCTGCTGCTGTGATCACCTGTCATACATAGAGATGTTGTACATGGAGAGGGGAATTCCTTCACCAGGAATTCCCAAACTAGACATTGAAGTCGATGACATTAAAAGCTTGAGAAAAATTCTGTAATCCCTTCAGCACTCAGTGAACCTGAGATTTGGATGGAAGCCATTACACGGCGATCCAGCTTTCCATCATCTCCTCTCTAATGGTCCAGTACATAAGGCTGCGTTGCCTCAGGGAGTGTGAAACCATAGCAGGTGATGAATAAAATGCCTCTGACCTCTGGATATGAGCCATCCCACCCTATAGAACAGTCCCCTAATCCCTTCGCCAGTCAGTGAACCTGAGAGTTGGATGGAAGCCATTACACAGCAGTCCGGCCTTGCATCATCTCCGATCTTACGGTCCACGTTGACTCGGAGTGTGAAGACATAGTACCTGATGGATTAGATACCTCTGACCTTCCCCTATAGGAAGACTTTCTGTAAATGAGATGATCGTAATATTCCTAGTTGCTTTATCCATTGGCCAATAAATACCGTAGAAGAACCCAAACAGCAGACATTAGTGCTGATGGATCTATATACTGCCTCCCTACTGAGCCTTTGTGAAGCCTAGCATTGATTCCTAATAAATCTTCCCCCCAGCTGATTGTTTCTGCTTCTCCTGCTCTTTCAGCCTCCAGACATTATATTATGTCATCCTGAAGTACATCAATATATATGCAATATACACTGTGAATACAGATGCAGTCAATACCAGTATATAGCATGTAGACAGCACATTAGCTTTGATGTAGTTCTAGTTGGTAACCTCGCCATGATTACATATGCAGGTTATCAGCTGTTCAGAAGCCTTGAGGCTAGTCCATCACCCCCTTTATATATAGAGGAGCACTGCCAGTGCCAAGATATGGAAAAGATGACTCAGATATAGAGAGTGAGCAGCTGACAAATGGCGGCTGCTCTGATATGTGGGTTTTTACACAGTAAAGTATATTAATGGACTAGATTATGAGGAATTATTAAAGGGAATCAATCACCAGAACCCAGCATATTAACTCAGCCCCACAGATAGATAGGTTAGGGTCACCAGAACCCAGCTTATTAACTCAGCCCTGCAGATAGATAGGTTAGGGTCACCAGACTCAACCTATTAACTCAGTCCCGCAGATAGATAGGTTAGTGTCACCAAAACCAGCATATCACCCCAGCCCTGCAGATAGATAGGTTAGGGTCACCAGAACCCTGCATATCAACCCAGCCCTGCAGATAGATACAGTAGGTTAGGGTCACCAGAACCCAGCATATTAACTCAGCCCTGCAGATAGATAGGTTAGGGTCACCAGAACCCAGCATATGCCCAACCCAGCCCTACAGATGTGATTCGCTGCCTTTGTTGCAAAGATATCAGTGCCATTGCCCAAAAGAGGTAAATAGTAACACCCTCATGGCTCCAAAGAGCTGTTGCATATTGACAAAAATGGCGATATCTCAGCAACTTGCCTTCTCCCTCTTATCTTGGCAACTCACAGAAACTCCACTACTCAAGAGGGGGTGACATTGAGCATAGGAGAGTAAAAATACTGTAAAACATGGATGCTTTCGTCCAAATACGGTGCCACACCAGTCGATGGGTTGTATCTGGTACTGCAGCTAAGTTCCATTGAATTGTATGAGGCTGCAATACCATATGCAACCTATGAGCAGGTGTGGCTCTCTTTTGCAAGAAAGCAGCCATGTTTTTCTCATTTTTTTTTTTTTTTTTTATCGAAGGTCTCAAAGCTGTGCCAACGAAACACCAGTGCACGGAAAAAAGTGACAGGTGCCACTGAAAAAACGTGCAAAGGATGCAGTCTATCGCAAAACCCATCTCAAAAGAGAATGGGTCCTCCGAAACTGTCCCCAAACTCAGAGCCAAAAGGCCCAAGAGTAAGGGGGCTGAACCAACCCAACTGCCAAGACAGGAGGGTCAGATCTTACTTGGTTTCCTCCAGGGCTGCCACCACCAAGAGTACTACCAAGCCAGCTACTTGCATCAGTCTCCTCAAGGGCTGCCACCCCAAGAGTACTACTGAGCCTGCAACTGTTGTCTATCTCCACAAAAGCAGAGACAGACACTGGAGAGCAAGGAAGGAGGGAACCCGAAGGCCACACACTCCAACTCCTAGACTTCGGGTAGGACCCAAAAGGGTTTCCGCACCCCTACATCTATACACACAGTGACAAACGGTGACAAACATGACAAATAAAAAATGAATAAATAAGTGAATAGAGTGCCAGTGTACTGGCCCGGTCTATCCGCTGGATCTATAAAAATTACCCATGCTGGATAAACCAAGCAATAGGGTGAGTGCTTCAAAAGTGTTTCAAGTGCTTGTGCAATGTGCCATACTCAGTGGGTTTCCCACGCCCAGTGAGTTCAGGCACAACTCCTTTAAAAAGGATCTGTCACCAGGTCCGAAAATCCCAATAACATACATCATCTGATCGGCGCTGTCACCCTAAGCATTGTGGTGTTTTGTTTATCCAAATCTGTTCATCCATTCCAAAGATATAAGCCCTTTTAGTGTTGATGCAAATTAGGGTTTACTAGCCAAGTGGGCGGTGTTACTCCATGACATACAGGACACAGAGACCCTGCCCCCAGAGAAACCACAGTGTTACCGCCCACTTGGCTAGTATATCCTAATCTGCATCAACACAAAAGGCCTTATATCTTTGGAATGGCTGAACTGATTTAGATGAACAAAACACCAAAATGCTCAGGATGACAGCGCCGATCAGATGATGTGTGTCTCTTTAAATCCATGCTCATTACAAAGCAGGGTGTAGAGGATCTTCTGATATGGAGTTGCCATTTAACAATATTTTTAGAATCCTTCAGAATATTATTTTCTGCATTACAGAGGGAGGATTTTGGACAACACACAACTGAATCTTCCTCCACTATGTACAGGTTGACTCCCTAGTATAGCATGCCTGTGATTTTAGACATTGCTTCATATAATATGCATGACCAAAGATTTTCCTCCAGCTTATTTCCAAAGGTGCCCATCCCCCATTGCAAAAAATAATGTGAGAATTTCCAGTGCAAAGTAATTGTAGGGTTATTAACCCATGCAAAGGCAAGACAATGGTGAGATGAAGAATACTGCAACCTAGCCTTGCTATGAAGAGGTCAGTAGACAGAGGTATGTTCACACCCTGGGTTTATTGTGTTGATGACTATTTTCCCACTGAAGTCAATAGTGCCTTGGGAAGCCAACCCATCTCCTCGAGGTCAGGACGGTGCATTAGATAGACTGGACCTTATAGGACAGCTCAGCTTTTTTCTCAGTGCCTGTATGGATACTGCAGTGAGTAGGGGAATGAGCACTGGAGACACAGTGAGTGGGTGAGAAATGGATCCGGGATAAACCAGTACAATTGCTGCAGATTCCGACCTGTCAATATCATAAATGCAATTCCCAGGCACCATAGGTCTGGTGTTTACCGCAACACTGCGCCGGTAATAGACTCTCTGCAGAAGTGTCTTTTATTGAAGCTGATGTCCAGTCAGCGGATATCACACCCTGCACACTGCTACACTGTCAGCGAGAATTGATCACAACAGTCTTTGGTTGTCATTGCTCTGGGTGCATCTGTAAGTGAAGACTAATGCACAGTTAGTTATAGTGTAAAAAGTAGATGAAAGGGTAAAGCAGCGTTGTCATGGGCACAGCTCTACTCCTATCTAGTATTCCAAGGTCACATTGCATTTTCCATATGGAGGGTGTAACTATTAGCTCCTAGGCACCATGCAAAATCCCTTCCCACCATGTGCAGTTTATAGCACTGGTGGTCTCTTATGTGGTGGATGGTCTTTTGAACATCCTCTGGCACTGGGCCCAGATGTGACCGTCGCCTCTGTGCACCTTTGATGGAGGCTACGTTCACAAGGAGGAATTTGGAGCTGATTTTAAGGTGGATTCTGCCTCAAAATCAGCTCCAAATTCCAGTTGCAATCTTCCTCCCATTGTTTTCAATGGGATGCAGCGGCAGATGCTTCCTTTTTTTTGTCGGGACCCTGAAAATCGAAGCATCCTGCTCAGTCTTGCCATGGATTTTGTGACGGATTCAGTCACAGAACCTGTGGTTTGAGACTACTCTTACTTAACCCCATTGTTTTTGAGGCTAAACAGCAAGTAAACCCATGGCGGAAAACCAAAGCAGAATTTCGGCTTTCTGCCATGGAACATGCAAGGCCAGAATTAGGAGAGATATCTGAGGCAAGAGACCACCTCTTCAATTTCAGTCGTGTGACCGGCCCATAAAGATGGCCCAAGGAGTAAACCACAGGGTAGCAGAGGGGGACATGATTGGGTAGGATGAGAAGCACCGGGGCATGAGGAAATAAAGGGTTAACTAAGACAGGAACACGTAGGTAGAAAGGGTCAGAGAGTGGGTTATTTAGAGGGGGCAGAGCCTAGGGGGACCTCTTTATACTAGAGTCAGGAGAAGACTGGAAGAATCTAGAGAATCTGTTAAGCCCAGATGAAGGGACAGTGTACTAGTTGTCATGGCGGCTGAATCATGAAAAGTCTTTGGAGGCATTGGCTGAGATGAAGTGGTTAATTGAATGGATGAGTAAGGGTTGACCTCCACCCAAAATGGGACCCCTTGATTGGGTGGATTATGGCTTGAGGTAAATAACAGGAGGCCTGCAAATATTTTAGGAATATAATTCATAGGTTTGGGCCCTTGGGACCTCCTCCTTCTGTTTGGTAATATCTTCTGTTTAGAACAGTGTTTATAATGGTTATTTAGTGACAGCTATTTTTGTAGGTTATATATAACTTGTATTTGTGGCCTTTCTACCAGGTCCTCGTGTCTTTGTTTATATCGGCAGGGAGAAAAAATGGAAGCGGGTGAGAGTGTCCATGGATGAAGACAGACTTTCTCTTAGTTATGATCACTTTATATGAATAATATAACATACTTTTATGGACTGAGATTACTTGGGCTCACCAGATGAAATGATTCTGGGGGCCCACCCTCCAACAGCTCCTAGGAAAAAGACCATTTCAAATAAGGGTGGCTTCTGCTGGACTATTATTGTGTTAGAGCTGGGCCCCGGGAGAATAATCTGGTGGGCCAGTCCGACAATGATAACCTTCAATAAAAGTGGGGTGGTTGAGATAACTTTTTTTTCTTGAATAGTGTACTATGACCAGCGTTATGACTAGTTACTATCACCAGTAAAAACATGTGTAGGTAAAGTGTAGGACTCAATGGATCATTACCTGCCCTTTGTCCTTCTGCCATTGTGTGACTTCTCTTCACACCTGCTGACTGCAACTTGTGCGTAACTTTCAACTGTATCACAATGCTCCATCTTACCCTTTGTTATCATGTGAGTGGGTCACTTAGGGACTTGGGCACTGTTCCTTGTAAGATGGGTGGTGCATAACCACATAAAACAAATAACATAGCATCAAGGCGCATAGGAGCAACAAGGCCTAGTATAGCAAAGGTTATTGTCTGCATCTCTGGTGTTCTAAGGCAATGGGGTAGATTATAATAAGGGCAAAATGGGCTGTAAGTGGAGCCCAACTGCAAGTAATTGTCCATTTGCCCCTATCATAACTTGTACAATACAGTTGATCACTATTGTAGGAAACGTGAGCCTACTGGAAGTGAGCATTTGTGGCCTCAGCGGCCACGCAGGTCACTCAGGCGTCATGACACTTGTGACACTTTTTGAACATCCTGGGGCCCATGGTACCCTTAATCTACTCCTTATTTAAAGGAGTGTTCCAGTACTTAATTTTACTGAATAATGAGACTTAAAGGGGTTATCCAACAAGGTGAAAACTGCAGGAACTTTCTCCTCCTGCACATTCAGTTTGACCACAGCCAGGCTGAATGTGGCCATGACTGGTGGTGGATAACACTCCCATACACTTCAAGGGAACAGCGTAGACAGACTAAGTAAAGCATGCGTGTATTTCCGACTCTCGCATTGAAGAAATGGGAGTGCCATTGACCACCAGTCACACCCACATTCAGACTGGCGGGGACTCTCCATTCATGTAAACTGTCCATGTAACTGGTGTTCTAGGGCTGTGAAGGTGTTAATATAAGTATATTTGGTGCTGTAGGTGACCTAGGGTATTGAATGGGTTATTTCCAGTAATGGGCAAGGAAGGTGTTAATATTAATACTCTTCATGGGGGGCATTGGAAGGGTTAATGTTGGATACCTGGGCTCCAGTGGCTACTTAAATGTCTAGGCTTTGGCATTGCTGGGGTTGTAACTTCCTGCATCTATCATTTGGATAATACAGGGAAGGGATAGAAAGGTTTCGGTTGCACAGTTCTCTCTATGTTCGAGCAGAGCAATTCAGGAGCACTGATCAGCATTAGTGTGAAATAGGGAGCTTGTGGGCCCTGTAGCTTAGGGACATAGTCACTGAGACCCCTATAGCTATGCCACCTAATGACTCCTCCAGAGATTCTGTTCATAGTGGGTTATGCTGAGCACCCCTTCTATTGCATCTGTGTGACCTATTCTTGTATTTCATAGCACTGTCCTACAACTAGATTATAAAGTAATTTATTTTGCTCTAAATTTTCTCTCCCTTTGCTTATTCAGAAGACAGACTCTTCCTGTTGTGATGTCAGAAATGTTATGTGTGCTCTGAACCAATGAAATATCCTCCCATTGCTGCTCCCTCTCCCCTCTCACAGCATACAGTCTCAGGGAGAAAAACTGCAGCTGCATCTCCCTCTCCTTTCAAGACTCTTTACAACACTGTCACAGGGACATAGCGCAAAAAATACTACTGTCCCAGGGCGAATAACTTTCTGTATGTGGTGCTGCCATTAGAAGCTTCAGCAATATTATACACAGGTAGACATCCATTTCAGATAAATCCTTTCTGCCAGGAAAAATGGGTACAGGTATACTGACATTACTTAGCTGCAGAAAATGGACAGTCCCTTTAAGTGATATGCCGGTCATCCCTTTAAATAGCACGGGGGAGATGAGAAGTGATACAGTGATTAATATAATTACACTGTCTGACATTTTCCTCTGTGTCGTGATGGTTCTAAATTGTCCTTGTGACTTTTTGCAGCCTGTCATTGCTTGAGCGGTTTCATGAGATGTAATATTAGAATCCAGTCTAAAGGGGAATAATCTCTGTAACCACTGTATATTTCCAATATTTGCAGATGATACTAAGCTCTGTAAGGAGGAAGATAATATAGTATTACACAGGGATTTGGGCATGCTCGAGTCTTGGACGGGGACATGGTGAATTACTGTAAGTTTAATGTAGGTCAGTGTAAGGTTATGCACTAGGACCGAGGAAATACCTTTTTCCAATTACGTCTTAAATAGTAAAGCTCAGGATAAAAATGCCATGGAAAAAAAGACACGGATATTGAAAGACAGCCATTTTAACTTTAGCAACCAGTGCCAGGCAGCTGCTGACAAGGCAAGTAAAATCATGGGCTGCATCAAGAGGGGCACAGATACTCATATATACAAATCACAGGGGCATAACTAGCTCGGCCCCATAGAAAACTTTTGACTGGAACCCCTCTCTCTTGCCCCCATATGGTATAACAATCCTTTACTGTCTCCTACATTGTATAACGCCCCCTTTACCGACACCCACATGGTATAATGCTCCCTTTACCAGCGCCCACATGGTATAATGCCCCTTTCCTGGCCTCCACACAGTATAATGTCCCTTTCATAGCCGCCCCTTTACTAGTGTCCAAACGGTATAAAGCCCCCTTTACTGGTACCCATATGGTACAAAGCCCCCTTTACTGGTGCCCACATGGTATAAAGCCCCCTTTACTGGTGCCCACATGGTATAAAGCCCCCTTTACTGGTGCCCTCACGGTATAAAGCCTCCTTTCCTAGTCCCCACATGGTATAAAGCACACTTTACTGGTGCCCTTATGGTATAAAGCCTCCTTTACCAACACCCACACAGTATAATAATTACTACAGCAGGTAACGGTGTTATTTACTTACTGATCCCTGCTCCTTCCCGTGGTTGCATCAGCCTTCACGTTGTTCAGTGCAATACACAGTATCTCCTGGAGGCTGAAGGGAAAGTGGAGGTGACCGTGGGCAGTAGAGGGGATCGGTAAGTAAATAGCAGCCATTACCTGCCATCAGGGCCGGCTCCAGGTTTGTGTGGGCTCTTGGGTGACAGAGCCTCAGTGGGCCCCTTTTGGAGTAACTCATGTGCACCGCAGCAAAAAAAAAAAAAAAACATTGAAATTGGGTGTTTTTTGCTGATGGAGACCTACTGGAGTGGAGTTTAAAGAGGACCTTTCATGTCCTCAGGCACATGCGGTTTTACATACTGCTAGAAAGCCGACAGCACGCTCCTGACTAAGCCCATTCATCCGGGCCTAATCAGGAGTGGGATGCCGCAATGGAATGCTGATGCACTGCATCGGAATCCCGTCATGGCAGACTGCAGCGAAAACTTTTCCGTTGTGTGAACACACCCTTACTGTCACATGACACACGCTGCTTCTCACCTCATCATGACTGATTCTTCTCGTAGATTCTTCTTAGGGGGCGGGGCCACATACCTGGGAGGGCGGGGCCAGATACTGAGGGGAGGGGGAAAAGGGGAAGGGCTATAGAAGAGCAGCAGCAAACCCTGGAAAGGTGCGGCCTGGGAGGTCATAGCAGCCCATGCAGACAGTGTTAATTGCATACTCATGTCTTGTATTTCAAACTGTATGCGTGGTCAAAGAAGAGGCAAAGTGTAACAGTCAGCACTTGGCAGCCGAATGGGCCCCTTCCGGAGCATGGCACTTGCCCGGGTATTCCAGGTGCTGACGCCGGCCCTGCCAGCCATAATAATCCAGCAGGTAACAGTCTATTTAAAAAAAAAAAAAAAAAAAAAGCAGGGGGCTACTTGGGCACCCAAAAGTCATGGGACCCACAGACCTCTATTCAGAGCATCGCATAAAATACTGGCCAACATTTACTAATATTTGACAGTCACTGGGATAAACCTTTAGATTGTCTAGTCTAAGTTTATACCACTTATTATTTGGCTTGCTCACACCCCCATTCCCAGTAAAGCCACTCTGATTCCCAGCAAAACCCATTTTGGTATCAAATTAGAAGTACCACATTTCAGTACATTGTACACCTGGGTTGAGTCTTAACCACAACTGTAAATCTGCCCCACTGTGTACAAATTTTGGCACCTGTGTATAATACGGACATAGATGAACAAGAGCAAAAGCAGAGGAACATGGCCAAGGTAACAGAATCCCATGACAACTCCCCCTAGAATGCTTTGGTTATCAGTTAAAGGTCCTTGGGGGTGCAACACCCGGGAACCCCCGCAGATCAGCTATTTGAAGTGGTAGAAGTGCTCTCTGAGTGACGCTTCTGCTACACAGGTCACGTGATGTCACGCTCGTCGGTCATTTGGTCTAATCGTAGCTCAGTTGTATTCAAGTGAATGGGCTGAGCTGTAATACCAAGCGCAACCACTGCACAAATATACGGCGCTGTGCTTGCTAAGTAGTGAAGAGGTCCAAACAGCTGTCAGGGTCCTGGTGTCATACCCTACCCTAAGGATAGGTCATCAATTATAAAGCCTAGAAAATCCCTTTAAATCACTCTACTCTGACCCCTCCTTCCAACTTCATGTGCACTCCAATGTCTCTATTCCTATCCAGTTTGTAAACCTGCCATGTCTACTGCCAATTCTGCTTCTGCTCCACTTTCACTAATTGAGGAGAGTCCCAAATTGATGTCTATGACATCCATATACCCTAATGAGAGAATCCCTTTTATAGAGAGTGCAGAGGAGTTTCTATTTACAGATGTAGCTGAGCTGTTCCTTGTCCCTCTAGACACTGTGTAGAGAACAGAATCAAGAGGATTTACCTCCATAACAAACTAGTTATAGCAAATAATGCATTGTTAACAAAGTTAGCTCTGCTACATCTGTATTTTTCTTTCTTCTTTCTTACAGATAATACTGCAGAAACTGGACACGCTTGAGATTTTGTTTGACAAAATTGGTCCTGTCTCGTCTCAAATAATTTGTCGCAACTCAATCCACTCCTTGGAGCGCTAGAAGGAATTTAGAGGTGGTTAGACTCCAAAGAGAAGATGACTCCTCACAATGCTGAGTGGATGGAATTGTCGAATTCTACATTCCAATGAGAGATGAGACCCATGTTATGCACCGGAGCCTGGCTCACTGTCAGCTCAGCATCCTTGTCAACAGAAGACTCTTTCATAGACTCTTTCATAGTCTCCACCAGTTACTATATCTGTAGACACCAGTATAAGATTTAGAAGTCTGTGGGTTTATTGGTCTATCATGGGATACATCTGTGTATGTCCTTAAATAACGTTTCCACTCATAATCCCAACTTTACGTATAAATATAAGTCCTTCCCCCATCCTGTTATATCAGGATAATAACATTTTGTTCACTTGCATCTGAAAAGCTGGGTGGACTGAGAGTGCTCTGGTAATAGGCAGGGGCTTATCTAAGAAAAACCGAGCCTAAAACAAATTCTAAAACTTATTCCCTCTGCCCCCATCAATTATTTATACAATATGGACACCTACTCCCTAAATAATACAGCAATAGAGTGCATAAATAATACCGCCATACAGTGCCCCCAAACATTAACATAAAAGTAATACATAGACAAACATGGACGTATACATGTAATCACTACATTATATACACACAGTAATACCTGAGCACAGTCATACCTACACAAACTCACTGCTTACACACATATGCAAAATAAGGGTTTTATTGCAGCAATTTTGTGAAATTGCACCAAAAAACAGCATTTTTGCCAAAATTTCACTACACCAGCTGTAAAAATGATATACACTATACAGAATTGAGATAAGTGATGGAACCAGATCTTTAGCCCACAGGACCCCCAGCAGCCACACAGCAGCACTTGTGTGAACCGAGAGCAAGGCAGGTGGTTTGGACTCCGCAACCAGAAATGAACGCACACGCGGTAGTTCAAGAAAAAAAATATATATTTACTATAAGTTAATAAAGGCTAGTTAAAGGTAAAATGACAGGGCTAAAGACAAGCAAAATATACAATATAGCATGAACAATTTCAAGGCAAATTCTGCAATGGTTTCTACTTTTACTCTGTCCACTTCTGCAGTATGGACACTGAATGAACAATATACTCAAAACTATCCCTAACTGACCCTGACTTCACATTTGGGTGCACCCCCTTTTCCCCAGTGGTCCAGGTGGACCGCTTACAGTCCGTAGAAGCGCGCGGTGGGGCCCAAAGTCGGTCCTTTCTTTTATAGTGAAGCGTCCTCTCCTCACGGTTATCAGGATCTTGGGAGAAATGAAGTCCTCTTTAACAGACAGGGAAACCAACTGAATGCAATGTAATCCAACAGCAGATTCCACTCAGCACACTGACAGTCCTGCCGAATCCATACACTGAGCTGGGATGTAAGCCGGGATTTAGCAGGTGCCGTCCAGTACATCAACAGCACTGCGAGTCTCTATCTGTGGTATCCATATACACAGTCACAATGTCAGTCTCACTGATCAGCCACTGAGCACAGTTCCTTTCACGTGGACTCACTAGTCCTGTTGTCTCTTTACACTCTGTTTGTCTCTGGACCAAGATACAGCTTAGCTGTACAGAAAAATCTCCACACCAGTTCAATACAACACTTGCCAAGATGGCTGCTGCTCTCTGTCTCGTCACTTCCTGCTTCTCTGCTCACACTCTGTCTGCAGAACAGGCAGGCTGACATAAAAGGGGGGGGGTCTCACTCCAGCATCATGTCACAATTACAATGGCTGCTGTCTTAAAGGAACAGAATCACAGAAATACATTCAACATTAACAGTTTATACAGACAAATGAAGCTTAAGACAACATTGGCTGTCTCTTACATATTCCCCCCCACTTTAAGATTGGCAGTCCCTGCCTATGACTGTATATCCAGAGGGTTGTACTTTTATGCACAGGGTGGTAGTATACCGATGTATGGCAGGCCAAACAAACTCATCCTGCGCATACCGAACAGGGGGAATACCAGCATTTGGCCTAGTGGTCCGTCTGAGGACCGGTGGTATATTATGGGGTGCTGCAGCTATGGGCTGAGAAGGACCAGCGGATTCCGCACCAGAGGGGGCACAGGCCGGAGATACAGTAGTCACAGGTGGAACATCCCCAGGAGCAGGGATCGGCCAACAATCATCCTCCTCGTCGGAGGCCCATTCCGCACCTCCATTCTCTGACTGTGGGAGCTCATTCACATTGGCAGGCCCATCGTGATTTGTCCCTTCAGAATGACACAGGCGCAACATATTTCGGTGAAGTACTCGAACACAATCAGTTCCTTCTTTCTGGACCTGGTACACTGGCCCATTCGCATACTTGCGGCCAACAACACGATACGGCAAAGCCTCCCATCTGCTTTCCAATTTCCCTTGGGGTTTCTTGACACGAACTAGCACCAGGTCGCCTGGTTGCAATGGTGCTTCTTGCACTGGGGTCTTATCAGGATGGGGATGTTCTTGCAGGCGCTGCCGCACCAATCGATGGATCGTCTCAAGTCTCTGCCGATGCGCCCGCACCCAAGAGGTTGGATCCCTCGGAGGGAACCCATCCACATCATTCAACTGTAATTCTCCTATACTTCGCCCAGACCGCCCAAAGAGAAGTGTATAAGGAGAGTACCCCGTTGTAGAATGGACCTGATTGTTATAGGCCCACACCATTTCAGACAAGAACTGAGGCCACTGTAACTTCTTGTCTTCCTCCAGAGTCCGAAGCATCTGTAGCAGAGTTCTGTTGAATCTTTCACAGGCCCCATTTCCCTGAGGGTGGTATGGAGTCGTGTGCGACTTCTTTATCCCGTAGATACGTTGAACTTCTTTCATTACGTGTCCCTCAAAGCAGGCGCCCTGGTCGGAGTGGATGCGTTGGGGGCACCCATATACTCGAATGAAATCTTGGCACAGAGCACGAGCTGCTGACTCAGCTGTCTGGTCCTTGGTGGCGGTTACCACCGCAAATTTGGTGAAGTGATCCACCATTACGAGGCAATACTGGTGTCCGCTATTGGATGGGCCCACCATTAGATAGTCTATCATGACGATTTCTAAAGGTTCCTGGGTCACGATGGTTTGCAGGGGAGCTCTCTGTTCTATTGCCTTATGGATCTCACAAGTTCGACAGCTGCGGCATACTTCTTCGACCATTTGACGAAGACCAGGGCAGTAAATCAGTCGCTGTAACCAACGAAAGGTCTTCTCATGACCAAAATGTCCATTCTTATTATGAGCCTCAACTGCCAAGGAGCGAGTCAGTTCACTAGGCACCACAATTTGGTATCGAATGTCGATCTCAGAAGGTAAATAGACCTTTCGGCATAGCACTCCATTTTTCATCTCCAACTTTTCCCACTGACTCAAAACAGATAATATCTCACGTGTCAGTCGTTCTCTTTCCTCTCTACAGGGCTTCTGGCCTTTCTCAACACACTTGATCATCTGCGCCAGCCCCTCATGGGTCTGTTGTATCTGTGCCCATTCCTGTCGTGAGGGACCAAAGAAAGGAGCCATTTCAGTCCCCTCCATCTCAAACTGATTAGTGGCGGTCAAGGCCTGTGAAAATCTGCTGAAATCGGGCACCTCCACATGCTCCAACTCATGATCCACGTCTTCTGTGGGGGTCTGGGCAGTTACCCTAGAAAGTCCGTCAGCATTCTGGTTCTCTGTCTTGGACCGATACTTAATGCGGTAATTGAATGTAGACATTCGGGCTATCCACCTCTGCTCTAACGCCCCGAGCTTGGCATTTTCCAGGTGAGCTAGTGGGTTGTTGTCAGTCAGTACTAAAACTTCAGCACCGGTCAAATATTCAGAGAATTTCTCGGTCATGGCCCATACCAGTGCCAACAGCTCCAATTTAAATGAACTATAATTCTCGGGGTTTCTTTCAGAATCTCTCAAAGACCGGCTGCCGTACGCTATGACCCTCTCCTGGCCATCCTGAAGCTGGGAAAGCACTGCTCCAAGACCATACAGGCTTGCATCTGTATATAGCTGGAACGGCAAGTGGTAATCAGCATATGCCAAGATTGGGGCTGTTGTCAGTGCATCCTTCAATGCCTGGAAGGCTTGTTCCTGTTCAGGTCCCCACTTCACGGACCGGTTCTTTGGACCACCGGATGTGCCTCGTAGGAGAGCATTAAGTGGTGCTGCTACCTTGGCGAAATCCTTAATAAACCGTCGATAGTAACCGGCTACTCCAAGGAACGCCCTCACTTCTCGCAGGGTAGTCGGTATCGGCCAATCTTGAACAGCCGCTATCTTGTCTCTTGATGGTCTCACCCCTTCTCCTGATACGCGGTGACCCAAGTAATCAATTTCAGATTGGAACAACCGACATTTACTGGGTTTCAATTTGAGCCCATGTTCCCGCAATCTTCGAAATACTTGCCCCAACTGGTGGAGATGGTCTTCAAAGGTCGCAGAATACACTATAATGTCATCCAAGTAGATGAGAGTGAACTCAAAGTTGAAGTCCCCGAGACATTTCTCCATCAACCGCTGAAACGTTCCGGGTGCATTTGTCAACCCGAAGGGCATCCGGTTAAATTCGTATAGTCCCATGGGCAAGATGAATGCCGTCTTCTCCTTGTCTTTTGTGGCCATCGGCACCTGCCAATACCCACTAGCCAGATCTAGTGAGGAGAAGTACCGGGCTCTCCCTAGCGCTGAGAGGGACTCCTCAATCCGTGGCAAGGGGTAGGAATCTCGTACGGTGCAAGCGTTTAACTTCCGATAGTCTACGCAAAATCGGATGGACCCATCTTTTTTTCTTACTAACACCACAGGAGCCGCCCAGGGACTCTGGCTTTCTTGGATGATCCCACCCTGTAGCATCTTAGCTAACAGTTCTTTCACTTCCTGATACAACTGTGGAGGAATTTGTCGGTAGCGCTCTCTAATTGGAGGGGTGTCTCCTGTGGGAATCTCATGGTAGATCCCTGTGGTACATCCAAAATCTTCAGCATACCGTGCAAAGGTGGCTTGGTTCTCCCACAACAGCTCATCTACCTTCTGCACCCATTCCAGAGAACATGAACTTACATCCATCTTCATCTGTTCTCGAATTGCACAGCCATTCCATTCAGAGGTGGGTTCCTCATCTTCTCCCATGGACACAGTTACGGTCCACTCATCCCTTTCAGTCGGCTTCAGCTGCATTGGAGTTACTTTCCTTACTTCCTCCGGAGTCACATAGATGTTAGCCAGCTGCCTCCCTGGGGTCAGGTCCACACTCTGGTCCTGAGTGTTTACACATCGAAGTGGTACTCTTCCATTGCGAACTATTGCCAAGGAACGGGCCACTAGCGGATCAACACCTCCTTCGGCTGCCTGCAGTGGTTCTACCAACACAGCTATGCCCTCTAGTTTCCGACAGGTGCCTACGGGCATGGACACTATTGTCTCCCGACTGGGTGGCAGTGTGACTTTTGTATGCAAAGGAACTGAAATTCGAGCCAGAGGACGCTGTGCATCTGAACTTTTCTGTAAGCCACATGTCCGGATCAGCCGCTGGAAAGCTGTTTGAGTAGGCCGATGGGTGGTGGTTTCTTTCCAATAACCGTGACCTTTCTTTTCAAAGAGGATCTGATCTAATTCTTTTAACACATTCATCCCCAAAATGACAGGGACCTTTACTTCATGTGACTCCTGTACCACCACAATGCCTTTCCTACCTAGATCTTGGCCACATACCCGGACATTCATCCAGGCCACTCCCACGACCGGAACTGGTAACTGGTTAGCTGCGACCACTCGTACGAATGTATGGGGATCATATTTCACATGTTGCCGGAAGTACCGTTCATAACAGTCTCTACTCAAGGTCGTTACTTGGGAACCCGTGTCAATCATCCCGGTAACCGGAATACCCTCCATTTCCACCTGTATGACAGGACTTGCAGCGATCAGGTCATCATCAGGGCATTCTCCCCACATAGTCTCCTTGTCAGTCTCCCCTACTACACGCCCTTCAGCAGCAGGGGACTTCAGTTTAACGGCGGTCTCTCATAAGTTTGTCGCTGCTCTGGACATCTAGCAGCAACGTGGCCCATCCGTCCACACTCCCAGCAGCGTATCCCCCCGTCGTTCTGGCCATCTGTTTGGGCCCCTTCGGTAAGCCCCTTCGATTTCTCCTGAGCACTGCACTAAATGATTTGGACCCCTTCGGTAGGTCCTATCCTCACCCCTCCAGCGGGGTGGTGGGTGATTCTGACTTGCTGGGTGTGGATGGCTCACCCTTTCATCTCCAGTCTTCTGGAAGTCTGCAATTTTCATAGACTGCTCATCACAACGAGTGTGCAAGTGTTCCATTTGTTCTTGCAGTTTCTGCATTACTGTGAGAATTTCTTTAACCGTCCCTTTTTCTACTGTCTCTGAGCCAGAACTAGCCCCCTGTGACAAAGTAACTCCAACTGCGGTCTGCGGCCTCGGGACCATACTATTGGCACGGGAGATGGCCTCTACCTGTACATCATGGAATTTAGCATCAGTCTCTCGTCGTATAAAATCCTGCATAGTCACAGTTAAACTGCCGTCACGTATCCCCAGGACAAACTGGTCACGGAGAGTCCGATCAGGGTTACAGAAGGCTGGCGAGCCCCCTCTTTCCTTCCTTTGAATATCTCGGAGCAGTTCTTGTAGGGCATTTGCATATTGGGGAAGGCTTTCATTCTCCTGTTGTACCCTCTGGAAGAACCGAGCCTGCAGAGACCCCAGCAATGCAGTTTCTCCATAGATGGTTTCTAGAATCTGGACTACTTGCTCAAATGTCTGCCTTTGTTCAAATGGCCTCAGTATCACCGTGGTCTTAGCATCCCCTTGTAATGTCAATATTGCTAGCTCTACTAGTACTTCTGGTGCGGTCTGGTACATTCGCTGTATCATTCGTATCTGTTCCACCCACATACTCACTGACATATTATTGCCATCAAATTTAGCTAACTGACTCATTATAGCCCCTGCTGGCATTCTTCCTCCAGCACCATTCTCCCGAACGGGTGCGTCACCGTCCATTCTGGTAAGCGGATCCTGCCGACTACGCCAATTTGTGAACCGAGAGCAAGGCAGGTGGTTTGGACTCCGCAACCAGAAATGAACGCACACGCGGTAGTTCAAGAAAAAAATATATATTTACTATAAGTTAATAAAGGCTAGTTAAAGGTAAAATGACAGGGCTAAAGACAAGCAAAATATACAATATAGCATGAACAATTTCAAGGCAAATTCTGCAATGGTTTCTACTTTTACTCTGTCCACTTCTGCAGTATGGACACTGAATGAACAATATACTCAAAACTATCCCTAACTGACCCTGACTTCACATTTGGGTGCACCCCCTTTTCCCCAGTGGTCCAGGTGGACCGCTTACAGTCCGTAGAAGCGCGCGGTGGGGCCCAAAGTCGGTCCTTTCTTTTATAGTGAAGCGTCCTCTCCTCACGGTTATCAGGATCTTGGGAGAAATGAAGTCCTCTTTAACAGACAGGGAAACCAACTGAATGCAATGTAATCCAACAGCAGATTCCACTCAGCACACTGACAGTCCTGCCGAATCCATACACTGAGCTGGGATGTAAGCCGGGATTTAGCAGGTGCCGTCCAGTACATCAACAGCACTGCGAGTCTCTATCTGTGGTATCCATATACACAGTCACAATGTCAGTCTCACTGATCAGCCACTGAGCACAGTTCCTTTCACGTGGACTCACTAGTCCTGTTGTCTCTTTACACTCTGTTTGTCTCTGGACCAAGATACAGCTTAGCTGTACAGAAAAATCTCCACACCAGTTCAATACAACACTTGCCAAGATGGCTGCTGCTCTCTGTCTCGTCACTTCCTGCTTCTCTGCTCACACTCTGTCTGCAGAACAGGCAGGCTGACATAAAAGGGGGGGGGGTCTCACTCCAGCATCATGTCACAATTACAATGGCTGCTGTCTTAAAGGAACAGAATCACAGAAATACATTCAACATTAACAGTTTATACAGACAAATGAAGCTTAAGACAACATTGGCTGTCTCTTACACTTGTCCATGGGCCCTTATGGATCAGCATAATTATTAAACACTTAATGTGGACCTTTCACCACCTCCACCAACTCCAGTCCTTTGCGTCGTTTAATAGGCGCCCCACCACTGGCACAGTTAGAACTTTTTCTCTAGTCCCTACCATTCCTGAGCAATTAGTGCAGTTAGCACTGGTGCCCGATGTTAATTAGGCCCTTTACTGTCAGGTGGGCGGTGTCAGGTAGGCAAGGGGGTGGGATTCTGAGCCCTGACACTGTGCAATCAGAGGAGGCCAGCGTCAGAGCTCAGAATACTGCCCCCTTGTCTGCTCTGGTCAGAGACCACCCACTTGACAGTATAGGGCCTAACTGTTTCTCACCATAGACCCTTGTACAATACCCTGATGGTCTTCTAAGGAATCGTTTATTTTTGTCAATTACCAAAATGAAGTGAATGAAGAAAAGAGAAATGTAAATCCCATCGATATTTGGTGTGACCTTTGCCCTTTAGATTAGGAGTCCTGGAAGTGATGATACGGCCCCCACAGATATAGCCCTGATCTCAGCATCATCCAGTCTGTCTGGGGTGACATGAAGAGACAGAAGGATTGGAGCAAGCCTACATCCACAGAAGATCTGTGCTTAGTTCTCCAAGATGGTGGGAACAACCTCCCTGCCGAGTTCTACCAAAAACTGTCTGCAAGTACCGAGAAGAACTGATGGAAGGCAAAGGGCAAAGGTCACACCAAATATTGATGGGATTTACATTTCTCTTATTTTCATTGACATAATTTTAACATTCAATATTAATACTTCTATTTCTGAAAGCATTCGTGCTGCAGCATTTTTTTTCCACACATGCCTAAAGCTTTTGCACAGTATAGTAGATGGTTCCAGATTAGTTAGTACAGGGATCGGGTGCTTGAGTTTATGTTACCATAGGGCTAGTATACTAGTAATATGTTACTATAGTATACTACTGTATTCTGCCCAGAAATGAACCCCTATGGTATGAAGTGACCTTTGCAGACATCATTGAGTGTGTGTTTCATCTAACAAGGAATGGGAGGTGGGGGTGGCTCGGCCCCTGGTATCTGCCCCATGGAGGCTTCAATGAACCCCTGACTCCATGTGAGGATCTGTGCAGTGTTCAGGGGCTGTCAGTGTCCAGCACAATTCCACCATTCACCTGCTCGCTGTGTATGGTTATGTGTGGGGCGGTGCAGGGGGAGGACAATGTCACCATTCATTTGTATTTGGTGATGAGGCTGGGGAGGGCGAGCTCAAGGGAATCTTCAGCAAGAGAGTGAGCGAGGGGTTGGGGCAAGGCCAATGCTTCCACATCGCAAGACAAATTGCTGCTTTTTCCTAGAAGCTGCTCGCTGGGAACGGGATGACTTTGAGAAAAAAAAAAGAAAGAAAGAAAAATCAATACGTATTTTGTAAAGTGAGAGATCGGAGATGATGAAAGCGAAGAATGGGGGTGCAGGGGATAAGCAGATAAGCGCAATTCACTGATCGCTAAACTTAATGCCGGAGGAGGTGTCAGCAAAACAGAAAACTGCAAGGACGGATTTCCGGAGACGCAACACTGAATAAGCAGCTTCTAGGAGGAAAATCCAAGAGAAACAGAAATCAGCCATGACAGTGAGCAGTTTGTCAAGGACTGAAATGCAATAGTGATGTTCTGTGGAATGACATAATATACAACGCTACAGCATATGTCACTGCTATGAAGTGGGTGCAGAAGTAGCGGATACACCAAGGTCCTAAGTGCCCCTCTACTACGTCAGAAAACATAGGAGGTGGGGGACCATGTTATAGACTTTGCACTGAGTCATAGGCCTGATGATGTCATCGAATCCATTAGCACGGAGCAAAGATGATATATAAGGGGCAAGTTGAATGGCGAAAAATAAAGACGTCTACATACCAGCAGCCATTGCTTATGATAGGGGTATGATGGGTCATTAGGCCTGTGGTTACAGTCAGTGACAGGCACAGGATGATGGATATACAATTATGGATAATCAATTGGACAAAATGGGGAGTTAATATGTGGGGAGGGCAATAATGTCTCTATTATATCAGGCCAGGAGTTGTATGTTATCATCATGACTGTACTTTATGACTGAGGCTGAAAAAAGTCTTAAAGGGGTTGTCTTATCATTGCAAACTGCTATTATACCCTATTAGGGCATACGGTTGCGATAGAGTGGGGGGTTCCCCCACTTGGGTGCTCTCTATGAGAGCCTCATGCAGTAGCATACCCATCCTGTATAACGTTGTCAACTATTCATCTAAATGTAAGGCAGGACAATACAAGTCATTACAGAAAAAAGATGTACACTATTGGGCGTTGGGTTTCCCATCTATTGGCCAGAATGTAGAGCAGTTACAATGAGGAGGACCGGTCCTGTCCTGTATTACATAGACAAACCACTGATTTGAATGGACACTGTGTAATACTTCATTTCCCACATGGTGGTGCTGTAGTGAAAATTAAAGGTGTTGTCCAGGAATTGGACAAATCAGAGAGGAGGCCAGGAAGGTGTAACATAAAAAAAATTATACTCACCTGTCCTTGGTGCTCCTGTGTCCACCACTGCTGTCCGTGCCTTTGCCACATGTGACTGATAAGGTCAATCAATGGCCTCAGTGGTGGCTGGAAAGGACCCGGTGACGTCCACTAAGGCCACTGATAGTTACGTGTGGCGCAGCAAAGGCTCAGTGCACACCGAACAGACAGTGGTGGAGGACACCGGAGTGCCTGGGACAAGTGAATATGATTTTTTTTTTTTTAATGTTATACCTTCCCCAGGCTCTATTATGATTTATCCCATTCATTGACAACCCCTTTAACACGTACTCCCAGATCTCCCCACAGATTATAGATGATCATTGGGGGTTCCAGCAGCAAAAAACTTTCTGATCATCTTATTGTCAAGGGATTCTTTTTCAAACACAGGGAAGGTGCAAAGCAGAGGCTCGAGTATCTTCTGATATTGATGTATAGTCCTGATGACTTTCAAAGCAGAGAACCCCTTTAAATAATACACAAAGTCACCTAAGGACCTTTAAGGGTCTCTTATTATTTGGCCGAGGAGGTATGAGGTTAATGGCAGTACTAACAACTCTAACTCAGCCTAAATGCCACCCACAGGTATCAGGTCAAGGGTAGTGCTGCAAGGTCTAGCTATCCTAAATCTATGGTCCTAACTAGAGATGGGTGAACCAGTTCGTAACAAGAGTTCCTTTCAAATTTTTCAAAAAAGTGGGGGCGTACACATTATCGATTCCCATGTTCCCCCTGACGCCTACCATTGGGCCTCAGCAGTCATGTGGGGAGCGTCAACCACATCTTGCTTTGACACTACAGAACCATCACATAAGCTATCGTGTGAAAGTGTAACGTCAATGCCCCTCCTGACCACTGAGATCCGATCACAGGCCTCAGCGGTGACCTGCGGGCTGGAAGACACAGCAGACAGCCCGGGAAGAAGACTAGACTGGGACACTAGAGGACATGGAGAGTGGAGCCCAGGAAAGCTGAATAATTTTTTTACATTTTTACACACCTTCCCTGGCCCAGAATATAATAATCTACTTTGCTCACCCTTCTGATTTGGACCATAGCAACCGTTCCGTAGCCATAATATCAGAAACCCGTTTAATGTATTTCTCAAAATGGCTCAAAGCCCTCACTATCCGTGTCTAGAAAAAACTTGTCACAAGGCATTATGGGAAAGGAGCTGGGGAGCTCATGCGCCCTCTATTGGATGTAACAGATCCTCAATTTGCTTTTGACTCACCGAGCCTTGAGACAGCAAAAGGGATCTTAGCCAAGCCAATTTCACTTATCTGCATACAGCGCTGTTTCCGGATTGTTGTCCTTCATCAGTACAGAGCAAAGTGAATTGGCTGGCTTAGTGGGAGGCAATGAGTGGGTTAGGGACAAGAATCTCTCACATTGAGGAGAGCACCAGTGAAGGTGTGTAGAGATTTTAATAGCCTTTTGCCCTCTACTTAGCATCTACATATGACAAGGCATTATGGGAAAGGAGCTGGGGAGCTCATGCGCCCTCTATTGGATGTAACAGATCCTCAATTTGCTTTTGACTCACCGAGTCTTGAGACAGCAAAGGGATCTTAGCCAAGCCAATTTCACTTATCTGCATACAGCGCTGTTTCCGGATTGTTGTCCTTCATCAGTACAGAGCAAAGTGAATTGGCTGGCTTAGTGGGAGGCAATGAGTGGGTTAGGGACAAGAATCTCTCACATTGAGGAGAGCACCAGTGAAGGTGTGTAGAGATTTTAATAGCCTTTTGCCCTCTACTTAGCATCTACATATGACAAGGCATTATGGGAAAGGAGCTGGGGAGCTCATGCGCACTGTATTGGATGTAACATATCCTCAATTTGCTAAAAACTTGATAATGATTTTCCAATTCTCATCTAATCAGGTATCGATCCTCGTGTTTTCTCATTTTACCTCTTCTCCTCCCATCTGTCTCTTTTGATACTTCTGCGCTTCTAGAAATTATATTCACGTTGTAAGAAGCCCAAGATTAACAGTGAAACTTTGTGTGTAACAATCTCATGGAAGAACACATATATATATAGACCTGTATATTATATTCCATATACACACTGCTGAGGGCCCCTGTGCAAGGACAGTTATGGGCCCCTTGTTTTCCAATATCTCTACATAGAGCACCCACTTACGTCTCTCTAACAATCCACCAGTAATCGTTGACCCAGACGTTCATTATCTTTTACCTGTGCATTTACCTTATGCATTTACCTGCAATCTAATAGACAGAATAAAGCTGCTGTTAAGGTGATAGGGCCCCCTGCTCTTCTGGGCCCCTTCTAATAAAGGCCATGTAAATTTTTGCAACCTATTGCTATAATGCTCCACAAATGAAAATATAATAAAATATGACGCCCCTTTGCAAATGATCCTGATTAAAAATCTCCTTCACTTTTATGCTTCTATGCAGAGCTATTCGTCACCATGACAACAGACTACAAACCAACCCTGTGTAGTCAGATCCTGCAGTCATGTAAGGGCCGGTTCACATCTGTGTTCGTTTTCCGTTCAGGGTGTCCGCTTGGGGACCCCCCTGAACGGAAACCTATACGCATAGAAAAGTGGTTTACCTAAGGAAAGTGGTTTCCGCTTGAAACAAGCAGAAACATGCAGAGAGGAAAGTGCTGCATGCAGGACTTTTCTCTCCACTTGCTTCGTATGGTAACTGAGTGGAAACTACATGGACCCCATTATAGAAACTGAGTGGAAACTACACGGACCCTCAGCAGTCATGTGGGGGGCGTCAATCACATCTTGCTTTGACACTACAGAACCAATGCATAAGCTATCATGTCAAAGTGTAACATCAATGCCCCACCTGACCACTGAGGTCCGATCACAGGCCTCAGCGGTGACCTGCGGGCTGGAAGACACAGCAGACAGCCTAGGAAGCAGACCGGAACACTATAGGATATGGAGAGTGGAGCCCAGGAAAGCTGAATAATTTTTTTTTAATTTTTAAACACCTTCCCTGGCCTCCAGTTATTACACTCCGGTGCTTGAACAGATCCCATAATATAATAATCTACTTTGTTCGCCCTTCCTCAGGTAAACTGCTTTTCTATGTGTATAGGTTTCTGTTCGGGGGGGTCCCCAAGCGGACTCCCCAAACGGAAACAGAACGCAGATGTGACCCGGCCCTAATGCTGTCTTCCCTGCCTTGTTTTTACTGTCTGTATGCTATCATCAAGGGAGGGCAGAGAAGGTTGAGTGACACATGCCTGCATGATCTGACTACAAGGCTTGTTTGTAGTCTGTAACCTTGGAGACCCATAGGTCTGCATGGGAGTTATATATATAATAAGGTAGGAGATTTTTAATCCAGACGATGCGCAAAGTAAAATGTTGCAAAAGTATGCATACTCTTTACATAAGTTTTCAAGACTGTATGGTGGTTACATCTATCCATCCTGGCTTAGCTAATGCTCAATGTCTAGTATGGTTATCATGAATGAGAGGCGGTACCTATCTATGTCTTATTATTACCGCTGCCCTGAGCTGCAAATCACACATCTCCCTCTCCGCTCCCTGCCCTCAGTCATGCATTGTGTGGCGATGCTGAAGTAGAGACATCTGTGCCACTGACAGCCTCTGATAACAGCTCCAGTCCTCGGCAGCAACACCTAATGCAAATAAATGGCTGTCTCACTGCTGGGCAAGGCATAAAAATAGATCCCATCTGACGGAGTGTGGTCTCTGAGAGAAGCAGCTGTCAGGCAGCGCACACTATTACTAGGTGGATATTCTGGGCAGAACAAAAATACAATACTATAATGGATTACATGCTAAAAGCAGAACGCTGAGCGTGGGATATCAAATACATAAAACACTGTATATTGATACATATTCAAGGTATGCAGGAGCAAAAGTGACTGTGGGCATATGACATGAGTATATATTGCAATGCGTACTGAATCAGCAAATAGTGGTAAGAATAACAGCAAATAGGGCAGTGATTGACTAAAATAGGTTTTTTTATCATTGCCAGCTCACACAGCTGCAGGGCTTGTTGCAGGATTTCCAATCCTCAAACATCCCAGATTCAGTGGAACAGTCCCAGATTCTGGGTGCTGTCCTGACTGAGTTGAGAAATCTGGTGAAGCAGGGAGGGGCACATTGAGGGAGAATTATACTGCGGGAGGCATTATATGGTAGTGGCTACAAGAGAAAAGCAAAGAGCATGATACCAGGTCAGGGCCACTACAGGGTCATTATATGCAAGGTCACAGAGGGACACGGCTGGGAATAGGTGGAGCCAAAGTAGACATGGGGCTGGAGGTGTGGATTACAATACCTACATTCACCATTATGTGGTGTACAGCCAATACATGTTTCTGTTCACTGGCAGCAAACAGAGGTCTTCAATTTAGTAAGGAAGTTTATCCGTAATATGGCAGATTTATCAACATTTTCTGGCTCAACTTCAAATTTGCAAAACTTTAGTATAGAGGAATGGTCACTCATTTATACCCCTCACCTAGTGCTCATGCACAAAGCAGAGAGAACCTGTAGAGGGATGAAGACTATTGCTCCATAGACTTCTATGTCTGCCATATCATAAAATTTAAATTGAACTTTAATTTGTTCAGAAATTATCTTAGAAGATTGTTCAGGAGAGGGTAGAGAAGGGCTGGAGAACTGTCAGATGGATTAGCTACTAAACAGAATCCTGCAGCTTGTATTATAGTGCTTATACATTTCAGCTGCAAAAGCTAAACAAAGCAAAAACATTTAATTACACCCATAAATGAGAAATTTACAGAACTTTTCATTATAGAACATGGCAGCCTACTTCCAGGAACCACACCTGCCAACAGGTTTTGTCTGGTACTGCATCTCAGTTCTTCCGTTGAAGTGCATGGGGCTGAGCTGCAATACCAGACACAAGCTGTGGACAGGTGTGGTGCTGTGTTTGAAAGAAAGGAGCAATGTTTGTGTAATCCTGTACAACCCCTCTAAGGGTAAAATCAGGTTATTTATCTTTTACAAACATGACCTTCTTTCTAGTTTTAGAGGATAAATGGACCCTATGGCAGTGACCTCCAAACTACAACTGCATTCCCCAACACCTGCATACTGATGGGAGCATGCTGGGAGTTGTAGTTTTGCAACAGTTGAAGTGACACGACATCGGGACCATTACTATAAGCCCAGTCTAAGTGCTCATATGTGCTCCTCTTCCCCCCAAACTTGTATATGCCCAATGTATCAACACTCCCATATAGCAACCATGACTGTTCATCTTTCTTATTATATCTTATGTGAACTTAGGCACCATTTTTCTGAAACTAAGCTCCAAATCCCCTGTACAAATGATAAAATTCTGCAGATACCACTAGAGGGAGCTTATGAACGTACTGCTTTTTATATTGAACACAATGATAACATTATGCAGTAAGCTCCTAAACTCCCTCCAGTGGTGGCTGGAGTATGCGGTGAGCTCCTAAGCTCCCTCTAGGGGTGGTTGCAGTATGTGGTGAGCTCCTAAGCTCCCTCTAGGGGTGGTTGCAGTATGCGGTGAGCTCCTAAGCTCCCTCTAGTCGTGGTTGCAGTAGGATCCTAAGCTCCCTCTAGTGCTGGCTGCAGTAGGCACCTAAGCTACTACTACTGGTGGCTACATTAATGCAGTAAGCTCCTAAGCTCCCTCTAGTGGTGGCTGCAGTATGCAGTAAGTGCCTAAGCTTCCTCTAGTGGTGGCTGCAATATGCAGTAAGCTCCTGAGCACCCCCTAGTGGTGGTTGCAATAATGCAGTAGACTCCTAAGCTCCTTTTAGTGGTGTCTGTAGTAAGCTCCTAAGCTACCACTACTGGTGGCTACAGTATGCAGTAGGCTTCTAAGCTCTCTCTAGTGGTAGCTGCAGTAATGCAGTAGTCTCATAAGCTCTCTCTAGTGGTGGTTGCAGTATGCAGGAGTCTCCCTAAGCTCCCTCTAGTGGTGGTTGCAGTAATGCAGTAGGCTCCTAAGCTCCCTCTAGTGGTGACTGCAGTAAGCTCCTAAGCTCCCTCTAGTGGTGGCTGCAGTATGCAGTAGACTTCTAAGCTCCCTCTAGTGGTGGCTGCAGAATGCAGTAGACTTCTAAACTCCCTCTGGTGGTGTCTGCAGTATGCACTGAGCTCCTAAACTTGCACTAGTGGTGGCTGTAGTATGCCAGAGGCTCCTAAGCTCCCTCTAGTGGTGGTTACAGTAATGCAGTAGCCTCCTAAGCTCCCTCTAGTGGTGGCTGCAGTAATGCAGTAGCCTCCTAAGCTCCCTCTAGTGGTGACTGCAGTAAGCTCCTAAGCTCCCTCTAGTGGTGGTTACAGTAATGCAGTAGCCTTCTAAGCTCCCTCTAGTGGTGACTGAAGTAATGTAGTAGGCTCCTAAGCTCCCGCTAGTGGTGACTGCAGTAAGCTCCTAAGCTCCCTCTAGTGGTGGTTACAGTAATGCAGTAGCCTCCTAAGCTCCCTTTAGTGGTGGCTGCAGTAATGCAGTAGCCTCCTAAGCTCCCTCTAGGTGTAGCTGCAGAATTTTATAATTTTTATGCTAATTTGGGGATTTGTATCAGGAAAACTGCTATAAAGATATGATGTAAAATTGAACAGCATAGAATCCTCATAATACCATGGCGTTCACTTCTAAAGCAGGACAAGTTACTTTTCATGCTTTGAGTCTGTTGCCGGTGACCATGTTTAGATACGTAAATTACAGCTGTTTCTTTTACTAGATTTTCATCAAGATAAGGCGACATTCCAAGATTTACAGATTTAGGATAGGATTTATGACAAGTTCACCTTTCTGGTAGCAACACACAGGTTGCACACTGACTTTTATTACGTTCATGCACAACGTGCATGCAAGATAGGCATCTGACTATGGCAATGTGAGGGTCTGATGCAAAAATATGGGCACAGAATCATAGGCTTACATTCACACTACAATTGACATCAGTTATGTACACATGAGGGGTCACAGAGCCTAAAACCTAATTTGACCCCCCTCTCTTTCAGGAATTACCATGCTATAGACATAGTAATGCCTACACAGCCCCTACAATAATGCCCATCCGAACACATAGGTCATGCAGTGAAAAGGAACAGGGGGCTCGAAGACCTGTTTACTTGTAGATGAGTGATAAATGGGTGGTCTGACTGCTGGATCCCATTGATCTCCCCAACAGGGGCCCCTTGTTTACCCACTTTCAGTGCCCACTCCATTATACTCTATAGGAGCTACGGAAACAGCGTAACATGCACACTAAGCTCTTTCTATATGTCCCATAGTAAAGTCTTTAGTGTTGGATCTACGGACTAACACGAACCTACTGTATTTGTGCTGATGCCAGCAGGAGGTGGAAAGAAAGGGATCATTGGCAGATACCCTCTCCAAAACATAGAAATGCCCACATGGCTGGGCTGTAAATCCATAGGGATTACCAAGTGGGGATATTTACTAAGTGAAATTCACCACAATATGCACAAAAATAAACGCTTCAGTTGAGAATCCTGAGTTTCTATATAATTTTGAAAATCCCATTAAAAAATTTATTGAAAAAAAAATGCACAAAATAAACGCACGGGGTAGAATAGAGGTAGTTACATGTGCCAAATGTATTATTGGTGAGCATGACAGCCATGAGATGGTACAAGTAATGAGACTATGCACAGGATATGCCTAGCTGCCAGCATTGGTGCCAGGCATGTACAAACATTACATATTTATGAAGCCTGTTGTGCTGGTACTTGTAGTTCCCTTGCCATATTGCAGTGTGATTTATACAGAACAATCTTTGCCTTGCACGATACACATGGCAGCATCTCTGCAGTCTAGGATGCAAGGTAGCCTGCAGTCCTATACAGGTGTGCTGGTACTTATAGTTCCCTTGTGGCATTATTACCCAGCAGAGGTATTGTGACTGGCACTTGCATACAAAAGCTATATGAGCTATATAGAATAAACTTTCTCTTGCACGATACACATAGCACCAGCTCTGGAGCCTAGGACTGCAAGGTAGCCTGGAGTCATATACAGGTGTGCTGGTATTTGTAGTTCCCTTGTAGTATTATCATCAACAGTGCATTGTACAGTACGGGCTTGGTGTTGCATGCTGTATTACCTGAAGTGGTACATGGGTATTAGGGACTGAGGGGCATGCCAATCTGCTGACACACCGGGCAATGACCACATATAGACGAGGGTGGAGGGGGACGGAGATTGTTCTCTCACCCCACCCAGCTCCCATCACATGGGGTGTACGGGGCCGGCTTTAGGACCCGGGAGGCGCCCCTGCTGCAGAGTGTACCGGCTTTGCAGCAATATAAATACTTGTGTAAAATGCAGAGCACATTCTTTCCTGCTTCCCAGCTGCAGAGTCCACAGCATCCCCTGAGCATCTCCTCCATCCCGCACCCCTCACTCTCTCTGCTCCCTTCTACTCTGGCCATTTGCATGCATTTTATTCCTCCAAAAATGGTTTGTGAGACAGGAATCCTGGCAGATGATCACAGCTCCATAGCAGGACCCCAGAAAGACCCTCTGATCGTCTCTTCATCTCAGATGTGGCCCCCACTGCCCAGTGCAGCCAGCACCTCTCCATTGGTGCCCCCTACCACCACCACCACCACCACCACTACCACCAGCTCTGGGGGTGCTGCAGAAGAGGGCATGAAGGAGCAGCAGCTTTATATTCGTGAATTTCAACCCTCAGATCAGGAGACTGCAAGGAGAATATTTTATGAAGGGATTAAAGAAAGGATTCCCAGTTCAGCTTTTAGAGGGTTAAAATACCAGCCACTGCTCCAGTGCATCTATGCCCTGCTGACATGTAAGTAGAGGGGGGTGGGTGGTCATTATTACTACTGCATTACTTATTAGCCCCCATGATAACTGCAGTGTAGGCCTCCTAGTCCTGTCATAGGATATGTGACATTGCAGATGCTGGGAAGAAGTTGATACATTGTATTTATTGTTTTGCTCAGAACTGATATATTGTTGCATGGCTCTGATTAGGGATCACTGGCTGTAGGTCCTGCTATAAAGGGCTAAATGCTGGTGCCACATGCTGCCCACTGCCACAGGACGCCCCACTACCTCTATATAGATGATGCCCATTCATCTGAGGCCTCAATGCCTCAATCTGTAACTTTTGTTCAGTCCTGAAATGCAGCATCAAAGGGGGTGTGTGTCAGGTACTATTTATTATTATTTATTTAGCTTACTTATATAGCGCCATCATATTCCGCAGCGCTTTACAGACATTGACAGTCACTGTCCCATATAGGGCTCACAATCTACATTCCCTATCAGTATGTCTTTGGAGTGTGGGAGGAAACCGGAGTACCCGGAGGAAACCCACGCAAACAGGGGGAGAACATACAAACTCCTTGCAGATGTCGTCCTTGGCAGGATTCGAACCCCGGACTCCAGTGCTGCAAGGCTGCAGTGCTAACCACTGAGCCACCGTGCTGCCCATGGTACTAGTGACATGACAGCTGAATGGAGATGAGGGGGGTACTATATACAGGTACAATATGACCCATATACTGTACAAAGAGTGATACCAATATGCCTTAGAGAGGGAGCGGATAGAAACCAGTTCTATCCAGTTTGGACTCAACCACACTGCTGCAATGGATGAGGCATCCCATAGGGTGATATGGAAAGTTTTCCCTAATAATTAGAATATGCCAGCCATGGTTCACTGGAGAACTGGAAACACTAAGTATCACTACACCTGCTGGTGCATTAATGTGGGACCTGGAGCAGATTTGTGCTTTGTAATAATGCAGAGTGTTTAGGCAAAGTCAGGTACCCAGTCTGTAGGCTGAATATTGGGAAACTTTTGCATTGGTACATGAATATAGTCCAGATATCCATCCCTAGAAGTTTATTCTAATGCATTCAGATCTGTTCCATCTGACCGGTGACGTGTTGGTTGCATGCAACACTGCGCAGAAGTGACACTTTTTGTAGGCTGCAGTGATGATGGAACATCCTGTGGTATGATCTCACTGATTTGGTCATGTGTAATGGGCACTTATATGTAATGATGGGTGAGATGCAAGATTCCAGAAGAATTGCAGATAGATAGGTGGTGCCAGCAGGAGGGGGTGTGCCCTGGAAGTTTCTGGCTGTCACTGTGACTTCATTGCATGCATATATCTTGGTACGGTGTGCCATGCTGCAGACCGGTCATCCCTGCCAGCTGCAAGACATCCATGGCCCGTGGGCAAAAAGGAAATTGCATTAGCATGATCTGCAGTGTGCAGCTGCACCTTGCAGTGCGGCGTTGCAGTGGGTCTTTTGAGGCTGCAGCATGCAGAGAACTCAGAGGTGTCAGGATAAGGATGGGTCAGTCTACTGCCAGTGCAGGCGAACAGTGCGAGCAGTAAGAAGGGTCTTGTCTACAGTACAAGCCCCTCTTGTGAAACAGTTACCTAGATACAGAAAGGAATCTAGGCCAATGAGACACCAAGCCTACCAAAGCCTGGCCCCTTCTCCCCACCCTAGTGCTCTAATACAATGCAGATGCAGAATAATGGTCTCTTTTGCACCTGCGCAGATATAGCACGTGTTATTCCATCAATAAAGTACATATATAGTAGAGCTGAGTTTGTCACCGGGTGCCATGTGTTGTGATATTTCAAAACGGTTTAGCATAGGATGGTGCAGAAGGGAAATACTGATACTGATACAGCTCTGCTACATCTGTAACTTACCCAATCCATCTGTTAATATTATAGATGAGATATAGATCTTCCATCTCTCCCTTACCTGGGATGCAACCAATGGACTTCCCCCTTTATACTGCAAGGAATAGACCCTGTATTTGCTATCTTAAAATGGTATTCCCATGAACATGACCATATCTATATTTATAGATAGTTAAAAGTTAAACATTTTTGCAAATATAAGTAGTTATAAATTCAGCAAAGTTTTACAGATTTTCTCTATCCATCTTAGTGGCGACAGTCTGTTGTCTTGATCGGTTGCCATTGGATACCACCATGAATGTAGACATTTTCTATGGTCTGGGACTTGTCAGGAACCCAGCCATGATTTTCTTATTGTAGCTGGGTTATCAGACAGGGGCACTACATGTATCAGAAGATAAACCAGCCACAATAAGGAAATCATGGCTGATTTTCTTACCTTAGAAAGGTCCTGCATTTATGGTCGTATCCACTGGCGACCGATCAAGACAACTTGTGACCACAAGATATTTAGAGAGAATCTTTAAAACTCTGCAAAATGTTTAATTACTTATATTTGCAAAAATGTTTAACTTTTAATTATCTACAAATTTAAAAATGGTTATGTTCGTGGGAATACCCCTTTAAGCATTTGCTCCAGGTTATGCCTTTTTTGTATTGAGCGATATTGATTGAAGTTGCTGACTTTTCAGTTTTGACCATATTGCACCCCCCTACCTTTGCCCTGAAAATAACCCCATATATGCTCCTCCTTTATAAAGCATTGTTGGTGGAGTTACTTAGATTTATTGGCTGATTTGCTTTTTTTCACATTATTTTGTCTCTGTAGATTGGTAGTCTTTTTTTCCTTTAAAGGCTTATTCACGGTTGTATTATGGATGCATGTTGTACATATCTGTAATACGGAGCCAATAGGCTGCTATGGACCTTGTACCTCCTATTTTATATGGATTCCATCATATGCCACATTATACCGGTAATATTTCTACTGGAGAATGCAGAGTCTTACAGAGACCACCCATGGTGACACACAAGGTGCCTACAGCGCTATAATACAGACTGTATGCCACCATACATACACATGGCTTTGGCACGTGCATAGACCCGAAAGGGGTGTCAGTAAAAAAAAAAATAATACAAGGTCTGGATGAAGTGAACTAATGTGTTTAAGAGGACCATTCACCACCTCAACCAATAAACTCTTTGCATCCTTCAGTAGTGTTGCTCCAATGAGTTGGATTTTTTTCTCTAGCCCCCACCATTCTTGAGCAATCATTCTTGTTAGTTTCAGCATGCTAGTTAGACTCTCTACTGTCAGGTGGGTGGTCCTAGGTTGGAGCAGACAGTGTGGGACCACCCACCTGATAGTAGGGAGCCTAATTAGCATATTGGGTCCTGAAATTACCAAAAACTATTGCTCAGGAATGGTGGGGTCTAGAGAAAAAATTCCAACTGTGCTGGAATCAGTGGAGCAGCATCTATTGAAAGAGGCAAATTTTCAGTTGGTGGAGATGCTGAAAGGTCATCTTTAAGGGTTGTACAAATTTGGGGATCTTAAGATGTTCGTCTACGTGACCCCAACTGAGCTGTAGGTGGAAAACTTCCTCCATGCAGTTTATAGACACTCTATAGAGAAGACATGACTGATGTCCAAAAAAGGTAGACTCCATAGCTGTGGCCTATAAAATAACCACTAGGGTGACTTATGTTTAATCCAGTTGATTTTTGTGTCATAGCAGCCCTTTAAAGTAGTCTTCCTATTAAAGGGGTTTCCCGCAACTAAAATATTGATGGCTATCTTTAATTTAAGCAAATGTTTAATTGGTGGGGGTCCAAAGAGCAAGTGAATGGAGCAGGGTGGCAGTAAGAGGCACAGACTGGAGTCAGACCCCTACCAATCAAACATGAGTGATGTCTCCTTAGGATAGGCATCAGTGTTTTAGTCTTAGAGCACAGGTGTCAAACACAAGGCCCGCAGGGCCGCGGCATTTTTTATTGTCTATGTACATTATGTAATGTAAACCAGCCCAGGACAGGCTGCTTAAAAAAAACAAACAAAGCTGCGCGATACCTGTCCTGGGCTGGTTTACAAGACCTCTGCATGTCAGCGCAGGCGGCGATACAATGACGTCATCGCACCTCATACGCTGACACACGGACAAGAAGAAGAGGAGGCGGCGGCTGCATCAAGGCATCGCAGGTAGGTGAAGATAAGTTTTTTTTATATATATAAATAGGCCGTTGCCTGCTGGAGCATCCCTGGCACGTAACGGCCTATTTACTTACCGATCCCCGCTGCTGGTCGTGGCCGCCCCCACTTCCCCTTCTGCTATGGGGCGCAGAAGCGGCTGTGTGCAGGAGCGGGGATGGTAAGTGAGGCCGCGGCCGGCGAACCCCATCAAATACTACTATTATTATACTCTGTGGGCTTTTCAGACCCCGGAGTATAATAATCGGAGACCCAGGGGAGGTGATAAACATAAAAACCAGAGTTACTCACCTCTCCGGTGATCCGATGCTGCTCCCAGCCGGCTTCGGCCTTCTTTGGTGACGTCCCAGGCGTCACGTGAGCCGGGCCGACGTCATTATGTCGCGACGCCGGTCTGTGCGACATTGAAGAAGGCCGAATGCAGGGAGCGCACTGGGGCCCAGGTAAGTAACACTGATTTTTATGTTTGTCACCACCTGGGTCTCCGATCATTATACTCTGGGGTCTGAAAAGACCCCAGAGTATAATAATAGTTCATGGGTGGGGGGGTCACTATGGGGCATAATACCATGTGCAGGGGCCACTATGGACTATAATACTGTTTGCAGGGGCCACTATGGAGCATAATAACGTGTGCAGGGGCCACTATGGAGCATAATACCGTGTGCAGTGGCCACTATGGAGCATAATACCGTGTGCAGGGGCAACTATGGAGCATAATACCGTGTGCAGGGGCCGCTGTGGGGCGTAATACCGTGTGCAGAGGCAACTATAGAGCATAATACCGTTTGCAGGGGTAAACAGTATTTGTATAGTGCTTAATTTTTGATATATTCAGAAAAGGATGAGGATAGTATGTAACATGCCAATGTCTTAGGTTTTAACAATACATTATGTTCTTCCTGGTTGACCTCAAAGGGCTGATTGTAACAGTAGTAATGTACAAATGTAACTACTCCTTAATAGCTCGCTTATCTGTTAAGGAGAAGTTACTTTTATACATGTGTAAAATAATCTTGGCCCTTCAAGGTACCCCGTGAGGCTGAAGTGGCCCCCGGAGAAAATGAGTTTGACACCCCTGTCTTAGAGGGTCCCTTGTAAAGTTACGTGTGGCATAATAATCCCAATAAATGGCCATGTATGCCTAGTCATTTGCTGTTAAAGGGGTATTCCTATCTTATATAGTATTGGGATATTGTTGCCAAACTTTCATAATCGGTGGTGGTCCATCCTATGGTATCCCCAGTAATCCTGAGAATGAAGGGGTTACATCACTGATTTAGCACTGCGTCCACTTCACTAATTTTATTTGCACAACGATATGCCACCACTTTATAAGATGATGTACCCCTTTAATGTCTATGGGATATATGGTGATTTCTGTGCATCCCATAGACTACAATGTAGATTGTACAGGTGCAGCTACTTCTGTCAGCTAACATCGCACCCCAGTTCTCAGGATCAATGGGAGGCCGTAGGGTGGGATAGCTCTTGTTTAGTAATTTTGATGTCAGGTTTGGAGATCTTGCGGCCATAAAACGTGGGCATTTGTACAAACTGGTCCATACATGGTGGTCATCAAACTTTTGGTACTTTAATCCAATATTCCTATAGCCCCCCTTTTATATAACCCATGGGCAGCCTAAGCCCTTCGTCCTTGTCTCTTTCTGCACCATGATCAGTAAAATTTTGCAGCAGTGAAGGAAGTGTTACATAATGTCATGTCACATCATCTGCTACAACAAGCAGAAGTGACAGGAGGCCATGTTTGACTTTGAACTCTCGAGGAATACAGGTTGACCTGTCAGATCTCGAAGACATATTGAAGTTTACATAAACCTGGAAAAACTGGTTTAGAGATTCCTCATTTGTCATCTCTTCCGATTTGCTGTATAACAAACACCGAGAATTCCTTTACAACATGATGGATGTTGTCAAAGATGTTGTACAAGATTCTATGGTTATATCTTCCAGTGCCACATTTATCCAAGGATTGTGTCTGTTACTGAAGCTCGGCCCTGAGTCAATCCATGGAAAGATGTGGCACTGTTTTTGAAAGAAAGCAGCCATGTTTTTCTTATCGTTTAAGGAAGACTGAAAAATGTTTTGCATGTAAAGGGTGTACAACACATTGGGTAGGGTATAACATGACTTTAATGTACATGGTTGATCCCGGGATCACCACAGTCACTGGTTGGCATCATCTTTGCCATGTTGGAATACATAATGATTTTTAATATTGGAAATCAGGTATCAGATTTACAATTTGGTCTCCATCCAGGACATCCTCCATTATGTGGAGAAAGGTGTATGATAACCACTATGAACACCAAAAAGTTCCACTGACCTAGACATGGACAGGAGATGATCAGTGCCACATGACTGTGACTGTATCTGCAAACATTTGGTCATTTTTTGGTTGCGTTCATTCATCCCAGATACTAAGGGCAGATGGTATTTTGAAAGCCGAACCTATCAAGTAGGGCCCATTCATATATGAGAAAAGTTGGCCAAACGCACCGGTTTTGTATGGACTGGACAGCTATCTTCTGTATATGGTGGCCTCCTGAGTCTCCCCTGACATTTTATGTTGGGGTAAAGAAGGATCAGGCTTATTGAGTTTCAATCTTTTTATTCTTAGGGGGGATAGGGAGCTACCAGAGGTGTTAGCAGTTTATTCCCCTCTCCTCATTGCCCACATACGCACACTCTACTCAACCAAGTATGCATGTTTATACAGAGTATCAAAAAATAACTTGATGCTTGGCTCAATGGGGATGACTGGGAAATACACAATGCTTCCATGCTTACTATCCTGACACTAAGTGTGGCATTTTTGTTTTGTAGGGTTATAAGTCCTACATCTGATGGCAGATTTCCTTCATGTCCATGGCCAGCTATAAAGCAGTTGTCACTTTATTAATATAATGGAGCTCACTGTACAATGGGGAGGTAGGGGGATTTATTGTTGTCATTCAGAATGGCTACCAAAGCCTTGCATAGGTCGTGGGCATCATTTCCTGCACCCATTGGATATTGGGAAATCTGTCCATTTTTGGCGGAATTATTAGACTATTCTGTCCTGGGTCACCCCTAATTCATGAGTGTGCATGTTTATTTCAATGGTGAGAGGGATTATAAAGGATTGGTATGTTGAATTCCAACATATCCAATCCTATGTGGGGGGCCCCTTGAGTTGACCCCAACCTCATTACATTTTCATCCCTCCCCACTCATATCTTTGGGTTCTCATCTCATGTACAATAAATGGGTAACTTTAAATTGCTACCAAAATTGGATCTACCCTCCAGTATCTCAGACCTGTGACCAACTGTGAAGAATGTGATATCTACAGAAATGCTGTGAATATTTACAAAGATTTTTTCCCTTATGTAAGCATGCAAAATGGATTTGTGCCATGTTTACTTAAAGGGATTAACCAGTTTCTTATATTGATGGCCCATCCTTAGGATATGTCATTAGTATTAGATCTACGGAGGTCTGACACGCGGGACCTCGCACTTGGGACCATGCTGGTAGCTGCGCTGCTCAGTCACTGTACAAAAGGTAGCGGTAGGTTTAGGTAGACTTCATAGACTTCAACTGGGTAGCACTGCAATACCTAAAGCCGCCACTACATTTTGTATGATGAGTGAGCAGCATGGCTCCTGGCATGTAGATATTACCGGCAGCTGTACTTCTCTGGTACAGCTGATCTGCGAGGTCCTGGGTGTCGGACGCCCGCATATTTAATATTGATAGCCTATCCTATGGATAGGCCATCAGTGTTAGAAACCTAAATCAGCATAACAAACAGTGCCCTACATTGGGATTTAATAATATAGCAGAGCTGAATTTGCCATTAAGGGTTTCTCCGGGATTGTAATATTGATGAGCTAGGTTATCCATACCTGATCAGTTGGGGTCCAACACCCAGGACCTCCACAGATCAGCTGTTTGCAGAGACCGAAGCGTTCAGGAGATGGTACCTAGTGACAGACTTGGCTCTGCTACATCTATGTACTGTTATATGTATGTGTATTTGTCCTCTTTGTCATTGCAATGGTTTTGTCTTATGTAACCTGTGCTCTCTGATTTTTGTTGTTTGGGATTTTCTATTCCGAAATCAACACTAAATTCTCTTTTCTGACAGGTATCGTTTATTTTTCTTCCTTATCTCCATAGTAATATGCTTTGTTGTGACCAACTCCTTGGCGCTGGCGTCCTGTATGCCCATCATTCTATTGGGCATGAGATACTACTACAGTAGAAAAATTATCCTCCACCATCTCGAGTGTGCTCTACGCACGGACATGTCTGATATTGAACACTTTTACATGAAACAGCCAGGTGAGTATAACCCCCTCCCCCCTACCATAAAGGAACACTCTACGCTGAGCCCCTTATCAACCCCAAACCAGGCATATAAGTCTTACTTCGAGTCAACACTGGGAAATGGCACAGACATCTTTTCATTTCTTCTTTAACTAAGCCCAGGACTCTCCATGCATGCTGTTCTGTCTAGGCTAGGAAAACCGACCCTGATTTTATGGTTGTTTTTTGTGTATATCTGACTGCAAGACAAAGCTGCCAGCGGTCACATATCCTGGAAGGTGAATGAGCAGAAAAGGTAGGTATACGTCCATTTATCTATGAATATTTGCCAAAAAGCGGGTGAACATTGATATGTGTCCTGGATGTGGTCAATGAAATTGCTAGGACACTTCTTAAAGGGACACATGAGGTCGCAAATTTGCATGTGATAACTTTTGTTATGGGAAGTTTTATGAAATGTATATGTATGTGTTTAACATATGCGTGTATATATACTGTATATATATATATATATATATATATATATATATACACTTTCGAGCTTGAGAGATCCCAACAAAATGCTCTGTTTGGATTTACATAGGACTACAGGTTATGGGCTTATTAAGGTGCATGTAACCAGCACATTTAGTATTAAGTCTGAGTGTTCTTTCTGTCTCCTATCTATGTATCTATGTAGAGTTGTCAGATCTGGGTATTGTACACATCTATATTTACATTGTTATTATTAGTTCTTAATCTAAAGTCACATGTTTAGTTGTTCTTCAAAGAGTAAGTGTCACCAGATTTATGTCGCCCTATCTGAGGACAGCACAAAATAGTGGCACAGACCTGGATTCCAACGCTGGGTCACTTACTGAGTGTTATGTGACAATTTCACACTATCAGGTGGTGCGTAGGCCAAACATTGTGTGTTTAGTAATTTCCAGATTACCTGCCCCCTTGCCAACTCATTGCACAATCTAGGGAGAAAGTTGTCAATCAACTGAGCGGAGGGTCAACAAGCAGTTCATGAACATCAAGGACTCCTGCTATTCTATGACAATAGCCTTCAGATTTTCTCAAGCCTATGACTAGAAATGAGTGAACCATGGTCTTTCCAAAAGTTTCAGGTTTGACCTGAAACATTAAATTTTGGGGGTTCGTCATACGTGAACCAGAAGTGAAATTTTTATACTCTTGGGTTTTTGCTAACCACAGATTATAGTAGCAGGAGGTCAGGAGAGGTGAGAAAAATAACAAATTTATACTATCCTCTCACCTCTTCTGTGCATCCTTGTGCCTATGGCACTCCCTCTGGGTCCTCTTCTGGCCTCTTGGGTAACGCCATGTTCCCCTGGGTTATCACTGAGGCCTGTGATTGGGCCTGAGCACCAGCGGTCAAATGGGGCACACAGACATCATGACACTTGTGTAGCGTCATGGCATCAATGTGACTTCAGAGACCCAATCACAGAGCTCGGTGTTGACCTCAGAGCACATGACATCACCCAGGAGGACTCAGAGGGAGCAATGGATGCCACGTGAATGCCCAGAAGAGGTGAGGGAAGGTGAGTATAACTGTTTGTTACTTTTTAACACCCCCCAGGCCTTCACTTGTTATACTCTGGGCTAGGAAGAGACCCCAGTGTACAATTATTTCCAGTTCGTAATGTACTTATTAGACCCTACATTAATCTTTGGGCCATAATGAAACAAACCTTAAGAGGTCCGTCCATCTCAACCTACGACTATAGCCTTCAGCTTTCGTCTATCCTATGACTGTAGCCTTCAGCCTACTGCTATCATATAACTATAACTTTCAGCCGCCCGCCTAAGACTTTGGGCAACGCATGCATTTAGTGCTTCAAACTGACAATATTTATGTTTTATGCCCATTTTTGCTGTATCCAAATGGATTGGGAAACCAATAACAGTTGTGGTTTCTGTAATGTTTGCAATCTATTTGAGGTAGGAAATAGATTAGAATTTATTACCATGAAACCCAATGTGGGGAAATGATCAGTCCTAATCAAGTGTGATCAATTGTCTCCATAAAAATCAATAGAAAATGTTTTCATTGCTTCATCATCTAATGACATCGCAGACTCTGACCTAATGATGTCATTGAGATAAATTCTACTCTTACCTCGTACAGGGTAGCGTCAATTGATATAATGAAATCCCTTGGTATACAAGGACATTCTATTATATTTTACTAAAGTCTTCAATGTGTGAACAGAACATTTACCTGATAAAGAAAAATAATCATTATAGTCTTTACTAATAAAGACTATTATATTGCAATCTCATGGTATATATGTATTCTGCTAACTCTTTTATTTTCACATGTGGCCTTGTTATGTGAACAAGAATATTCGCCTACAATATAATGACTTGGAACCAAGTGAGTCCAGAAACATTGTTTTGGATAAATTAGTCAAAATAATTAGATAAGGGCTGCCTTGGAGGGAGACAGGCCTGATGTTTAGGCCACATAATGTTCTTTAGAGTTAACTGTAAGTCACATATATAAATATGCTAATTCTCTTATGAGAGTGATTATTGTAAGGGGATGTTACGATGGCTGGTTGCCAGAAATTTGGCTTAAGAACCCCTGTTTTGGGGCCTCTATAGCTACATCTGTTTGTTTAGTTTATTCTTAAAATGATCTCTACCTCTGATACCCTTTCTGCTGTAACCTCACTTCTAAATAAACTTTCATCTACTTTCATCCACCTGGTTTTGTATAAAAGTTTCCATTACATTCCGGTTTTCCATTTCTCAGAACTTAGTAAACATTAAAATCTTAGTTTGTCTGTTAATAAATAAAACATAGCTGAAAATGACCTTTGTTGTTAAAGGGATTGTACACCTCATATATCATATGAGGGTGTATTGAGCTCAGAGGTGTATCCTGAATCTCCTAAGCTCTAAAGCAACATTTGTACCAGGTACCACCCACCCACTACAACAATAGTCCTGAAAGTTCCCTCTCCTGTGTTGACCTCAGGAAGACTATTCGAAGACCCACCAACACTTACGTCTTCCTACCTTCTTCCTATAGTCTTCTCTATGGGGTTGCTTTTCATCATTGCTGCTTCTTCTGACAGAGGCATGTTCACCTGTGCAGGTGTAGAATGTTTAGTGCCTTGGTGTACAGGGGGACCTCACAATTGCCAGTTATAATCCATAGATTTTACTGGGTCTGAGTTACCCTTTATATGATGCCCCCTACGTATATGTCTTCCCATATACCCTGTAATGATATGAGTTCTGTTTTCGACAAGTCTATAGGAAAGTGTTTCAGTCACAAAGGAGACCACATGTTACTTCTGTTATAGATGCACAGGCCAGATGTAGTGACAGATAAATGCTTTTACAGAGTATGAAATTGTATCTGTCTTAGCAATGGGTAGAAACTATAACTGCTCCAGGAATGTATATCTGGGTTTCTTTATAACCTTCAACATCTGTCTCCTCATCATAAGTGGAAATTTCCTTCTACATTCTATCCCCCTATGATAATGTAGCACAGAGAGTTTGAACATCATCACCTGTCCCATGGGAATAGCTGCCATATGCCCCATGTCTTTATGAACTATCTCAGGCTGTAATATTTGGACCCTGGACACCTTTAGCAATATGCCACCACATTATATAATAACCCTTTAAATCATAAGTTAACTTTCCAATAACTTTTGATTTTCGGTCACCATTTGTGACATTAATATATTTTGTGATATACTTTATTAACCAAATTTGGCTCCTTTTTGTGAAATCCTATGTTGAAATTCACTTAGTTTACCTGTTTATTACTAGCTGAAATCTGTACACCACTGATAACTGGAGTATGGGTAGATTAGATGATACGGGGGGGACATATGATAGATGATTCTCTCAGGTTTCATATGACACCTATAGTTTTTCCAGAACTATCACCAGTTAAAAGACGAGATTATCCGGCTTTATATGACACCAGGATCACAGTTCTGCCTATATTATTTCAACAGATATGATCAGTTGAAAGATGAGATTTGTCAGCTTTCACATAACATCAAGTCACATCAAGCCATTATATTTTAGGGCATTTTATAACTTAGAACAGAGATTCTCAGCTTTCATATGACACCAATATCACATTTCTACCTGTATTATTTCACTGCTTGAAAACACATATGTTTCCAACTGGAAATAATACAGGTAGAATTGTGATCCTGGTGTCATATGAAAGCTGAGAATCTCTGTTCTAAGTTACAAAATGGTTTGATGTGACTTCTCCCTGTCTGTTTCCTTGTATTATACAAGAGCCCATACACTAGTACTCTAGTTACAAGCAATGTACAGATTTTGGCTAGCAATAAATGGAAACAAATTGGTTTTCAGCACAGGATTTCACAGAAAGGAGCAAGAATTTGTTGATAAAGTATGTTACAACATTTATTAATGATTTGGCATTGCTGCCAGAAAATCAAAAGTTGTTTGAAAGTGTAGTGATACTAGGGCTGTGGAGTCAGAGTTGGAATCAGGGCCAGTATTGGGTCAGAAAAAAGTAACACCGGCTTCAAATGCTCATTAATTTTATATTATATGATTAAAGGGGTTGTCCAAGATAAACAGTTTTGATCAAGGAGGCGGGGAAGGTGTTAAAAAAATAAAAAATAAAATAAAAACCTCACTTGTCCCCGATATCTCCCACCGTGGTCCGGTCCTTCTGCTCCTGGGGTCTTATTCCGGTGGAAGTCCTCCCCTCACATGACCGCTGAGGCCAATCAGCGGTTCCTTTCCTTAGGCCACTGGTGCCACTGGTTGGCCTCAGGCGTCACATGAGGCAAGGACTTCTGCCGGAAGAAGAGCTGGGGTGCCGCTGGACCGGACACCAGATGGGGACAGGTGAGAATGGTTTGTTTTTTTAACACCTTCCCCGACCTTCTTGCTCAAAACTGTATCCTGTACAATCCCTTTAATATTGTACAATGTTAGATGTATAGTTTGCTTATATTTGTCTGTTTCATTTACTTTCAAAGGAATTCAATCACTTGCTGTTTCATGAATTATGGCCAAGGCCCCTTGTAGCAAAATGCAGCAAAAAACACTGCGAAAAAACACAGTGACAATGCATCGCGTTTTTTTCCGCAGAGTTTTTCTCTGTGGACTTTCTGCCGTTATTATACCTATAGGGAAAACTCCAGCATTTCCGAAGGTATAAGTGACATGCTACGATTTTCAAAAAAACAGGCATTTTTGAAAACGTTGTTTTTCCACTGCAGATTTTTCTCTGCAATGTGTGGATGGGACTAGCCAGAATCTCGTTCACTTTGCAGGTACTGTAAAACGCAGCGTTTTTTGGTCTACAGCCCTGGTTATGCCCATAGGGGCAGATTTATTAGGTCTTGTATGCCAGAAAACTAGCATAAAAAGTTAAATTCTTTGTACAAATTGGGGTTTTGCACAAAAAATTGTGATATTTTAATTTCTGCACCGCCTTTGTTACTTTCCCGAAAAGGCAACATGGTAAGGGTGTACAGGGTCATTGCCTGATTTATCATGTACGTCAGAAATCTGGCATAAATGATGCTGGAAATCACCTTTCATCTGACCATACATGGCCCAGTGTAAGGCTACATTCACGCGACAGTAATTAATGGCCGCGGGCCGCGTGACGCCTGTTTTTTTTTTTTTTTGGGGGGGGGGTTTATGGAGGTCACATGGCAGCATTCACTTTAATGTCCTATTTTTGTCCATTTTCACGGCATTCATAAAAACGGCCACCCTTCAGGTGCAAGACGGCCATGAAAAACGTCACAGCCGTTTTGCACCTCAGTTGTCTGAATGTAGCCTTATTATGAGACTGGGGAAATAAATCAGGGTTATTAATGTTGATAAATGGACAATTAGAAACATTTAATCTTATCAGAGGACAGATTTACAGTGGGTACGGAAAGTATTCAGACCCCTTTAAATTTTTCACTCTTTGTTTCATTGCAGACATTTGCTAAAAGCAAAAAAGTTCATTTTATTTCTCATTAATGTACACTCAGCTCCCCATCTTGACAGAAAAAAAAACAGAAATGTAGATATTTTTTGCAAATTTATTAAAAAAGAAAAACTGAAATATCACATGGCCATAAGTATTCAGAGCCTTTGCTCAGTATTGAGTAGAAGCCCCTTCCTTTTGGGCTAGTACAGCCAGGAGTCTTCTTGGGAATGATGCAACAATTTTTCACATCTGGATTTGGGGATCCTCTGCCATTCTTCCTTGCAGATCCTCTCCAGTTCCGTCAGGTTGGATGGTGAACGTTGGTGGAGCCATTTTCAGGTCTCTCCAGAGATGCTCAATTGGGTTGAGGTCAGGGCTCAGGCTGGGCCAGTCAAGAATGGTCACAGAGTTGTTCTGAAGCCGTTCCTTTGTTATTTTAGCTGTGTGCTTAGGGTCATTGTCTTGTTGGAAGGTGAACCTTCGGCCCAGTCTGAGGTCCAGAGCACTCTGGAAGAGGTTTTCTTCCAGGATATCTCTGTACTTGGCCGCATTCATCTTTCCTTCAATTGCACCCAGTCGTCCTGTCCCCCATAGCATGATGCTGCCACCACCATGTTTCACTGTTGGGATTGTATTGGGCAGGTGATGAGCAGTGCCTGGTTTTCTCCACACATACCGCTTAGAATTAACGCCAAAAAGTTCAATCTTCGTCTCATCAGACCAGAGAATCTTATTTCTCATAGTCTGGGAGTCCTTCATGTGTTTTTTGGCAAACTCTATGCGGGCTTTCATATGCCTTGCACTGAGGAGAGGCTTCCTTCGGGCCACTCTGCCATAAAGCCCCGACTGGTGGAGGGCTGCAGTGATAGTTGACTTTGTGGAACTTTCTCCCATCTCCCTACTGCATCTCTGGAGCTCAGCCACAGTGATCTTTGGGTTCTTCTTTACCTCTCTCACCAAGGCTCTTCTCCCACGATTGCTCAGTTTGGCTGGACGGCCAGGTCTAGGAAGAGTTCTGGTCGTCCCAAACTTCTTCCATTTAAGGATTATGGAGGCCACTGTGCTCTTAGGAACCTTGAGTGCTGCAGAAATTCTTTTGTAACCTTGGCCAGATCTGTGCCTTGCCACAATTCTGTCTCTGAGCTCCTTGGGCAGTTCCTTTGACCTCATGATTCTCATTTGCTCTGACATGCAGTGTGAGCTGTGAGGTCTTATATAGACAGGTGTGCGCCTTTCCTAATCAAGTCCAATCAGTTTAATTAAACACAGCTGGACTCCAATGAAGGAGTAGAACCATCTCAAGGAGGATCAGAAGGAAATGGACAGCATGTGAGTTAAATATGTGTGTCACAGCAAAGGCTCTGAATACTTATGACCATGTGATATTTCAGTTTTTCTTTTTTAATAAATTTGCAAAAATATCTACATTTCTGTTTTTTTCTGGCAAGATGGGGAGCTGAGTGTACATTAATGAGAAATAAAATGAACTTTTTTGCTTTTAGCAAATGGCTGCAATGAAACAGTGAAAAATTTAAAGGGGTCTGAATACTTTCCATACCCACTGTACATCTCAGCCTCTGTTCACACTGTAGTGACCTGATAACCAGTCCTCCTCTGTCGGCATACACCAGTATCCTAATGAATATCTCCATTTGCTTTGCATTTGATTTTCCTCTCGCTGCTCATTTATGAAGCTAACTTAATCTAAAGCTGCTTGGCCAGAGACACATTTAGCAGAACACTTCACTGTAAATTGACAGTATGTATGATTGCCGGGGAATAAATTAGATTTGCTGAATCCCGTATAATGATTGGTTTATTCTAACACACAGAAATCTATTGACTTTGGTTCCAGCTTGTGATTTAATGTCCTGGCAGAGAGGCGGACGTGCTTTATGAATGTGTGTTTGTGCGCGCTAACCCTCCAGCTATGTGTTTTTGCTAAGACCTGTTGCTAATAATAGGCTATCAAGGGAGCGATCTACAAAGTGCATGTATTCATTGCTGGCCCTGTTGTAGTACGTGTCTGTAGTAGTTCACAATTGGATGCTGCACTTGCATGTGGACAACATATATATGTTCTTTTTGACATGGAAAAGTTTTGTCTTAGGCAGAAGCCGGCACACTGATCGGATGATCGCTTCTGGTATGACTTGCACAGTGGCTCAGTGGTTAGCACTGTTTCCTTGCAGCGCTGGGGTCCTGGGTGTGAATCAATCTCTGTAAGGCTAGTTCCAGACGACCGTGGGTATTATTTCAGTGTGTCTTCAGTGTGTGTTCAGTGTTTCTTCAGCATCAGTGAACTAGGTCCACAAAAACGGACAGTGTCTTCAGTGTGCCATCAGTGTGTGATCCTAGTTTGCGGATCCACCATAAAAAAACACAGGTGACATCTAATGATATCCCTAGCTTGTCCGCGAAAACAGATGGTTTGTTTGTTTCTTTGTTTGTTTGTTTGAGTTGGAAGGGACCTCAAGGGCCATCGAGTCCAACCCCCTGCAAAAGCAGGAATTCCTAAAACATCCCAGCTATATACCTATCCAGTTTCCGCTTGAAGATTTCAATTGATGAAGAACTCACCACCTCCCGTGGCAGCCTATTCCACTCTCTCACTACCCTTACTGTTAGAAAGTTTTTCCTAATGTCTAATCTGAATCTCCTTCCCCTTAGTTTCATCCCATTACTTCTCGTGCTTCCTTCTGCTAATGAGAATAGGGTAGATCCCTCTGCACTGTGACAACCTTTCAGATATTTAAATACCGCTATTAAGTCTCCCCTTAGCCTTCTCTTCTGCAAACTAAGCAGTCCCAATTCTTTTAGCCTCTCCTCGTAGGACATGGTTTGTAGACCTTCCACCATTTTGGTTGCTCTTCTCTGGACCTGCTCCAATGAATCGATGTCTTTCTTAAACTGGGGCGCCCAGAACTGTACACAGTATTCCAGGTGGGGTCTGACCAGGGCAGAGTACAGCGGAATAATTACCTCTCTTGATCTAGCTACAATGCTCGTCTTGATACATCCTAGAATTTGGTTAGCCTTTTTAGCCACCGCACCGCACTGTTGACTCATGTTGAGTTTGCGATCTATTATTATGCCCAGATCCTTTTCCCCTGTACTCTCACTTAGTACTATTCCTCCCATACTATATATGCTTCTTGCATTTCTGTTACCCAGATGTAGAACTTTGCATTTGTCCCTGTTGAATACCATTTTGTTCACCTCAGCCCATTGTTCCAGTGTGTCTAAGTCCTTTTGGATGCATTCTCTCTCCTCTCTAGTGTTGGCCATTCCTCCTATCTTTGTATCATCTGCAAATTTTATTAGTTCCCCATTAGCCCCATCATCCAGATCATTTATAAAAATATTAAAAAGTACTGGGCCCAGGACAGAGCCCTGCGGCACCCCGCTTTTTACTTTCTTCCAGTTTGATGTATAGCCATTTAGAATTACTCGTTGTGCCCGATCATTAAGCCAATTGTGAACCCACCTCACTGATATTTGTACATCAGTACATGGGGTATTGCATGTAGAATGGATGTCCATGATGGGCCAGGTCCACCTAGAGAATACGAGAGCAGCTTTACATTCTGGTTTATAGAGGTGGTTTCCAAGTTGGAGGTACCACGCTTCCGCCATAACAGGTATATAACTAACTAGGTTTTCTTTCTTGCAGATTTTGCTCTGTGGCTTGAATTTTTTCTTATCTCAAAGCTGTACCGGAAAGCTTGACAAAATAAGTCAGTCTGGCTATGTTTCTATGGTTACAGACTACAGACAATCCATGTGTAGTCTGATCCTGAAGTCATGTGTCACTTCTTGTTCTTCCTCTTGATAACCTACATACAGCACAAAGGGAGGCAGATGAAAGAGTAAGGCCCGGTTCACATCTGCGTTCGGGCCATTCCGTTCCCCTCTCCGCATGAAAAATGCAGAGAGAAAAGTCCTCCAAGCAGCACTTTTCTCTCCGCATTTTCGTGCGGAAACCACACGGACCCCATTATAGTCTATGGGGTCTGCCGGTTTCCTAAGGTAACCGCTTTTATATGCGGATTAGGTTTCCGTTCGGGGGGTGCCCAAGCGGACTCCCCGAACGGAAACCCATGCGCAGATGTGATCCGGGCCTTAGATGCCTGCAGAATCAGACTACACAGGGTTTGTTTGTAGTCCGTAATCATGGAGATACATAGAAGCTGTATACACAAAACAGTAGAATATTTTGGACTATTTGCAAAGTGGCTTACATTTCTATTTAAGAGTACTACAGTGACAAAGGAGAACGCAGATTTTACATAAGTCATTTTGGTTGTAAGACAGGGACTAGAATCCTATAAAGAAACGGGCAGCTGAAAATAAAGCCATCTGGAATAATTTTGCATGGAAAGTGACAGAAGAGAAATAATCCCAGAAGATGCACTTTAATCATTTTCCTTAGTTCACCATCTTTTGTGCTGCCGAATGGGTTACTTGGGTGACAACCGCCTGCCATGCTGAAGTATGATGAATGAGAAAACCAGTCTTCCTATATAAATAATTCAGAGTCACTACTATCATCTCCCTACAGTAGTATCAGCGGTAGCAAAACATACTGGCAGGGAGAGCATGGCATTGCATGGCTTAGGACAAGACAGAATGCAGAGAATGTCCATAGATAAGACCCTCGGGACTTGGTCGGATGCCAAATCCCTCTAAATAAACAGTTATGTCATATATTGTAGCATGCTTACAGGGAGATGGATCTATTGCTGCCTAGTAATACTGTGCTGCATACTGACATTACGAGGGGTTTGTACTTTCTAAAACCTATTTCCAAATACCCTGTTAGGTAATTCTGAGTTAATAGAAAGGAGGGGGGTCCTCTGCTCTGCATTTTCATCTACAAGAATGGCAAAGAGTCTTTCTGGAAGACCTGTTGTGTCCTGCATTATATATACAGTACAGACCAAAAGTTTGGACACACCTTCTCATTCCAAGAGTTTTCTGTATTTTCATGACTATAAAAATTGTAGATTCACACTGAAGGCATCAAAACCATTAATTAACACATGTGGAATTATATACTTAACAAAAAAGTGTGAAACAACTGAAAATATGTCTTATATTCTAGGTTCTTCAAAGTAGCCACATTTTTGCTTTGATTACTGCTTTGCACACTCTTGGCATTCTCTTGATGAGCTTCAAGAGGTAGTCACCTGAAATGGTTTTCACTTCACAGGTGTGCCCTGTCAGGTTTAATAAGTGGGATTTCTTGCCTTATAAATGGGGTTGGGACCATCAGTTGTGGTGTTCAGAAGTCAGGTGGATACACAGCTGATAGTCCTACTGAATGGAGTGTTAGAATTTGTATTACGGCAAGAAAAAAAGCAGCTAAGTAAAGAAAAACGAGTGGCCATCATTACTTTAAGAAATGAAGGTCAGTCAGTCCGAAAAATTGGGAAAACTTTGAAAGGGTCCCCAAGTGCAGTGGCCAAAACCATCAAGTGCTACAAAGAAACTGTCTCACATGAGGACCGCCCCAGGAAAGGAAGACCAAGAGTCACCTCTGCTGCGGAGGATAAGTTCATCCGAGTCACCAGCCTCAGAAATCGCAGGTTAACAGCAGCTCAGATTAGAGACCAGGTCAATGCCACACAGAGTTCTAGCAGCAGACACATCTCTACAACAACTGTTAAGAGGAGACTGTGTGCAGCAGGCCTTCATGGTAAAATAGCTGCTAGGAAACCACTGCTAAGGACAGGCAACAAGCAGAAGAGACTTGTTTGGGCTAAAGAACACAAGGAATGGACATTAGACCTGTGGAAATCTGTGCTTTGGTCTGATGAGTCCAAATTTGAGATCTTTGGTTCCAACCACCCTGTCTTTGTGAGACGCAGAAAAGGTGAACGAATGGACTCTACATGCCTGGTTCCCACCGTGAAGCATGGGGGAGGAGGTGTGATGGTGTGGGGGTGCTTTGCTGGTGACACTGTTGGGGATTTATTCAAAATTGAAGGAATACTGAACCAGCATGGTTACCACAGCATCTTGCAGCGGCATGCTATTCCATCCGGTTTGCGTTTAGTTGGACTATCATTTATTTTTCAACAGGACAATGACCCCAAACACACCTCCAGACTGTGTAAGGGCTATTTGACCAAGAAGGAGAGTGATGGGGTGCTACGCCAGATGACCTGGCCTCCACAGTCACCAGACCTGAACCCAATCGAGATGGTTTGGGGTGAGCTGGACCGCAGAGTGAAGGCAAAAGGGCCAACAAGTGCTAAGCATCTCTGGGAACTCCTTCAAGACTGTTTGAAGACCATTTCAGGTGACTACCTCTTGAAGCTCATCAAGAGAATGCCAAGAGTGTGCAAAGCAGTAATCAAAGCAAAAAGGTGGCTACTTTGAAGAACCTAGAATATAAGACATATTTTCAGTTGTTTCACACTTTTTTGTTAAGTATATAATTCCACATTAATTCATAGTTTTGATGCCTTCAGTGTGAATCTACAATTTTCATAGTCATGAAAATACAGAAAACTCTTGGAATGAGAAGGTGTGTCCAAACTTTTGGTCTGTACTGTACAACCTATGGACACTATGTAATACCTTATTTTACCTGTGGTGGCGCTGCAGGGAAATTGAACACTCATTACTGGATTTTCTTGCAAATTACAACTGATTTCTAGAGGTCATCCTACGATCCATACTTAGACGTGATCATTACTGGACCCTGATATGTAAATGGGTCCTATATGGGGTCATCTAGGCGCAGTATCTACTGAAACGACCCATAGATCAGGGTGTATATATGAAGCATATACTGAATCAATAGCTCAGATAACTGATCATTCACCACACACATCTTCACCAAAGCAATGCCCTGAAGACTTACATCTGTTCTTGCAGTGAGCAGGTGAACTCGGGTGTAAATGTGATATAATCGGAGTGCCACTTTAATACTGAGTGCTAGCTTTTAATGAGTTTATTTTAATACATGGCAGCTGAAGATGGAGGAATATTCTTGAAGTGTCAGGATTTTAATAACCTCACACGTCTGTGTCATTTTATGACTCCCACATGTGTTTGGATCTCATCTTTAATTTCCGTCATTGTCACAAATCTTATTCCTGACATATTTAGTTGAAAATGTCATCTTGGGTGAAATCGTAATTCTTGACTGTGAAAGCAGATTTACCCCCTCCTGTACCTTCAGTCTTCTTTAGGGAAGATCACATAGTGTATTTCTGATGCTTGGGTTGGTCTATATATTGGCGATCAAAGATAGCACTTAGTGTTAAAGGATTTGTCCAAGGAGTTTGTCTTCTGCCAGGGGTCCAGCTGTAGACGACAATGCAATGTATGGTCATGCTCTATGGTACGGGTAAGAACCACTCCATAAACTATTTCTCCATGCTAAACTAGTAGAGGAAGGCCTGATAAGGAGGACCCCTCCATGACATCCATTTGCACTGATGGTTGTCAGTGGACAACCCCTTCAAGGCTATGGAGCCCTGCCTTCAATACATAGTCTCAATACCCTTCACCATTGGGGCCCTCAACCTGTCCCCAAATCAGCAGTGAACTGGTGGGCACAACTGGGACTAGTAATACTATATGGGTACCTGAAAAAGTCTGTGCTGGACTAAAGATTTTTGTCAGCGGAGCCAAGGGCCAGATTATAGGGAGGGCTGATGGAGCAGCTGCCCTGAGACCTCTATAAACCCACCCATCATACAGTAGAAAAGAGGTGTAGAGGACACCCTGTACTGTATGTGGCTCCCCCTAAAGTCTAAGGGAGTCCCCAGCTTAGCTGTCACCATAACACCCATAGACTTTAGTGGAGAAGGTCACATGCATTCAAAACCATGGCTTCTATATAGGGTCTATGTCTGTATACAATTCTATGGGATTCCAAAGTAAGGCTCAAAATCTAAATTTCCTTATCAGTATGTCTGTGGAGTATGGGAGGAAACCCACACAAACACTGGGAGAACATACAAACTCCACCAAGATGTTGTCCTTGGCTATTTCAGGGTTTTATCAGGAGTGTATGGCTACATGCACATGGCCAAATGTACACGCTGAGGGGGGAACCAATTTTTTTTTGTACTCTGAAGACACTCGGATGTCACCTGATTGTCATGTCAGTGCCTTCTGTCCCCCATTGACGTCAATGAGAGGGTTCCATTCCGTTTCAATGTCACGGCACAGATAAGACCTGATGTATAATCACTGGAAAAGAACAGAGCATCAGACCCTCCATCGGAAGAGCTTTGGCCTGCATACTTGGTCATGTGCATGAGGTCTACGGTGGGGAATACTCCTGACCTATACCACCAAACAGAATAAATAATGACATGCGAACAGATCCTTAGAAGTTGGGGAAGAGTGATATTTTCGCTGGACTCTCCAGGCCAAGTCCTATCACCTTTGATCTTGAATCTAAATGTAAAATCAGGGAATTAACCGAGCACAAAACCATGCCGGAAATCTTGTCCACTGAGCATTGAGGCGCTGTAGATTAGTTATTTCTAGTCATTGTGCCTGTTAATTGCTAACCAAAGAGTAGACATGGGAGACATAACCTGCCCTGCAGCCGATATACTGTCACAAAAGTGCAGAAATCCTTTATACACTGCAGATCCATCAATATATCTGTCACCTTGGGGAGGGTGTGGACCTTGTAACTCCTGGGCCCTAATGTAAAATCTGTAACAGGGCCCCCCATCTACCATGCGTCTTTGATAGTTCTAGTGTCTTATGTGGTGTTTGACCCCTTCATGCGACAGGGCCTGGGATTCCCTGCCACGTGTGTACCCCAAAAGGCTACACCAAGGCACAACGTCATTTATTAGTGAAGTATGTTGTCTTGTGAGCTTGTATATGATGTCTGAAGTGCAAGGATCTGACGCATCCCTGACGGTACTTTTCCATAGACTTGTAACATCGGGGGAGCATTTCTTACCACCCACCGATGATGTTAGGCTGTAAGGCCAGCCCTTTTGACAGTGGAGGGTTGTCAGTACCCAAACTAAGAGCACCAATATCTCTGGCACCGGGACAGATACTGTACTGTCAGCAAAGGTCCTTTTTAGGCTGAGGACCCACATTGCGGAAACGCATCTTTTTTTTATTGCAGATTTTACTGCGGTTTTTTGAACCAAAGCCAGGAGTGGATTGAGCAGAAGGGGCAAGTATAAGAACTTCCTATATATTTCCCATTCCTTTTGCAGCCATTCTTGGCTTTGGCTCAAAAAAAAAAAATGCAGCAAAATCTGTAATGAAAAAAAGTTGTATTTCTGCAGCGTGGGTCGCAGCCTTAAGAGACAAACATTGGCATGAACTGGCTTTCTAATGTATTCTCTCATGCAATAGGGGGCACCCTGCTCTCTGAACACTATATAAAATATATACGTTGTACATATGTTCAGTTGAGTACACCCATCTGTGGCTTCCATTAATCTCTAGATGTGCACAGCTATTAGTGTCTGAGTAATGTCATATAACATCTATTATGGAGAAGACTATAAAAGGCGGCAGGTAATGGGATGCACATTCCTGGGCCATTTTCATTATGGAGCAGGATTTTACGCTTTAAAAATACAAAGTGCAAAGTGCTTGGTGTATTGTTCTTTATTCACACAGCATTACATGGAGGAATGTACTAAAATGACAATTACGTCTTCAGCCCTAATGGAGGAAGCGTATTGTACCGCTGGCTGAAAATCGATGCATATCTAGACCCGCGCTGTGCAGATTCTGAATGTATTCATGCTTTTGTCACTTCCAATCGCCCTCAAATTTTTCCCAGAATTAGAAAAACATGACTACTTTCCTCTAGAAACTGCAACATGAGTTGTGTCTGGTATAGCAGCTCAGCTCCATTTATGTAATGGATGAGCTGCAATACCACAAACAACCTGTAGATAGGGGTAGCACTGTTTTAGTAAGAAAGAATCGTTGATTATAATGTTAATCTGTTTTCCCTTAGTCCCAACAGCAGCACAATATGGGGTATTCCTGCCCCTGTGTGCTGGTAGGACAGGCGGAACTTTTCACTAGCATAATTTATGCATTACTACGTTACCTTATAAGAGGGCAAAGAGACCTCCCCCCCCCCCCTTGTGTAAGTTATAAAGTAAAAAAATTTCCAAATTTAGGGAGGGAAGCTTGTGCTGCTGTTGGGACTAAGGGAAAACAGATTAACATTATAATCAACGATTCCCTTACGTCCCACAGCAGCACAATATGGGGATATAGCAAGTAATTCCCTTAGGGAGGGTTTCCCTGCTCTACAACACTTAGGACTGACTGACCAAAGGCAGTCACCACAGAACTCCGAACATCTAGATGATAATGTTTTATAAAGGTTAGGTGAGATGACCAAGAAGCAGCCGCACAGATCTGATCCAGAGGTAAGGCCCAGTTCTCAGTCCAAGAGGTTGGTACAGCCCTGGTTGAATGGGCTGTACAAAATTCGTGTGGAGCTAACCCCAGAGCAAAAAAAGAGACTTTGGCAATGCTCCACCACAAGGTTGCACAAGTGGCCTGCATACCGGCCTTTGAACATGCAGCATGTAACTACAGCTGCATGAACTACTGAAATCAACCTTTCAGAGCGAAGGTTGAAAGCTTGGCTAGCACAAAAAGCTGCCTAAATAAAAACCCCCCTTCTTTTCCACAGAAGAGAAGAGAGGTGTAAAGATGACTCCCCAAAAGAAGTTAACAAACTTTAGGGGAAAAACAAAACATGGGAGGAAAAAAAGACCTCCTTCCACCTGTCCCACCACACAGGACAGAAAAAACCACAAGGGGGGAGATCTCTTTGCCCTCTTATAGGGTAACGTAGTAATGCATAAATTATGCTAATTAAATGTTCCGCCTGTCCTACCAGCACACAGGGGCAGGAATACCCCATATTGTGCTGCTGTGGGACGTAAGGGAAACCATGTTCTAATACTATAAAGCACCTTTACATTTAAAGGGGTTGTGGGGTTATGGTCAGTTATCCCCTATCCACAGGACAGGGAATAGATCTCTAATTGCTGGGGGCCCAATCCCTGTATCCCCTAAGGCCTCCTTGTGAATGGAGCGCCAGTGCACTTGCGTGACCAGTGCTCCATTGACTTCTATGGGGCTGCGGATGCTGTCAGAGATTAGTCTTGGCAGCCCCATAGAAGTGAATGGAGAATTGGTCAACAAATGCACTGGTGCTTCATTCACAAGGAAGGCCTTAAGGGGACTTTCAGTCCTCAGCCGTCTTGATCACTGGGGTACCTGGCGATTAGTCTCCCAGCGATTGGACGCATATCCTGTAGATAGATAAGTGTCCTTTAAGGAACCCATTTTAGTTATATCTGAGGCCCTGTATATTAACACTGATCTTGCTGTATTATTCCATTAACTGGCTTTTGGTCAACCTTCTGTATGTCAGCGGGGCAGATTTATTATCCTGTCTGAAAGAGAATATTTGTCTTAGCTTCCCATAGCAACCAATCACAGCACAGCTTTCATCTTTCAAAGGCAAGATACAAAATTAAAACAATGCTGGGATTAGTTGCTATGGGCAACTAAGACCGTTTTTGTTTTACGCATGATAATAAATGTGCCCGGATAATAAATACATCCTGGTATCTGTTCTAGTCAGACGTATTGGTACCTAACAATCCAGTATGGATAACTTTTACCCAATATGGCCTAATAAAGCCACTCATGAGTGGCCATGGCCAATATGGAGACACTATGTAAAAATACCTACATGGTGCCCCTCGAAATAAAGCCATATTTGAAAAATGTACACGTGCTGGGTCCTCCAGAGTGAAAGCCGTTGTTCTAAAGGACCTGCACTTCAGCTTATAGAAGGGGCTCCCAAACACAGGACCATCTCCCACTCTTTTGGCTATAAATTTCCTATTGGGGCATTTCCTAAATATAGCCATAATGCTTCAATATCTGGCGGCTGAACGCTCTTTCAGTGTAGATTTCAAGCATCAAAGTTCTGTGAAAGTGGTGAACAAAAATGACTAATTTTTTGAGCAAAAACCCAATTTTTGCAAAAATGTGTGACTTTTTATGCCTTATATGCCAGAAAACTAACCTTATTGAGGCTAAGGCCCCACATTGCGGAATGCAGCTAAAAAAACGCTATGGAAAAAACTCAGCGGAAACACAGCACTTTTTATCAGCAGAGTTTTTTGTTGCGTTTTTGCTGCGTTTTTCTTCCCTTATTAAATTTATAGGGAAAACACAAGCGTTTCCGCAGGTAAAATTGACATGAAACAAAGCTTTTCTACAGCGTTATTTTTCTGCAATTCACTTTGCTGGTACTGTAAAACTCTGCGGTTTTTTTTCCAGCTGCGTTTCTGCATCTTGGGGCCTTCACACAGAATTTTTTACAGGTTGATTTTTGAGGGGAGAGGTCATGACGTTTCCTTTTCCCTCCACCTGAAAAATCAGCTAGAGTAAAAATCTCTGCTAGACTTCTGTTGAAATTAACGGGAGAGTTAGGAGGCCTGCAAACAGATCAGTGTGAACTATACTTATTTTCCACCATAATTTTCCACCATGATTTGCAAATCAGACAATGTGATATTCTAGATTTGTTTTCTCATTTTGTCTCTCATAGTTGAGGTCTACCTATGATGACAATTACAGGCCGGCCTCATCTTTTTAAGTGGGAGAACTTGCTGGTGGCTGACTAAATACTTTTTTCCCCCCACTGTATCTTAAATCTGCCCCAATATAATTAGGCATTGAATTTCAACATGTCCTCCACCTCCTCTCCAGCAGACTTGAAAATTATCCAGTAGTTAAACCCTATGGCCTTCACTACTGTATACTAATTTTTACAATGCCTTCTTTGTTTGTCCCTCTTGGCACTAAAAGTATGCAGATTAACTGTGGCATGACTGGGGTTAATAAGTATGGTTCACAAGACATGAGAATACAAGTGGTGAATGAGTTCACAATAGCCTCACACCTAAGAATGACGTTGTATACACTACCTGTACAGAATATAACCAGTCTGCTCCGGCATTAGCAGTGGAAATGTACAGAAAGTTGAAGAAGGAGAATGATTTCTAGGTTTGGGTTCAAGTGACCCTTCATATAAAGACAATCCGTACAGCAGCACAGCTTACACTATAGCTAAAGGGAGAAGATAATGTGCAGATTATCCTTTGATAGATATTAAGGAGGGTCTGAATAGCCCATTGACGTACATCATATGATCGTCGCTGTCCCCATGGGCATTTTGGTGTTTTGTCTATACAAATCTATTCAGCTATTCTAAAGATATAAGCCCTGTTAGTGTTGATACAAATAAGGGTCTACTAGCCAAGTAGGCGGCAACACTGTGTTTTCTCTGGGTGTGGGATCTCTGTGTCCTGCATGTTATGCAGTGTTACCGCCCACTTGACTAGTAGACCCTAATTTACATCAACACTAAAAGGGCTTATATCTTTGGAATGGCTGAACAGATTTGGATAAACAAAATACCACAATGCTCAGGGTGACAGCGGCTTTCCAGACCGAGTCCTTTTTTAAATACAATTCACAAAGCCAAATGCTGGGACTTGTAGATCCCCTAGAGCTGCAAGAGATATTGAGTTATTTCTGGGGTGCATTAGTAAAGTCTCCAGATATGTAGTTCAGCACTGGTCGATTTAATCTTATAAATAAGAAAACTAGCCATTAAGCATGAAATGGAAGCTGCTTTCTGCTCTGAAGCAGATTTCTCCTGCCAGCGGGAGGGTAAGCATAGTGCATCACCGGCCTCATGTTCTCCAGATTAGCTGCAGGTATTTTATTAAAGCAGCGGGAGGTTTTATCATAGATTGTAGCAGCTTTAAATAGTGGCGCATTGTGTGCCACCTGTGTTCACCTTCTATTTTCGGCTTGTTTGTGATAGACTAGAATGTGACTGGCTTACACGTAAGGGTGTATTTACAAGTAAAAATCTGAATTTATTACACAAGTTTGGTAAAATGCAGAGGTTTTGCTGTGATTTAAAAAAAAAAAACATGTTGCTGCCGTTTTGAAGCAGTTGTGGCATTACATAGCGGTCCGACCATACACATCCTCAGCAAATCTTGGTCTCGGCAGTAACTGTCGTGGGTCTGCTAAAGTTAAGGTGTGATTCCAACTGAAGGAAGAGCCCCAAGTGGACATGGAGTACAATACTGAGCTTCTATCCAGGAATATCATCATGAATATCTCATTCATATTCATCTTATAGGTGTAGAAGAAAGTGGTTGTATCATGGCTATTGCATAAATCATAAAAATGAGTAATGTTTGCCATTTGCATGGTATTATAAAAATGATCCAGTGAAGAGTTGTACCTGTTTCTTACATAATTTGGTGCCATCTGGTGTTCAAAGTGTATAGCAATGTGCACGTCCACCTAATGAGCCGAGCGCTTGTGGACACACATGCTCATTCAGCCAGGTCTCTGCATAGTGAACCTCATATCCAGTCATATCATCATTGTCAATTTCTCCTCCTTAATAAGTGGATTATATATGTAGAAGAAACAGTTTGTCCCTCCCTTAAATATCATAAATTGCAGAAATCATAAAAAATGAGTAATGTTTTCCATTTACATGATTTATAAATATATTCCGGTGAAGAGTTATGGTATTTGTTTACATAGTACGGCACCACCTGGTGTACGTCCACCTAATAAGCCAAGTGCTGGTGGACACACGTGCTCAGTCACACTCACCACAGCCAGGACTCTGCATAGTGGTTCTTTGTTCACTGCAGAGCAGGCAATAGACATGACTTTCTGGCCCGCCTGGTAGGGAGGGGTCCCAAGCATATTTGTGGTCCTAAAATTTTTCCTGGTACCTGAGTGGGACAAACAAGTCTGTGTATAACAGAGAGGGAGTCTCTTATGCAGCAGATTAGAACTTTCTGTGACCACTTGTATACAGAGAGCTACATATATTGAAATGGTAGTCACCCCGATAGGAAGACTTATATCCTCAAACAATGGGGCAGGGGTTGGATCAAACCATTACGTGCCACTAATGCTTTAATTTACATATCATTATGTATCGGGCAAGTGGAATTTGTTTGTTGCCATTTTGCCCAGCTGCCTCAGTTTCTCACACTAGGACAATCTATAGATATTGCAGACACTCTTCCTAATGAATTTAGCCATTTTCCTGATTCTAGAGCACGGTGTCTGAACCAGGAAACTATTTCAGTCCAACACTTAAATAGTAAATGATTGCGATGCCCGATTTTAATTTCCTCGGGGGAAAGTAACTTTGCGAGGATTAACTCCCCAGGGCTCAAAGCTGCAAAAGTGATTACAAAGTAAAGTAGATTAAGCTTTCTAATGACAGAAAAACCAATACAAACATTCAAAATCTGTTTATTAAGTCTTTAACTCCCGTTGAGTACCTGAACCGGGGAGATAACCTGCCATAAAACCGTACGTCTCCAATGAGGGAAGTATCTGAGACGCTGCATATAATTATCTGCAGGATTTGGAATGTTAGCCTTACAAAAAGTAGCAATGGGAAATGGAACACTGTTGCCCATAGCAACCAATCAATCTCAATTTAATAAAAATTAAAATAATTATGTGATTGCATCTGGTTACTATGACAGTAAGAGATACGGAAAAGCCTTCTTGCAGCAGAGGCTTTGCTGGTTGTGGCTGTTTGTCTGAGCTGCTGAGAGCAGGATGTGGGGCCCAATTTTCAGCCAATGTGTAGGCATAAAAAACAGAGGGGTCCCCAAAAGAATGGGCCCCTTGTTTTAGAGTAGTTCAGAATAGAGACCCCTCTAGGAAGTCTCTCTAACAATACACCAGTAATTGTGAGACATGAAGTTCATGATCAGCTGAACAGGTTGCACATATTGGGGTATGGTATGCCGACTGGTGCAGGGACCAACAAATTTATGAAGAGGCTGCAGCCAAAAATATGTCTGCCATCCCTGCGCCAGAATGGAACTCTACACCAGTTAGGAACTGTCGTACATTTCCATTGTAACTCACGCCAGAAAACTGTCATGAGTTATAATAAGTCTGTCAGACCAAGGTGCAGACGTCTCGGCCCTTACCGATCCCCGCCCACAGAATATGGCGGGCGAGACGCAGATTGGGGCTTGAGGCACACGTTTGGTGAAAGAAAGGGCCTTGTGCCATACCGTACGTATACCTCAATATCATCACTCTATGTCCCATTTGCCCCATTGTATGTCTGTTTCAGTGAAGCTGTACCAGGCTTGGTGGGTGTCCCATATGTCAAACCCTTATGGATCACCTTTATTATGTACTGTATTAAATATAGTTAAATTATGACATTCTGGCTCCATCCAAGCACCATTAGGGGGAACTTGGATGCTTACTGCATACTTCTGTCTTGCTGAGTTCAGAGCTCCCTCTAGTGGTGGTGCAGGTAGCCCCAATTTTATAATTTAACTCTTAGTGCAAGTGATTTAGGGCTCGCTATCATCCGCACATATTCTTGGACCAGAATTTTGCTGTCTACAGTCAAATCATGTGAATAATTTTTTATCATTCTGTCTATATGCAGGTCAGGAGAAAAATGGTGAGACATTTCCATTATAATCTGAATATTCTGCAGGCTCTTAGTTGCAGCACATAGCCTTTTAGCGTGCAAGTCCTTTCTATCTTGAGCACAGGAACTAATGTTATGAGAAAAAAGGTCATCTATAATGATATTAACACTTGCGACACCTGCCCTTGTGTTACACTCCAGAACCATATCTAGCATGCTTCAGAGAGCCGACTTATCTTAGACTTTTCCCAGATCCTCAGGAAGATGTTCTTAGAGTCAGGGGATATTGCTTCATTATATAAGCTTGCATTTCTATTTTAGATAATGCCAGTATAAGCTCTGGTAAGGGCCTTTGGACACCCTCAGGTTTAGGGCCAAGTGACAACTGCAGCATATGTACCCCCTATAGCACTCTTCTCTAGCTATACAGTAGTATGATGAACTTTATCCACAATTAAAGTATAAACTACAAGACCTGATTAAAAGGTATGACCATATTTTATTTCTCTAATGCATTTACAATGAAAAATTAAGTAACTTTGGTTATAGTCTTCATAAAGAAAATGCCCTACCGTTTTGTGTATGCAGCTGTTATACAGAACTATGCATCTCTATGGCAACAGAATACTGACTCTATGTAGTCTGATCCTACATACAAATGTATGTTAGAAAGATGTAGGGAACCGCTAGTGGAGCACATGATTCCAGGATCAGACTACACAGGGTTCGTTTGTTGTCTGTTACCATGGAGATGTCTATATCTGCATTGCAGCTGTAGATGCAGAATGGTAGGAAATTTTTAATACAAAATATTTGCAAAGTGGCTGCTTTTTTCATTATAGATGCACTAGAGTTATTAAAAATGATTGCAAAGGGGGTTACTGGATATGGCACTTATTATATAAGACCTATGCCCTGGGTGGCCAGAGGAATTTAAAGTAACCAGAACCTAGTCTTGCTCTCTGCAGTGTCTTATGCTGCTTTTATTGTCTTAGTACTGCTTCCCTTCCTTAAGGGTATGTTTACATGGCAAATACTAATACTAAATGCATCAAATACTAATGAAAGGATATGAGCAGCTTATAGTAACATACTGTTTTATATACAATTTTGATATGTATGCTGTTTTAGGGATTGTCACCATTCCAGGTACAGCTGGAGTGGCCACGGAATGAGGAATATGGACTAAATGACTCTTAATCACATTTAACCCTCTGATCTATTTTCAGGCAGAAGTCATCCATATATTTTATAGCGTAGTATATAAAGGATTAACTTGCATTTGCCTGCAAGATTATTTTTAATTTATCATACCATACATTACCTCTACTCACTTAAAGGGTATTGCAAAAAATGGAGAACCTCTTTAAATCTAAGAGGCACATGGGGTCACTCTAGGCCTATCTATTACTTTGAAATGAGTATCCAGAACAATTCCATTCTTTTTCCATACTGTGTTTTTTTTTTCTGTTTGTTCTGTCCAACTATTCTAGATAATTATTTCCAATGCTTAAAGGGGTTGTCCAAGACTTCATACTGATTAGGACTGGACATCAGATCGGTGGGAGTCTAGCACCCAGCACCCCCAACAATTAGCTCATATTTGCACAGCGTATAGCGCAAGAAGGGATTGACTTCATCATGTGTGCTCTGAACAAATGATTGTTGAGGGTTCCAGGTGTCAGACCCTCATTGATCTGATATTGATGACCAATCCTAAGGATGGATCAATATGGACAACCCCTTTAACTAGGATATCAAGGAGCAAATAACAAACAGCATGCATGAGAGTGTATACACTGTACATCATTATATGGGATCCTGTGGCTCTGTAGGTGTCGGGGGTTTCTACTGCTCAGGACCAGATTATCATATTATGTTGGTTTAAGGGCTCAAGAGATGTACATGGATCCTGTATGGCGCATGACTTTCCCATGGGCATGTACCAAAGACTGGTATTCCAGACTTCGTGCTGCAGTATAGCATTGTGGAGGTGTAGTATGTGTCCATGGCAGTCAATGGATGTCGTGTTAGTGATCTGTACCATAGCATCATGATATGGCCGTGTATAAGGCTGTATGTAATATTTGGTCATTGTGTTAAAGGGGTGTTTCCAGCTCATCGCTAGGATATGCTATCACTTTATCATTGTTGGGGGTACGACCTCTTGGACCCATATGATCATGAGAATCAAGGGGCTGTGGTGCTCATTCAGTACTGTGTCCTCTTCACTGCTGTGTAGAGGTATTAAAGGGGTTTCCTTGGCCTAAAGGTAATGGATACTGATGAGCTATTCACAGGATAAGCCATCAGTATCCAATTGGTGGGGGTCTGACACTCATACCCCACATCGATCAGCTGTTTCGACTGCTGGAAGCCACATACTAGGTATACAGCTGGAAGCAGCTTGGCTCCTATTCAAGTGAATGGGGGTGGAGCTGGTTCCCTGGCGCCACCACTACAGTGACCCAGTATGTGGCTTCTGGCAGCGGACTCACTTGTTCAGTGTGGGTTTTGCGTGTTGGACCTCCACCGATCAGATACTGATGACACTTTTAGGTCCTGGACAACCCCTTTAAGATCAGTGGCGCCAGTTGCAATTCTATTCACCACCAGGTAGCGTCCTTTTGAATGAAAAAACTGTGGTGAACTGCATACTGAACAGAGCTGCCACCCCTTCGTACCTGTCATAGTGATATCATATCCTAGCGAAGTGCCACCAAGTTACACTATAGCAATACCCCTTCAACACCTCCAGTGGCCTGATTTCAATCCCTCTACAGACAGACTGTTCCCTATTACTCACCCTTGTGCTTGTGGTTGTGTTTTACAGGATCATGTTTCTGGGTGGCCGTCCTAGAGGGAAAAGTGGTTGGAATAGTGGCGGCTAGAGGGAATGAAGAAGACAATGTGGTCGAGTTACGCCGGATGTCAGTAGATTCCAATTACCGCGGGAAGGGTATCGCCAAAGCCTTGGGCCGTAAAGTCCTGGAGTTTGCCATGTTAAACCACTACTCTTCCATTGTGCTTGGAACGACAGCTGTGAAAATAGCTGCTCACAAGTTGTACGAGTCCTTAGGGTTCAAGCATGTGGGTGTCGTGGAGCATCACACCGTCCCGGGGATGACACATTCATTACTGGAAAGAATGTTCTTTCAGCTTCGCTACCATCGCTACTGTCTCCAGCTACGTGAAGAATAAAGGAACTCTGCCTGTCCCTCCCTTCCTGCGTTCATTTTCTATTAACCCATTCCTGCAGCCACAGCAGATATTTTTTTATTTGCTGGTTTATCCTCTTCCCCCGTTCATATCATCGATTTTTCTTCTCATTCTCGAATGTACGACAGGCTCTCCCTAGCATGCTGTGAGACGGAAGCTGTGCCATCGTCTTCCTCACGTGCACATTAACGACCGGTCTCCTAACGGAAAGATAGAGCTTACCTAGGGGCCTATATAAGCACAGGAACCGGAACGGCGGCCTGGTGGAAATATTATACTATTTTACAAATTGTCAATTCGTGAATTACCTTTTTAGGTATAGGGGATGTGAAATCAACCTGAATGCAATGCATTACACCGGTAGAGGGCGCTATCAATAGTTAACCTATTTTCGAGACAATGTGAATACTGATGCTTGGTACATACAATGCATGAAAAGGAAGCGTCTGCACGTTCACACACACAGCACTGCCAACAAGGCACCGAGGTTGCACTTTTTGGGAATGTGCCCAATAATTCTGCCAAACCTGAACGGATTTTGGTGCATCCTGATTTTGTGACCTTTCCTAGATGTCATACACCTTTAAGCCAGCATACAGCCTGTTACATCCAAACTGAGCCTGTTTGTAAAATATTCTGTAGATAATTAACTCTTCGGTATCTCTCATTTGGTCATGATAGGACTTACTGGGGGCCAAGTGCCCATGTGGGCATGGAAGGGTCCCAGCGGTCCTCTCTGTCATTCTCTGGCTCATAGAAGATGTCATTGAAGCACAAGAGAAGCTATCATTACCTTGGCGATGCGTTTGCACATTATTTGCATACCCTTGAGACGTTCGGCGATGACTTCCTAAAAGGAAGGAATGTATAGACACCAATCAACTCCTTATTCATCTACTGTATATAGGAGCTACACGGCAGATTCCCTTGTAAATGTGACCCGCTTTATCTACCCTGTAAGAATTCTGACTTGTAAATGCAAATAGCAATGCAAAGCAGATTTGGCATGCGTCTGTACAGTGCCTGCCAAAACACTGAATCCAAGTCAGCGGCTTCTTCTGTCTTGAAATGTATAAATTTTTGTAAAATGTTTGGGAAATCTAGATTTGCATGTAGTATGTATAGGGGGTCAAGGGGGTAGAGTCTAATTTAAAAAAAAAAAAAAGAGAAAATTGCAAAAAAAAAAAAATCTATATTTAAGATGCATTTGATATGTATGTAGAGATTTAGTTTTAGTTACTTTATAGAGAATGCATTTCTAGAGGATAGAATTCTAGATGTTGTATTTTGTTTCTTACCTTAGGTAATAAGGACACATGGAGATAGACAGGGAAGGGGACAGCAGCCACCAGGAGGCATCCATTGTTTGAGAGTTCCTCAGGGGCGGGGCTAGGGCGGGTAAGAACAAGCCATTTAGCTTTAGTCAGGTTATTTAGATACAAAGCTAGGGAAATCAATTGGATCTTTGCCCCAGCCCAGCTACGCCTCTGTTTAAGGGATTCTCAGGTACCATATCCTTTCATAAATGCCCTCACTAGCTTTAAGACATGCACTGAAAGTCTGAAATCACATTTAGAGTTCCATGATGACAACCAATGCCTATATGCCCTAACAAGGCATAGGGACATCCTATTCTGCTACTCCAACCCTTTGTGTTGCCATGTATACTAAATTACCGTGTAGCAGTATCAGTATGTGGCATGTCACACCGAGAGCAAGAAAAAATGCATGTCTTAAAGAACATGGTACAAAATTGCTGTTCCTAAAAGTTTGTGTGATGTATACAATCCCCTTGGCTGCGCACAGACAGTAACTCTAGTATTTAAACCAATTGTTATGGAAACAGTGCCACTCTTGTCAATAGGCTGTGTCTGGTACTGCATTTTGGCTTCAGGCAAGTAGTGAAAAAATGTGATTCATTTGGGATATTCAACTTTTCTAGGGAGGGGGTGGTAAATTGATGCACATAAAAAGCAATGAGAAGAATGGAAAACCAAAATGTGATGTATATTTATTACTAGGTACGCCTCACCTAAATCTAAAATGCATTTCTGTGTACCAATCCCTCCATGTCATAATAAGATAGGGCCCGTTAAAGAGCATTTCCCCTTAAGACGTAATCACAAAGTGATGTCATCTACTTCTTAGACTGTGTGCATATCAGCCCGGGTGTCACAGAACTGAAAACCATGGGGTAAAGCATTACCTGATGGAGCATATTGGTGAGACAAAATTCGTCATGCTGCCATATCTTTATACGGTGGTGTGTATGGCCCCATATCCAAATGGGAACGATTAAAAAAAATGACCAAAAATTCTTGGATCTTGCTGTGGCCAAATCCTGGTCCATGATGTAATCTAACAAACCGTTCCATTCAGTGTTGGACTGGCCCACCAGAGTACCAGAGGATCCTCCGGTGGGCCAGCAGAAGACACCTAAATTTAAAGTGTTCTGTGGTCTATTGTTGATATCCACTAGGCCCAAGGAATCCCATTTCGACAATGGCTCCACCACTGTTGGAAAGGGTAATTACAGCCCCCTTGGGACCCTCAAGTAGCTCCCGCAGTCACGATTTCTAGGGGCACCAACAATGCAGATTTTCCATATAGGGTGGAAGTGCTCTTAAATAGGCTCAGACCCAACTCCGATACCACCCCCTATAAGAGTGGTCTGCAACCTGTGACTGTCAAGTTATACAAAACTACCAGTCTCAGTATTCTAAGACAGTCCGATATACTGACAAACTGAGACTTGTAGTCCACAGGATGCACTGCCATAAACCCTACCTGCCCAGTGCTCAGCATAGCATGCATTCTCTGATAATACTTTAGATTATAAGTTTAGATATTGGATTCTTATTTTTGTTCCTGTATATATACAGTTTCTATGACTTACACATGTACAGAATAAGCAACAGTATTGTACAAGCTTTGCAACACAACTTCTGCTGGTTCATATTCTTCTAGTCCAGTGTGTACTGACACAATAAATCTATATATAATGACACACTATAGATATATATACTGTATACACACACTGCAAAATATGCATTGAGTGAGCGCTAAGGCGTCCGCTCTCGTGTTTTTACATTTACTTGATACTCAAGTGGTGCGGCCAGCAGTAGATCACTGTATTACATTAAGGGAATAATCTTGCATGCTGAAATGTGCCAGCGGGTGCAGTAATATTTACTAACTCTGTATATATCCTATTATTGTATATGCTATTGCAGATGATGTACATTTTCGCCTGATGACAGTATAACAATGTACAGAGGGTCCTGTAATGTAAAGGATTTTGTACAGTGTATAGAAATTTGGGGAAAGTATTTTCTTGTTGCTTTTAGCCACAGACGAGTATAATAAATAGGCAGGTGGGAATTGTAAGCCGGGGGAGATCAGTTTGTGCCTTTCTGTTCTTTTTCCTCTCCTCGTAACGCTCCATTTGATCACTGCCAGTGTATGTTGTTACTGGTAACATATCGTCTACCATAAGCCCTTACATCTGTCCCATATTTATGTTCATTTCTAGCGGGGATATGTGGGCTGTTTGTACAATATTGATATGTTTTGTTAAGATGCAATTCTACGGTATGTCCAGATTGTTATTAGGATAAAAAGCACTGTACTGTCAATGTAAAATCCTCTTAAAGGGGAACTTCCAAAAGATCTATATGAAAACCCCTTTAGTGTGTTTAAAAATAATACAAAAGAATCCTCCTGCATCCCCATGACAAATCTTAAAGGGATAAAAATAACACATCTGTGGGGTCTGACATCTGACCATACAGATTACACCAGGAAGCAGACAGCTCTGTTCACTGTGTAGTGTCCAGACCTGGTACGGCAGATCAGCTCCCATTCATTTGTATGGGACCTAAGCCGCAGTAACTTAGTTTCACCACTACACAGAGAATGGAGCTGTCTGCTTCCTGTTGCGATCTGTGTGTATCTGCTGCTGAGAACAATGGGGATGGCTGGTGATAGGTCACTAATATCAGATCAGTAAGGGTCTATCTTTAGGAAAGGTCATCTACAAATAGCATATGGACTCCTTCACTTCTGAGGAACCATATACACAACTGTATTTTTTTTTTACAGATCCATGTGGGGGCCATAGGACCAAGTCAAAAATATGTTTTTGTGACTCAGTCTCCTCTATAGGGTCTGTGGAACACATGAACTGCATACGATTGCTAACCATGTGCTGTCCGTTCTTTTTCCATGAGCCCACACACAACTACGGTTGTCTATGTGGGACCTATTCCTTCCTTTGAGCTGGACATGTTGAGATATGTGTGTCATGAGATGATCAGCTTTTCTAAACAACTTAATTTTGTGATACTCTGTTACGAGATGTCTATGTTATGTGTCTCTGTATGCGGCCACCTAGTGGTTGGGCTGTGAATTACAACCTGTCAAGGGCTGCTGCAATACTGATTTAGTTTCATAAGAAATTGAGGTCCTGAACCAAATTTGAGCCAAGATAAGAGTGGACACATCTGTATATCCATGGAAGTCTGCCGACTCTTCTACGAAAGATGATGCCAGGTGAAAGAAGTGTTAGGCATGTTGCATATTCCCTTCTCCACATTAAAAATGCACACTCAGCCACTTTCCTTTTGTCCTTACCTCTGCTATATCTGATAACACCTAACTTGCCAACTCTACTGGAACATCCGTGAGATTCCCAAAATAAAGATTATTCTATTGGACTCCCGCAACAGCTGGCAATTCTCCAGCCCCAGAGGAACGCACCCGCGTCCGCTCGGCTCTGTGTAATTCTATACGTGTCATGTGCCGGTCATATCACAATAATGGGCATGACCGGTATATTTTTGTGTCTGTGTTACAAAAAGGGGACATGGCCAAGTCCAAAAATTTTTCCCTCTACCTCCAAATATTAGTGAGTATAGATAACACTGGCCTGCAAGAGCACAGGGACACGAAGTGTTGTCATGGGGACACAGGCACAGAAGCTTCTATTATTTTAACTTTATATGGCACACAAGCAAGACCGCCCTAAAGGGGCTCCAGTATAGATCTTTCATTCTCCATTACACTATGTACAAAGTGTCAGCTCTGGGATTATAGCAGTATTTCTAAGTAAGATTCCCTTGATCCTTGGTCGTATCTGGGCCACCTTAAATATTATAAACAGAAATCTATGTAATTCTACTTTTGCGTATATAGAGAATTAGCAATAGTCCGCCTCTGTGGCTCCATGCACTGAACCATTGGTAGACCTTGGTAGGGCCTTGGAGTCCACTGTGGATTATATGGGAGTCTTACTTAGTACAAGACCTATGGGGAGTTCATGTATCAATCTGCCTAATGCAGTGACTAATAGACCTGTGCCATATGGATAACAATTCCCAAAAGTAAGGGGAACCGGGCTCCATACTACGACTTTATATAATTTCTATGAATTATATCAACGCATTCAGTAAATGATACACCACGTGCAAAGAATAGAATGCATGGTGGGCACCATCGATACATGACCCCCATTGCTACCTTCCCAGAGCGCTGCCACAGACAGCAACATGGTTTCCTTTTTCGGTATTGTAGTTTACTTGTGCGGTTCAATCATGTAATGTATGCAAAGCACGCTGATACTCGCAACTTTATTTGACATGTGACAGCGGCGAGATGCAAAATGGTGGTGGTCACATGATGATGTTGCTATCTGAGGCCTTACTGTGCATTATGAATAATGAATTTCATCCCTGTGCCTTGTAAATCTGACTCTTAGTAGTGCAAACGTCACGGACTTGAAGAGGTTCCTCACCTAAGCCGCAAGAGATGGAGAATGTCCTGTCAAGACTTAAGTTCAGTGGTAATTTTAGATTGATCTCAAGATCTGTGAGACAGACTGGTTACTAGGGAAGTACTGCCTAACAACCACATTGCCTAGGAGCCTAGTCATAAGGGCTAATGGTATGTTGTCAGGGTGGTGGGTAATGACGGCTCACATTGCCCTGGCCAGAATAGTTAGAAACAGCCTTTGAATATGGTTGCTATGCAGTCTATCCCTAGCAACCAGTCTGTCCAGGCTAAATTGACACTAGGCCAGGAAAGAAGGGTGAAAGCAGTTTAGTCAGTCCCTATCTTAGGATGCATTATCCATCAGATTTTGGGTAGAGAACCTCTTTAAGCCTCTTTAACTGCTATATAGAGGTTATTTCTAGAATGTTAAAGGAAAAGAAGGAGAAGTGGGACTGGAAATTGTGCCAAGTCTCCCAAAATGTATGAATCATATGTTGGTCATACAAAGCCAAAATTTACAGTCTCATACGATTAGGAGGAGGATATTCGAGTAAGATTATGAGCAGAGAACTCAGGCAAAAGGATCTTAGAGCAAGTCAAGTGATATCTTTCCAGGCATGTTTCTGTCCACTTGTCAACCCAAAGAGGTCAAGACCAGGCAAATCTATAACAAAGTCGTAGATGGCAGCCATATTTAGATTTGATCTGCATATTTTCTAGAAACAGCGCCACTCTAGTCTCTGGGTTGTGTCTGGAATTGCAGCTCACTTTAATTCAAGTGGTCTATATACATTACATAGATGTCAGCAAATCCTAACAATGTAATGGGGCAGTGCCAGGTTTGCATTTGTAGGAATTCTGCATGTCTTATGCTTCGTTCCATTCCGATGATTTTAGAACAGGTCTTATCCTGCACCATGTCATCAGAACAGAATGGATTCGAAGTCGACATGGAGGCGAGTGCATTATGGAAGGTACTCAGATGACATTCAGATGTCACTCCAAGTGTCATCTGAGTATAGGCCACTGAAAATTCGGACAGCACACTCAGTCGAGTGTACAATCTTAGGGTTGTACCAAGTGAGGGAACATTCACACTACTCTGTGAGCAATAGACATTAACAGCAACAGAGTGACGGATGAAGATAGAGCATCCTCTGCCTGGCGACCGTTCCTGTTCATGATGGAGCTTTCTTCCATTCTATGGCTGTGAATGTCCATTGCTCTCCTCCTATGACAGACGAGGACAATGGACATTATTACAGTAGTGTGAACTTATGCTATATAAAGAGAAGTTGTAAGATTCTTAGTAACCTGTAGGAGAATGGTTTTATATGGTATATGACTTGTACATATAAGAACACAGCATAAGCCTCAACCAACATAAGTCACTGTCTATAGGACTGTAAAGCACAACACAAGCAGAATGACCTATGACATGACTGTAGTGATATCTCATCCGTGTCTTGTCCTCTTACCATTTCTCTTCACTCATTTCTACCTCTTAATTTCTAAACCAAAACCTGTGTAAATACGAAAGTAGAAAGGAAGTTAAGAAGTCGCCATGTGGACAGCCACTAGAAAATGTGGCAGTTCATGGCGCAAGAATTCAGCATTATCCAAATCTACACTAAAAAAGTGCCCAGTGTAAAGTAAAACTCCACCTTTATGCTTAACTTTTTAACATCACGTTGTCTTTAGGTCCAGCGTTCTGTGCTAATTCATCTCTTAATGTATATTTATAGTGATCAAAGCTATATTTTTAGGATATAGAGGTCTGGATCTCATGCTTTAGAGTTAAAGGGGTTTTCTGGGCTTTATCCTTAACATAGGTCATCATTTAAAGATCTGTGGAATGGGGGTGGCACACCTGGGACCTTCGCAGATCAGCTGTTTGAAGGGACAGTGGTCCCTGTGCACTGCTTCCACATCATGTTCATCGGCCACATGACCTGTTCGCAGCTCAGTCCCATTCACGTAAATGGGCTCAGCTGCAATACTAAAAACAGACACTATACAAATGTCATCCATTGATAAGCCTGGAAATCCACAAAATTCTCATCTGCAGTCACCTGTAGGGGGAGCTTTCTAAATACAGATTTATTATTGAGCTCAATGTATAAACAGTATGCAGTTAGCTCATTAGCTCCCTCCATTGGTGGCTGCAGGAAGGTATAATTATGTCATTTAACTCTGTGTAAGCAGGAGATTTGGAGCTCTGTATCCAAATTTTTTATTTTTTTTTTAACGGCTATAAAAGTGTTATAAGGAATTTGGAAACTTGATGCCTCCTAAAACCGAAAAGTCTTAAAAGGCGATGGTTTATGCAAAGGAAAAAAAAAATATGGATGCTACATGTGAGATAACTCACACTGAAATGTTTTATATATCTGTAGTTCTTCTGTCATGGTGGACGGCGCGGTGGCGCTGTCTCCCAGAGTCATACTATGCATTTTGGTCATTTTTGTTTTATTTTGGTGGTAATAAAGCTGTATGCATTAACCTGTTTTTTGCCATTATGAAATGTGACCTCAGTAAGTCTATTGCTGAATACAATCCATATGTAAAGTATCTAATAATGTTTATGAATGTATGCCTTAAAGGGGTAGAGTACTGGGGAAACACACAATGTGTTTAGACCGGCCATTGGAGGTGCCAATTAAAAGGTTATCTAGGATTATTGCACCACTCTTGTACATAGGCTTTGTCTGGTACTGCAACTCATCCACATTCACTTGAATACAAATTACCTGCAATACCAAGCACAGCCTATGGACAAAAGTGGTGCTATTTCTGGGCAAATAAAGACATTTTGTCTAATCCCAGGCAACCCTGTATTGCATATACTGTATTGTGTCTCTGCTGCCACCTGTCTGCAGCAGGTAGCTGCTGGTAGTGGAGTATACAGAATATATGTACTGCCATTATCAAATACAGCAGATGAAAATGTTCTCTAAATTTCACGACACGTTTCTAATTGAGAGGTGTCAAATATTCCAAGCCTCCTGGTAAAGTTAACAGGATGTGCGCAGGAAGAAGTACGTGCCATATACTGCTCATTATTATGTAAGGCTCCATGCCTACTTCAGATGGGCAATGTAATGCAGATATAACAATTGTAAATCATCTGCATGGCACGTGGATATATATGCAACATACTGCACATCCCCTTTATGTGAGGAAGTAGATGGTATGGGGGAAAGGCACAGCTATGCCTGCTGATATGAGCAAAGGTTAGCAATATATGGATCTATAGACTGTGGGATTTTCTGGGAATTCCAATTTAAAAAATCAGTTTACGTACCTTATCAATTCCCATGTGGTCTGCTTGGTCCCCCCACTTGATCCCTTTAATTCATGAGTTCGCCTTAGTGCCTAACTCCAATGAAATGTAAACCCAAGCCTAAGAGTAGCAACTCCACTGCGGGAGAAGGGTAGACAGGATGTGACACTATTACATATTTTTGACAATTCTACCTTTATTTCTCAGTTTGTGGATCACCTTATGCAGAGGCTTAACTTGAAGCTCCCTTGCCCCATTGCAAAATATGAAACGAGGACCCCACTTACCATGTGTTATTTATAATACTGCTTATAACATAGAAAGGCCTATAGGGCCCCTGAGGCTCCAGGACCTGGTATTGATTGTTACCTCTGCACCCCTTATAGCTACGCCCCTGCCATTATTGTATTCTGCAGGTTGTACTATCCAAAATTTATTAGGTTAACTAGCAACCACCTGTCTGGGTGACAACTGGTAGTGTACATGTATCTAGTGCTATACAACAGACTGCCTCTCCATGTGGCACAGACCTGTTTTAGGACCTTCTTACAATAGAGGCAAAGAGAAGATTTAGTTATACAGAGCCAAATTTAAAGCAGGTACCACCATTAGTGGCTTGTAGACATCTCTTGTGGCACTTTATCTCCCATGTTATAATCCAGTGACTTGGGTCTTCCCTTCCCTGACACATTTGCCATCAGAAGACCTTTCTGAAATCGGCATGTTTGACCAAAAATAATCTAATCTATGTCCTTTCACTCAACTGTATGCTACCAGTACCCTTGGGAGTTAAAAGTGCAGGGTCCTCAATTGGGAACCCCTATCTATTCCCCAGAGCAGAGGCTTTAAAGAGCATCTCTCACTCTGGAGGACTCAACAAGTCCATGCATTACACACATAGCCTATCAATTTCAATGTCAACTCTGTAATGCCTCATTTTCCCTGCGGAGGCACTGCTGGGGAATTGAACATGCTGTTAGATTTCCCCACAGATTACAATTCTGCTGCTGGAGTCACCTGTGGGCGACCTTTGTGAAAAATAAAAATAAAAAACGGATTACCACATAATTCAGTCTATGGCAATATACAGGATGGAAGCTACCTATATATTTTTACAGAATATTTTTGCTAAATAGGTATGGGGGAAGAAAGTATTTGCAAATTCTATTTCTGAACAAATCCTGAGTAATGCTTGATAGGGATATATTTTGCTGCCGGGAACTTGCACTGGGAATATTGTGTACTTTTCTGTATAGGTTCATGTTTGCATGTTGGAGCATATTGTGTTTTTGGCCACCGCGGCTGCTTGTCTTCACAGTACCTGCATAGGACAGAGTACTCCTAAAAATGGCTGTGGATCAGTAGAACTACAATTTTTTTTTTTTTAGCCTTTGGTTCTCAGTGTAGTCTTGTTTGGAAGCCCATGAATGCGCTTGTGTACACAGCAATAAGGACCCTATTCATGGGAGGTTGTCATGAATGTGCTGCAGTCAGGGCGATGGTATGAGTGGTCGCTCTCTGACTATTTATTCCTTAGCGAATACCTATGTTAATAGGTATAGCCCGCTGTCCAGGCCCTCACTCCTATATATCACCACCAGGGTGAACCAGTTCCAAAGAAAGCATTTGATGGTCATAAGTAAGCAACTGCTGCACTAATACCTGCATGTACTGCATCATGCATTGCTTGGCTAGTAGTAACCATCTGGTCCAGATGATGACAATAGTATTACAATTTTTAAGATTTTTTAAGATTTCTGCAAATTATACCTCACTGTCACTAACATATCAGAAAATAGGCAAGCAATAATCCAGCAGGGACTGTCTATTCAAGGGGTTGTCCCATCCAGGTAGCCACCTTTCAGCCCTGGCAATCTGCTGCCACACATTCCCTACAGTGGCCACTGCTGGTGTACTATAGTATTACATGGCGCACAATCATTGAATGGATGACCATGTAATATATAGCTGGGCCTAGTCTTTCAGAGAGGGCGATACTCTTTGCAGTGACCCTCTGCTGTGGCTCATAGAGGAGGGGGCTCTATGATGTCCATAGAAACAGTCCCTTTCATTTTTATAGCTTTATATGATATGAAATATTGTATTCATTTGTATTAAAACATTCAAGAAATATTTCTTAAAGGAACACTCCACTATGGGCATTTCAGCAACATTTGGCAGTATTAATCTATATATAATAGAGTAGCCTTGAGGATTTTTTGTATTGGTTTTAGTTTTTTCCTTTGGTCCCTACTAAGGCCGAATTTAGGATTATCCTGGTTTCTTATTACAAAAGTGATGTGCATTCCAGGAGGGGTTAATTTTATTAGGAAATTGGTATAGTGGGTGCATACATTGCAGGTGTACAAAAGACTTGGTGCCTGCGGGAAATAAATGCCCCCCTGCCAAATAAAGATGGCTTTTATAATGTATTTAGATCCTAAACAGTGTGATACATCAGTAAGTAATGGGTGGGGAATTGTGGAAGTGGGGTCCTAGCTGTGACAAGTGGGCTCAGAGGGCAGTTATTTCACACCTGACTACAACATGTGGATATACTGTTGTCTGTTTCCAAGGGCGACCAGTAGAATTTTGAAAATTAGGATCTGAATGGAGAAAAGACATGACATAACTGTAAATAAGAGCAAGATCATTAAAGTGCATTACAGTGAAACCTCTGAAATGACCAAAAGTGGGATAATCTAAGATAAAATGGTCAGTATGCAATGGTCAATATATGATGGAACTAAAAATATATCATATGAAATTTGGGCTACAGGAGGTGGTCTTCTCAAAGAGGTGTTCATTTGGAGATGTTTCACTGCATTGGCAAAGATTCTCAATATTTGAGGTAGATGACTGTTTTTAAGAGTGGGGGTACCCTTTAATGCTGCTAAGCATGGCCCGATCCCATGATTGAGCTATGTACATGATGGATGACAAGCTGAAAAACTAAATATCACAGTGTAGCATAATTTTTATGAAATCTTCACATCCTACACTTGTATATTGGATATGGCATAACATTATGATTGGTGGGATGCCTGCCAAGATCTAGAGCAAAGGGACTGCAACAGGTCTCCACTGCAGTGTATGGAGGTGTTAAAGTTTCCTACAGCAGGTGACCTGGAGCATAGCTGTGAAGGGGCCCTTGTATTCTGAATATTATTTGGCTCCCCATCTATCAGCAATATACATCCACTTAATATGGTGGGAAAACCCTTCTAAGAATCCTTTAGGCACCTAGGGGTACTGTGTGAAGAGGCAGCTGTCTCATCTACTGTCAATGTTGGCATGACATTTTGCATATGGTCAGCTCTAGTTAGTTCTTTTTGCAACATCCCATTATCTATTAAAGTTAGGGGGCGCTCCTTGTAACAAAATAACATAGGATGGCAGTATTATATCTTTGAGACATCAGTCACCGATCTGTCTCTGTCTGTCACAATAGTACATCAGCTTCTATATACGTCAAGAGCACAGTTGTCGCACTACTACTTGTGAAGCACCACATCATGCTGCCCTATTCGAGTAGCATGCCTTTCTAATACACTTACTGCTACAATGGTGCACTACGCAAAAAGTATGGTGCTCTGCGGCATAATACTTAACTAAAGTAGTGTGCCGACTGTTCTGTTGGCGCCAGCTACATCTGTACAATATGTATTCATCGTAAAGCGGTGCACATACAGCAGCTAGTAGCTAAAACCTTACAGTAAATGTGACTTGTGCTATTAGGCCAGGGCTACCTGGCGACTTTGGCCACGACCAAAGATCACCATGTCACCTTGCGACTCCTTCACTAATGTAAGTGAATTGAGTCACATTGCGACTCCGAGAGTGCTGCAATGGCAATGTATGGTTGCAAAATGATTGAGCTCTGCTGGATTTCATCGCAACTAGAAGGTGCAGTCTCAGGCCCCTGAATGACACTCCATTTACTTACATTAGTGAAGGAGTCACAGAGCGACAAAGTCAAAGCCAGTCACTGCGTAGTCCTAGCCTGATAGTTTCTTTTCCATAACTCCAGTAGGCCTCCCTGTTTACAGAGCACTTATCAACTGTGCTCAGCGGGGGCAGCCATTTTTATGGTGGTATTCAGATGAGCCAAGGTCTCTGAATATTTTGAGTAAACCAGTAATAGAGTCATGCCTCAGTGAAGACATCGTGGCATGTCCTGAATGATAATTCAGCCCACACCTAGGAAATGTGAAAAGTTTACAACCAATGCCAAAAGAATTCATAGTGCCTGCTCCATTTTATAGCATTACTGCCGCCTCGCTCCCCTGAGGACCGTCATTGGGATTCTTGCCTATATTCCCTCTGCTTTATGTTCTCGGTCATTATCTATATATAAAGTGTATCTGATTTTGTTAATTGATAACCCATAGATTGCCTTTACTGGGTAAGAAGAATTGATCCTTTCATCATCTCTGGCTGTGTAAGGGTAATGTGTGACCCAGATGGCCGATGTTACTGTGAATATCCAACTAGCTGCAAAGTTTTCTTTTTTTTTTTTTTTTTTGTCGCATAATTTTCATTGTTTTATTTTCTATATCAATCATGACATGTATTCTGCTGATGTAAATAATGTTTCAATAAATCATCAAAACTAAAGTCGTCTTATGGGTTTTATTTAATCATTTTAGCAGTATTTACCCAGACTGGAAAATCTATTATTTTGAAAAAATAATCCCAAGACACAGGAAACCAAAGCAGAACTGATGGGATAAGTATATTGTTTGTTTTCAACCCAAATATATAGGTTTTTGAAACAAACAAACAAAAAAACATTTTGTCACAAAGGTTTTAGATTTGAAATAAAATGGTGATTAATTTCTTAAAGGGGTTTTCCAAAGAAAAATGTATTCCCTATCTATAGCGGTGGTTGGGTAGGGCATACAATGCTCCATTCATTTCAATGGGAGTGCCGGAGTTAACTCAGCGCTGTACTTAAGCTATCTCCGGCACTCCCATTGAAATGAATGGAGTGGTGAGCATGCTGCCCGACCACCATCCCATTCAGAACTGGGACAGAAGTCTCCTGTTCTCCAGATCATTGTGGGACTAAGCGGTTGGCCCCCACTGACCTGTAAGTTATGGATAAGGGATAATCCCTAGTGGTCAGAGCCCTGTTTTTCTCATACAAAGCTTCAGATCCCCTGCATTATGTAAACTAATAGTAAAGGCGAATATAAAACAAAAAAAAAAAAAACTTATAGAAAAATGGCCCTTTCTCCACTTATCAGGCTCTATTCCTAATCCTCTACTCCTTACACTACCTTAATTTCTCTCTCCCAAGGTGGATTTGCAGCTTGCACTGGTATCACATTACATTTGTCCATAAAAGCCTATGCAGATAGGAAAGGAATGAACAGGAAAAGGGAAGAAGCTGCAGAGACACTCACGCAAGCTGCCCATAGAGGTCTAAGAAGGGGAGGAAAAAAAGAGTAGCAGAGACACACAGACCTGCTGCTGCAGCTACTATTGAGTTATCTGTCTCACCCCAAGTCCTTCATTCAGATCAATACTGCTCAGTACTTCTCTGTAGTGTCCAATATGTTGATGCTTCTGAGTAGGTAAGAGAGAGGATTATGGAGAATCTCCTATTCCCTCCATGTTCTACCCATGGGAGACATGGTAGCAGTCTTCTTCCACTAGCTCTAGGATAAGTGCGAATCAGAAATGGAGCCTGCAGAGGGAGAATACAGAGAGAGTATCCCCTACGGTGAACAGCATAGCGGGGAAAAAAAAATCAAAATGGCCAAATAGCTGTTTTTTCAACTTTTTGCCTCCTATAAAAATTGTAATAAAAAGTGATCAGACCTTCCCCAAAATGGTATGAATAAAAACGCCATCTTGTCCCACATGAAAAGATTCCATACCCAGCTCCATACACATAAATATAAAAAAGTTACAGGTGTCACAATATGGCTACACGAACATTTTTTTCTATTTTGCAAAGTTTTTAATTTTTTAAAAGGTATCAAAACATTACAAATACCACATAAATTTGGTATCGCTGCGATTGTACTGACCCACAGAATGTCATTTTTACCACATAGTGAATGCCGTAAAAATTAAACCCATAAGAAATTGGCGTAATTTGCGTTTTTTTTCCAACTCCATCTCATTCTGAATTTTTTTCCAGCTTCCCAGTACATTGCACAGCATATTGAATGGCTCCATTACAAAGTACAATTTGTCCCACAAACAATAAGCCATCATGTGAGTCTGTGAACTGAAAAATGAAAAAGGTATGGCTCTTGGAATGGGGGGGAGGGAAAAATGGAAATGCAAAAACGAAAATTGGCTGTGGCATGAATGGGATAAAACTCTTCATTCCTACTACACCAATTAATACAGATGGAAATTCCTCTGGATACTTCCTGCGATCCACTTAGTTTCAATGATAAGAATGGACTAGTCAGTAAATAGTAAATATAGTCTTGTTGAAAACAACACAACTTTATTAAAGTAACACTCCGATAAATCTGATACATCTGTGTTATGCCTAGAACATGGCCTGAGGGTGTGAATCATGACATAGGTATTCAAAGAACACCAAAGAGTGAATCCTTGTGCCATGTTCCACCCCTCAGGCTCTGTACTATACAAAACGCCATGGGGGAAATTTATTAAGACATTTCCGGTCTTAATTTCTCTGTTAGCATGAGATGCTGTTGAAGTATGAAGAGGCTCCAGCAGTGCGGGAGGTCCCATGAGCCAGGAATAAAATGTACACCAGACATGAACTGCCACAGATTTCAGATACATGTTACACTAATTCTTTGGTGCAATTATAGAAAACGTTTTGAGCCGAGGTGTCCCTGGCCTGCCTTGATCTTCACCTCATTCAGCCTACTGTAAAAAGTGGCAAACAGGACACAGAATCAACAATGTCGCATAATCGGCACAAAAAAGGGCCGTTCTCCAAAGATGCACCACAGCTACACCATACCTGTACCTTGCACTCTGATGTCTGTCGACGCAGCCTATCCAGTCATGTTCTGTGCCTCAGTCGCTGGAAACCCTGTGCCCCACATGACTGCCAAGGCCAATCAGGGGCGGCAATGGTCACTAGAGAGGGCATCAGTCCCATCTCCAGTGACCACTGATTGGCCTCGGTGGTCACGTGGCGTGCAGGTCTTCCGAGACAGTCTCCTAGGAGCCCTGACAGTGTTCTACACACACTGTTTTATAGATAGGTTCCTAGGGGCCCTGACAGTGTTCTACACTATGTTTTATAGATAGGTTCCTTGGAGCCCTGACAGTGTTCTACACTGTGTCTTATAGATAGGTTCCTAGGAGCCCTGACAGTGTTCTACACTATGTTTTATAGATAGGTTCCTAGGAGCCCTGACCATGTTCTACACTATGTTTTATAGATAGGTTCCTAGGAGCCCTGACAGTGTTCTACACTGTGTCTTATAGATAGGTTCCTAGGAGCCCTGACAGTGTTCTACACTATGTTTTATAGATAGGTTCCTAGAAGGCCTGACAGTGTTCTACACTATGTTTTATAGATAGGTTCCTAGGAGCCCTGACAGTATTTAACACTATGTTTTATAGATAAGTTCCTAGGAGCCCTTAGAGTGTTCTACACTATGTTTTATAGTTAGGTCCTAGGAGCCCTGAGTGTTCTACACTATGTTTTATAGATAGGTTCCTAGGAGCCCTGACAGTGTTCTACACTGTGTCTTATAGATAGGTTCCTAGGAGCCCTGACAGTGTTCTACACTATGTTTTATAGATAGGTTCCTAGGAGCCCTGACATTGTTCTACACAATGTTTTATAGATATGTTCCTATATTTAAGCCAATGTAAGGTGTGGTTTGTACAGAACTTGTTTGACCCTAAATGAATCTTGAACCTGAGCCACTCAAACCCGAAACAAATCCTGGCTCCATTTCCTGTCTAAACCAAGTACTCCCAAAGTAGTGATCTCTTATAACAGTTATATAATGGTCCCTTCAGTGCCTCCACTTGTGATAAAAACAACCCCCACAACATAATGGCCCCCACTTTAACAGTGACATGTGTAACATTATAGCCCCAACAATGCCCCAAAGTGTAACATAATGACCCCCATATGTCAGTGGCGTAACCAGGAATGGCTGGGCCCCAAGGCGAACATTTGACATGGGCCCGCCCCCCGCCGGACCACCCCTCCACCCCCCCCTTCCCAAAACCGCATTCCTGCGCACACTATTATGTGCCATAGTGGCCCCTGCACACAGTATTATGCCCCATAGTGGCCCCTGCACACACTATTATGCCCCATAGTGGCCCCTGCACACACTATTATGCTCCATAGTGGCCCCTGCACACAGTATTATGCCCCATAGTGGCCCCTGCACCCAGTATTATGCCCTATAGTGGCCCCTGCACACAGTATTATGTCCCATAGTGGCTCCTTCACATAGTATTATCATAGCTCCCAACCATCCCGCATCTGGCGGGACAGTCCCGATTTTACACTGCTGTCCTGAAGTGTTTTGCTGTTAAACTTTATTAGAGTAGGGTAAAGGCTAAATGGTAGATGGCTAAAGGACCTTTGAGGACGTCATGAACATGTGATCAGACTCTTGTGTGGGCGGAGCTATTCTGGATACTTCAGGACACACACAGAAAGCTGGGAACAGAGAGTGATCGAAGATAAGTAGGAGAGAAGAGAGCATGTGTAAGCAAGAGGGGGGAACTGGGGGCAGATGTAGGGGGCAGTTAAACTGAACGCAGATGTAGGGGGAAGTTAAACTGAAGGCAGATGAAAGGGGCAATTAAAATGGTGGCAAATAAAGGGGACATTAAATTGGTGGTAGATGGAGGGGGCAATTAAACTGGGGCAGATGAAGGGGGAACATTAAATTGGTGGCAGATAAAGGGGAACATTAAGATGGTGGCAAATAAAGGGGGAAATTAAACTGAGGGCAGATGAAGGGGGCATTAAGCTGGTGGCAGATAAAGGGGACATTAAATTGGTGGTAGATGGAGGGGGCAATTAAACTGGGGCAGATGAAGGGGGAACATTAAATTGGTGGCAGATAAAGGGGAACATTAAGATGGTGGCAAATAAAGGGCAGATGAAGGGGGCATTAAGCTGGTGGCAGATGAAGGGGGACATTAAATTGGTGGCAGATGAAGGGGGACATTAAGATGGTGGCAGATGAAGGGGGACGTGAAGCTGGTGGCAGATGGAGGGGGGACATTAAACTGAGGGGGCAGATGGAGGGTGACATTAAACTGTGTGGGGTAGCTGGAGGGGGACATGTCACCCTCCAGCTGCCCCATAGCTTAATGTCACCCTCCAGCTGCCCCATAGTTTAATGTCCCCCTCCAGCTGCCCTAGTTTAATGTCCCCCTCTAGTTTCTGCCAGTTTAAACTGGGGCACGAGGAGAGGGACTTAGTACTGTGGGGAAATTGGAGGGGACCATTATAATGTGGGGGCATATAATGTTAGGGTGACTGTAGGAGCATTATACTGTGTGGGGGCACATGGAAAAATAGATGAGAATGGGCGGAATCAACATAGAAGTGGGCGCCGCATATTTTGTCCCTCTTTCTGTCCTTTGAAAGTTGGGAGGTATGGTATTATGTCCCATTGTGGACCACCCATGAACAATTATTATACTCTGGGGTCTTTTTAGACCCCAGAGTATAATGATTGGAGACCCAGGTGAGGATAGAAACATAAAAAAAGAATGCTACTTACCTGTTCCTCGCTCCGGTCCACTCCCTGCTACTTCGGCCTACTTCAATGTTGAATCAAGCCGGCGTCACGTGATGCGGGCCAGCGTCGCGACGCAAAATGACGTTGTCTGACGTCTGGGACGTCACCAAACAGGCCCGAAGCCTGGAGAAGCGTAGGAGAGGAAAGTACATTGTTTTTATATGTTCCCTCACCTCCCCTGGGCCTCCGATTATTATACTACGAGGCCTTACCTACCGATCCCCGCTACTGCTCACAGCTGCCTCCGGAAAAGGGGAAGCGCAGGCGTCCGTGAGCAGGACACCGGGGATCAGTAAGTATATAGGGCCCGTTACCTGCTGGGGTTACTCCAGCAGGTAACGGCCTATTAAAAAAAAAAGCATCGGGGGCCCGCGGGGCCCCGTAATGTCTCGGGCTCTGTGGCAGGCGCTACTGCTGCTACCCCGGTAGTTACGCCTCTGCCATATGTAACATAATGGCCTTCACAGTGTTCCCACGCCCAGTGATGTTGTAATATATTCTGCACTGCATGCAAGTCCCACTTGCCCAGTACAAATCATCCTTACTTTAGAATCCCAGTGAGAGCTTACATCAGTGGTGATGGAGGCGCTCATTGCTGTTATTGGCACCCTGGGAGCAACTGGTGAGCTGAATTTCTTGCCTCCTCTTTGCTCTGGGGCTGTGATGTCATTACAATTACTTGGTGCCTGAGCAGAGCGGAAGTGGGGAGCAGAGTGGTGAGTGATGAATGTAGCATCACGACTCTCTCCTGGGGTGCCAATAACTGCAATGAGCGTCTCCATCAGTGCTGATGGACAGGGGTGTAACTAAAGACTTCTATTTACACCTGTTGGCTATGTCTCATCTGTACATTTTAGCAGCAGTTACATTTCCCTTTCCTTCTCTATCTGGATCTTTATGTAGACTGTTGGGGACTCTTACATAGTAATCTTGTCCCCTTGTGACACATCATCTACCCTAGAATCCCTCCTTGACTATATGCTGCTGACCAACTGATATTTTTTGCTATGAAATAGTTACTTTTCTCCTTTTCCACCATTGGAAGGCTGTATATTATAAATATCCTCCCTCCAGCTCCCCAGAGTGCAGGGGTCATAAACTGAGATGGACAGACTGCCAGCCATCAAAAGTAAGCAGAAAAGAGATCAAAAAAGTTTATCTATCCCTAGTGTGAGAAGGATGAGGCCCATTGGTTGGGCCTATTGGCAGATGTGACCACTGCAGCCACTATATTTACTGCCATGGCTCATTGCGCCTCTAAAGTAAGGATGGTGCCTGTCCTGTGCAGCACGAGAGGGACAACACTTGTGGTTTGCAAGGAATACTCCGCTGTCAAGATTTCCTACAATAGGCACGTCTGGCGATTTTAATGCATTTTATTGGGTTCAGAGGTCATGCTGCATAGCAACAAAATAATTGAAATAATTCACAGTTCTAATGTAAATGGATATTTAATGCAAACATCTAACACCTTTATTGGTGGCTTATTAGTGCACAGTAACGTATCTGTAATCACACCAGGGAAGGATGGCGGTAATATATTCCCTTGGAGACAGCAATGTGGATGGATGTTATAGAGGCCACACTTAAATTTAGCTTTTGTTCAATAACCACTGCAATTTAGAAATAAAACCTGCAGCTCCCGGCTGAGCACCGTAACTAAAAGCAGTACGATAAACCGGCATGAACCAGCTTTTGTCCCGCTACGGTTGCCCGTGGCTACAGACAGAATGATGTAAGACAAATTTACATGCTGACTATTAGGTGCTGATGAAAGATCCAGCCGAGCAGTTGCTTAGTGATTCACAATAGAGTCGGCGCAGACCGGGTAAGTGTAAGGTTACCACATAACAGCTGTGCAGGCCCTTGTTCTACTTCACTTGGAGCTCAGTCATGCATCCCCAGGATTTTCCAGAGGTTAGCGATACTTTCAGAGGGACCTAGGAAGACATGGACGTCTGATTTAGATCCACACACACACATATATATATACCAGTGAAAGATGAGCGGTTATGTGTCGTAAACGCTGTGGTTTGGCCGCGGCAAAAAAACGCAGTTTTACAGTCTAGCGAATCCCATACACATATTGCAGAAAAATACGCACAGCGGAAATGCTGTGATTTCCAAGACCGTTGCTGACCGCCATTATCCCCTGCTGATCAGCTGTTTGAAGCAGCTGTGGTGCTAGGGTGGATTCTGCTTCTACTTCCCAAACCTGTGATGTCATGTTCATATGTTCATCCATCATATGGTATCTTGGCATCTCAGTCTTATTCATGTGAAAGGGGCTGAGGTGCAATGCCAAGCACAACAGCTATACAAGGTGTGGTGCTTGGTAAGCAGTGAAGAGGCTGCAGTGCTTGTCTGAATGCTGGGTGTCAGACCCTCAGATCTGATATTGATGACCTATTGTAAGGATAGGAGTCCCGGAAACCTCTTTAAGGCCGGGGAGAGAGCCACTGCTGCCCTAATACTGAGCTGAGACAGTGACTGCTTAGACCACTGGGAGACCATGACCGTGTCCTCTGAGACATGTACATAATGCTTGTGGCTGACATCTGCTGTGCCTGTCTTCTTCTTTTAACCATACTTGAGTGGGGAAGCCAGTCATACCATTCACAGGCTCAAAAATACTAGCAAGGTCAGACCCTCTTACAAACTTTAACTTAACATTTATTGCCTTACATGCCATGATGTAGCACACTTTACAATAAACACTTAGAGTGAGGCTCCTGTTTTGTTTTGTTTTTTACTCATATTGTTTGAAAGACCACCCCTCAATAGTAATAGTTGTCTACTTATAGTGTCTTTCCTTATCTTGCCTTCAACTTCTTCAGTAAGTCACATGATCACATTGTGACCTTTCTTTCTATCATAGGTTGCTGTACAAACAGGAGGTTTCTCTCTGCTGCCTGCAAATAATACTGAGTACTACTACCATGCGACCACAGATTCATCACAGTCCTGTCCCCTATTCATCTGCCCAATTTCTTCTGTCATAATAGCTCTCTGCTCCTCCTCTGCCTCTCACATAATCTGCTCCCTATGGCTCCCCTCTCTCACATACTGCCCATAGTCCTATCCCCTCTCACAGTCAGGTGTCCATTACATTCTCCAGTGTTACCAGCACCAATTGTTGCAGTTTTAAAGGACCTATGATGACATGTTTCTCACATTCTAAGGTCCTGGAAGGTCTATTTTAGTATTAGGGTGGGTTCACACCTGCGCTTCAGTCCGTCCGTTGCCAATCCGAGTGAAAATCTCGGCGAACGGGATTGGCATGGGATACAGACAGGTCAGCGACGCATTGGTTAAAAACCCATTCATTTGAATGGGTTTTTAAAGCAATGTGCGGGTGTGCACTTACACCCTCTGCGCTGCGAATCCTTTTTTTTTTGTCGGAAACAAAGTCGGACATGCAGGACTTCGTGTCCGACGAAAAAAAACACCCTAAAGTGTCTTGCAGAAACAGGAAATAGACATGGCTACAGGTACTTGACATGGGTACAAGTACTAGACATGGGTACAGGTACTAGACATGGGTGATAGCAGCAATATCATATTTTAAACCACTTCAGTGACTATCTTGTATAGTTAAAAAAGCTGGAGTTACACTTAAACACATAATGTGCTATGGAAACTGTCAAGTTAAAGCTTCTTGAATCATGGCCTGTAACACCTTAGATGTAAAGTTAAAGTTTATGATTATGTGGCAGGTTTTTCCATAAAATTCTGAATGTTATCTGCAGAAAACTGCAGGGCCTAGGAGACCTTAGTTTTTATTAATTATGTAGATGTTTTATATTACTTTTTCATCCTCTGCAGCCTTAGGTTCTATGTTTAAAAATTAAGAACTACGTCCATTTCTGCATAAAGTCATCTTTAGTGCTCTCCATTGCAGTAGGACTTTTACCTTTAATTGAACACCATCAGCATGTTGTAAGGACTCCATTATGTGTTTTACAAGTTCTAGAAATATATGGAAAAAGGAGTTTATTAAATGTACTGTGCAATAAATATTAATATAAACAGGTTTCCTATGAGAGACTGGGGCTCAACCAAAATACTAGGAAAGTGCTGTGCCACTACATCGCCTGTTGACCTTGTTAGGATTTTTCCCAGTGGCCTTATGGATCATACAGTGGTCAACAGATGACCATGCAGCCCCCAGAACAAGATAACACTAACAGGAGACAAATGGCATGCTACTTTCTTTTCTGCCATTTAGAAGTCATCTGGAGGCGCAGTGACTGGACCCACCCTCTTCTTAGACATTAAAGGGATTATCCACCTTGGGATCTACCCTCCAGGCTGGATCCTTTTATTACTCACTGATATCAAATATGGTCTCTCATGGGCACAACATATGACATCAGTGCATATAAATGGTAAGAGCTAGAGATGGGTGAACCTCATAATATTTTTTTCAACAAATATTCGTGAGGTTCAGCCCTCTGGTTCGCTTCAGGCCAAACTTGTTTGGGTAGAACTGGAAGTACTATTATACTCTGGGGTCTCCTCAGATCCCAGATTATAATAAGCGGAGGCCTAGGGTAGGTGAGGAAAAATAACAAACATTAATCATCAACTTGTCTCATCTCTCTTCTGGGCTCTGACTGATATCACATACCTTGGGGTCACCCATGAAGCTTGTGATTGGGCCTCGTCAGTTTCCCTGGGGTGCGTGACATCAGCCGGCGGCTGGAAGAGGCCTGAAAAGGACACTGAAAGACCGCTGGACGCCCAGGAGAGGTGAGGCAAGGTGAATATAAGTGTTTGTTATTTTCCCTCAACTCCCCAAGCCCTCCACTTATTATACTCTGGTGTCTTAGGAGACCCCAGAGTATAATGGAGTTTCATGGGTGATAAACCCCAAAAGTTTCATGTACGGGCAATGTGTTGGGTGAACCTCCTGAGATGCGTCTCAAAATATTTGCCTGGTGGTTTCTTTCGGACTAAACAAATCTGAACCAGAACTGCTATTATTATACTCAGGGGTCTCTTCAGACCCCAGAATATAATTAGTGGACGCCCAGGGATGGTGAGCAAACATAAAAAAACAGAGCTACTCACCTCCCCTGGGATCGGTGACCCGTGACCGCTGAGACCCAATCACAGTCATCAGCGATCTGTGATGTTGTTCAGGAAGGCGGAAGAGGCCTAAAGAGGACAAAAACCCACGCCAGGAGAACCATGGGTCTCTGTTTAATCATACTCTGGAGACTGAAGACACCCCATAGTATAATAATAGCAGTTCCAGTTCGGACGTGTTTGGTCCGAATGAAACTGCAGGTAGAAACAGAAACTGTAATAATCGAACCGAAACAACCAACATGCACAAAATCACTGTCCATGGTCATCTGATTTATGATGCTGTGAGCTTCAGAACTACCATATGTCTACTGTGCTGTACATATTGCTGTGAGTACAGGAAGGTAACATATTTTTATCATTGAACATGCCGGTACACTTTTGTTCTTACCTGAAAATTCTTGTAGCTGACAGTCCTGAACTTCAAACAACAATTCATCATGAATCTGTGCAATAAGTCTGGGAGAAATTGATAAGAAGTCAGCAGTGCAGCTATGTTTTCCTTCACTCAGTGAAGAATCAAATAATAATACATTATTAACAATCTAATAGAAAAGCACAGCAGCAGGCACGACCATGTGGTTGGCGGCTGCATAGGGACCACAACATGACCAGCGTGTATTGTCTTAACTTAACAGGATATTATGAAAATATGTTCAAAGCAGACAAACCTGTAAACTTAAAGCATACTTGCAGTTTCACTTTACTTTTCAGGGGAAGCAGTTTTCCCCTCTTCAGGCTCCATCTGCAGTTTTCAGTTCTCCCTGAGCTGGAGGCAGGAGACTAGCTGCTATACACGGTTCACAGTAAGTACAGGAGAATCTGTTCTATAACTATATCTCTCTCACTCAGAAACAGTCCCAAGACCATACAGGACATATATAGAAAAGTACTGACCTGTACTGATGTTAAGATGTAGTGATTAAGTGCTTTGGTTGTCATAGAAAGCTCCTATTTGGCTCCAGTGTTAGACTCAAGCTTGCTATACACATTAGATACAGAGGGGAAAAAAAAGTATTTAGTCAGCCACCATTTGTGCAAATTCTCCCACTTAAAAAGATGAGGCCGGCCTGTAATTGTCATCATAGGTAGACCTCAACTATGAGAGACAAAATGAGAAAACATATCTAGAAAATCACATTGTCTGATTTTAAAAGAATTTATTTGCAAATTATGGTGGAAAATAAGTATTTGGTCACCTACAAACAAGCAAGATTTCTGGCTCTCACAGACCTGTAACTTCTTCTTTAAGAGGCTCCTCTGTCCTCCACTCATTACCTGTAGTAATGGCTCCTGTTTGACATTGGTATCAGTATAAAAGACACCTGTCCACAACCTCAAACAGTCACACTCCAAACTCCACTATGGTGAAGACCAAAGAGCTGTGGAAGGACACCAGAAACAAAATTGTAGACCTGCACCAGGCTGGGAAGACTGAATCTGCAATAGGCAAGCAGCTTGGTGTGAAGAAATCAACTGTGGGAGCAATAATTAGAAAATGGAAGACATACAAGACCCCTGATAATCTCCCTCCATCAGGGGCTCCACACAAGATCTCACCCTGTGGGGTCAAAATGATCACAAGAACGGTGAGCAAAAATCCCAGAACCACACGGGGGGACCTAGTGAGTGACCTGCAGAAAGCTGGGACTAACGTAACAAAGCCTACCGTCAGTAACACACTACGCCGCCAGGGACTCAGATCCTGCAGTGCCAGACGTGTCCCCCTGCTTAAGCCAGTACATATCCGGGCCCGTCTGAAGTTTGCTAGAGAGCATTTGGATGTTCCAGAAGAGTACTGGGAGAATGTCATATGGTCAGATGAAACCAAAGTAGAACTGTTTGGTAGAAACATAACTCGTCGTGTTTGGAGGAGAGTGAATGCTGAGTTGCATCCAAAGAACACCATACCTACTGTGAAGCATGGGGGTGGCAACATCATGTTTTGGGGCTGTTTCTCTGCAAAGGGACCAGGACGACTGATCCGTGTACAGAAACAATGAATGGGGCCATGTATCATGAGATTTTGAGTGCAAACCTCCTTCCATCAGCAAGGGCATTGAAGATGAAACGTGGCTGGGTCTTTCAGCATGACAATGATCCCAAGCACACCGCCAGGGCAACGAAGGAGCGGCTTCGTAAGAAGCATTTCAAGGTCCTGGAGTGGCCTAGCCAGTCTCCAGATCTCAACCCCATAGAAAACCTTTGGAGGGAGTTGAAAGCCCGTTTTGCCCAGCAACAGCCCCAAAACATCCCTGCTCTAGAGGAGATCTGCATGGAGGAATGGGCCAACATACCAGCAACAGTGTGTGCCAACCTTGTGAAGACTTACAGAAAACGTTTGACCTCTGTCATTGCCAACAAAGGATATATAACAAAGTATTGAGATGAACTTTTGTTATTGACCAAATACTTATTTTCCACCACAATTTACAAATAAATTCTTTAAAAAATCAGACAATGTGATTTTCTAGATATGTTTTCTCATTTTGTCTCTCATAGTTGAGGTCTACCTATGATGACAATTACAGGCCGGCCTCATCTTTTTAAGTGGGAGAACTTGCACAATTGGTGGCTGACTAAATACTTTTTTTCCCCACTGTAGTTGTAATGTAGGCAGCCAATCAATGATGGAATCAACAATCCCACAATCAACCTTAACAACTAAACTGCCCAGTTGGGGGGTAGTTTAGTTATGAGTCTGCACAAGATGGCTGATGACTGGATCCCCGTACTATACTGTACAGTGCAATGACCTGGAAGCAGATAACTCTGGACACTGTATAGTGGATGAATAGTGTTACTGCAGCTCAGCTTGATGACAAATCCAAAAATATTTATCCCATATGGTGAATACCGTAGCCGGAAAAAAAAATCATAATGGCAAAACCGCCATTTTTCAGCCACTTTGCCTTCCCAAAAAATAATAAAATATGAAAAAAGATTGAATAAAATGTGATCTGTCAAGACAATCTCTGAAATGGTATAAAAAAAGACTCCTTACGCATCTCTGAACACAGAACATTAAAAGTTACTTGTGTCAGAATATGGCAAATTAAAGTTTACAATTTTTGTAAAGGTATTAAAACCTAACAAAAACTATACATATTCATACTTGCAAACATTCATGAAGCAGCACCCTGGGGAATGACACGCACAGGGAAAGTTCTTGGATGAGGCCATGTCCCCTTTTAGACATGGTCATGCCCCTATGGACATGGTCATGTCCACTTGCTTGTTTGTGGACACAAAAACCTCAGATGTTTGTGTTTTCAGATGTGATCAGCACAAGTACCCAAGTAACATATAAGAAGACGGGCGTGGGAGATTTGTCTGCTCTTTCGGGAGTCCAGGAGGTCACCCCTTTTTCAGGATCTTCCCAGATATTTAGGGGAGAGTTAGTAACTATAAATACATTTGATATCGCTGTGATCACGTAAACCTGCAGAATATAGGTAATGTGTCATTTTTGCAGCACAGTAAACACTGTAAAACAAAACCCATAAGAAAACAGTGCAAATGCAGTTTTTTTGTAATTCCACTTGATTTTGAATTCTTTTACAGTCTCTTGGTACATTGTATAGAATATTAAATGTACAAAAATGTAAAAATGCACAAAAAATAAGCCCTCATTTGGCTTTGTGAATGGAAAAATAAAATACATTATGGCTTTTGAAAGATGGGGAGTAAAAAACGAAAATACAAAAGCAAACAATAGCTGCAGGGAGAAGGGGTTAAAAACTGCAAAACATAAAAAACTCCATATATATTCATCCATTTATCTGTAAAGTAGAACACTCCTGGAGACAGCGGTATAAATCAGGGATGAAAGGATTCACGTGTAGGTATAGTCTTCAAGTGACTATGATAAAACCACTACTCATCATGAAAAGCATGTGTACTGAGGTCATGCAATACATGGGAGACACTCATACTCTACTTCAAGGGTCATTCAAGTCTTCTACCTTTTTCTGACGTCTTCCTGAGCTACAGTTTATAGTTGCCTGAATCTACCTACATAGAGGTGTAACTTTAAGCTTCTGGGTCCAAATGCAAAATCTATAACAAGGACCCCCACCTGCTATTTGCCATTTATAATACTGGTGTCTTCTTATGTAGCAGAAGGGCATTTGGGCCCCCCTCAGGCACCAGAGGCAAGTGCAAAAGTTACCTCTGCATTAACCCTTTTCTATTGACAAGCCCCCTGTTATGGCCTATGGACACTACAGGAGGGCCAATGGCCTGCTAGGACAGCTGGGGACATAACACAGTCCCCCAGTCCTGCCAAGGCTATATTTTTAATTAGGACTTACCTAATATTACTTATGCATATTTGGTATTATTTAAATCGTACTAACCCATAGAATAAGGGCACATAATAAAAGGCACATTATTAATCCTGCATCCAAAAAACAATATGTAACCCCAAAATGGTACCTTTGAAAAATACAACTCATCGTGGAATAAACAAGCCCTCATACACCTAGGCTGACAGAAACTTAAAAAGTTATGACTCTCTTAATACAGCACAAAAACAAAAAAAAATGGCAGTCCTTCATGCCAAAATAAGCTCAGGCTAGGTTCACATCTGCATTCGAGGACCGTTTGGAAATTCCTTCCCCAATTCCGCTTGAAAAATGCAGAGAGAAAAGTCCTGCAAGTATAGTTCTTCATATTTTTCGGGCAGAAACCTGGCAGACCGCATTATAGTCTATGAGGTCCGTGGGTAACGGCTTTTTAAGTGGATTGGGTTTCCATTTTTCAGAAAGAAGAAGAACAGAAACCCTAACGCAGGGGTGAACCAAGCGTCAGTCCGGGTTTGTCCCATGAACAGCATTTATGTCATATCCATGGGATAGGGGACAGGATCTGAGCATTAGGGGCCCAGATCAATAATAGTTGCCTTTGACAATGGTGTAGTGGTCAAGCATGCCCAATAATACCCATTCACACAGGGGTCCCTTATTGTAGTAACTAGAGGGGGTTCTTCAGTGGGACCCACAGCAATCAAAAACTTATCCCCTATCCACAGGATAGGGGACAAGTGTTTGTGATAAAATCCCTTTAAAGGGGTATTTCCATGAACATAATCATATTTATATTTGTAGATAAAGCAAAGTTAAATATTTTTTTCAAATGTAAGTAGCTAAAAATTCTGCAGAGTTTTAAAGATTTTCTCTAACTATGTTAGTGGTGACATATATTGTCTTGATTGGTTGCCAATGGATACGACCACGTATGCAGAAACTTTCTATGGTCTGGAACTTGTCAGGAGCTCAGCCATGATTTTCTTATTGTAGCTAGTTTATCAGGCAGGCACACTACATATATCAGAAGATATCCCGGCCACAATAAGGCAAATCATGGCTGATTTTCTGACCTTAGAAAGTTCTTGCATTCATGGTCGTATCCACTGGCAACCTATGAAGACAACAACTTGTGACCACAAGATATTTAGAGAAAATCTTTAAAACTCTACAAAATGTTTAATTACTTATATTTGCAAAAATGTTTCACTTTTAATTAACTACAAATTTAAAAATGGTTATGTTCGTGGGAATACCCCTTTAAGTGGCTCCTTGAATGTTAGTTATATCAAAGGTCACCCAACTTTCGTAGTATCAGATATAACTGAGACCTTTTAGACTTGATGAAATATGATGTATACTTACTGGTATTTTTTATGGTTGGAGTAAATGAATATTAAACACCAGAATTCAGGATGTCAGGAACATATTTCTGCCTCCATATAAATAAATGACAGCGCATTCTTTGTATTTATCACTCCTAAACTGGTCATGTTCTCCTAAATCTGATCTCTCTGCTGTGTAAATGACTCGCACTAGTTACATGTACGGATTTCAATAGCTAACCGGAAATAATAAAACTGTAGGTAAAATACGAGAACCTGATTTGCATTTATATTACCGTCTACTAACCTCGCGGTTAAGTGGGCAGACGATGTGACTGACGCAGAAATTTTAATCATCGCCAGTTTGCACAAGTCAGCAGCAGAACCTGGAACATAAACTCGTATTAAACACGATTCAGAAGAGAACAGAGAAACCAAATGTGGGATTACTATACAAAGAAATGCATTTATGTCATTACACCGCATAATCCGCTGCCTCTGGGTTACCATTTTCTATGTACTCATTGTATAATGAACAGTTATATAACTGCCATATACGGTACTTTGTTTTTCAATTCATCATCATACTTGCTTGCTGTCAGTGAATGGAAACATTGTTGTTTGCATTCAGAGGCTTACGATTTGTATAGAGCCAGTGATAAAACACCAAGGCCCTTCATTAACACATCCTTTCCTACACAATTATACATAAAACCTTGCCTATAGGCAGGGGTGTAGTTATAGGGGTTCAGGGGTAGGCCCTGTAGCTTAAGGAGGCCCAAAGATCTCTCTGCTACATAAAGTCGACAGGTCCTTTCTTGCGCTCCACATTCACCCTGACCGCAGCCAGACTAAATGCGGGTGGCATTCAGTTCAATGGCAGTGCTAGAGATAGCCAAAGTATGGCATTTGGCTATTTGGTGATCCACTGAAGTGAATGGGAGAGCTGACAGTCACCAGTGTCACCCACTTTTAGTCTGGCTGCGGTCAGGTTGAATGTGGAGCGCAATGTAAATGGATGTAAATGGCTGATCAGCAGTGGTCCAGTATGTCAGACCCCCACACTATTATTGATGTGGGTACCCGCTTTATAGTGAACAGTGGCTGTGGGGAGAAGCAGCCAATCAGAAGCATCCTGATTGGGCTCTAACTACTCTAGTCCCGGCCAGGGCCCTCCTCATTGGCTACCATTCCCTACACACTCTGCTTATTATACCCACAACATAGACAGTCGAGCGCTGAGACCATTTCTCCAGTCTTCCTGCCCCCTACACCCCTACACTTTGCTAATACAAACGGTAATTCAAAGCAAGTCAATTTTCCCATTAGTAACTCCCCTCCAGGACTGTAGGAAAATTGTCTTGCTTGAAACTGGTCTGTGGTACAAGAAAGGTCGGGGTCGGCTCCCCTAGTATAAAGATGACCATATCATCACCCATAAGACTCAAGTAAACCATAAGACTCTCCGTAGGAACAGTCAACCATCTAAGGCTTTGTTCACATCTACTGTGCCCTGGTTATTTCCATTGTTGTACTCCGTCATAGAAGCAGAACAACGACAATAACAGAAGTCCTGGATCCCTGTCATGATGGACTCTAAAAAAGCTAGATGGGCCCTGTTGCCTATAATAGGGTTTATTGCAGCTCCCGGCGTAGATGTGGACACAACCTAATGTGTATGAAATGCTCAGTCCATGTTTGTTTGGGGAGAAATTATTGGGCATGATGAACTTTAATGTGCACAATCCTTTGTTCTCAAGAGAGATAAGCCACCATTAGAGGTGTCTGGCAGAGGCTTTCTTCCCTCTCTCTGCAATGGAAACACTTGCATGTTCTGCTGAACCGAGTGTGCATGTGTATGGGGAGTTCATTAGGAATAGTTGAATGGTCAGTGAACGTACAGGGCCAGCTTTTCTTGATTTCATGAGCATTGTGCACACTTTAAAGCTAATATACTGCACATCATCACTTGTGACATTTCAGCAGTGCTGTTTGGTCATCTGCTCAAAGAGTAATAAAGTCCGTACAGAAGTTTTCTAGTTTCATATTACATGTAATTAATATATAAAGAAAAGTTCTGCAAAACCGCAACTTCCTCATAAGCTAATATATACCATTTTGAAGACATCTTGTTGCCAGTGGATGATAATCTTGTTTGCATCCACAGGCCGAACACCTGTCCCGATCGTGTGCTGCTCACACAACTGCAGGGCTTGTTACAGTGTCACGACCTTGTAGCATGCATCTGTGTCAATCCTTGCCTTTTGTCTGTAGTGAGTAAGCCCTGTTATTTACCTTGGATAACAAAATTGACAGCCTGCCTTTCTGCCTGGGCCCTCAATCCATAGTTCCTTGAATTGATATGAGGGAGAGGCCGTCTGCGTCCCATAAGCGAAACCACAAATCCTACAAAACAGAACAAAAATAAATATGTGTTAAAACAACAAAGAACAAAGTCAGCACCTAATATAAGTGACCCTTATAGATAGAGATGCTATTATCAGCTGATGTATATGGGTTACTACTGGGTTCTCCCCACTTTAGAACCACGGATCAGATGTAGTTGTAGTTTCTCTGTAAATCTCCTTAGTCCCTAATGTAAAGTAATACTGAATATAATGGAGAGGTAGGGTGATGTGCAGCTGCAGCTTCTCTCTTTGTGTTTGTGAAAGGGGAGATGGAGCAGAAGAGACATCTGACTGGTTCAGAGTGCTAAAGCGTAACACCAAGAAGAACAAACATATTAGGTATCAACAGGTATCCACAGTCCACACTATCCAAAAATAATGTTATTTATTCCATACGTAACCACATTAATGAGTTTTGGCCATAAAACGGTACCAATAAAAACTACAACTTGTCCCACAAAAAAAGAGCCCTCACATAGCTCAACAAAATTTTTTTTTTTAAATTATGGATGTCAGAACACGGTGACCCCCCCACTCACCATAGCATACAGTTTATTTTCAGAAAATGGTGTATAATTCAGTAGTAGTGGTAAAACATAATAACCAATATAAATATGGTATAGCTGTAATTGTAATTGACACGGCGGATAAAGTTGCAGAGTCATTTTTAATACATAGTGAATGCCATAAAAAAAAAAAAAAAAAGGACAGAATTGTAGGTTTTGTAAAAGAACCAATAGATTTTTATTGGTGTGATGCATCGCCGACGCATTAGCATCAGTGAAAAAAAAGCACAAACACGCTGTCATTTTTGTTTCACGGATGTCTGAATAAGTCAAATGAAATTAATGGATACGTATAACATCCATTAAAAATGTGGATGGCATATATATGCGAAATGCAAATGTGTGAATAAGATCGCGGAATCCAAGGGGTTGCTATTGCAGCCATGAGGCCGGACTGCCTATGCACAGTTCCTATAGGGAACCTATGTGCGATGCTCTGCAATACTATGTATTGCAGTACATTGCACTGGGGATCTGAGCTTGCAGGTTCAAGTCCCCTTGTGGGACATGTAAAATTCAAAAAACAAACAAATAAAAAGTTTTAAAAACCCACCTTTACATTAACACATAATGCAACCAAGAAAAAAAAATCCCAAAGATGTTAGATATCCCCATGTGTGTATAAGTCTCCAGTATCCAAAAGAGCGTTATTTATCCTGTATGGTGAACACCATAAAAAAAAATATATATACACCGCAATGTGCAAATTAACATATTTTGGTTACTTCACTTTCCACAAAAAAGAGCAATAAAAAGTGCTGAAAAAGTCATACACACCAAACATTGGTACCAATAAAAAGTACAACTTGTCCCAGAAATAAAGTGCCCTGACATAAATCTTTCAACAGTGCATTAAAAAAAGAGGACCTTTCAAGTCCTCATGTATATGCGGTTTTATATACCACTAGAAAGCTTTTCTGGTATGTGCCCCGGGGCTGGAGATATCGGGGGTCATAGTTTCACTGTTCACCGTCAGAAGGGCGTTCCTGACAGTCTAGCTGTGCTGTGAGGAACGCCCTCCCTGACAGTTCTCGTCCATAGACTTGTATTGGGGGGCGGGGGCGGGGGGGAGTTCCTCACATCTCAGCTGTAAGCAACGCCCCCCAGTACAGGGCTATGGAGGAATACTGTCAGGGAGGGCGTTCCTCACAGCGCAGCTAGACTGTCAGGAACGCCCTTCTGACGGTGAACCGTGAAACTATGATCCCCAATATCTCCAGCCCCGGGGCACATACCGGGAAAGCCGGCAGTACGCTGAATTCACATAAAACAGCATATACATGAGCACGTGAAAGGTCCTCTTTAAAGGCATCAGAATACGGTGACCCCAGGAAAATCCTTCATTTTCAAAAAATGACGTTTTATTTATAAAAGCAGTAATGGTAATGACCCACCGGGTCAAAACAAAATCCAAAATTATGATAGAATTTTTAATTTTTTTTTTTTTAACATGGACCCCCAAAATACGTTAATAAAAGTAATCAAAACATTATATGGACCCCAAAATGATGCCAAATAAAAGTACAACTTGTCACACAAAGAGTAAGCCCTCACATAGTGAAGACAACCATATTCCTGCTGTTATCCTGGTACTACTTTTATCATTCATTTTAACATTTATTGTTCCTTTAAAGCATACCTCCAGTTATGGAACCACTTGTCATAAATGAATAGTGTAAGAAATATAAGAAACTTTATATTCCTAATATTCCTTCTAGACTTATTAGACTGAGTTACTTTTTACATATTAGTCTATGATGAGTAATGATGGGTGCGGGAGAGGAGGCTGCTGGAAAAGACACACAAATAACTGTAGCTGCTAAATCCTGCTGCCGCATGAGTCTGGGAGCTCTTTTAACACTGCCATGTTTCAAGATAAGACTATACCTCTGCACAGAATGAAGTAATAAATCAATTAACAGCCTCCTACTCCTCCCGCCCCTCTCCATAGAAGTCTGTGTGTGATTTGAATACAGACAGACTCTATATAAATAAACAGCTTGAGTGAAGATTAGGAGGAGAGGGGCAGCGTAATAAGTGGAGAAGGAAACAGATTTCTTTAATAAGATATATTACAAAGTTTCTTATATTCACCTGTACTATTCCTTTATGACAAGTGGTAGTATAATTGGAGGAAATTTTACTCTTAGGGCTTATTCACGCTTGAATTCTATGTGTATTTACATGTCCATTTTTTACAGCCGTCAAAAAAAAAAATGATATGCATTATCTTTGTCTGTGAAAATGGGCATAGATAGTGACATGTGGACAGACCCATTGAAAATCATGGGTTCTATAATGGCCATGTGACATCGTGTGTGACATTGCATGGCCATTATTCACTGGCAAGTAAATAAAGGCCGTCTGTGCACTAGGTCAGTGAAAAACATCATGGCCGTGTGCATAAGGCCTAAGTCCCAGTTACCTTTGTAAAGATAGGACTGCATGGCCACATCATCATGTCATGTTTAATAACTGAGCGGTAGTATTTTTGATGGTTTGATCACTTTATTACTTAGGCAGTAAATGAATATTTTATACACCGGCCATCTGAGAACATACTAACATAACCTCTGGGTTATTAAAATAAACAGATATCTGCGGAGTTCCTGTTATTGCCTCCCGCTTTTCATTTACTCCCTGTTTTACTTACCCCTGTGGCTTTCACAGAAACCCATTCCGTACGCCGCGGCCAAGCTTTTCCTGGAAATAGCTGTGTGTTTTCACGGCGTATGCTTATATTTTCCAATAAACTCGTTTGCCTTGTGATTTGTTTGCATTAGAAATGAGGTTTTATTATGATAGTCTGGTACTGACGGTGTCATGTACCAAGGACTCCACATGTTAGCTACACAGCACGATTTATAGATTGTATTACATTACCACCATTACATAGCACAGGATTCAATTACATCATGCAAATCTGATACAAATCCATAGTGGCTCAGGCCAATGAAAAGATAATAATCAGAATATCCTATGGCGAAACGTATAGTTATTCCATACTGCCTGTAAAACAGCATTTCAGACAGACCGGTTGCTAAAGGATACATTAAAGCATTTAATATGGGCTTCTCAGGAAGCAATCTCAAACTACTTATGTCTTAAAGGAACTGTCCGACTCTCAACACCATTTTTGTTTAGTTAGGTCTGTGATGATTCCTTTCTCAGTATATCCTTACAGGGTTCACGGCTACAGCTACAGAGTTCCAAATCTCCTACAATGATACATATAACGCTAGGTTCACACTAGTATTGCCTCTCCCTTGTTCTGGTCCATCAGAGGACCAGACCAACGGGAAGATGGACTGCCAAATTAGCGGTAACACACGGAGTCTGACGGACATGGTAAAATTCTCAGTGGTCATGTTCTCAATAGGTAGGACATTTATGCCATAGTCAATGTATTTTGAACACAAAGCTCCAAGTTATTTCTATAAATTTACATTGATATAATTTATATTGTGAGTGACAGGGAAAGTAGTGGAGGATCAGTACATTTCCCTAAGATTCCTCTCATATGGGTATTGTGTCTTACTCAGCTTTCCCTGGATTGGATCTAAGTATTCTTAGCAAAGCTTAGTTAGGAGAAACCATGTGTGAAGAAGAACATGTCTATGACAGTGTGACTGAGGCCTGCTGCTACTGCTGCTGGTTGTTTTTGGTACTTGGATGAGAACGAGTTTCTTGCCTATTGACCGGAGTGGTTGGTAGCATAGCACTCATATAGCTGGCGAAAACTTATGTTACTTACTGCTCTGTCTAGCAGGAGTTATAGGAAGCTATAGTTTTTATTTTTGTTGTTTGTACTGCAAAATAAACAAATTGTAGTCAAAATGGTAGCCAAATATAAAATTTAAAGGGGCTGTCCACTTTCAGACCAATATTGAGAGACAAATGTTATTGTTTGTATAATAAAAAGTTTACAGTTTTCCAATATTCTTTCTGTATGAAATACTTACGGTTTTCTAGATCTCTGCTTGCTGTCATTCATGCTGCTTACTCCTAGTGGATAAAAATCAGTCCATGATCATGTGATATACAGTCCATGGTCATGTGATGGGCACACAGGTGCACAGTTCGTTACCATGTAGATGTCTGATTCCTGCATGGTGACTGTAACGAGCTGTGCACCTGTGTGTCCATCAAAATGACCATGGACTGTATATCACATGACCATGGACCTAATTTTATCCACTGAAAGTAAGCAGAATGAATGACAGCAAGCAGAGATCTAGAAACCCGTGAGGAATTAATACAGAAAGTATATTGGAAAATTGTACAACGTTTTATTATACAAACAATAACATTTGTCTCTCAATATGGGTCTGAAAGTGGACAACCCCTTTAACTTTAAATTCTGTTATAAGGCTTTATTTTTCTACATGTAGGCAGGGTCTGTTGGGATTGTGTCCGTCTAGAGCCACGATTCCAAAGTTAAGAGCTGAGGGTTTAGCTAGGGTGTAATAGGGTGAGTGGCAGTTCTTATCACCTACCTCCTATCCTCAATACCCTCTCCCTAAGGTTTTTACTGATACTACTTACCCACTCCAAGACCTTATCCTCCTTCTGCAGATTGTGGGATGGTATTAGCCTATAGACATTTCTGCCATCTGCGAGCACGGTAAGACCATATGGGTTATACATTTACTCTGGCCACTGTGCCATAGCAGACTTTACTTGTTCCCTGCGACAATTTGGTTATTTGTACAGTATGTGTGACATAGGTCTCCTGCATTGTTTGAGCTTTATTTTGTTGGTTAAATAACTCTGTTTTAGCATTATAACAGTATTAAGTTAACTTTTATATTTGACCATCATTTGGACTACAACATGTTTATATAGGTGTGTATTTTTCTCATTCTATATATTTTTTAGATGGATTCTATGCAAAATAAACACAGAAAAAACCCTGTTCACACTGAACTCCCGTGCCTCTGACTGCATTTGGACACATTTTGCCTACAGCTGCAGAGCAAATCCTCCATAATATTTCTAGAATTATATATATTGTATGTGTGTTTGTGTTATATATAGATATATATACTGTATAGATATACAGTACAGACCAAAAGTTTGGACACACCTTCTCATTCCAAGAGTTTTCTGTATTTTCATGACTATAAAAATTGTAGATTCACACTGAAGGCATCAAAACTATGAATGAACACATGTGGAATTATATACTTAACAAAAAAGTGTGAAACAACTGAAAATATGTCTTATATTCTAGGTTCTTCAAAGTAGCCACCTTTTGCTTTGATTACTGCTTTGCACACTCTTGGCATTCTCTTGATGAGCTTCAAGAGGTAGTCACCTGAAATGGTTTTCACTTCACAGGTGTGCCCTGTCAGGTTTAATAAGTGGGATTTCTTGCCTTATAAATGGGGTTGGGACCATCAGTTGTGTTGTTCAGAAGTCAGGTGGATACACAGCTGATAGTCCTACTGAATGGAGTGTTAGAATTTGTATTATGGCAAGAAAAAAATCAGCTAAGTAAAGGAAAACGAGTGGGTATCATTACTTTAAGAAATGAAGGTCAGTCAATCCTAAAAATTGGGAAAACTTTGAAAGTGTCCTCAAGTGCAGTGGCCAAAACCATCAAGCGCTACAAAGAAACTGGCTCACATGAGGACAGCCCCAGGAAAGGAAGACCAAGAGTCACCTCTGCTGCGGAGGATAAGTTCATCCGAGTCACCAGCCTCAGAAATCGCAGGTTAACAGCAGCTCAGATTAGAGACCAGGTCAATGCCACACAGAGTTCTAGCAGCAGACACATCTCTACAACAACTGTTAAGAGGAGACTGTGTGCAGCAGGCCTTCATGGTAAAATAGCTGCTAGGAAACCACTGCTAAGGACAGGCAACAAGCAGAAGAGACTTGTTTGGGCTAAAGAACACAAGGAATGGACATTAGACCTGTGGAAATCTGTGCTTTGGTCTGATGAGTCCAAATTTGAGATCTTTGGTTCCAACCACCATGTCTTTGTGCGACGCAGAAAAGGTGAACGAATGGACTCATGCCTGGTTCCCACCGTGAGGCATGGAGGAGGAGGTGTGATGGTGTGGGGGTGCTTTGCTGGTGACACTGTTGGGGATTTATTCAAAATTGAAGGAATACTGAACCAGCATGGTTACCACAGCATCTTGCAGCGGCATGCTATTCCATCCGGTTTACGTTTAGTTGGACCATCATTTATTTTTCAACAGGACAATGACCCCAAACACACCTCCAGACTGTGTAAGGGCTATTTGACCAAGAAGGAGAGTGATGGGGTGCTACGCCAGATGACCTGGCCTCCACAGTCACCAGACCTGAACCCAATCCAGATGGTTTGGGGTGAGCTGGACTGCAGAGTGAAGGCAAAAGGGCCAACAAGTGCTAAGCATCTCTGGGAACTCCTTAAAGACCATTTCAGGTGACTACTTCTTGAAGCTCATCAAGAGAATGCCAAGAGCGTGCAAAGCAGTAATCAAAGCAAAAGGTGGCTACTTTGAAGAACCTAGAATATAAGACATATTTTTAGTTGTTTCACACTTTTTTGTTAAGTATATAATTCCACATGTGTTAATTCATAGTTTTGATGCCTTCAGTGTGAATCTACAATTTTTATAGTCATGAAAATACAGAAAACTCTTGGAATGAGAAGGTGTGTCCAAACTTTTGGTCTGTACTGTATATAGATATATATATATATATATATATATAAAATAATTTAGTGGAAACAGATCTATATCTTAGCTTGATGTCCTCTGTGTTCTGTGTTGGTGGCTACAAGAACAGTAAATAATGTATATAGTGAATATACTTTCCCTCAATGTGTTTCTGCTTCTTAGTTCTCTCTATGAAGGATGTATGTAACCACGAGTAATACAATAGATCTGTAGAGGTATAGGATTTATACTGTTTTAATTGGAGATTAGACCAACTGTGCATTTATGTGGATTAAAACTCATTTAATATTTTACAGGGATTTACCAAAATGACAACCAATTATTCTACTCTACAAAGCTGCCTGTCATTCCTTTCTAGTGCTGTAAACCTTAAGAAGAATTGTATAATTACTCAAGCTTACCTGAGAGCCTTGTCACATACATGGCCATGATGTCTGAGAAGCTGCACAGGGCATTCCATGTAAGGGGATGGAATAGTCACAGTTGTCAACAGTTCTGAAATTTAAGCAACAATCCCTGCAACTCTGGCTTATCCTGGCCCAAAAGGGAGGAGGTGTGCAAATCCTGACCAAAATTATATTATCCAAGACAACTGACTGTTCCTGGGACATAACTTAAATCCCCCAATTTTTTAATAAAAAATTACTATGTATGGATGATGTTCTCTTATGTTACAAATATTACACATGCTTTACAAAGGAGGTGTGAAATATCTGCCTAGTATCCTAAACAAAGGGATAGCTATAGGGGGTGCAGAGGTAGCAGTTGCTCCTGGACCCTGAGGGGGAGACCAAGGTTAAAGGGGTATTCCCATGAACATAACCATATCTATATTTGTAGATAATTACAAGTTAAGCATTTTTGCAAATATAAGTAGTTAAAAATTCTGCAGAGTTTTAAAGAATTTCTCTAACTTTCTTAGTGGTGACATCTGTTATCTTGATCGGTTGCCAATGGATACGACCACAAATGCAGAAACTTTCTGTTGTCTGGGACTTGTCAGGAACCCAGCCATGATTTTCTTATTGTAGCTAGTTTATCAGGCAGGGACACTACATGGATCAGAAGATATCCCGGCCACAATAAGGAAATCATGGCTGATTTACTGACTTTAGAAAAGTCTTCCATTCATGGTCGCATCCCTTGGCAACCGATCAAGACAACAACTTGTGACCACAAGATATTTAAAGAAAATCTTTAAAACTCTGCAAAATGTTTAATTACTTATATTTGCAAAAATGTTTAACTTTTAAATATCTAAAAATGGTTATGTTTATGGGAATACCCCTTTAAGGCCCCAGGTTGCGGAAATGCAGCTTTTTTTGTTGCAGATTTTGCTGCATTTTTTTGAACCAAGGTCAGTTGTGGATTGAGCACAAGGTAGAAGTATAAGAATTTTTTTTTATAAATTTCCCATTTCTATTGTAGCTGCTCTTGGTTTTGGCTCAAAATCTGGAACAAAAAAAGCTGTGTTTCCACAATGTGGGGCCTCAGCCTAAAGGTCCCTCTGCCACATAAAAAAACAAGCCATCAACATTGAAAACGCCAAGAAACAATGTGAATTACCTTTACTGTGACACTCCTGTATAACTTTCTGGGTATAATCAGACACCCTGTACTTCTGAAGAAAGCGCTCCATAAATGTATTAGCTTCAGCTGGTGTTGTACCCAGACATTCGGCAAGACGATCCTTTCCTGCAACATAAGTACAAATAAATGCAAATTGATAGATGGATAAGATATATATGGGATAAACATATTAGAGAAAAAAAAAACATGGACCGCACATCCCAGTATTATACATTGATCTTATGCTTCTCAGCAAAATCTACAAAAATGAACACAATCTTCTTAGTATACATATTGATCAAGGTGTATAAGCCCACTCGCCACTTCATGGCCACCTCGAAATACTGGCATCACACTGCAAATACCATCACCGCAGCAGAACATCACCCCTGCTACCAGGATAAGCTCCCAGAATCTGGACCACAGCTCCTCATAGGGACAGCACAACAACAATGGCGGATACCATGCAACACTGCACCATGTGAACAGATCTCAAAAAGTTCACCTTACCAAATGGCCTCAGTCAGAAGACTGAGAACCAGTAGAAGGTTCTCTTATGCCGAGTAGAAATACCAGGGCTGAATGGGAGAAGTGCTGGTACCAAAGCAAAAGACAAAAAATGGGGAAAACAGAATTGCTATGCAACAACATTTTAGAGAAAAAAAAAAAAAAAACACACATCAGGGGTGTTGCTGGGCTGTGCTCTCCATGTGGGCGCTGTGTTGTGGTGCTGGTTACTGCTGTGTGGCGCCGCACCCAGTTTTGTAGAAACCCTCTATATTGAGGTGGCCGTGAAGTGGCTAGTGGGCTTATACACCTTGATCAATATACTAAAAACCGCATGTTCATTTTTGTTGATTTTGCTGAGTAGTTTAGGTCAATGTATAATACTGGGATGTGTGGTCCAGGTTTCTTTTTTCTCTCTTCACAATGTTGCATACACATGGGATAGATGTAAACAGAATATATTGCATTACTTTTACAGTATGCAATGAAATTACTTTTCTATACTTGATTATATACAAATAGTATACTATAAGTCAGATGCAGTACCGAAATGTGATGTGACCTTACTTTCTGGGTCATTCTAGATTCGGTCCTTTTACTAATTTTTCCAACAATCCTCTTACCTATTCCATAGATCACAGAGTACACTACTCGCTTTGCTTGTTCTCGATCAGCCGACGTTATATTTCCATATTCCTTGTCTTTCCTGTGTAAACAAAAATAAATGTTCATGTATAATGGAGGAAAAAAGGTCAAAGTTAGGAGGCAGTAAATGATGTTACAGACATGACTGGTGTTAGAATTTACACAACAAAGGAAAGTATAATATATGCTGTAGCCATTATAAGAAATGGATGACTAATGCATTGTATTATGTCTAGTATAGGTCCTCGGGGGCAGAGCATGACACAGGGGTTCTCTATATGGTGGCCTTTAAACCCCTGTGTCATGCACCGCCCACTCAGATCCAGCTCTAGGTATAATACCGTACATTGTATCAGTGGTGTCTATAATTTTGTTTTAACATGGTTAAACCTATGAACCTATGAGGTTCAACCAACAATGTAAAGAAGATTACGTATAGGGGTCTGCATGCGATGTCCTTGTCTGTAAGCTTACATATTCATAAATGGATGCTATCTGTTTTTTGGGGGGATTATTTGGTCCTGTGCATCTGATATTGTGTTGCTCTATCCTTTCAGGCAGATCTTTTGAAGATGATTGGATTGGGAAAAAACGAAAAGGAAATGAAAGGAAAAACATTAGATGATCCTTCAGCCGTAATGGAGGCGTAATTACAGTCTTACAATTCAGGACATCTAGTATCATTGATAGCAGAGCCTGAAAACAAGACACGGTGAGGCCCTCTAATAGGGACGTCGAGAATAAAATAAAGATCGTAGAGTTCATTATACAGCAGTATACAGAGTTCAGACCCGCAACATATATAACAGGGGTAGCTTCGTGCCATCCTTTTGGGAATAACAGAATAATGGCTAGGCATTCACAGAAGCACATGCAAATAAATTTAAGACTTCTCTTAACCCCCAATTTGTTCCTATAGGACTCTCATTGAGGCTCTACAAATGAATGGAAAAACTGATGCCCTGTCCACGCATAAGACACTATGTCAGTTGAAGAGTCTCCTTGTTGGTCACATGATACAGCTGAGGACCAGAAGGGAGTGGATAACTCACAAATACAGACACTATAACCTTCTTCACTATAATTTGCAACATGTACAGTACAGTACTGTGCAAAAGTTGTAGGCCAGTGTGGAATGCTACACCGTAAGAATGCTTTCAGAAATAGAAGGGTTAACAGTTTATTTTTGTCAATTAACAAAATGAAGTGAATGACGAAAAGAGAAATGTAAATCCCATCAATATTTGGTGTGACCTTTGCCCTTTGCCTCCCATCAAGTCATCTCGGTACACTTGCAGACATCTTGTGCTTAGTTCCATCTTGGAGAACTAAGCACAGATCTTCTGTGGATGTAGGCTTGCTCCAATCCTTCATGTCATCCCAGACAGACTGGATGATGCTGAGATCAGGGCTATATCTGTGGGGGCCATATCATCACTTCCAGGACTCCTCCTCCAAAGGGCAAAGATCACACCAAATATTGATGGGATTTACATTTCTCTTTTTTTTTTCATTCACTTCATTTTGGTAATGAAGTGACAAAAATAAACAGTTAACACTTCTATTTCTGAAAGCATTCTTACTAAAACTTTTGCACAGTACTGCACCTTTCAAATGGGCTATCTGTATTCACAATAACCCCTGAGCCTCATAATAGGATGAAAGTTCCTGTTCTGTAGAGATCACTTCTCAGGAGTCTTCTCATTATCATCACGGACAGGATTACAATGACAGGTAACACCTATCTATAGATAAGCGTGCACCATCCACAACAGGTGAAGGTCACCCCCTCTCCTCCTCTCTGAACAGGTCACACAGAATGCCCACAACTCATTCTCATAGAGGTCAATGTGTCCTCTCCAGACTACAGGTTCCCGCGGGGCTTCTGTAAAGTATATCTCTGAATTCTGTGAACAAAACAGATCAGCAATTCGGGCAAAAATTGATCGCTTCTATAAATTACAGATCACAAACTCTACATAAGAGGCCCGGGAACCACGCCACCTTAAAGAGAGTCTGTGACTGCAGATGAATAGGTGAGAGACACCTTGGCTTGATATGCTGGGTTCTGGTGACAGACGCCTCTTGAGTTTGTAGTCGTTGAGTCACGTTTTCCTTCACTAAAACTGGGTGATCTCAATAGTTACCCTTAATACTGCCTATGAACTTTTTCTCCCACCCTTAGAATGTGAATTAATTCTAAGTTTCTTCTTACCGTCTTATAATCTGATCAGAAAAGCTACAATTCACCACGCTCTAGGAATCAAACACGGCTGTAGATGACTTCATTATATTTCACAGTTTGACATTTCTCTGTCTGTTTTCTCTGATTTATTACTTGTGCCGTTATCAACAATTTCCTGCTTGACATATCAGGCTGCTTCGGCATCGAGCTAAAAACATTACGTTCTACTGGATTCTTTGATCTGTACCGAACTGTTTAGGTGCAGGAGACACATACAGCCCACACAACTTCCCCCGCCCGAAAAACTGCTATAAAACTATACTACATGTGATGCTATGGGCCAAATAAAGCACAGGGGTCTCTAGGCTGTTTCCTCACATATTGTATAATGGATGGACACGGCATGAGGCGGCTCTTTACCATCTGTTTATTTGGGAGGATTTTTTGCTCCTGTGTAGCTGGTATTAGTTTACTCTCTAGGTCTTTTCTAGATGATTGGAAAAAAAAAATCAAAGGAAAAGCTTAAGACGATACTTCAGCCTTAGTTATAATCCGATTAATCTAGTATCAGTGATAGCTGCCTGAAAACAAGACCTTTAAGGTGACTCCTTTGTTTTACCCAGACTCACAATAAGAATAAGATCACCAAGATCGATTTACAGCAGTATGTGGTAAGCTCAAGAGCACTCCTAGTGGTGGCTGCAGGCAAACAGCCTTATATGTTTATGCTTAGGTAGGAGATTTAGAGATCTGTATCAAAAGAATAAATCTGAGTGTGATGAAGATATATTAAAGGGATTGTCTGCTGGAAAAAAAAATAATTAGAAACTGTTTGGCGGGAAAAAGTCTAAAATAAATACAAATTCCCAGACTGCTCCCCCCGTAAGACTATATCTGACAACACTGCTCATTTTAATTCCAGGGAGCCCAGGACAATCCCATTGTAAGGCACAATTGGGATGACTTCCTAAGCAAAATATAACAGAATTTTGAGTGCATGTTTTGTGCCAAATGTATTATGTGATATAGACATTTCTGCATCTTACTTGACATGAATGACAACAATATACCCTATAGATGTCCAATAGATTAAGGTCCCAAGATTTATTAAATGTACCCCACCTTTTTTGGTGAAGATACTATTGTATAGAATGCCAGCCAAGCGGTAAGAAAGAGAAAAGTGTCTAACATGTCCAGCAAGACGTGTCACATTTATCACACAATGTGCTGTGATACAATGTGCACAATTGTACTCTGATACATTTGGTACAGTTTTCGCATGTCTGGTCTACAGTCATGGCCAAAAGTTTTGAGAATGATACAAATATTAATTTTTACAAAGTCTACTGCTTCAGTTTTTCTAATGGCAATTTGCATATACTCCAGAATGTTATAAAGAGTGATCAGCTTAACAGCAATTACTTGCAAAGTCAATATTTGCCTAGAAAATGAACTTTATCCCCCAAAACACATTTCAACATCATTGCAGCCCTGCCTTAAAAGGACCACCTAACATCGTTTCAGTGATTGCTCCATTAACACAGGTGTGGGTGTTGATGAGGAAGGGCTGGAGATCAATCTGTCATGATTAAGTAAGAATGACCACTGGACACTTTAAAAGGAGGCTGGTGCTTGCCATCATTGTTTCTCTTCTGTTAACCATGGTTATCTCTAAAGAAACACGTGCAGACATCATTGCACTGCACAAAAATGGCCTAACTGGGAAGAGTATTGTAGCTAGAAAGATTGCACCTCAGTCAACAATCTATCGCATCATCAAGAACTTCAAGGAGAGAGGTTCCATTGGTGCCTAAAAGGCTCCAGGGCGCCCAAGAAAGACCAGCAAGCGGCAGGACCGTCTCTTAAAAGTGTTTCAGCTGCGGGATGGGGCTACCAGCGTGCAGCGCTTGCTGAGGAATGGCAGCAGGCAGGTGTGAGTGCATCTGCACGCACTGTGAGGCGGAGACTCTTGGAGCAAGGCCTGGTCTGAAGGAGGGCAGCAAAGAAGCCACTTCTCTCCAGAAAAAACATCAGGGACAGACTGATATTCTGCAAAAGGTACAGGGAGTGGACTGCTGAGGACTGGGGTAAAGTCATTTTCTCTGATGAATCCCCTTTTCGATTGTTTGGAACATCTGGAAAACAGCTTATTCGGAGAAGAAGAGGTGAGCGCTACCACCAGTCTTGTCTCATGCCAACTGTAAAGCATCCTGAAACCATTCATGTGTGGGGTTGCTTCTCAGCCAAGGGAATCGGCTCTCTCACAGTCTTGCCTAAAAACACAGCCATGAATAAAGAATGGTACCAGAATGTCCTCCAAGAGCAACTTCTCCCAACCGTCCAAGAGCAGTTTGGCGCTCAACAATGCCTTTTCCAGCATGATGGAGCACCTTGCCATAAAGCAAAGGTGATAACTAAATGGCTCAGGGAACAAAACATAGAGATTTTGGGTCCATGGCCTGGAAACTCCCCAGATCTTAATCCCATTGAGAACTTGTGGTCAATCATCAAGAGACGGGTGGACAAACAAAAACCAACAAATTCAGACAAAATTAAAGCATTGATTCAGCAAGAATGGACTGCTATCAGTCAGGATTTGGTCCAGAAGTTGATTGAGAGCATGCCAGGGAGAATTGCAGAGGTCCTGAAGAAGAAGGGTCAACACTGCAAATATTGACTTGCTGCATTAACTCATTCTAACTGTCAATATAAGCTTCTGTTACTCATAATATGAATGCAATTCTATTTCTGTATGTGATAAAAACATCTGACAAACACACATAAAAACCAGAGGGCAGCAGATCATGTGAAAATATAATATTTGTGTCATTCTCAAAACTTTTGGCCATGACTGTAGTTTTAGGAAATAGGAGCTCTCACCCTAGTGAATAGAGAAATGTATCTCACAAGAGACATACCTGCATATTCATCAGGACCATGGACAAGGCACATTGCAGTATAGCTGTATACTAACATAATAGTGGAAGAGTGAAGAAATCAGGCAATACCTTTTAGAGGCTGAGTATATTAGATAGTAAGCTTTCGCAAGTCTAGCTTCCTTCATCAGACGTGGTGTTATACAAGAACTGAAAATTACAGATTTTTTATACCCTATACACATGGTCTTCAAAGGATCTTAGAGTCCTTAAAAAAAACAACAAAATGCAATCTAACATTATACTACTACTAACATAATAATAACTGCAACCAAAGAGAATATGAGACCACTATTCTATCTGCTAGTGCTTGCAAAGTATAAAGAGAGCCTATATATATATATATATATATATATATATATACAGTACAGACCAAAAGTTTGGACACGCCTTCTCATTCCAAGAGTTTTCTGTATTTTCATGACTATAAAAATTGTAGATTCACACTGAAGGCATCAAAACTATGAATTAACACATGTGGAATTATATACTTAACAAAAAAGTGTGAAACAACTGAAAATATGTCTTATATTCTAGGATCTTCAAAGTAGCCACCTTTTGCTTTGATTACTGCTTTGCACACTCTTGGCATTCTCTTGAGGAGCTTCAAGAGGTAGTCACCTGAAATGGTTTTCACTTCACAGGTGTGCCCTGTCAGGTTTAATAAGTGGGATTTCTTGCCTTATAAATGGGGTTGGGACCATCAGTTGTGTTGTTCAGAAGTCAGGTGGATACACAGCTGATAGTCCTACTGAATGGAGTGTTAGAATTTGTATCATGGCAAGAAAAAAAGCAGCTAAGTAAAGAAAAACGAGTGGCCATCATTACTTTAAGAAATGAAGGTCAGTCAGTCTGAAAAATTGGGAAAACTTTGAAAGTGTCCCCAAGTGCAGTGGCCAAAACCATCAAGTGCTACAAAGAAACTGTCTCACATGAGGACCGCCCCAGGAAAGGAAGACCAAGAGTCACCTCTGCTGCGGAGGATAAGTTCATCCGAGTTACCAGCCTCAGAAATCGCAGGTTAACAGCAGCTCAGATTAGAGACCAGGTCAATGCCACACAGAGTTCTAGCAGCAGACACATCTCTACAACAACTGTTAAGAGGAGACTGTGTGCAGCAGGCCTTCATGGTAAAATAGCTGCTAGGAAACCACTGCTAAGGACAGGCAACAAGCAGAAGAGACTTGTTTGGGCTAAAGAACACAAGGAATGGACATTAGACCTGTGGAAATCTGTGCTTTGGTCTGATGAGTCCAAATTTGAGATCTTTGGTTCCAACCACCCTGTCTTTGTGCGACGCAGAAAAGGTGAACGAATGGACTCTACATGCCTGGTTCCCACCGTGAAGCATGGAGGAGGAGGTGTGATGGTGTGGGGGTGCTTTGCTGGTGACACTGTTGGGGATTTATTCAAAATTGAAGGAATACTGAACCAGCATGGTTACCACAGCATCTTGCAGCCGCATGCTATTCCATCCGGTTTGCGTTTAGTTGGACTATCATTTATTTTTCAACAGGACAATGACCCCAAACACACCTCCAGACTGTGTAAGGGCTATTTGACCAAGAAGGAGAGTGATGGGGTGCTACGCCAGAAGACCTGGCCTCCACAGTCACCAGACCTGAACCCAACGAGATGGTTTGGGGTGAGCTGGACCGCAGAGTGAAGGCAAAAGGGCCAACAAGTACTAAGCATCTCTGGGAACTCCTTCAAGAATGTTTGAAGACCATTTCAGGTGACTACTTCTTGAAGCTCATCAAGAGAATGCCAAGAGTGTTCAAAGCAGTAATCAAAGCAAAAGGTGGCTACTTTGAAGAACCTAGAATATAAGACATATTTTCAGTTGTTTCACACTTTTTTGTTAAGTATATAATTCCACATGTGTTAATTCATAGTTTTGATGCCTTCAGTGTGAATCTACAATTTTTATAGTCATGAAAATACAGAAAACTCTTGGAATGAGGAGGTGTGTCCACACACAATATATATATATTTCCATATGAATGCCTCATCCCCTGCTATTTTACTAATGCTGCCTAAAATCACATATTTTCTTCTTTGTGTATGAGCCATATGAGACTTTTTTGGCAGAAATAGCACCACTCGTATCCACTGGTTGTGTTTGGTATTGCAGTTTATCCCAATTCAAATAACTGATGTAATTCCAGATATAGGCCATGGGACAAAGGTGGCGCTGTTTGTAGAAAACCCCCCCCCCACAAATTCTGTTTCTTTCTAGTTTCATATAACCCTCTTAAACATACTCAACAATTTATATTTCAGATGGTATATTCCTAAATAATAAAAAAAAAAGACTATCTCTCATGACCCCTCCATACACCTGCACCTTGGACCATTAGACACTTCTGGTGGCAGTTTATCTCCATGATAACAAAAAGATCAGGCATGTTGAAATCCAAACACCCAATCCTTACCCAAAAGCAGATGTTGGGGGGGGGATTGGGAGACTTCTATATACACTAGAAAGTCGGCTACTAAAATCACTGTGTGTGGCCACCATTCCTGTCTCACAAAGAATTCTTTGACTCATCCTTTTATTCATGTGTACAATGAAGACAAATTCTTCTTACAGAAGTGGAAAATATTTTAGCAGATTATATTCTTAGATGAAAGTCATATATCACCATGTGGCCGGCAAATCTATTGTACAGGCTGCTTGTATGAGAATTGTATGAGAATCATTGGTATTTTCTATGCTATTAAGTAATTCTGTGAGGAGACAGGACAAAGAACATTTTATACATATACAGTATAATATATGTGTGTGTGTGTATATACAGTTGAAACCAGAAGTTTACATATACTATATAAAAAGACACATATTCATGTTTTTCTCACTATCAGACATGAAATCAGAATAAACCTTTCCCGTTTTAGGTCAATTAGGATTGCCAAAATTATTTATATTTGCCAAATGCCAGAATAATGAAAGAGAGAGAATTTTTAAGGCATTTTTATTACTTTCTGCAAAGTCAAAAGTTTCCATACATTTCATTAGTATTTGTTACCATTGCCCTTAAACTGTATGACTTGGGTCAGACGTTTTGGATCTCCTTCCACAAGCTTCTCACAATAGCTGGTAGGAATTTGGGCCCGTTCCTCCTGACAGAACTGGTGTAGCTGAGCCATATTTGTAGGCCGCCTTACTCGCACCTGCGTTTTCAGCTTTGCCCATAAATTTTCAATAGTATTGAGATCAGGGCTTTGTGATGGTCACTCCAAAACATTGACTTTGTTATCCTTAAGCCACCTTGTAACCAGTTTGGCAGTATTCTTCTGGTCATTGTCCATTTGGAAGACACATTTGCGCCCAAGCTTTAACTTCCTGGCTGATGTCTTGAGATGTTGCTTCAGTATTGCCACATAATGTTCTTTCCTCATGATGCCATCTATTTTGTGAAGTGCACCAGTCCAAACCCCACAATATGATGCTGCCACCCCTGTGTTTCATAGTTGGGATGGTGTTCAAAACACCTGACCCAAGTCATACAGTTTAAGGGCAATGGAACCAAATACTAATGAAATGTATGTAAACTTTTGACTTTACAGAAAGTAATAAAAATGCCTTAAAAATTCTCTCTCTCATATTATTCTGGCATTTGACAAAAATATAAATACATTTGGTAATCCTAATTGACGTAAAATGGGAAAGGTTTATTCTGATTTTATGTCAGATAGTGAGAAAAACATGTATATGTGTCTTTTTATATAGTGTATGGAAACTTCTGGTTTCAACTGTATATACTCAGAATATGTACATGCATGCACGTACAGTATACAGGAAAAGAAGTGTGATCAACAAAGCCACTCTGCGCCTTTAACCCTCACCTGCCTGATAAGTACTCTTACATTCATCTGTCCTGCTGGTCGCTAGCTTTTGGTTATTAGTCCCCTAGCAACTAAAATCTTACCAGTGCTCCACAGCCATAGACAATGATAACTGTACCTGATATTTTAGGTGCTCTCTACAGAACTCAGCAGTTCTGCATCTAGCATTGCCAGGTTTATGCTCATATGGGATTTGGTAGTATGACGTGTGCATGTGGCTTTAAGGGTATATGCAGAATTAAATTGGAATCCACTAAACATTTATAACATAACACATGTAAATGACAGACATTTCCAGAATGAAGGTCCTCTATTTTCCATACCGCCAGAAAATAAATACAGGTGTGTGCAGCTCTTTCCATTCATTTCCGCTATATGGGAATCATGGCTCTATTGTTTATGGCTGATACTCTGACTCCCATAGAAGCAGAAGAGTGGCCATATGTGTGGCCATCTCTCAATTCATCCTCCTTCTGGATAGGGAGGTCAGATGGTGGCTGTTGTACTTCCATTCTAGAGCAGGTGCCCTGCAGTGAACAGAGGATCACTATGGCTGTGTGGAGGGTGAATGAGCATGTGTGTCCACCAGCTCTTAGCTCATGGACATGCACATTTTTATGCACTGTGAACACCAGGTGGCACAATACTATGTATGCAAATGCCATAACTAGGTATGGGTGCTGCAGCGTTCTCCCCAGAGACTTAAAAGGGATACAGCTATAGTACCCACAACTGTCATTATCAAGAATACAGTGAGTAAGCAACGCCCCAGCATATAGATGCTGATCTGCAGGGGTCCCAACATCTCCAGCTGGAAGGGCGGGCTCCCTATACCTCCAGTCGCGGTCACAGGGGGTTACATAGATCCCAATGTATCATGAGCACAAATCTCTTCTCATATCAGCTTGCAGACTTTTTAGCTTGCAGAGGATTTCCTAGATTGGACACAACTGTAGAAAATCCCAGATGTGAGAATTATTCGATTTATATTCACACAACTAAGCTGAGACTTGGCCATGTAAGTGCAGGTACGGTTTTTTGGGGGTTTTTTTCATACCGTGTTTCTCCAAAAATAAGACCTACCCCGAAAATAAGCCCTAGCTAGATTTTCCAGGTTTTTTGGTGTAGGCTTGAAATAGCTAATTTAACCCCTTCCCGACATCTGCTGTGCGATTACAGCGAATGCCGGGTCCTTAAAGATGGCGGCCGCTCTGCTGCAGATCGGCTGCCATACCGGGTCTCCGCGGAGACCTGGAGTTAATGCCCGCGATCAGTTTCTACCCTGATCACGGGCATTGTTCAGCGTGACCCCCCCCCCTCCTTCCCACCAAAGTAGCACAACCCGTAGTTAATGCCCGCGATCAGAATGGACTCTGACCATGGGCATTGCTAAGTGTGACCTCCCCCCCCCTTCCGCAGTCCCCAGGGCCGGTCCCAACCACCTATAGCTACTATACTATAGCTACAGTCCCTATTGGTTTCTATTTGCTATCAGCAGGCAGGTGGCTTGAAAATGGCAAAGACGTAAAACACAAAGTATATTAACTACATAGTCATTGTAACGTGTATAATTCCTTATAACATTTGCTGTAGTTATTAGTTATTTCATGGCATCGCGATTGGCTTTTCTAATTAAGAGAATGAATTCTCCTCACCACTGGGATGCCAGGTTTGTGAATACATCACTTCTTTCTTCTGTTTCATGAAATAATTTCAATAGGGCTGGATCAGCAGAAAAGTGAGTGAGTAAACGCAGCTCTATTTGTGAGAAATCTGAAACGAGAAAAAAAAAAACTTTAGCATAAAATCAAGAAAATGTGTAAAAACATGAGACATCAATAGAGCTGAGCCTATGGAGATCAGCTAATGCAGCCTAAGCACTTTATTGGAACAGGCACCATTAGGACAATGTGCAGGTATTATACGCTGGTAATGATCATGCTTTTAGGATCAATCTACCTTAAGGCTATGGCGCCATGTAGCGAGCCGCAGCCAAAATTGAAATGAATGGGAGGTGTTTTTGAGGTGGATTGTACCTCAAAAATCCACCTGCAAAAAAGTCAGTGTGAACTTACCCTTAAGGTCCTGTTACACTGAGACTATCGGGCCAATTATTGGGAACAAGCCATCACAGGAACATGTTTTCCTGATAATAGTGCTGCTGATCAGCCAAAAACAAGACAGAAAGATGCAAGGTTATTGTCAGGACATTACCCTTTGTGTGCAGGAATGTGCTGCCTATAGGCCATACCAGGAACCAGGTACCTACTCCATGAGCTCCAATAGAAAAGAGCACTGATCGACATGTTCACTAATGATCGTCGCTCATTCTCAGCATTAGCAGATATCATACCACCCTTCTGGTGAGTCATCTTTATACCACGGTACCACACTGATGTGGAAAAAAATCACTGTTCCATAGTATAACAGGTAAGCTGTTACATAGGTGTCTGATAGCAAACTTGTTGACTGTTTCCAATTACAGTCATCAGAGCTGTGGATACTCCTCAGGTATATAATAGTATATATATATGTTAGAAGTCACTGGAGGGGGAATTTAAGACTAGTGCTAACACTAGGCTCACACTAGCGTTGGGGTTTCCATCCTTCAGGTCCACTTGGGCACAGAGCTGAAACCTATGCCAATCAGAAACTGGCGTAGATTTCAGGTATAAATCATGCCAGCTTTCTGCTGTGAGGTATTATAAACTTGTAGGACCAAGGTGTCTTTACCCAGGCCCACTTTGCTCTGTCCTGCCTGTAAAAAGTGGCAAGTGTGTCACTTAAAGAAGTACAAAAAATGGCTGTGTGCTAAAGATGTGCCAACTCTATTCCCATCTACACCAGGGAGGGAATAATAAATTCTCCCCACTGTGTACAGAGCTGGCCACGGAGAAGAACAGGAGGAAGTGATGGAAAATGGCATATATTTTAGCAAATACTTCCAATACAAGTACAGACCGCGTCCTGGTTAGTAAGGATTCTTACAATTACTGTGACTGTAATGAAATTTAATCTAGCAAAATGCCGGGAAATATTTACATAAGTGTCCCTACTGCTATCCAATATGACAGAAGAATAAGTCACAGCATAGTTAATACACTCAGCAGGGGTGCAGATGATGAGTGGAGAAGCAGTGCAGGATGTACAGGCAGAGGGCTCCCTCTAGTGGGCTCTACTATGAACACAGCCATGTTACATACTTCTATAATGTGACCTATAGTTCCAGTTCTATATGTAGGACATCCTATAAAATACGTATCTAAAACTATTGTTGATTAAGATTTCCCTTTTCAGCTGCAAGGTGTCAGTAATTCATCACCTGGCCTGTTTGCAGATAAGTCCTATTCAAGTGAATGGGGCTGAGCTGCAATACCAAGCCACTATATAATTTAAAGCGCTGTGCTTGGTATGCAGTGAAGAGGGCAGCAGCGCTCACCCAAACACTGCGGTCTCTTGAATAATCTGATCGTGGGGGGTCCCAGGTGTCGAACACCCACCGATCAGATATTGATGACCTATCCTAAAGGTAGGTCATCAATATTACAATCCCAAAAAACCCCTTTAACGTAGTGCAAATGTATTGTCAAAATGCTACAATATACAGTGTAGCTTACCTGCTGCAAGGAATGAATGACCCTTAGTGGACACAAACATAGACCTTGGGTTAATGGTTATGGTTTCTTTGCATTTGCCTTTCATATAGAAATAAAGAAGTTGTATTACTGATCTAAATAAACTATATAGATATAAAGCCCATCAGCACATGAACAGTAATAGCAAGTGTTATAGATACAATAACGGTTTCCTATTCGGCAGTCTTTTCTTATTTCTCCCCATTACACAGGGTGTCCCATTTGGATAACTACTTTGCCATAACTCTTATTGGGCCATATGGACACTACAGGGGTCAGATCCTCATTTGGGATCCATAGTGGAAAGTCACAGCGAAAAGTGGCACCAACTCTGGTGGGCCCTATGTGGCCATGTACAATGTCATCTATTCTACTGAATGGCTACTTCTGATACTACAATATTACAATGGCTGATCAACAGGGATTAGGAAAGTTGACCCTTAGTGATCAGCAAAATCGAAACTATAAATTTAATAAAGGTTCAATGATAAGGCCCCTAAAAGGTTAATACAAAAAAAAAATGCAATGTGCCAATTTCACAAAAATAAACTGTGGTATGTCTGGAATGACAAGCTGTAGGCTGCTGACAGTATTTTGGTGTAAAATATGTTGCACAAGGTGTGTACAGGATCAGACTGGCTCACAGGTGAATTCCTTCTTGGGCCTCTGAGCCAGGGTGGTCCCAAGCCCCCAACTTCCCTCATGAGCGATACACAACACAGTATTCACTCTGTACTACTTACATAGAATCCTACCAGCCTATGCTTCCATATAATAAACTGAGCAGATTACATGCCAAACTAGCCAGTTTATTACTATATAGACATACTGTGATGATATCTGAGCACAGAGGCATGCCGACCAGTATCATCCCTCCTAGGGCTCCAGTCATAAATCATCTTGCAGCGTCTTCTTTCATAATAATAATAATAATAATAGTCCTTTAATAGTCCCACAGTGGGGAAATTCAGTATTGCTATCTATGTCCTGGCACTTTCAAACACAAAGTTTTTTCTCAGTTTTTTTTTTTCCATGTCCTAGTACCCCCACCGATCAGCTGTTCTCAGCAGCTCATACACAGAATGGAGCAGGAAGTAGACAGCAATGTTCTGTGTAATGGCCAGACCAGGTATAGCAGTTCAACTCCCATCTGACTGGGAGCTAAGCTGCAATGATTAAGTTCTGCCACTACACAGAGAACAGCGCTGTCTGCTTCCTGCTCCATTCTCTGTGTATCAGCTGCTGAGAGCAGCTGATCGGTGGGGGGTGCCGGGTGTCAGACCACCACATATCTGATAGTTAGTGATCTATCTTTAGGATAGGTCATCAATGGTTTTGGCCGGAAAACTCCTTTAACTCATTCAATGCCGATCACTTACTTTTTATGGCATATTTTATATACACAAAATTTATTTCTACTATACAAAAAAAACTCAGGCTCTGTATTTTCACCTTGTGCATTTTGTTGCTTCTCAAACTGAACTGAAAACTTGGAAACTCCTTGGATGTTCTACAACAGAAAGCTGTAAATTATACTCAGAATATCCCCCATGGGATTTATCTAGCACAGATGGTTACTATGATAATTATATAATAGAATACAAGAAAGAAAATGTATGCTTTAGTATAACGGATATACAGGATACTGAATGACTGTTCTGTTCAATGGTTACATCTCGATGATTCCAAAAAGATTTATGGTATGAGAACTGGAAGAATGCAGGCTCGGACTGGCCCACCAGAGTATCGGTGAATCCTCCGGTGAGCCCTGTGCCATTAGTGGGTCCTACAGCACCCCCACTGCTTTTTTTAATAGGCAGTGGAGGTCTGTTACAGGGGGTGTAATAATCAAGGTCACTAAGGGCGCGACCGTGACCAAAGTGGTACGGGGCCATCTGGAGGTGGCCGGGGCTCCGCAGTACCATGATAGTGATCGGGAAAAGCCTAGTTCATCGACTGCTATACATATTGTTAATGGAAAGGGGCCCAGCATTATGTAATGTCTGTAATGGCGGGCCCCTTTCCAATAATAGCCTGCCAAGGGGAGGTGATTAAATATAACAAATACTTATGCTCACCTCTCCTGGGACTCCAACAGCTTCCAGCATCTTCTTCAGGGTTCTTCCAGCTTGTGACTAAGGTCATGCACCCCAGATGTCTGGGGTACGTGATTTTAGTCGAACGAATATTCGTCAAATTTCGTGGACTTCACCTGAAGCGGCTTAAGGGAGACTCTTGGGAACATTTTATATTGTTTGAGGCCACTGTGGGGAACATATTATACTGTGTAGGGCCACTGTGAAGCATATTATACTGTGTGTGGCCACTATGGAGTATATTATAATGTATGGGGCCACTACGAAGCATATTATACTGTGTGTGGCCATTGTGAAGTATATTATACTGTATGGGGCCAATGTGGAGCATATTATACTATGTGGGAGCCACTGTGGACAATATTACACTGTGTGGGGGCCACTATGGAGCACATTATACTGTGTGGGGGCCACTGTGTAGCACATTATACTGTGTGGGGGCCACTGTGGAGCATATTATACTGTGCAGGGGCCACTGTGGAGCAATACTGTACTGTGTTGGGGCCACTGTGGAGTATATTATACTGTATAGGGCCACTGTGGAGCATATTATACTATATGGGAGCCACTGTGGAGAATATTATACTGTGTGGGGGCCACTGTGGAGCATATTATACTGTGTGGGGGCCACTATTGAGCATATTATACTGTGCAAGGGCCACTGTGTAGCAATATTGTACTGTGTGGGGGCCACTATGCAGCATAGTATACTGTGTGGGGGCCACTGTGGTGCATCATACTTTGAGGGGGTCACTTTGGAGCATATTATATTGTGTGGGGGCTATAGTGAAGCATATTATACTGTGTGGGTCCCCTTCATTATTTACATCATATGTTGTCTATTTAATAGATAATATCACAGACTGTAATTACATTCCACGGTCACTATAAAATAGATCTGTCCGATGTAAATAGTGAAGGGGTGAGGGCGCTTGCAAAAACAGCACATTACCGTCAAACACTTATCTCTTAGACTGTTAGGATCAGATGTTTACCAGAAAACGCATCTCCCAGTATTGTTTCCATGGCGGGCACTGCACTGCTCACTCACCATATTCTTGATAAATGCAGTAATGGGTACTATAGTAGTTGTATGGGCCATGTTAATGTTAACAATTCCAGGAAAAAGTGTACATGTAGCTCTAGTATGTGGGTTGCCATTTGTGCAAATGATCTGCTATATGACCCTACTTGGTTGCCGCTCAAGCACTGATGCTGCTGTTCACATTACTGCAGTAATTCAATTTAATGTCACTTTGCTATGGGGCAATACAAATGAGCATAATACAAACTTACAGGATGTCTTGCTGAAAGCCTGCCACTTACAGTGCCTGTCTGATTCCAGGTGGGAGACACACAGCCCTAGAATATAAGACATTACATACCTAAAGCAGACAAAACCACCTGTACAGAGAAGCTGACTGCTCACCGGATATGTATGTTTTAGTAAATGCTTGTATCCTGTTAAATGGAGTCTGTCAGTAGAACCTGCAGGGGTCACCTGAATCAAACATTGCTTCCCTTTGGGAATCGCTGTCTCTGTTGTTGAGATATCCTTTCTTGGCAAATGAGATCTTTGGACCAATGTCAATACCTTCATTGCGCCAAAGAGCTCACTTGCATATTAACAAAAATGGCAATATCTTATCTAAAAACCTACGTGTTATATTTAAAGGGATTTTTAATAATGATGACTTATCCACAGGATACCTGGACCCCACACAGATCAGCCGTTGTGGCAGCCTCCGGGTGCTGGAAGCTGCTAGTGGAGGGGATGCACGTGCAGTACTGCTCCTATTCAAGTAACAGGAGCGGTGCTGCTATTCCCTGGAACCACTGCTATACTGTACCGTGGGCAGGACAGCTGTGCTGCTCCTACTACTTGAATAGTAGCAGTCTGCACAGGCTCCCATCCACTAGAAGCTTCCAGCTGATCTGTACGGGGTCTTTATGTGCTTATTCCTGTGGCTAGGTCATCAGTATGAAAAATTTGGGGCCGGAAAATCCCTTTAATAATAAAAACATATTTATTTCACCTTTTCAAGGCAAAAGCTGAGAAAGCTCATTTCTTTTTGTAGAGAACACTATCATTACTACCTTATTAACGTAGGTCAGGAGTCCATCAACAAATGTTGACTTTATTTTCTGTATCTGTAAAGGATGTGAATATTATAATAATGTGACGTAACAATCATCATCGGTACTAAGCCCTGTATAAAGAACATCATACAACACAGAATAGAATAGTTTCATGGTGAAAAGACATGAAAGGGATGTCCCATGAAAGAGGTTATGGCATGGATTGCACATGAATAAATGTAAATATAATATAATATAATAATATAAATGTCCTGCTACATTAAAGTGAATTGCATAAATAGCAGCCTAATGTAGCGGAGTAGATGTCGATTTTCTATGTGGATTCCACACCACATACAATATGTCGCTAGTAAATACAAAACTGCAAACCTGCAGAAAGCCTTATATGTGGCAAAATTTTGCAGCTGATTCACTGTCGATTTTTCGCACAATATGTCAGCTTCATCGTGGGGGTGGTGGGGATTTATTAGGTATATTCAATATAATATAATATTGGCTTTATACCAGATAGGTCTGGACCAAAACTAATAACCCAACTTTAGCAAAGACTTAAAACTTCCCTATTCCCCTATTTAAAGTGACAAGAAAAGAGGTAAGTGTTAACCGAGGATGCATTCTCCCATGGACTGACTATTTTACTATAAATTACACCACAAAACACACACACAAAAACTGCCAAAAGATATGGCAAATTCATTATTGATTTATTTTTCTAACAGATTCTTATAGATTCAGGCAGATCTTCCATATGTATCTATGGGATAATTCTGTAGGGTAACACCACACACACCTCTATAGGTCATGTACTATGGGCTGTGGATAATATGCAACAATAATACCGCCATGTTCATAAAGCCTTACAGCTACATTTCAATATGCTTGCAGGTATGAGGTAGATATGGGTATGTTCACACAGCTCAATTTTTCCTAGCTGAAAAATTCAAGTTCAGGAATTTGCAGCTGAATTTTTCTGCTTGACCACATTCCACGTCAAGTTCCGCACCTGCCAGGCAGCATTTATCTGCCTCCCATTCACTTTAATGGGACTTAGGCCGGTTGCACCGGCCGTGCTTCCGCAGCTCCTTTCATTAAATGAATATGAGCCACGGAAGCACGGGCCGCAAAACAGGACAGGAATAGGACCTGTCCTATCTGATGCGGCCCAGACTGTCGGCCCGCACACGGAACTGTGAAAATCACGGTCGTGTGTACGGACCCATAGAAAAGAATGGGTCAGTGAGCTCTCCGTGAAATACACGGAGAGCACACTGACCCACACCACGGTCATCTCCAAGGGTCAGATCAGCGTCTGCCTCCCATTGAAATGAATAGGAGGCAGATTACAGGTGTAATTTGGAGCTGATTTTGAAGCAGAATCCACCTCAAATTCAGCTCCAAATTCAGCCATGTGAACATGCCTTTAATATATATTTTACATTTGGGAAATCATTTCTCAAAAGTAAATAAAATAAATAAACTAATTAATAAAGAAATAACTTATATATATCAATCTTACTTGTCTAAATTGTAAAACAATTCCCGGCAAGGGATGCAGATCTTTCAGTTGATTTAACTAAGATAGAAATTGAACATATAAAGTTTTCTATCGTCAGACATTTACTATCAAATGACTATTGCAAAATATAATTTGCTATCTAAATAGACATATAGATCAAAAACTATAATAAAACTAATAATTCTTAGTAATGTACATCATGCACGCATAAAAATCATCAATACTATTAGCAGTACTAGCAATAGTGATGATATAACTGTATTTACCATGATACATGTCTGTAGGATTGAACCTGCATTGAAAATGGTGATACAGAACTCCAAATCCACTATAGGCTGAGGCCTCACGTTGTGGAAACGCAGCTTTTTTTTTTGTTATAGACTTTGCTGAGTTTTTTGAGCCAAAGCCAAGAATGGCTACAAAAGGAATGGGAAATATATAGGAAGTTCTTATACTTCTACCTCCTGCTCAATCCACTCCTGGCTTTAGCTCAAAAAACTGCAGCAAAATCTGCAACAAAAAAGAATTTCCTCAATGTGGGGCCTCAGACATAAAGATATAGGAGAGCCTTTACTATGGTGGTTGTGACTTAAATTGGCCTATAAAATAGGTGCATTGCGGGCACACAATATCCTACCTAGTTTTAGGCCATTTTTTCTGACTAGCTTAAGAAGGAGACATGGTTTATATGAGGAGGAGGCACAACTTAAAGGGGCTGTGCCATTATGGACACTTATTGAACGCGATGTCCATATACTCTAAAAGGACATACTGTATAGACAACTCCTCGAACATTAGAGCAGCATTGTTCATGCTAATAACCAAGAGAATGTAATACTGGAAGAAATGCCAGTCCAGCCTGAATACAGGCCTATGGTTATACATCATATTATTATATATGCAGCATATTGTACATGTGCAAATGTCTACAGAAAACTGCACCACCTAAACTGACATTACCGCAGGCTCGGCCGTAGATAAGACGTGTCCCAAGTGAGTCTGGGGAAGCTTACTTTTACACTTCAGGTGCAGATGGAACTTTTCAAAAAGTATCTAAAATAGAAGAAAGAGATCTCTAACCACATCAGCACATACCATATTAGTTATCAGCAGGCAGAGGCGTTACATGAACCTCCTGGCCTCCAGGCAAGATCTGTACCAGGCCCCGCAACTATAATGTATTGTTTATAGTACTGGTCTCCATATATTGGGAAGATACACCTTATGGGCTTCTAAGGCTCCTGGGCCTGGTCTATACCACCTCAATTTACACCCCTGGCTAGAAGTTTTGTATGTATATTACCCACTTTATACAGTAGTTAGAATGTATCCTGTACTATAACAGAAGTTTTTCTTACATTACGTTTTTTTTCTTTATTTTTTTTCATTTATTTTAGGTTGTATTGATAAAGAGGTGATATTACAGCATTTGTATGACCAAATCATTGGCTTCCTCCCACACAAGGCTAATCACATGACATTGCCAAAGTTTTTTTTTTACCCATTAGGATCTGGCATCTAGACAGAGAGGGGGAGTCATGTACTTTCAAAGTACAACATGACTGTAGCAGCCATTTTGTGACATTCAGAAGGGTTCTAGGCTAAAATACTGTTGACTTCATCAACATTAGTATGGTGAGGGTTCAACACCTGGCACCGCCACCGATCAGCCGTTCTTTCAGCTGATACACAGAGAATGGAGCAGGAAGCAGACAGCTCCATTCTCTGTTTAGTGGTCAGAGCAGGTACAGCAGATCAGCTCTCATTCACTTGAATGACATCTAAGCTACAGTGACTTTAGCAACTACACAGAGAACAGCGCTGTCTGCTTCCTGCTCCATTTTGCGTGTATCAGCTGATAGGTAGGGGGTGTCAGGTGACAGACTCCACTGATCTGATATTGACAACCTATTCTTAGGGTAAGTCACCAATAATTTTAGCCTTCAAGATGGCCATACACATTATATGTGCATTGGATGACTCCACCGATTTCAGCAGGTCTGGACAACCATCTAAGATATCAGGGACAATAAGGATCAGACTGACAGATTTCAACTGGTTGATCCTTTTGTTTTCAGGGGAATAAGCAGCGGCCAGAGAAATAAACCAGCTTTTGAGGTGACTATTATAGTTTTACTGCTTTTACATCTTTTAGGTGTACCCAATTTTGCACCAGCCCCTCTGTATGTAAAGCGAAGAACACTTACCGCCCTTAGTTCATTACTACTAGTTAACCTAAACTTTTGTCCAGCAGCATGATGCGCCTCTTTTTCCAGTTCTTTAAGATGATCCTGTACATATGAAAGGATACACAGTCATTACTCTACCTATAGCATCTCAACATCAGATAAATGCAATAACCATCACTGCCCCCAACAGAGATTTTTAAAGTATGGGGCATTGGGAAACATGCAAAGTATGGCCTCCCATTTACTATTTCAGATTATTCTTGTATTTTCAGCCCACATAATAGTACCATATAGTGCCAAGATAATGCCACCAAATAATAAATAGGATTGAGATAATACTCCCTTAAAGAGCCTACATAATGGTGCCATATAGTTCCCACATAGTAATATTATACACCACTAAATGAGTGGTCTTAGTTTGCTCCTAGGGTTCGCCCTGGGCAATAGTCCATGGATAATAAAGGATATTAATTCTTGCAGCTTTCTCCGACCACAATGTCCCATAAGATATTCCATCTTATCTTACCCCTAACAATACTGATGTCCTCTTTAGCTCTTCCTGGTTTATTTCAATGGAGCAGTTTTCCATTTCTAAAAACCAAATAAATACAACAGTAATATTTTACACACTACAGAACATTGAGTGCTGAAAATCCTAAGATAAAGTGAACAGCTTTGTTAGGTATCAGTTTCTGAGACCTCACTTGTCCCAGTCCGCCATCTTGGTATATTGTTGTTTGGTATTGCCAGCTTTGTGGTTGAATCCACAAGCTTTGCATGCAGTGTGTGTTCAGTGTAATGTTATGCACTACGGATGCTGTAATGTGGGCGCTTGGTGTAAGCATCGTACAGGCCTTTACAGTGGTTTCTGCCAGGTACAGGTATTTGTGGAATTAAAGAAGGCACAATATGACTGATGATGTCTATTGTTTGAAGAATTTGTGGATTTCTGCTGTATGTCTAATAAAAGTTTCTCCCCAGAAAGTCTTCTTCAGATTATGCTGCTATATATACCCATTTTCCTCTTGGAAGCGTCCACTGAAATCAATAGATCCCAACGTATTGACGTTTTTATGCCTGGTATTGAAAAAGTCACAATTTCTAGCACATAGTTGGTGCACCATAAATTGTAACTTTTCCCTTTGTTTAATGTAGCTCACAATTTTTGTAAAAAGTCATGCAGATGTGGGCATCACACTAGCCAGAAGGATTTATAATTTATGGCAGCATACTAGTTAGCACAGATTTCCATTTTGGTTCACGGTTGGGTCCAAGTACTACGATCTGCTGGTTCTGGGGAAAACCACCAAAACTGAGAGGAGGATCAGCCCTACTTGGTGGTCCACCCTCTTCTTCCACAATTTGGTCGTATTTGACAGCAAGAAAAGCACAGCATGCAGCATGTTTCCTCCCGTCAAAATGAGAGACACCACAGCACCACCCTATAAGTCAGCGGGGTGTGTCATGATTTCTTGGTGTCTCTTGCATGAGGAACTCTCCACTAAGGCTAAGTTCACCCAACTCTTCCATTCACTTCAATGGGAGTCAGGAGCAGATTTTTTTTCCTCTAGTGGATGTTTCATCTAGAGGAAAAATGAAGTGTCATGATCTTCAGACGGACTCAGGCTAGAGGAAAAAAATCTGCCTGACTCCCATTGAAGTGAGAGGCATTTCTTGAGGCAGATTCTACCTTAAACATCTGCCAGCAAAAAATTATGTAAACTTACCCTAATATGTCCATATCTGGGCTCCCCAGCTATGCATTAAAGAACTTGCAGTAAGGTGCCATTTACGTGAATGAGCATTGTGGCCTCTTCTACACAGCTCTTCAGCATGGGTCCCAGCAGTCCCCCACTGATCTAAAATTGATGGCCTTTCTTAAGAATAGTGCATCAATTTAAAACCTCTAGGTAATCCCTTTACGTAATAGCGTGATCCTTATACTGTACAATGTATGTTCCCTATATATGATATATATGATACCTATTCTGTCATGTTTTCAAATCTCAATATAAAATAAGCAAATACATGCAATAAAAAAAATCCAGTCCTACCTGCCAGTATAGTAATAAGTGGAAGCTCAATGTTGTAAAACAAATTCCACAATCCTTCTGCCTGGAAAAAAATAAATCACCACTTCACATTTGTTCATATCATGACTAGCCATTTTAATGTCAGGATGAAAATGATATTTATACATATATGTATAAAATAGTTATATTTATATTTTTTTTTACTATGCTGCCATATGCCCTTGATGTCACATACAGATTTTGTTTTCTTTCATATTCTATACGAAGAAAAAAAAAAAAAAAAGATACCCTGCAGCATAATGGTATTCTGGTCTAAAGGCATGGCTTTTGAAGAATATTTCCCTCATGTAGCTCCTGAAGGCATCTGGTATGGGGTTACAACATGTACGGAATCAACAGTTCCTTCAGCTGGAAGTTATTTCTCCAAGGAAAGGGCAATAATCCACTGCTAGACCCCTCTGTCTGATGAGACCCCAGAGTATAATAATAGCAGTTTCGGTACCAAATGAAACCGCCACATGATCCTCACGAGACAAATCTCGCGGGGTTCGCCCAACAAATACCCTTGCCACGGGCCCGTGGCTCTACTTACCAATCCCCGGCTCCTACCCATGACCGCCTTCGCTTCCACTTCAGCCCTGTCAGTGACGTCCTGATGCTGTTCAGCGTCAGTAACGTGATATGAGATGCACAGGGCCCAATGGAGGGTTGAAGGGGAAGCGGAGGTGGCCGTGTCCACGAGCGGGGATCAGTAAGTAAATAGGCCTCATTAGCAGCAGATATCGGCCTATTTTTTTTTAAAAAAGCCGCAATCAGCACCTGGCAGCTGAGTGGGCCCCTGGCACATATATTAAGTGGTTGGCTGGTTCTGCTATAATCTGGAAGGAAGGGAGATTGAGTGACATTTTCCTAATGTGTATGATCATCCTTAGGCCTTATTCACATGGCAGTGAAAAACAGCTGATTGACACACACCTTTTGAACAGCCATCACAAGGGCGTTTTAAAAACAATGTTAGTGAATGAGTATATATATGTATGCACATGTCTGTTTTTTTTTACAACTGTTTTATATGTCCATCAAAAAATGGATGTGCTATATCTTGGTCTGTTTTGACAGATACAAAAATAGACATGCGAATACACCCATAGACTTTCATGGGTTTTAAAATGACCATCACATCGATCTTTTTCACTCTAATGTGAGTAAGGCCAAAAACAGACCAACATGTCTTGATGTTGGGTCCATGTAAAAAAAAAAAAAAAGAACTGTCACATGTATAAGACCTTAATCTCTCCTTTTTTATGGCTCCTGGATTTTGTTACAATAAAAAAAAAATACAAAAACTTCACCTTTCCTAAAACCTCTAACATATTGATTTCTTGGGTCTTGTAAAGCCGGGGTTTCACGTATGTTTTTAGTTGTGTGTTTTACAAATACCATAGCAGTTAGACATGTAGGGCTTTATAACATTCATGTTCACACCTTTTACATTTTTTCACGTGATTTTATTACTGTTTATATAGCATGTTGTATTTTTCACAGAATTCCTGAAAAGCTCCAGGTGCGGTATCTTTCCCAATGAAATCGATGTAATATGAGCAATGTATATAGAAATACTATGGATGGATTACCACAAATGAGAAAGTCTATAAACACAGTTCTTAAGTACAACACTGTGTCATCAAGACCTAAGGAAAAAAAATAAATAAATAAACTTGTAAACTTATGTTCATATCTATACATTCGGTCGCATCTGGAACCAAGAAAAGCTCAGCATGCAGCATGCTTCCTCCCATCAAAATGATGGGCAGCACGGCACCACCCTACAAAAAACATGAGTGGGGTGTGTCAGGTTTCCACAGTGCTTGTTGCATGAGACAACTAGAAATGCACCGTGGTTTATGCTTGTGATGCAGTGACGGAACTACAGGGCCAATGATCTTAGGGACCTGGTAAGCCCCTATTGCTTTTTTTTTTTTTTTTTTAAATGGGCTGTTACCTGGAGTTACTCCAGCAGGTAATAGCCCCAATTTACTTACTAATCCCTGCTCCTGCCCACGGCCCCCTCCACTTCCCCAATTCCATTTACAGTGTTCTCTGATGTCTGGAACCAAGGAGAGGTGAGTAAAACTGCTTTTTTATGTTTGCTCACGTCCTTTGGGCCTCCAATCATATACTCTGGGGTGTGAAGAGACTCCAGAGTATAATAATAGTTTGTGGATGGTGAACCCCAAAAATGTTTGCAATATTTGCAACAAACAACGTAGGGGCCACTATGGGACATTATACTGTGTGTAAATGGGGCGTAATATCATGTTAGGGCCAGCAAAGGAGGGGGGGAGGAGTCAAAAGTTTGCTATGGGGCCTGGTCTTTGCTAGTTACACCCCATAGCACGTTATGATGCATATATGAACACTATTAATTTATTAGTTGCACTTTGTATATATTTTGCCCGTTACAACATGAATAAATGGTGTGTTCTATAATATACAATATACAGCCCTTTTCTTACCTGGACCTTTTGTTGTAGGCTCACCATCAGAAAGTATAAAACAGTCAATTTCTTGCTTGTGATTTGGAGCTGTAACACACAGCACAGATTTAGAAGACTAAAATTATTGGACGGACAGTCTGGTAGTTTATATGTGAAATCACTTCATAATATTTCATGTTTTATCCACATACTAAAGCAGTCTGAAATTACTGCATCTTTACCTGGGAAATATTCACAATGCACCTGACTGGCATACGGACAACTTCCCACTACCCAAAAATTACCTCCAGTAAAGTGCTCAGTAAAACTGTAACCTGCAAGTCTTGGATGCGTTTTCAGCCATAACTTACAGAAGCACTGGACTGTGGGGAGCCAGCTGCTCTGAACTCCCCATATAAGAAGGCTGGTGTAATGGCAGGTGCCATGTCTGTGCCTGGTACCTTGTTATGCATTTTGTGCTTCGGAATTGCATAGATCACAAGGTGTGATATTTTGTGTGCACTAATATATAATCAGTGACACTGAAAAAAAAAGCGCCCTGCACTATCTTGCCGCAGATTCAGAGACAAAAAACGGCAATGAAAATCTTTCAGCATTGCTTGCTGGTGCACAGGGTTTATAAGGATATCACATGGCTGCTTGGAAATGACAACACAAGGAGAGCATGTCAGGCTACTGCTGATGGGGTCTACAGACACCATGCCATTTGGACAGTAGCAAATGGAGACAGAAATGCAATGGATGGAAAATCTACTGGAAAACTCCTTTAATATTTACATAGAGTTTGTTCTGTTGATTTCCATTATCGGAAGTGCTATCTTTCCTCCTAACACTGTACAGTAATCTGATGTAAGAACTAGTTGTCCCCCTGCATTATATGAACTCGTACTTTGCAGCATTTTTCATACCTGCCTAAAACTTTTGCACATCATTGTATTTTATTAATTGTAAGGGATTAAGTAAGTAAACACATTGCATTACCTACTGTGTAATGATCCCTAACATAGCCTATATTTTACAACCCAGAGCTGTATTCACAATTGCACGGGTTGTTATTGGAAACAACCGATAAGCTTGTTGACAGAAACACCTCTAACGGCTCATGTTTTCAGAAATAAAAGGGTTAATAGTTTATTTTTGTCAATTGACAAAATGAAGTGAATAAAGAAAAGGGAAATGTAAATCCCATCAATATTTGTTGTGACCTTTGCCCCTTGGAGGAGGAGTCCTGGAAGTGATGATACGGCCCCCACAGATATAGCCCTGATCTCAGCATCATCCAGTCTGTCTGGGATCACATGAAGAGACAGAAGGATTGGAGCAAGCCTACATCCACAGAAGATCTGTGCTTAGTTCTCCAAGATGGCGGGAACAACCTCCCTGCCAAGTCCTGCCAAAAACTGTCTGCAAGTACCGAGAAGAACTGATGGAAGGCAAAAGGTCAAAGGTCACACCAAATATTGATGGGATTTACATTTCTCTTTTCTTCATTCACTTCACTTTGTTAATTGGCAAAAATAAACTACTAACCCTTCTATTCATACTTCGACATTCTGACTTTATAGCAATTATTCTACATCTGCCTAAAACTTTGACTGTATGCAAATTGTTAAAATGCATTTAAAGATGAACATGCGCTTAAAAAAAAAACTTTTTACCCTTGTTCAGACACATTTTTTCAATCTCTTTAAACTCTTTCAGACTGAAAAGAATCCATTGATGATGAGATATAAAACTCTCACAAAGTGTCTGGATCTGACACGAGAAGGTGAATATGTTTCATGCCTGACTGATCCCAAGCCATTATCCATAGAGTTCAATGGTGCCTGTGTGCACAGTAGTAACCATGTGTCCAAAAGGTTAGCAAGAAGCAAGAGTGGACTTCTGTTAATAACTACAAAGGAAATATCTGAAAGATGGAGCCGTCCTTTACCATGTAATACCTGTAAATGTATGTCAGCTCATATATAGTTGTGCTAAAAAGTTTACATACCCCGGCAGATTTTTCGTTTTTTTGGCCTTTTTTCAGAGAATATGAACGATAACACAAAAACTTTTTCTCCACTCATGGTTAGTGGTTGGTTGAAGCCATTTATTGTCAGACTTCTGTGTTTTCTCTTTCTAAATCATAATGACAACCAAAAACATCAAAATGACCCTGTTCAAAAGTTCCCATCCCCTGGTGATTTTGGCCTGATAACATGCCCAGAAACCAAACCACGGTCAGGTAGACCAACCAAAATTTCAGCCACAACTGCCTGGAAAATTTTTCAGGATGCAAAGAAAAACCCACACATAACATCTGCTGAAATACAGGACTCTCTGAAAACTATCGGTGCGGCTGTTTCAAGATGCACAATAAGGAGGCACTTGAAGAAAAATGGGCTGCATGGTCGAGTTGCCAGAAGAAAGCCATTACTGCGCAAATGCCACAAAGAATCTCGCCTTCAATACGCCAAACGGCACAGAGACAAGCCTCAAAACTTCTGGAACAAGGTAATTTGGAGTGATGAGATGAAAATTGAACTTTTTGGCCACAACCATAAACGTTACATTTGGAGAGGTGTCAACAAGGCCTATGATGAAAGGAACACCATTCCTACTGTAAAGCACGGAGGTGGATCACTGATGATGTGGGGATGTGGGAGCTTCAAAGGCACAGGAAACTTGGTCAAAGTTGAAGGAAAGATGAATGCGGCACGTTATCAGCAAATACTGGAGGGAAATTTGCACTCATCAGCCAGGAAGCTGCGCATGGGACGTACTTGGACGTTCCAACATGACAACGATCCAAAACACAAGGCCAAGTCAACCTGTCATTGGCTACAGCAGAAGAAAGTGAAGGTTCTGGAGTGGCCATCTCAGTCTCCTGACCTCAATATCATTGAGCCACTCTGGGGAGATCTCAAGTGCGCAGAACATGCAAGACAGCCAGGAATTTACAGGAACTGGCAAGAAGAATGGGCAGTTTTACCATCTGAGAAAATAAAGAGCCTCATCCACAACTACCACAAAAGACTTCAAGATGTCATTGATGTTAGAGGGGGCAATACACGGTATTAAGAACTGGGGTATGTGAACTTTTGAACAGGGTCATTTTGATGTTTTTGGTTGTCATTACGATTTAAAAAGAGAAAACACAGAAGTCTGACAATAAATGGCTTCAACCAACCACTAACCGTGAGTGGAGAAAAAGTTTTTGTGTTATCATTCATATTCTCTGAAAAAAGGCCAAAAAAACAAAAAATCTGCTGGGGTATGTATACTTTTTAGCACAACTGTATGTGCACACCTGCCCTGGTATGTCTATGTGATAGTGCACATGCACCTATAATAGCAGAAATACTTGTTATACAAACCCGGGTATCTGGAGCGTTGCCTATAGCACCCACGTCCAAAGTTGTGCAGTGTTTTTTCACTAAATCTTCAAAGGAAGAACTACTGTCAGCTGGATCTAAAAGCCACGCTGCTATTCTTGGATCTAGGATAACACTTTGTGCCACTAAAGATAAAAAACATGCAAAAATATCACACAGACTCTTTGTAAAAAAAACGTATGGTCAACCATATATCAAAAAACACTTGCTAAATAAACATGATACAATGAAGAAAACACCCCTCAATAGGGTACCAGTACACCTGAGCCATGGGAACCATCAGCATGCAGACTACTAGTCACTAGGAAACACTGTTATTTCACTACAAGGTATGTTCATGCGTCAGATTTGCATATTCAAAATCCATCATGTATTTTACTTCAAGGTTCACAGCATATATGGAGTGGCTTTGTGTGGGTCTGCAGGAGGATTAGCCACACTGTTATTCATTAGGGCTTATGCTCTGCATTTCTGCCTAAAAAGTATCGTGTCAGTTTTCATGGTGGATTTTTTCCATGGTGAGTTATAAATTTCTACTGCATGTCAACCATATTGTGGTCACCCTATTTATATGCATCAGATGCAGATTAATGTGAGATGTGCCACACCCAAGAATCCAAGACAAAATTTGTTTGAAGTTCGACATGTGTGAACATACCATTGAACCAGAGGGACCATTGGATCCCATAAGCTTCAGAGCCTGGATGCAATTGCTACCTGTGTCTGCTATTGTTAGTTTACCGTTTCTGCAGTTCATAAACTTCCCATAAATAGTTCGGAGGAAATCCTTTGCATTGAAGCAAATAACCGGAACTCTGCTTTGTAAGATGTGGAGTAGCACAACTTCTGTAAACAATATATCACAGTATATATATCATTCACATAAGACTAGTATATAATACAGGATATAACTCAGGATCAGTACAGGATAAGTAATGTAATTTATGTACACAGTGACTGTACCAGCAGAATAGTGAGTGCAGCTCTGGAGTATAATACAGGATATAACTCAGGATCAGTACAGGATAAGTAATGTAATGTATGTACACAGCGACTGCACCAGCAGAATAGTGAGTGCAGCTCTGGAGTATAATACAGGATGTAACTCAGGATCAGTACAGGATAAGTAATGTAATTTATGTACACAGTGACTGCGCCAACAGAATAGTGAGTGCAGCTCTGGAGTATAATACAGGATATAACTCAGGATCAGTACAGGATAAGTAATGTAATGTATGTACACAGTGACTGTACCAGCAGAATAGTGAGCGCAGCTCTGGAGTATAATACAGGGTGTAACTCAGGATCAGTACAGGATAAGTAATGTAATGTATGTACACAGTGACTGTCCCAGCAGAATAGTGAGTGCAGCTCTGGAGTATAATACAGGATGTAACTCAGGATCAGTACAGGATAAGTAATGTAATGTATGTACACAGTGACTGTACCAGCAGAATAGTGAGTGCAGCTCTGGAGTATAATACAGGATATAACTCAGGATCAGTACAGGATAAGTAATGTAATGTATGTACACAGCGACTGCACCAGCAGAATAGTGAGTGCAGCTCTGGAGTATAATACAGGATGTAACTCAGGATCAGTACAGGATAAGTAATGTAATGTATGTACACAGTGACTGCGCCAGCAGAATAGTGAGTGCAGCTCTGGAGTATAATACAGGATGTAACTCAGGATCAGTACAGGATAAGTAATGTAATGTATGTACACAGTGACTGTACCAGCAGAATAGTGAGCGCAGCTCTGGAGTATAATACAGGATGTAACTCAGGATCAGTACAGGATAAGTAATGTAATGTATGTACACAGTGACTGCCCCAGCAGAATAGTGAGTGCAGCTCTGGAGTATAATACAGGATGTAACTCAGGATCAGTACAGGATAAGTAATGTAATGTATGTACACAGTGACTGCACCAGCAGAATAGTGAGTGCAGCTCTGGAGTATAATACAGGATGTAACTCAGGATCAGTACAGGATAAGTAATGTAATGTATGTACACAGTGACTGCACCAGCAGAATAGTGAGTGCAGCTCTGGAGTATAATACAGGATGTAACTCAGGATCAGTACAGGATAAGTAATGTAATGTATGTACACAGTGACTGTACCAGCAGAATAGTGAGCGCAGCTCTGGAATATAATACAGGATGTAACTCAGGATCAGTACAGGATAAGTAATGTAATGTATGTACACAGTGACTGCTCCAGCAGAATAGTGAGTGTAGCTAGAAGTATAATACAGGATGTAACTCAGGATCAGTACAGGATAAGTAATGTAATGTATGTACACAGTGACCGCACCAGCAGAATAGTGAGCGCAGCTCTGGAGTATAATACAGGATGTAACTCAGGATCAGTACAGGATAAGTAATGTAATGTATGTACACAGTGACTGTCCCAGCAGAATAGTGAGTGCAGCTCTGGAGTATAATACAGGATGTAACTCAGGATCATTACAGGATAAGTAATGTAATGTATGTACACAGTGACTGCACCAGCAGAATAGTGAGTGCAGCTCTGGAGTATAATACAGGATGTAACTCAGGATCAGTACAGGATAAGTAATGTAATGTATGTACACAGTGACTGCACCAGCAGAATAGTGAGTGCAGCTCTGGAATATAATACAGGATGTAACTCAGGATCAGTACAGGATAAGTAATGTAATGTATGTACACAGTGACTGCGCCAGCAGAATAGTGAGTGCAGCTCTGGAATATAATACAGGATGTAACTCAGGATCAGTACAGGATAAGTAATGTAATGTATGTACACAGTGACTGCACCAGCAGAATAGTGAGTGCAGCTCTGGAGTATAATACAGGATGTAACTCAGGATCAGTACAGGATAAGTAATGTAATGTATGTACACAGTGACTGCACCAGCAGAATAGTGAGTGCAGCTCTGGAGTATAATACAGGATATAACTCAGGATCAGTACAGGATAAGTAATGTAATGTATGTACACAGTGACTGCACCAGCAGAATAGTGAGTGCAGCTCTGGAGTATAATACAGGATGTAACTCAGGATCAGTAAAGGATAAGTAATGTAATGTAATGATGTACACAGTGACTGTCCCAGCAGAATAGTGAGTGCAGCTCTGGAATATAATACAGGATGTAACTCATGATCAGTACAGGATAAGTAATGTATGTACACAGTGACTGCTCCAGCAGAATAGTGAGTGCAGCTCTGGAGTATAATACAGGATGTAACTCAGGATCAGTACAGGTTAAGTAATGTAATGTATGTACACAGTGACTGCACCAGCAGAATAGTGAGTGCAGCTCTGGAGTATAATACAGGATGTAACTCAGGATCATTACAGGATAAGTAATGTAATGTATGTACACAGTGACTGTACCAGCAGAATAGTGAGTGCAGCTCTGGAATATAATACAGGATGTAACTCAGGATCAGTACAGGATAAGTAATGTAATGTATGCACACAGTGACTGCACCAGCAGAATAGTGAGTGCAGCTCTGGAGTATAATACAGGAGGTAACTCAGGATCAGTACAGGATAAGTAATGTAATGTATGTACACAGTGACTACACCAACAGAATAGTGAGTACAGCTCTGGGGTATAATACAGGAGGTAACTCAGGATCAGTACAGGATAAGTAATGTAATGTATGTACACAGTGACTACACCAGCAGAATAGTGAGTACAGCTCTGGAGTATAATACAGGATGCAACTCAGGATCAGTACAGGATAAGTAATGTAATGTATGTACACAGTGACTGTACCAGCAGAATAGTGAGCGCAGCTCTGGAGTATAATACAGGATATAACTCTAGATCAGTACAGGATAAGTAATGTAATGTATGTACACAGTGACTGCACCAGCAGAATAGTGAGCGCAGCTCTGGAGTATAATGCAGGATGTAACTCAGGATCAGTACAGGATAAGTAATGTAATGTATGTACACAGTGACTGTACCAGCAGAATAGTGAGCGCAGCTCTGGAGTATAATATAGGATGTAACTCAGGATCAGTACAGGATAAGTAATGTAATGTATGTACACAGTGACTGTACCAGCAGAATAGTGAGTGCAGCTCTGGGGTATAATACAGGATGTAACTCAGGATCAGTACAGGATAAGTAATGTAATGTAATGTATGTACACAGTGACTGCGCCAACAGAATAGTGAGTGCAGCTCTGGAGTATAATACAGGATACAACTCAGGATCAGTACAGGATAAGTAATGTAATGTATGTACACAGTGACTATACCAGCAGAATAGTGAGTGCAGCTCTGGAGTATAATACAGGATGTAACTCAGGATCAGTAAAGGATAAGTAATGTAATGTATGTACACAGTGACTGTCCCAGCAGAATAGTGAGTGCAGCTCTGGAATATAATACAGGATGTAACTCATGATCAGTACAGGATAAGTAATGTAATGATGTACACAGTGACTGCTCCAGCAGAATAGTGAGTGCAGCTCTGGAGTATAATACAGGATGTAACTCAGGATCAGTACAGGATAAGTAATGTAATGTATGTACACAGTGACTGCACCAGCAGAATAGTGAGTGCAGCTCTGGAGTATAATACAGGATGTAACTCAGGATCATTACAGGATAAGTAATGTAATGTATGTACACAGTGACTGTACCAGCAGAATAGTGAGTGCAGCTCTGGAATATAATACAGGATGTAACTCAGGATCAGTACAGGATAAGTAATGTAATGTATGTACACAGTGACTGCACCAGCAGAATAGTGAGTGCAGCTCTGGAGTATAATACAGGAGGTAACTCAGGATCAGTACAGGATAAGTAATGTAATGTATGTACACAGTGACTACACCAACAGAATAGTGAGTGCTGCTCTGGTGTATAATACAGGATGTAACTCAGGATCAGTACAGGATAAGTAATGTAATGTATGTACATAGTGACTACACCAGCAGAATAGTGAGTACAGCTCTGGAGTATAATACAGGATGCAACTCAGGATCAGTACAGGATAAGTAATGTAATGTATGTACACAGTGACTGTACCAGCAGAATAGTGAGCGCAGCTCTGGAGTATAATACAGGATATAACTCTAGATCAGTACAGGATAAGTAATGTAATGTATGTACACAGTGACTGCACCAGCAGAATAGTGAGCGCAGCTCTGGAGTATAATGCAGGATGTAACTCAGGATCAGTACAGGATAAGTAATGTAATGTATGTACACAGTGACTGTACCAGCAGAATAGTGAGCGCAGCTCTGGAGTATAATATAGGATGTAACTCAGGATCAGTACAGGATAAGTAATGTAATGTATGTACACAGTGACTGTACCAGCAGAATAGTGAGTGCAGCTCTGGGGTATAATACAGGATGTAACTCAGGATCAGTACAGGATAAGTAATGTAATGTAATGTATGTACACAGTGACTGCGCCAACAGAATAGTGAGTGCAGCTCTGGAGTATAATACAGGATACAACTCAGGATCAGTACAGGATAAGTAATGTAATGTATGTACACAGTGACTATACCAGCAGAATAGTGAGTGCAGCTCTGGAGTATAATACAGGATGTAACTCAGGATCAGTACAGGATAAGTAATGTAATGTATGTACACAGTGACTGTCCCAGCAGAATAGTGAGTGCAGCTCTGGAGTATAATACAGGATGTAACTCAGGATCAGTACAGGATAAGTAATGTAATGTATGTACACAGTGACTGTACCAGCAGAATAGTGAGCGCAGCTCTGGAATATAATACAGGATGTAACTCAGGATCAGTACAGGATAAGTAATGTAATGTATGTACACAGTGACTACACCAGCAGAATAGTGAGTGCAGCTCTGCAGTATAATACAGGATGTAACTCAGGATCAGTACAGGATAAGTAATGTAATGTATGTACACAGTGACTGCACCAGCAGAATAGTGAGTGCAGCTCTGGAGTATAATACAGGATGTAACTCAGGATCAGTACAGGATAAGTAATGTAATGTATGTACACAGTGACTGTACCAGCAGAATAGTGAGTGCAGCTCTGGAGTATAATACAGGATGTAACTCAGGATCAGTACAGGATAAGTAATGTAATGTAATGTATGTACACAGTGACTGCGCCAACAGAATAGTGAGTGCAGCTCTGGAGTATAATACAGGATATAACTCAGGATCAGTACAGGATAAGTAATGTAATGTATGTACACAGTGACTATACCAGCAGAATAGTGAGTGCTGCTCTGGAGTATAATACAGGATGTAACTCAGGATCAGTACAGGATAAGTAATGTAATGTATGTACACAGAGACTGTCCCAGCAGAATAGTGAGTGCAGCTCTGGAGTATAATACAGGATGTAACTCAGGATCAGTACAGGATAAGTAATGTAATGTATGTACACAGTGACTGTACCAGCAGAATAGTGAGTGCAGCTCTGGAGTATAATACAGGATGTAACTCAGGATCAGTACAGGACAAGTAATGTAATGTATGTACACAGTGACTGTACCAGCAGAATAGTGAGCGCAGCTCTGGAATATAATACAGGATGTAACTCAGGATCAGTACAGGATAAGTAATGTATGTACACAGTGACTGCTCCAGCAGAATAGTGAGTGTAGCTAGAAGTATAATACAGGATGTAACTCAGGATCAGTACAGGATAAGTAATGTAATGTATGTACACAGTGACTGCACCAGCAGAATAGTGAGTGTAGCTCTGGAGTATTATACAGGATATAACTCAGGATCAGTACAGGATAAGTAATGTAATGTATGTACACAGTGACTGTACCAGCAAAATAGTGAGTGCAGCTCTGGGGTATAATACAGGATGTAACTCAGGATCAGTACAGGATAAGTAATGTAATGTAATGTATGTACACAGTGACTGTCCCAGCAGAATAGTGAGTGCAGCTCTGGAGTATAATACAGGATGTAACTCAGGATCATTACAGGATAAGTAATGTAATGTATGTACACAGTGACTGTACCAGCAGAATAGTGAGTGCAGCTCTGGAATATAATACAGGATGTAACTCAGGATCAGTACAGGATAAGTAATGTAATGTATGCACACAGTGACTGCACCAGCAGAATAGTGAGTGCAGCTCTGGAGTATAATACAGGAGGTAACTCAGGATCAGTACAGGATAAGTAATGTAATGTATGTACACAGTGACTACACCAACAGAATAGTGAGTGCTGCTCTGGTGTATAATACAGGATGTAACTCAGGATCAGTACAGGATAAGTAATGTAATGTATGTACATAGTGACTACACCAGCAGAATAGTGAGTACAGCTCTGGAGTATAATACAGGATGCAACTCAGGATCAGTACAGGATAAGTAATGTAATGTATGTACACAGTGACTGTACCAGCAGAATAGTGAGCGCAGCTCTGGAGTATAATACAGGATATAACTCAGGATCAGTACAGGATAAGTAATGTAATGTATGTACACAGTGACTGCACCAGCAGAATAGTGAGTGCAGCTCTGGAGTATAATACAGGATGTAACTCAGGATCAGTACAGGATAAGTAATGTAATGTAGATGTATGTACACAGTGACTGCGCCAACAGAATAGTGAGTGCAGCTCTGGAGTATAATACAGGATATAACTCAGGATCAGTACAGGATAAGTAATGTAATGTATGTACACAGTGACTATACCAGCAGAATAGTGAGTGCTGCTCTGGAGTATAATACAGGATGTAACTCAGGATCAGTACAGGATAAGTAATGTAATGTATGTACACAGTGACTGTACCAGCAGAATAGTGAGTGCAGCTCTGGAGTATAATACAGGATGTAACTCAGGATCAGTACAGGATAAGTATTGTAATGTATGTACACAGTGACTGTACCAGCAGAATAGTGAGCGCAGCTCTGGAATATAATACAGGATGTAACTCAGGATCAGTACAGGATAAGTAATGTATGTACACAGTGACTGCTCCAGCAGAATAGTGAGTGTAGCTAGAAGTATAATACAGGATGTAACTCAGGATCAGTACAGGATAAGTAATGTAATGTATGTACACAGTGACTGCACCAGCAGAATAGTGAGTGTAGCTCTGGAGTATTATACAGGATATAACTCAGGATCAGTACAGGATAAGTAATGTAATGTATGTACACAGTGACTGTACCAGCAAAATAGTGAGTGCAGCTCTGGGGTATAATACAGGATGTAACTCAGGATCAGTACAGGATAAGTAATGTAATGTAATGTATGTACACAGTGACTGCTCCAACAGAATAGTGAGTGCAGCTCTGGAGTATAATACAGGATGTAACTCAGGATCAGTACAGGATAAGTAATGTAATGTATGTACACAGTGCCTGTCCCAGCAGAATATTGAGTGCAGCTCTGGAGTATAATACAGGATGTAACTCAGGATCATTACAGGATAAGTAATGTAATGTATGTACACAGTGACTGTACCAGCAAAATAGTGAGTGCAGCTCTGGAATATAATACAGGATGTAACTCAGGATCAGTACAGGATAAGTAATGTATTATGTACACAGTGACTGCTCCAGCAGAATAGTGAGTGTAGCTCTGGAGTATAATACAGGATGTAACTCAGGATCAGTACAGGATAAGTAATGTAATGTATGTACACAGTGACTATACCAGCAGAATAGTGAGTGCTGCTCTGGTGTATAATACAGGATGTAACTCAGGATCAGTACAGGATACGTAATGTAATGTATGTACACAGTAACTGCTCCAGCAGAATAGTGAGTGTAGCTAGAAGTATAATACAGGATGTAACTCAGGATCAGTACAGGATAAGTAATGTAATGTATGTACAAAGTGACTGTACCAGCAGAATAGTGAGTGCAGCTCTGGAATATAATACAGGATGTAACTCAGGATCAGTACAGGATAAGTAATGTAATGTATGTACACAGTAACTGCTCCAGCAGAATAGTGAGTGTAGCTAGAAGTATAATACAGGATGTAACTCAGGATCAGTACAGGATAAGTAATGTAATGTATGTACACAGTGACTGCACCAGCAGAATAGTGAGTGCAGCTCTGGAGTATAATACAGGAGGTAACTCAGGATCAGTACAGGATAAGTAATGTAATGTATGTACACAGTGACTACACCAACAGAATAGTGAGTGCTGCTCTGGTGTATAATACAGGATGTAACTCAGGATCAGTACAGGATAAGTAATGTAATGTATGTACACAGTGACTACACCAGCAGAATAGTGAGTACAGCTCTGGAGTATAATACAGGATGCAACTCAGGATCAGTACAGGATAAGTAATGTAATGTATGTACACAGTGACTGTACCAGCAGAATAGTGAGCGCAGCTCTGGAGTATAATACAGGATATAACTCAGGATCAGTACAGGATAAGTAATGTAATGTATGTACACAGTGACTGCACCAGCAGAATAGTGAGCGCAGCTCTGGAGTATAATGCAGGATGTAACTCAGGATCAGTACAGGATAAGTAATGTAATGTATGTACACAGTGACTGTACCAGCAGAATAGTGAGCGCAGCTCTGGAGTATAATATAGGATGTAACTCAGGATCAGTACAGGATAAGTAATGTAATGTATGTACACAGTGACTGTACCAGCAGAATAGTGAGCGCAGCTCTGGAGTATAATATAGGATGTAACTCAGGATCAGTACAGGATAAGTAATGTAATGTATGTATACAGTGACTGCACCAGCAGAATAGTGAGTGCAGCTCTGGAGTATAATACAGGATGTAACTCAGGATCAGTACAGGATAAGTAATGTAATGTATGTACACAGTGACTACACCAACAGAATAGTGAGTGCTGCTCTGGTGTATAATACAGGATGTAACTCAGGATCAGTACAAGATAAGTAATGTAATGTATGTACTCAGTGACTACACCAGCAGATTAGTGAGTACAGCTCTGGAGTATAATACAGGATGCAACTCAGGATCAGTACAGGATAAGTAATGTAATGTATGTACACAGTGACTGTACCAGCAGAATAGTGAGTGCAGCTCTGGAGTATAATACAGGATATAACTCAGGATCAGTACAGGATAAGTAATGTAATGTATGTACACAGTGACTGCACCAGCAGAATAGTGAGCGCAGCTCTGGAGTATAATGCAGGATGTAACTCAGGATCAGTACAGGATAAGTAATGTAATGTATGTACACAGTGACTGTACCAGCAGAATAGTGAGCGCAGCTCTGGAGTATAATATAGGATGTAACTCAGGATCAGTACAGGATAAGTAATGTAATGTATGTACACAGTGACTGCACCAGCAGAATAGTGAGCGCAGCTCTGGAGTATAATATAGGATGTAACTCAGGATCAGTACAGGATAAGTAATGTAATGTATGTACACAGTGACTGTAACAGCAGAATAGTGAGCGCAGCTCTGGAGTATAATATAGGATGTAACTCAGGATCAGTACAGGATAAGTAATGTAATGTATGTACACAGTGACTGTACCAGCAGAATAGTGAGTGCAGCTCTGGAGTATAATACAGGATGTAACTCAGGATCAGTACAGGATAAGTAATGTAATGTATGTACACAGTGACTGTACCAGCAGAATAGTGAGTGCAGCTCTGGAGTATAATACAGGATGTAACTCAGGATCAGTACAGGATAAGTAATTTAATGTATGTACACAGTGACTATACCAGCAGAATAGTGAGTGCAGCTCTGGGGAATAATACAGGATGTAACTCAGGATCAGTAGAGGATAAGTAATGTAATGTATGTACACAGTGACTGCACCAGCAGAATAGTGAGTGCAGCTCTGAAGTATAATACTGGATGTAACTCAGGATCAGTACAGGATAAGTAATGTAATGTATGTACACAGTGACTGCACCAGCAGAATAGTGAGTGCAGCTCTGGAGTATAATACAGGCTGTAACTCAGGATCAGTACAGGATAAGTAACGTAATGTATGTACACAGTGACTGCACCAGCAGAATAGTGAGTGCAGCTCTGGAGTATAATACAGGATGTAACTCAGGATCAGTACAGGATAAGTAATGTAATGTATGTACACAGTGACTATACCAGCAGAATAGTGAGTGCAGCTCTGCAGTATAATACAGGATGTAACTCAGGATCAGTACAGGATGAGTAATGTAATGTATGTACACAGTGACTGCACCAGCAGAATAGTGAGTGCAGCTCTGGAGTATAATACTGGATGTAACTCAGGATCAGTACAGGATAAGTAATGTAATGTATGTACACAGTGACTGCACCAGCAGAATATTGAGCGCAGCTCTGGACTATAATATAGGATGTAACTCAGGATCAGTACAGGATAAGTAATGTAATGTATGTACACAGTGACTGCACCAGCAGAATAGTGAGTGCAGCTCTGGAGTATAATACAGGATGTAACTCAGGATCAGTACAGGATAAGTAATTTAATGTATGTACACAGTGACTATACCAGCAGAATAGTGAGTGCAGCTCTGGAGAATATACAGGATGTAACTCAGGATCAGTACAGGATGAGTAATGTAATGTATGTACACAGTGACTGCACCAGCAGAATAGTGAGTGCAGCTATGGAGTATAATACTGGATGTAACTCAGGATCAGTACAGGATAAGTAATGTAATGTATGTACACAGTGACTGCACCAGCAGAATATTGAGCGCAGCTCTGGACTATAATATAGGATGTAACTCAGGATCAGTACAGGATAAGTAATGTAATGTATGTACACAGTGACTGCACCAGCAGAATATTGAGCGCAGCTCTGGACTATAATATAGGATGTAACTCAGGATCAGTACAGGATAAGTAATGTAATGTATGTACACAGTGACTATACCAGCAGAATAGTGAGTGCAGCTCTGGAGTATAATACAGGATGTAACTCAGGATCAGTACAGGATGAGTAATGTAATGTATGTACACAGTGACTGCACCAGCAGAATAGTGAGTGCAGCTATGGAGTATAATACTGGATGTAACTCAGGATCAGTACAGGATAAGTAATGTAATGTATGTACACAGTGACTGCACCAGCAGAATATTGAGCGCAGCTCTGGACTATAATATAGGATGTAACTCAGGATCAGTACAGGATAAGTAATGTAATGTATGTACACAGTGACTGCACCAGCAGAATAGTGAGTGCAGCTCTGGAGTATAATACAGGATGTAACTCAGGATCAGTACAGGATAAGTAATTTAATGTATGTACACAGTGACTATACCAGCAGAATAGTGAGTGCAGCTCTGGAGAATATACAGGATGTAACTCAGGATCAGTACAGGATAAGTAATGTAATGTATGTACACAGTGACTGCACCAGCAGAATATTGAGCGCAGCTCTGGACTATAATATAGGATGTAACTCAGGATCAGTACAGGATAAGTAATGTAATGTATGTACACAGTGACTGCACCAGCAGAATAGTGAGTGCAGCTCTGGAGTATAATACAGGATGTAACTCAGGATCAGTACAGGATAAGTAATTTAATGTATGTACACAGTGACTATACCAGCAGAATAGTGAGTGCAGCTCTGGAGAATATACAGGATGTAACTCAGGATCAGTAGAGGATAAGTAATGTAATGTATGTACACAGTGACTCCACCAGCAGAATAGTGAGTGCAGCTCTGGAGTATAATACAGGATGTAACTCAGGATCAGTACAGGATAAGTAATGTAATGTATGTACACAGTGACTATACCAGCAGAATAGTGAGTGCAGCTCTGGAGTATAATACAGGATGTAACTCAGGATCAGTACAGGATAAGTAATGTAATGTATGTACAGTGGCTGTACCAGCAGAATAGCGAGTGCAGCTCTAGAGTATAATACAGGATGTAACTCAGGATCAGTACAGGATAAGTAATGTAATGTATGTACACAGTGACGGCACCAGCAGAATAGTGAGTGCAGCTCTGGAGTATAATACAGGATATAACTCAGGGTCAGTACAGGATAAGTAATGTAATGTATGTACACAGTGACTGTACCAGCAGAATAGTGAGTGCAGCTCTGGAGTATAATACAGGATGTAACTCAGGATCAGTACAGGATAAGTAATGTAATGTATGTACACAGTGACGGCACCAGCAGAATAGTGAGTGCAGCTCTGGAGTCAAATACAGGATGTAACTCAAGATAAGTAGTATAATGTATGTATAAAGTTATATATATGTAACCTGTAAAATGATGTTCAAAGGTAAAGACTGTAATCATTCAGTTATTAATAACAAGTATACAGTACTCACCTTAAATAGTTATGTTTTCCCTGATCTTTTGCCCACAAGGCATTGTCTGTCATGGACATATGAATGTAAGTATTGCCGTCATGATATATTTCAGTATTTGTACACACAAGGTTGATGTTCTTTATAATTAATACTACAATTCCATTCATTAATGTATTTTCATCCTGTGAGACAATATTAACGTAAAGTTTAGAGGATTCCTTCCATTGAAAGCGTATTCCAGTGATAAGTTACCTGTTAGCCAAAGGATAAGGGGTAACATGTTGATTGGTGAGTGCTTGACCACTTGGACCCCCACTACTCACAAAAACTGAGGTGTTTTGCACCCCAGTTTGTTTGGAGAGACAGGTTGCGTAGTGTGTGCCATTCTGTTCATTTCAAGGGGACTCTCAGAGATAGCCAAACACAGTTCTATCAGTGTGGTCTGTCCCACACTGAACAAGTTGCCCCCTATCCTTTGGGGAAAATTCAATATGGCTGCAGCCAGAGCATGTCAGCTGGCTCACAGGGGCAGGGGGGATCTAAGAGAGGCAAATTTGCAAGTTCTTGCCAGGCCAGTTAAAAAAAAAAAAATAGAAAAAAATAAAGCCCTTCCTCCCTTAATCTCTTCCTTCCCCTTGATCCTATTTTACAATTAAATTTGAAAAATATATAAAGAAAACATCTATGCGTCCCAGAAGCTCAGCCATGCCCCCTCCTCCTCTTCTTTTTCCTGTGCCAGGCTTTAAGACAACTAGCTGCAGCAGGAGCCTTTGCTTGGAATATACCCGATCACCCCGATGTACCGATCAACAGGAATATGGAGGAATACTGACCTTGGGTGGACAAAGCTGTGATGATCCATTGTGAAACAGCATGGTCACCACAATGGCCTGTGCCTGCCTGATGTCATCCAGTACCCTAAGCTGCTCCTCCTCAGTCATAGACCAGATGTTCCACAACTTTATACCATCACTTATACCAGGGCACGGTCTCTTAACCTCACATTCTGGAGAATTCATCTCTGGCTTCTCAGATGGCAATCTTTTCATCTCATGTGAAGGAAATGACAGATGTTTTGCATCTGTATCTAACACTAAGAGTTTCTTCTTCGGTCTCTCACTGTCTCCGTCTTCTTCGTCTATATTTGAGGGAGTATTCATGAACGGTTGGACGTGATCTTGATCACTGTTAGTCTTGCTCAAAGAGCTTAGTGGCAGAGATGGTGAAATGATTTGAAGCTTCACAGGTAACTCAGTATCGGCAGACTGGGAACAAAACACATACATCACTATCAATAAGCTGTTATGCTTTTCCAAATATTTCACTAAATCCACGTGTCATGTAATGTTTTCAGACGACACGCGTCTTTATTGTGTAATATACTATAAATTCTACTGTAACACCGCAGCTGTCAGGTTACATATATTCTCTAAAGAGAAAATATTTCTCCTGTAACATTAAAGAGGCCTCTCACCTGTCCTGACTAGGGATGAGCGTACCCATTTGAACCCAAAAGTTTTGACATTCAGACCCCAGAGTATAATAAGTGGAGGCTCAGAGGAGGTGAGTAAAAAATAACAAACACTTATACTCACCTTGCCTCACTTCTCCAAAACATCCTCACACCGAACTGGCAGGATCCACCAGTCCTCTTCCAGCCTCTGGTTGAGGTCACACTCCACGGGGTGGGGCCTCACTGACATCAGGATGCTGTGAAACCAGTCCGCGGGACATCAGTCAGAGGCCGGAAGAGGACGTCAAGGGACTGCAGGACCTTGAGGGATACCACAAGGTTGCCCAGGAGAGGTGAGGTAGGGGTAAGATAGCTGGGCCTCCACTTATTATTAGTAGAGTCTGAAGAGATAGAACATACAGTTCTGGCTTAGTGGTTAGCACTGCAGCGCTGGAGACCTAGGTTCGAATGCAACCAAGGACAACATCTGCAAGGAGTTTGTATGTTCTCCCCGTGTTTGCGTGGGTTTCCTCCCACACTCCAAAGACATACTGATAGGGAATGTAGATTGTGAGCCCTATATGGGGACAGCCAATGTCTGTAAAGCGCTGCGGAATATGTTGGTGCTATACAAGTAAGCTAAATAAATAATACAGTTCACGGAACGCAGGGCGAAATCTCACATACTTTCGTAGAAACGAATATTGTGAGATCTGCCGATCTCTAGTCCTGACATGTCTGTTTTACTGAATACTAGTATTCCCTAAGAAATAATTCTAGGGCATCATTTCTTAGAACTTGTTGTTTTGTTCCTCTGCCCACTGCCCCTTCCTCACACCAGTCCTTCACTGTGATAAAAATAACTAATCTAATAAAATGATTACAAAAATCTCATAAATATATGCATAAACTTAAATTCCATAGTGAAAATAAATGCAATGAGTACATAAATAGCAGAGAATACATACTAAAAAATAAAAATGTGGCAACAGTGCGTATATATCAGATTTACTATTTATCATATAATGGTATCAACCATTAGTAATAGCAGGTGCTAAATTAACATGATGACTGGCAATAAAAGTTAATAAGTAAAAACTGTAATTTGTAAATGTCCTAAATACACAAAAGAGCTGCAAATTATTTTCATAGAACTTGCCTCATCATAATATCCTGTGGAAAATGTGTTGCGGCTGTGAACCTCTGAGCTACCTGTCAAAACAGAAAGTTCTTCACAAATGTAATTGCTGTACTGAAAAATACTCTGCTTTTGAGTCATTCTAAAAAAAAAAAATAAAAAAATAATACAATAATTTCTCGTTATAAATGTAATATTTTTAAAAGGGGTTGTCCAATTTGTTTTTTAAGAATTACCAGTGCTGCTAATAGGGCCAACATTACTCATGTCCTCAGATTCCAGCTGCGACAGGTCAGGTTTCCCATTTACAGGTCCCCCCATCACTGACATCTGTCAGTGATGTCCCGTTTGTGTTAGGTGACTGGAATTAGAGGCAGCCTCACGTGCCGTTTGTGAAAAGGTCACCTGCAAACAGAAGACCAGACCCGACCGGAAGATTTCTGCTGCGGATTTTGCATGGCGGCTCACACCACTGTCTTAATTTACTTTTTCTCTTGCTAGACTTGACAACACAGTCTCAGGCTTTCTTGCTAGTATCCAATGCTACACAGATATTGCACCATGTGGCGTAAATGTATAGCGCTGGCACCATCTGGGCATAATCCTTTGTAAATCTCTGGTAATGCTCTGTGGACTCCAGAGAGATACAATGCAGCAAACTATCAGATTTCTGCAGCTGCTGATGTGTTTAGCTCACAGAGCATTGTCTAGACCGGATACAATTGTAACCGCATCTCAGTTGAGAGCAGGACTAGCTATGTACAGGGTTACTGTCTCTGAATGTAACCAAAAGTGTTCTCATTCACTGACAGCAAGCAGAGATCTTCAAAATGATGAAAAATTGAAACACAAAGTATAAAAGAAAGGTTTAAAAGGTTTCACGTATTCAGTAATTTATATAATATAAATATAATAATATTGTCTTACTGAAGAGTTGACACTTCATTACAGTCGGGGTTCCTCCTCTCTCACTGTGGTTAGAGCAGGTCTCTTCCTCTGTAAATATCTGCTCTTTCTTGTAATTCCAGTCATCCATGTCCGTGTTTCCCTCATTTTCTTTGTGATTCGTGTGCTGTAAAATTTCACTTGGCAGAAATAGAACATAATACTCATATTATGATACTGTATTCTTTCTCTGTCTAGTAATACATAAGACGTGCCTTGTATATCTGTATCATCTGCTAGTAATAAACAGTACTGCACAGCACCTTCCAGAGTCACTGAAACCTGCATAAGGCCGTGGTAATATATGTTTATTTATGTTCCACTATAGGAACTGAAAAAACAATAAAAACGGCGGTGCCCCTGACAGACCCAAATGATGGTCTGTATCAGGTATAACTGTACAAAGCTGTTTTTTATCCTACATCTGTGAGAGATGTGATGGAGTCTCCAACACTGATGTAAATGTAACCTGCTATAGAGAAGGCGAAATAAATCATCGAACCTGATTGTGTATTCTCCGGCCTGTGGGGGCAGTATTTTATTCATTTGTATTGGTACTGGGAAATAGGTTGGCCCACGTGTATTGTTGAAAGTGACTATTGTCTCCGCTAAGGGTCATATCTTTTATTTATCTTTCTTGTATAGAACCAACATATTCCGCAGAGCTTTACAGACATGGTCTCATATATATTCATATAAATGGTCTCACAATCTAAATTCCCTATCTGTCTTATGGAATGTCGGTGGAAACCCAGGCAAACATTGGGAGGACATACACTTACTGATTATACTTTTCCTGGAATGTGTTAGGTAGACCGGATTCAGCTGCAAGAAAAAAATAATAATTCACATATTCACATAGTAATATTAGATATGTGTCCAATTTTCATCTGCACTAGTTTTAATAAATCTCACCATGTGTTTTGTCTGACATTTCTGATGTGCTTTTTAAGGCAAAAATGCAACAATTTCATTGTTTTTATGTGGCCTTAGACCACCATAGACCTCAACAATAACATACTAAAATGGAAGCACAGTGTGTGTGGGGGATTTGGGTGCATTTTTTGCCATTGAAAGGCCATATGACGGCTGTTACATCATGGCCAGTATGGTAAAGTACATACCATTTTATCAGTCAGAAAAGTCCAAATGAAATGCACTGTGACATAACCATATAACACATATAGAACACTCTAGCACATAAATACTTTTTATAGGTGTTTATATATGTGACGTGGATAGAAGACACTACCTGTATGAGCAGGCTGCAGCGCTGACAATATTTTTCCAGCAATAAGGGAGATCGGTTCTTTACTGCAGTAAAATCCAAAGTCCTGTTGATAGTTTTCCATGTTTCACCTTAAAAATACAAAAGAACCATGACATGACATTGCACTACCATATCTGCATAGTACTAGACAACCCCTGTGCATATACTCTATTTGGATATGGATGTCATAGATTGGGGGGGACCTTTCTAGAAACCCTCTATCAGGGCCCTTTTATACTACGTTTGCCTACAGTGGCTTGCAAAAGTATTCATACCCCTTGAACTTTTTCCCATTTTGTCACCTTACAACCAGAAACGTACAGTAAATTTATTTCCTTGAGATTTTAAGTGATAGACCAACACAAAGTAACAGATAATTGTGAAGTGGAAGGAAAATAATCCATGGTTTTCAAAATTTTAATCAAATAAAAATCTGAAAAGTGTGAAATGCAAAAGTATTCAGCTTCCTGTACTCTGATACCCCTAAATAAAATTTAGGGCAATCTACAACTGCAAACCGACCAAGACATGACCGTCCACCTAAACTGACAGATTGAGCAAGGAGAACACTGGTCAGAGACGCAGCCAAGAGGCCCATGGTCACTCTGGAGGAGCTGCAGAAATCCACAGCTCAGGTACAGGGAGAATCTGTCCACAGGACAACTATAAGTCGTGCACTCCACAAATCTGGCCTTTATGGGAGAGTGGTAAGAAGAAAACCATTGTCGAAAGAAAGACATAAGAAGTGCCGTTTGCCACAAGCCATATAGGGGACACGGCAAACATGTGGAAGAAGGTGCTCTGGTCAGATGAGACCAAAGGTGAACTTTTTGGCCTAAACGCTAAAGCGCTATGTGTGGTGGAAAAGTAACCCTGCTCATCCCCCTGAACACACCATCCCCACTGTGACACATAGGGGGCAGCATCATGCTGGGGGAGGCTTTTCTTCAGTAGGGACAGGAAAGCTGCTCAGAGTTGGTGGGAAGATGGATGGAGCTAAATACAGAGAAATCCTGGAAGAAAACCTGTTGGAGGCTGCAAAAGACTTGAGACTGGAAAGGAGATTCACCTTCTAGCAAGACAATGACCCTAAACCTACAGCCAGAGCTACAGTAGAATGGCTTAGATCAAAGAATCTCCATGTGTTAGAATGGCCCAGTCACAGTCCAGACCTAAATCCCATTGAGCGTCTGTGGCAAGACATGAAAATTGCTGTTCACAGACGCTCCATCCAATCTGGCTGAGCTTCAGCTATTTTACAAAGAAGGATGGGCAAAAATCTCAGTCTCTAGATGTACAAAGCTGGCTCTACAAAGTATTGATATAGGGGGGCTGAAGACTTTTGCACATCACACTTTTCAGATTTCTATTTGATTAAAATTTTGAAAACTATGTATCATTTTCATTCCACTATATATGTGAAGTGCCAGGCAAAAAACGCGTTTTTTTCTGCAGCGGTTTTTACTGCGTTTTTGCTGTGTTTTTTTTCTTCCCTTATTAAATCTATAGGGAAACCGAGAGCATTTCCACAGGTAAAATTGGTATGCTGCGTTTTTCCGTAAACGTTTCTTTTCCCCCACAATGTGTGTAAGGGATTAGCCAGAATCCCATTCACTTTGCTGGTACTGTAAAATTCTGCGTTTTTACTGCTGTATTTCCGCAACAGGAAAAAAGTTGCATTTTGGCAACGTGGATCCTTAGCCCAAAGCTATATTTTTATTTTCAATGTGGCCGCAGATTGCGATTGCGTTATAACAGGGTGACTTGGGACACTAAACTCCCGGTCCGTAAGGACATGTGGGTTGTTTGTGGTCCCAAATTGCCCCGACAGATTCACTTTAAAGGCCAGGGCCCTACGTTGCGCAGTGTTTTGGACATGGCGGAAATGCTGCGGCAAAATATGCTGCGTTTTACATTACCTGCAAAGTGGATGGGATTCTGGCTAACCCAAACCACACATTGCAGAAAAAAATTAACAGTGGAAAAGCTGCATTTTAAAAAAACATTGCGTTTTTGTAAATCACAGCCTGTCAATTATACCTATGGAAACGCCGGCGTTTTCCGTATAGGTATAATAGGAGCAGAACGTCCGCAGAAGAAATCTCTGCGGACTTTCTGTGAAAAACACTGCAGAAAAAAACACTACGCGTTTCCACCGCGGTCTTTTCGGATACTGCTTGCTACGTGGAGCCTTCAAAATGTGCAAAAATAGGCTCAAATATGCTCCAGAACAAAGGTAGCGTAAAAAAAGACCATAACATCAAACAGCATTGGAATCACAATTTCCATGAGGTGAAAGATTTGACGCAATTTCACCTTTTTAGTACATTAGGCATAAGGAAAAAAATGCTGAAAAATTTTTCAAATAATAAATTCCCCTCATTGACTCCAGTGCAGATAAGGCTGTGAATAGTCTGAGCCCCTGAAGTCAAGGCGGAAAGCTACCACATAGGGACAAAGTAGTGCTTGTGATAAACTGCATACATGGAGATGTCACTGACTTCTCCCCTACACACGATTCCTCCTCACTACCACCACACAACAGACCACTGAGGGCGGGAAATCAAGCACAGCGCGTCACCAGCGCCCCCTGCCGACCACTACTGGTAAGGTGACGTAAAGCTACGGGGGTAAGTACAGGACGACTGGAGCGTTTTCCCGTCATTGACACAATTTGGTCTCTGCAGCGCTCCGTCCTCCTGGTTGTGACGTCACAAGGGGAGGGCCATACTGAACCAGCAGCGGCAAAACAAAAGACAAAGCAAGCAGGTAAGTAATGTCTCTGTGTACGGAGCATTAATATTCTCCTATGTGGTTATGTAGTAACGTACGGGCTGTACTAAAAGTCTCAGGATGCCCCATGCAGCGTTACTGCTAATAGAAGAGTTGCCCATAGCAACCAATCACATGGGTAGTTTCGTTATTTACGCTGCACCAGTATAGTAATTGCTTGCTAGGGACAATCCCTTTGGTCATGTGGTTGCTATGGGAGACATAACTGCTGCTATAGACCTGTTATTTGGCGGGTTATTTCTGAATCCCTCTGCTGTGGTGCACACTGCTCCCCTCTGCTTGCAGTCAGTGAATACAGAGGCTGATAACCCATCCTGACTTTGTGTAAGGATACAGCAATGCTGTAGCGTAGTCAGTCCTGCATCGGGGGCAGGCAGATGGTTGTAGGATGGATTTTTAGCTTTCATAGTTGTCGACAGAAAGCAGAGGTCTTGAAATTGAAAGCTCTAGTTTAGGGCGACACAACGATTTTGGTTGCGACTCCCATTGAGCCATCAAAGATCGCCCTGTGACTTTTTCACTAATGTTAGTGAATGGAGTCATATTGCGACCCCGAGGGTGCCGTGACTGCGACTTCTAGTCGCAAAAATATCAGACATTGATCTTTTTGTGACTAGAAGTTACGGTCGTGTCAACCTCGGGGTCGCAATATGACTCCATTCACTAACATTAGTGGAAATGTCGCAGGGTGACACGGCGATCATTGGTCACGCTATGGGAGTTGGGGCTAAAATCAATGTATAGCCTTAGCCTACATTCACACAATAGAAGTAAAAAGCAGCCATTTTTCACAGATCCCTCATACATTGCATTGAATAGTGCATGACCTATATTTTATTAGTCCATGGCAATGGACCCTCAAAATATCAGTCATGTGAGTAACTCCATTCACAGACATTGAAACGAATGCAGCCGTGTGACGGAGGTTTACGATGTAAGTATAAGTGAAGGATTATGCTAGGTTCACACAAACGTTTGGCTCTCTGTCATTCAGGTCCGCATGGGGACCCGAAAGATGGAGAGCCTGTCCGCTAAAAGAGTGGTTACCCCACAGGCTATAATGGGGTGCAGGACTTTTCTCTCTGACGATTTTAGGTGGACACTCCAACGCAGATGTGACCCTAACCTTAGTCATACAACACAGGAAAAACAGCTGTGACTGCTCTTACCTATAGGTGGCGTCACTGGTAATAATAGAGAGGTCATCACAGACCGATGACATCCACAGACTAGTACGATAAACATTAACTAACTAAATGAGTGAACTGGTACATGGGGAAAGAGGACCGTACACGCGAGAGCTTAGGCTGCGTAATTTGGAGCTGTTTTTGAGGTAGATTCTGTCTCAAAATTGGTTACAAGTTCCAGCTGGAATCTGCATCCCATTGTTTTCAATGGGAGGCAACAACAAATACTTCACTTTTTCGGTACGCTGTAAAAAGAACTGTCCTGCTCAATGGTTGCCTTGGAAGGGAAGACACCCTGGTTAGCTATAACTTGAAAAGATGGGTTAAGGTGAGATAAACAGTAGTTAGTAGTAAGGTTGGGGATAGGATGGGAGAGGGTCAGATACACAGTTACAGTATTGAGAGTAGGGTGGAGAGTTTCCCAACAGTGGAGACACAGATTATGGAGTCGTGTGCATGAGTCGGGTACGTGGTTGAACAGCACATGGACTTATTCCGCGCCTCAGTGCGACATAATAGTACCACGCAGAGTGGGAAGAGTGAACCGCTTGAGGACACAGCAATTTTACATTTTTGCGTTTTTATTTTTTACTCCCCACTTTCCAAAAGCCATAAGTCCTGAAAGCTTAAAGGGATTCTATCAATGGGAAAGGCATTTTTCAATAACACCATGTCGTAATAGCCTTTAGAAAGACTATTCTTCTCCTACCTTTATTTTTCTGCTCTGCTTCGCCATTTCTGAGAATTTTCTTCTGTATGCAAATGAGTCTTCAGAAAGCACAGGGGGCGTCCACTGCTCAAAGAAGACGCTCTTCCGACGATCCAGCGCCGCCTCTCTCTTCTACTGCTGACGCCTCTCCGCCGCGTCATCAACCGCTGAGTCTCTGTTCGGGATCCAAATCCACATGAAAATGGCCGACTGGACATGCGCAGTCGGCTCTGTCCAACGCGAAATGGCGGAGACCCGACTAAGCATGCGCGGGATTTGAATCACAGAGACTCGGCAGCTGATGATGCGGCGGAGAGGCGTCAGCAGAAGAAGAGAGAGGCGGCGCTGGATCTTCGGAAGAGCGTCGTCTTTGAGCACAGGGGATGCTCCCTGTGCTTTCTGAAGACTAATTTGCATAATGAAGAAAAAAGAAAATTCTCAGAAATGGTGGCGTGGAGCAGAAAAATAAAGGTAGGAGAAGAATAGTCTTTCTAAAGACTATTACAACGTGGTGTTATTGAAAAATGCCTTTCCCATTGATAGAATCCCTTTAATTTTTTAATTCAATTTGCTAGACAAATTGTGCTTCATAGTAGTGCCATTAAATATTCTGTACAATGAACCGGGAAGCCGGAAAAAATTCAAAATGGCATATTCTATGGATGTGTAATAAATGTCTTTTATGGGAACACCCCTATAACTTCTCATAAGCTGATGATTATAGAGAGAGCTGATGTTGTCCGTTCTCCTCTGCGTCTCTTTTGGGTCCACCACCCAGCTCCTATGGCACTGGTTTCAGCTAACATTCATCTAATGTCTATGGCCAGCATAAGTCCCCACCATATATTTCTTTTTGCTAAGGAAGGATCTCAGTAGAAAGAAATAGGGAGACCTACTTGGACTGATCTTTTGGTATAACTTTTCTTTCATGCCTTCATATAGAGACCATCATGAATTCCGGCAATCAGCTCGTTCAGACGTTGAAGAAGGTGGGCTATCCTAAAGCCTCTAAGCTGGATGGAGAAGACTTTGACTGGCTCTTTGAAACCACAGATGCTAAATCTTTCCTGGACTGGTTCTGTGCCAATGTTACAGAGCAAAATTTGGTATCGGAGGAGAAGCTGCAAGCCTTTAGTGAATTAAAGGAGTCTGGAAAATCTCTGCTGGATGATAAGGCTTTGGAGGAGTTGATGAAGACATGCAAACCAACCAGCTCAAATGCCTCTGCTTTGGAAGAGGTAGAAGTGGAGGAGCTAGAGGAAGAAATTCGCAAGCTGCAGAAATTGCAGAAGCTGCACCTACAGAGACGTAATAAGCTGCAAATGATGGTGGCTGCCAATAACCATTCTAGTCTGAAGTTGAAAGATCAGGAAGACGAAGATGCCAAAGCCTTTAATGAAATCTTGAGTGACCTGCAGGTGTTCAATACCAAGATGAATCATGAGCTCCAGACAATTGCCAAAGGCATTGAGAAGTTAATTTCATTCTATTGCCCCCATGAAAACGGTGAATCCTCCACCTCATCGTCCTCACCCATCTTCTTATTCCAGGTTCTCCTGGACAAATACTTTTCATGTGTAGAAGAGAGCACTGCTGCACTCACAAAGTTCACTAAGGAACATTTCTCCGAGATCTTATCCAAGGGTATCAAAGGGACAGATGATGACTTTCAAGGGCTGGATGAAGATGCCCTTCATGATCCTGCCCTTGAGGAAAAACGCAAGGAGATGATGAGACTCCAGACGGCGTATATCAGTGCGAAGCACAAGCTAATAGAGAGCAAGGCCAAGAACTCAAGTATAAATGCTGGTCTGCAGTGGGTCCAAGCCAATGCCAGCGCAGCTCAAAGCAAGGTAGGTGGGTTATACTATACACCTGTCATGTCTGATAAGAATTTTGCATGGAGGAGTCATGTCTGTGCTCCAAAATCTGGAGAATTCTTCTCCAAAACACTGTGAGACACCATGGTGCAGCTGGTAACCGTGCAAACTCATTTCCATTGGCAAGCAGTAATATTGCACGTACTGTATTGTTTATGGGATCACATGCCATTACATTTCTATATGGTGTCAAACCAATGACGCAATCTACAGATAATTATACTTTTATGCTTTTGCAAATCGGCCTGCAATTGCACCAGGGATAGGCCCCGACTTGCTCTCACGTCATTTGCACACCAAGATACATTTTTTACATATGGGTCTTCCATCCACAACAATTCCGTAATAATCTGTATATTGTACTGACTGTCCTCAGCCGTAGATGTTCCTTACAAACCTCCTCCTCTTTGTAGTTGGGAACAGGAGGCAAAGGACCTCCATTCTAGTAATCGTTGGGACCCCCTGCAATCAGATATTCATCACCTATACTAAGTATTTATGAGAGTATATACAAAGTGTATATTACATGCTGTATAACCCTCTTTCTTTGCATTACAAAGGCCTCCCAGAAAGATAATCTTCTAGTGAGGATATCAAGCTTGAAGGATGAGACGTCGCAGATTGAAAGTGAAATAGAATCCTTAGGAAAGGAGACCCTGCCAGCCCTGGTCCGGCAGAAAGCCCAGCTACTGAATATACCCATTGTGAAAGGAGACTATGCTCTACAGAAGGCCCGCCTCAACATGTATATGTCCAAGCAGGACGTGGTGTGCAGTCATCTGATGAAGCAGTCAGCCTCATTAGATCTCTTGCGGCTCGGCTTTGAGCTGGAGCTAACGAAACACAGAAACGTTAAGCAGCAACTGGAGGCCATAATTCAGGAGCTAAGACAAAGCGCCGATAGTCTGGAAGCAAGATTAATGATGATGTCCGACGCTTCTTTGTTGGCTTCAAACAAGCCAAGGAACAACATTGATTCTAGAGATTCAGCCAGCCATGGGTAAGGAGGTCAATGATGCCAAAGTAACATTCTGTATGTCTTCTCAGACTGGCATGGTAAAAGCAATCTTTGTGTCGCCAGTAAGGCATGGCAGTATTGCAGCAGGACCACCACGCAACTTGTGGGAACTCTGAGCTTGAATGGTGGTCAATTTTTTCTGGAAAAGTTGACCACCAGGGAAGTCGCCTGCAATTTTGTTTACCATAGTTAATTCCCAAGTTTATAGAGGTATTCCCATCTGGGGATTTTACATAAATCTCTGATAGATGTGGGTCTCATCTCTGGGATCTGCATCCATCTCAAGAACAGGGGTCCTCTGACCACCTTTCAAGGCTGCTGTGAAGGGATAGATGCACATTCAGGCCTCTCCATTTACTTGTATGGGGTTCTGAAAAAAGCAAAGGCTGGCAGTGGATAAATCCATAGTGCACAGATGGGAATACTCCATTAAAGGTAATATGTCACAACCGAAATCTCTTCTAAACCACTTATATGCTATTGTAGGGGCGGTTAGTGACATAGTGAACATAGCAATATTGCACTTTGACGCACCAAAGATGCCAGCAAAATAAACCTTTAACCCATGTGTAGATGTGGAGGTGGCCACATCTGCTGAAACACCTGTGATTGCCACCCAGCGCACTTAACGTAATATTGATCTCGAAGTCTGGCAACCACAGCTCCTGATGTGCAGTGACCACAGGCAAAATGGATGCTCGCCTAGGAGTTTATGAGGTGGAGCTTGAAGATTTGCTCAGTAAGGACTTTGACTAATTGGAGTTACTCTTAGTCCGCCGTGCATGTCAGGGCAAAGTATACTTACCTGCTCAGTCCCCCACTGCTCCAGCACTGTTGTTCTTTTAGTATTTTATGGAAGAGCCAGCCAAGCCAGCAGTTCTTTCGTAAGGCTGTAATATGTTGTAGTGTCCCTGTTATGTGTGCAGCACCTAGAGCTTAAGATCGCCATAGACTTCCGAAATGATCTTAGTGCAGTCCAGTTATCCTGCAGGACGACAATTACAGCCATAAGCCCATACATAAGTACTAGTGCATCTGTATTATGGGAACATTAAGTATAAGGGCTTTTTTTAATGGTAAACACAGTTGGGGGTGACCTTAAAAATGTGATGCTGTGCTGAATTGTTTCATGTACGGTCTGTGTGTGACTTTATGTTATATCTCATATGCTACAGATTATTCCAGCTTCTGGATGAAGATAATACGCAGAAGCTCTTCAGAACGTACAGCGGGTTAGAATCGGCGACACAGAAGTTATCTCTGGATGTCCAGTCTCTGAAGGACCAACTGGCCGCTTCTCAGCAAGAACAATCCTTTTTTACGTCAAAACTCGAATCCAATCTGAAGACATTGCAAGATTATCTGTATCCAACTGGAACTGAGCTCATGTTAAATACCCCAGTAAGTGTTTTTTTTTTATTATTTATGCAATTTTAACAAATACAACAATACAGTAGAAAAAGCTCTCACTCACACAGAACGGATGCCTGGGGCACAAAAATCTCCATAACCAGCATAAGGCCTGCAAGTGGTCTCTAACATAAACGTGTATAAATGTAGAAAAGGAAGATCTAGGTAGGGAGAGAGAAAGCAGAAATGGAGAAGAAGATAGTAAAAGGAAAAGAGAAGAGAGAAATAAAGGTACGTAGGTGGGGGGTGTACTACATAGAGGTAGATTGCAAGGCCTGGATGTCATGACATCTACACCAGCATCACAAACTCTATGACATTATCGGCTTATGTTTGACAGAGTCTTGATACAAGATTCAGATCTGTACCCCAGTAAGTACTTCTTAGGTTATGGTATGTGTGTGTGTGTGTGTATATAGCTATATATATATATATATATATCCTGCAGATGGGTACACAGCTGAGACAGAATGCAGAGAACCTACAGCCATGAACCTGCTTATATAGAAAGTAATGCAGACAGGTCTTCTCTTGCAGCCAGTACCTTAGCATTCTGTGTCCTCACACACCCTGCAATGTATACACCAATCAGCCATAACATTATAAGTGAATAACAGATTATCTTATGACAGTGCTGCCTGTTGAGAGCATGTATGTCAGTTTTTATAGTTGCTGTGGTGGAAGCAGAAAGAGCAAAAGTCAGGATCTGAGCAGCTTTGAAAGGGAGAAATTGTGATGGCTAGACAACTGGGTCACAGTATCTCTAAATGGCAGGTCTTGTGGTGTGTTCCCAGTACGCAGTAGTTGGTACCTAGGAACGCCCCCACTCTGACAGTACAGCGCTATACACGAGTACAGAGAGAGGGAGCGTTCTTTACAGCCCAGCGATAACGCTGAGCTGTGAGGAATGCCCCCTCAGTACAAGTCTATGGACAAGTACAGTCAGGGAGGACGTTCCTCACAGCGCAGCTAGACAGTCAGGAACGCCCTTCTGACAGTAAACCGTGAAACTTACACTGCCGATATCTCCAGCCCCGGGGCACATACCAGGAAAGTCGTCAGTGCTCTGAATTCAGCGCACTGTCGGCTTTCTAGCGGTATGTAAAACCGCATGTGCCTGAGGACATGAAAGGTCCTCTTTAAGCCTAGAGAAAAAAAAATAGTGAAATAGACGCAAACAACTTCTTCAGTCCAAGTTGTTCTTGTTCTGGGAATGCTAGGTGACAATCAGTATGGCTGTTGTCATGTCTCCCATTAGGATTGTGATCCAGCTTTCCAAGAGTCTAAGGTTATGTAGAGATCTAGACAGTGATATATTTCTCTGCGCCATGTGGCAGATTTGCTGAGGCGATGGTCATGGTCGAACGGTTGTGTAATAATTCTGTAATAAATCATGTTCTATTCCTTTGTGTTTCAGGAGCTCTCGTCCAATTTTCTGCAATTGACTTCCAATCTAGACAAATTAAATCAGATTTTATTGGACGTTCTGGCGGATTTGAGGGCGAAGAGGAAGATCTTGGAGTCCAGCAAATTTGATAGATTGGAAAAAGAACTTTACACCTACTTCTTCCAGAATGAAGAGCTTCTAAAGGGCCTCGTGCAAAACCTGGAGTCCCAGGCCGATATTCACACCTCGTAGTCAGTCTTTTTATTATTAGAGATTCAATCACTGTCTCTGCAAAATGGAACCTTGTTTTTACTTAAAGTGAATGTAATATTGGGTTTTTTAATCAAAACTGGTCCAAAATCAGAAATCTACGCAACCTCCACATCTGGCATAAATAATGATAAAAATGGCAGGATGGATCGCCCTGCCTCCACCACACCTCCTTTGTGTGCAGGAAGCAAAATTTTTAAAAGGTCACAAATGTGACTTTTGCAACTTTTTTCATGACTTGCATGCCTGTTTTCTGGTGCACAAGCCATAATAAATCAGACCCATAGAGTTAAGCAATACACTAGCTGCCACCCCTAAGGAGAGCTGAAGAGCTTACTCCATGCTGTGGTATTATTGAGTTTTACCTATATACTGTATGGAGTGAGCGCCTCCTAGTGGTGACTGCAGAAAGCCATAATTTTAGCATTTTAATGTATGTGTATGCAGAGAATTCAGGGCTCAGTATCTAAAAAACTAAGCTCTAAACACTATGAAGAGGTGAAAATCCTGTTTTTAAAGGGGCTACTGACCTTCTTTTGGATGTGACACCAATGTATGGGGGGTCATGGGTCTGACTGCTGGAACCTCCAATGAAGTTTGGAACAAGGGTGCTGTAGCCAGACCTGCATGTATCAGTCATCGATGACCTACCCTGACTTTCTACTTTTACTTAAATTCATTTTTATATTAGTTTTATAACATTTTATTTTAGCAGAAAATGAGCTGAGACCCACTCCCCAATTCAATGAAGTACTGAATGGTCTCAGTCATCCTATATGGGGTACCTTTTATGTTGAGGACTGACTATGCAAATCTCAACCAGCGTCAGAACATGATTTCCACATCATTTTACCTACTACCTGTATACAGTATTTTATGTACTATTTTACAATGTTGATGTAAAGTCTGTACTAGTCATGTGTGATATCATTCCCTAATGGTGGCATTTTTACCTTTTTTAAATTGTCTTAACCTGTCAAAAAAGATAATTCAACTTAATTTTGTTTTACTGTCTTCTGTACTCAGACCTAAATGGGTTAAAGTGGTTTTTGTAGGACTTTAATATTTATGACCTTTCTGCAGGATAGGCCAATAATATCAGGTCAGTGGGGGACCGACCCCTGGCACCACCACGGGTCAGCTGAGGGGACCACAGCCCATGTCATATATACTGTATATTGTTCACCAGGTATAGGGTTGTACCTGGTACTGCCGCTTACTGCATTTCTGCCCCAGCTAAGTGAATAGGACAGAGCTATGTGTGGGGGACTGACTCCTGGCACCCCCACTGGTCAACAGGGGAGACCGTGGCCCTTTATTAAACTCTTAAAAATCTCCTTTGAGTCCAATTTCAGATCTTTCATACTGAAGTTTCTAGGTAATTATGATGACACAGTAGGACAATGGTTTCATTGAATCTAGGTTTATAAAGTGGGTTTTAGTTCTTAACACTCCCAGTAAGCAAACATAAGCATTCATGTTAGTAGATATTTTAAGAAGACCGATATTCAGCCTGATAACTCTGGGCTGTAGTTCTGTAAACACTGGAGAGATACAGGATAAAGATCACTACTCTATAGACTGTGAGATAGATAGATAGATAGATAGGCAGATAGACAGCACGGTGGCTCAGCCTTGCAGCGCTGGGGTCCTGCGGTTCGAATCCTGTCAAGGACAACATCTGCAAGGAGTTTGTATGTTCTCTCTGTGTTTGCGTGTTTCCTCCCACGCTCCAAAGACATACTGATAGGGAATGTAGATTGTGAGCCCTATATGGGACAGTGACTGACTATGTCTGTAAAGTGCTGCAGAATATGATGGCGCTATACAAGTAAGCTTAATAACTAAATAAGACTGTATAACATATATCGATATGATTAATAGATCGATCGAACATGTAGATGCAGATTTCAGAACTGATTTGTAATAACTTCCTAATGAGCAAACTAGCCTTTTTATAAGACAGTATTAGTAATGGGAGTATGTGTTACTTAAAGGGTTTTTCCCCCCCTTAGCAAGATATTCCCTGCAGATCGGTGGGGGTTCGACTGCTCAGACTAGGGCTATGACCTAAATCAAAATCATGAGTAATCGAGCATCTTACTTAGATTGTGATTAATGGCGATTACTTAGGCCACGGCCCTTTTAAAGTATTGTGTTGGCCGAACCTCGAGAGTTTGGCCCAGCAGTTTTGTTCGGACTGAAAACGTCCGAATCAGAACTGCTATTATTATTATACTGTGGGGTCTCTTCAGACCCCAGAGTATATTATGCTGAGGCCTAGGGGAGGTGATCAAACATAAGGTGTTACTCACCTCTCTTGGGCTCTGGTGCTGCTTCAAGGACTGCTGAGGCCTGTGATTGTGCCTCAGCGGTAGGTGGCGTCGTGTTGCATACGCAAGCGTGATCGAAGTCATCACGCTTGCGTCTTTGTGTCACTATGCTGAGGCCCAATCACAGGCACCAGCAGTCCCTGATGTCATTCAGGAGACCAGAAGAGGAAAAAGACAAGAAGAATATCAGGGGAGGTGAGTACCACTGTTTTTTTTGTTAGCTCACCTTCAATTGGCCTATTTATACTGGGGTCTGAGCCTTATGAAACTAGAGGTAAAAGCTCGTAAATAGTGTAATAATCGAACCGAAATTATTATTATTATTGTTTATTTATATAGCACCATTAAGTCCATGGTGCTGTACATTATTATAGTAATTCCATGGTGCTTTACATTTGAGGATTTACATACGGTACACCAGATATACAAAACAGATAATACAAACATTGACCAACTGGCACAGTGGGATAGAGGGCCCTGCCCGCAAGGGCTTACAATCTATGAGGGATAGAGACAGAAGGTGGGGGTAGAGACTGTACAGCTGGTGGTGTGGTGACAGTAGTGTTATTGGAGGTTGTAGGCCTTCCTGAATAGGTGAGTCTTCAGGGCCTTCTTGAAGCTTGTGACTGTGGGGGACAGTCTGATGTGTCTTGGTAATGAGTTCCAGAGTATGGGGGATACCCGGGAGAAGTCTTGGAGTCGATTGTGTGAAGAGCAGATAAGTAACCAACATGCACAAAATGACATCAGTTATCCGGATTGATGGTTTGTTTCAGTTCCTTTTTTAAATAATTTCCCATCCCTTGCCCAGACCCCCACTGTTAAGAGAACAATGGTCGGGCATCTCTCGCTCTACTCCCTTCATTTCAATGGGCGTGCTGTAGATAACCGAGCGATGTACTTTATCTATCGCTGGCACTCCCACTAAAATGAAGGGAGCAGTCTGCACACCGCCCGACCACCGCTCCATTCAGAAAGGGGGACCAAAGTCCCTTGTTCTGATAACTAGGGGTCAGCGCGGCCAGACCCCTACTCATCTGCAAGTAATCCCCTATCCTATGGACAGGGAATAACTTGCTTCATGGGAAAACCCCCCTTTAATACAGCTATATGACTATACTGTATTTACCAAGTAGTCATATGCTTTATTTTATTTATTACTTATATAGCACCTACATATTCCGCAGTGCTGTACAGAGACGGTCATCACTAACATTAGTCCCTGTCCCCACTGAGGCTCACAATCTAATTTCCATATCTCGCACTGACACATACAGTGCTGGCCAAAAGTATTGGCACCCCTGCAATTCTGTCAGATAATACTCAGTTTCTTCCAGAAAATGATTGCAATCACAAATGCTTTGGTCATAATATCTTCATTTAATTTGTCTTCAATGGAAAAACCACAAAAAGAATTGTCAACAAGCCAAATTGGATATAATTCCACACCAAACATAAAAAAGGGGATGGACAAAAGTATTGGCACCCTTTGAAAAATCATGTGATGCTTCTCTAATTTGTGTAATTAACAGCACCTGTTACTTACCTGTGGCACATAACAGGTGGTGGCAATAACTAAATCACACTTGCAGCCAGTTGAAATGGATTAAAGTTGACTCAACCTCTGTCCTGTGTCCTTGTGTGTACCACATTGAGCATGGAGAAAAGAAAGAAGACCAAAGAACTGTCTGAGGACTTGAGAAGCAAAATTGTGAGGAAGCATGAGCAATCTCAAGGCTACAAGTCCATCTCCAAAGACCTGAATGTTCCTGTGTCTACCGTGCGCAGTGTCATCAAGAAGTTTAAAGCCCATGGCACTGTGGCTAACCTCCCTAGATGTGGACGGAAAAGAAAAATTGACGAGAGATTTCAACGAAAGATTGTGCGGATGGTGGCTAAAGAACCTCGACTAACATCCAAACAAGTTCTAGCTGCCCTGCAGTCCGAGGGTAAAACAGTGTCAACCCGTACTATCCGTCGGCGTCTGAATGAAAAGGGACTCTATGGTAGGATACCCAGGAAGACCCCACTTCTGACCCAGAGACATAAAAAAGCCAGGCTGGAGTTTGCCAAAATTTACCTGAGAAAGCCAAAAACTTTTCGGAAGAATGTTCTCTGGTCAGATGAGACAAAAGTAGAGCTTTTTGGGAAAAGGCATCAACATAGAGTTTACAGGAAAAAAAAAGAGGCCTTCAAAAGAAAAGAACACGGTCCCTACAGTCAAACATGGCGGAGGTTCCCTGATGTTTTGGGGTTGCTTTGCTGCCTCTGGCACTGGACTGCTTGACCGTGTGCTTGGCATTATGAAGTCTGAAGACTACCAACAAATTTTGCAGCATAATGTAGGGCCCAGTGTGAGAAAGCTGGGTCTCCCTCAGAGGTCATGGGTCTTCCAGCAGGACATTGACCCAAAACACACTTCAAAAAGCACTAGAAAATGGTTTGAGAGAAAGCACTGGAGACTTCTTAAGTGGCCAGCAATGAGTCCAGACCTGAATCCCATAGAACACCTGTGGAAAGATCTCAAAATGGCAGTTTGGAGAAGGCACCCTTCAAATCTCAGGGACCTGGAGAAATTGGCCAAAGAAGAATGGTCTAAAATTCCAGCAGAACATTGTAAGAAACTCATTGATGGTTACCGGAAGCGGTTGTTTGCAGTTATTTTGTCTAAAGGTTGTGCTACCAAGTATTAGGCTGAGGGTGCCAATACTTTTGTCCGGCCCATTTTTGGAGTTTTGTGTAAAATGATCAATGATTTGACTTTTTTTTCCCATTCTCTTTTGTGTTTTTTCATTGCAAGCAAAATAAATGAAGATATTATTACCAAAGCATTTGTGATTGCAATCATTTTCTGGAAGAAATTGAGTATTATCTGACAGAATTGCAGGGGTGCCAATACTTTTGGCCAGCACTGTACACTGCAATTGTATGCAAAGCCAACTACCCATCAGAATGTGGGCAAAAAAACAGAGAATCTAGGGATCCCAACCCAACATGTAGAAAACATACAGACTCCAGGCAAATGTTACCCTTGTTGGGAATTGAAAACCCATGCTGCAATTCACAAAACACCTGGAGTGTTCCTTTAAGCAGCACTTATAACATTGTATTCCAGCCAACTATGATGTAGTATAAGAGACTCCAAATATCTGACCATAAAACAAACAGGGACAATGGATGATAACAGAAAAGCATGGTGACCTTTCCAGCTGCAGTGTAAACACAGAAGAACATGAGGTCCTCTCCTAGCGGTCGCCCCTCCAGCCCAGCTGTACTCTGGATCAAACAGAGCCTGGACGTGGAGCGGAATGGCAGGATAGTTGCAGAGCTCTCGGCCTGAGTCTCTATAAGCGACAGTTTAGCGACGTGCTTTGGGCTACCCGCAGCTACTACAGAACCATAAAGGTATCCTACCTTCAAGGATGCCACGCAAAAGGAAATCGGCGGTGAAACCGATGAAGATTTCTGACTTCTACCTCCCCCATGGGGAAGGAGAAGAACAAAATGGCGAAGGCCCGCGCTTGGACGCGGCTTCTAGAGCCTCGACTCCCTCTAAAAATCCTCCGGAGGGAGACACTCACGCTCTCCGCTCAAAGGAGAGCGCTGTCGGCTCCTTCTCTTCCACAGCCAGGGTCGGACTGGCCCACCAGGGAACCGGTGAATCCACCGGTGGGCCCCGAGCCCCGACTATTAGTCCTCATGTCATGGGGGCCCGATTGGGATCCTGACCATCCCGATCGGGCCCCTGACCAGAGGCGTAACGATCGCGGTCGCAGGGTGTGCGACCGCGACCGGGCTCAGCGGGGTATGGGACCCGCGGCCAGCTGGAGATGGCCGGGCCCCGGACCATTATGATAGCGGTCGGGGAAAGCCTGGTTCCCCGACCGCTATACATACTGTTATTGGAAAGGGGCCCTGGCATATTGCAGACCCCTTTCCAATAGATGGCAGCCCGGGGGAGGTGACAGAAAATAATAAATACATATTCTCACCTCTCCTGGGCACAGCATCCTTTCCGGCGCTCCTCCGTCATGACTGAGGCCTGTGATTAGGCCCTGGCGGTCACATGGGGCAAGGCCGCGTAATGACGTTAGTGCGCCCCCCACGTGACCGCTGAGGCCCAATCACAGGCCTCAGCAGCGACGTAGGAAAAGGGCCTGAAGACGCTGAATGACGCAGGATGGAGCGAGGATGCCAAGGAAAGGTAAGGCAAGGTGAGTATGAGAGTTTGTTATTTTTAATCACTTCCCCTGGGCCTCCGATTATTATACTCTGGGGTCTGAGGAGACCCCACAGTATAATAATAGCACCGGAGGGGGGGGGCTGTTGGGCGTATATAATACTGGGTGGGGGCCCCTGTAGAGCATATAATACTGGCTGGGGGCCACTGTAGGGAGCATATAATACTGGGTGGGGGCCCCTGTAGAGCATATAATACTGGGTGGGGGCCACTGTAGAGCATATAATACTGGGTGGGGGCCACTGTGGGGAGTATATAATACTGGGTGGGGCCACTGTGGAGCTTATAATACTGGATGGGGGCCACTGTGGAGCTTATACTCCATACAGTGGCTCCTTCTTTTTTTTTTAAATTACGCCGGGGCAGGTGAAAAAAACAAAACAAAAAAAAACCCCAAACTTTCTCTCCTGTCCCCAGTGTCTCCCAGCGCGGTTCGGTCCTGCAGTTCTGTTGTTTTCTTCCAGCTGAAGTTCCCCCTGCACATGACTACCTGTGATGTCACGTGACCCCTGAGGCCAATCAGCGGCCTAAGGGAAGGGACCTGGAACGTCACAGCCAGTGAGGAATTCCGGCAAAAAGAAGACAGCGGAGCTGCAGGACCGGACCGTGCTGGGAGGACACCGGAGCACCGGAGACAGGTGAATATGTTTAGTGTGTTTTTTTTGGGGGGGGGGGGGGAGGGGGGGATTCATCTCCCCCGGACTAATTATTAAAAAAGAAAAAAAATTATACTGGACAACCTCTTTAAAGTGTGGCGCATTAGGGGGGCCCTGGGGGGTATATTAAAGGGGTTGTCCAGGCATAATTTGTTATGGTTTATCCTCAGGATAGGCCATAGATACCTGATCTGTAGGGGGCTGACCTCGGACCGATCAGCTGTATGGAGCCACTTCCTGTACACAATACAGGGCCAGAAGCAGAAAGCTCTGTCCACTGTATATTAGCCGGGCACCTTCACTGTATCTCAGCACTTATAGAAGTCAGTAGGAGCTGAGCTGCAGTGAAGGCGCCGGGCTGCTATACAGCGGATGGAGCTTTCTGCTTCCTGCCCTGTGTTGTGTACAGAACGGGCTCCGGAAGTGACTCCGAACAGCTGATGGGGCCGTGTGTCAGCCCCCTACCGATCAGGTATTTATGGCCTATCCTGAGCATAGGCCATAAAAAAGATTAACCCTGGACAACCCCTTTAATATGCCCCACACAGTTTAATGTCCCCCCCACAGGATGTTAGCCCCCATCACTGCTCCCACACAATATAATGACCACATCACTGTTCCCCATACAGTATGGGGGACCAGTGAAGAGGCCACTATGTGGGGGGACCAGTGAAGTGACCATAGAAATATTTGGCCCAGACAACCCCTTAAAATAGGTTGTCCATAAACTGGAGCGACCACTGTGTCGGCCGCCAGGGAGGTGTAAAAATAAGAAAATTTTTTTAAAAAAAAGCATACTCAGCTGTCCCCAGCACCCCGATGTCCCCTGCCTGTGTCTGTTCGGTCTCATGGCGGCGCCTCATTTCTGGAAATCCTGTACCTAATTGGTCTTAGTGATCACATGAGGTGCAGGACTCCCAGCAAGGAGTCGCCGGCACGAGACTGAATGGACACTGACAGCGGACAACGGAGCGCTGGGGACAGGTGAGTATGCTTTTTAATTTACTTATTTTTTACTTTACACCTCCCGCCAGCTACATGGGTTGCTCCAATGCCTGGACAACCTCTTTAAAGGATTTATCCATCTTTCTAATATTGATGGCCTGTCCTTAGGATAGGCCATCAATATTACATCTGCGATGATACAACAGCCAGGACCTCTGCAGATCAGCTTTTCCAGGACAGTGCGGCTACAGGTAAAGGTAACAATTCTTGGAGCCACGCTGCTTACTTTCCATACAAGGTGTAGTAGTAGGTTTAGGTAGTGCAGTGGTGCACATGGTATAGTGGTTGAGCAGCGTGGCTCCTGACATGTTATTACCTTTAGCCACCCTGTCTCGGTACCGCTGATCTGCAGGGGTCCTGATGGTGGGCCCCTAGAAACAATTCCACTGGTGGGCCCTAGACATCCCAGTCCGACACTGTCCACAGCTGCTGGACGGTGTGGATCGGGAGTTGCCTGGACCCTCTCCCTGGCGGGCCGGGGCCTACATAAAACACGGGCCTCCGCAAAAAAACGCTCCGGGGCCTGTAGCTGATGCGAGCCTGGAGACGAATTACTCATCCACCGCTAGTCCGGTCAAGCAAAGGCCCAGGCTCCAGGAAATCGAATCTCAGGAGGAGGAGGTGAGCAGTAAGTTACAGCCTACTTCTCTATCTACTGATTTTTTTGCAGATATCCCTGCAACAGAAAATTTACTTACTGAGGCCTCCATGAAAAATATGCTTATGGCCTTCTGTAAATCACTAACAACAGACATGTCTCTCATGGTGAAACCGCTAGATAGAGATATTAAAGAGCTGAAAAGCCGTACGGTTCATGTGGAATCTAAAATGGCGGAATTTGCGACTTCACACAATGCGCTTATAGATGCTCACTATGAGGTAGAGAGAGATGTGTCTTTTCTGAAAGCCAAAATAGCTGACTTAGAGGACCGTTCTAGAAGAAATAATCTAAAGTTTAGAGGGATTCCAGAGTCAGTATCTACGAGTAATTTAACTGCATTCCTTCAGGATCTGATACGAGCGTTATTACCGAACCTCACGGAACTGGATTTAACTATTGATAGAGCTCATAGAGTTCCTAGACCATCCCATTTAAATGAAGCCATACCTAGAGACGTTCTTGCAAAGATTCATTTCTATCGCACTAAAGAGCTGGTTCTGGCGACTTCCAGGAAGGCGGGTTGCTTACCTGAACCATACCATAAAATAGCCATTTACTCGGACCTATCAGCCTCGACGCTACAATCAAGGAGACAATTTATCCCTATTACCACAGCTCTACGCCAACACCATATCTTGTATAAATGGGGATTCCCGGTCCGCGTGATCATCTCTAGGGACAGTATAGTACACGTTATCAAAACTCTGGAGGAAGGAAAAAGCTTGCTAGCCACATGGAACATTTCGACTGTCGATCCACCACCTAAACAATCCCCTGGTCCCATGTCTGATGGTTGGCGCCAAGCGAGGACCCAAAAACGTCCACCTAAAGGGCTACAAAGCTAGAGATTCACCTATTTTTGGATTCCGTATGTCCACTGTTGGTGAACTTATCCCCCCAGGATTACGACAGCTGCTGGTCCGCTGTACTATGTTCCTTTTTCTTTTTGTTTCTTTCTCGATTTTGCTCAGATGGTTTATCCATAGGTTCTGTAACTTGCATGATTTGTTTTTTTGTTGGTTCTGGCACATTGGGCGAAGTGAATACAAAGGGTGGAGACATCTTCACTGCATACGAACATTGACACTCCCTGGTAGAGGTGGTTGTGGTAAGACTTGCATAGCGTTTATAAATGTACATTATGGTACTTAAAATTGTGTCCATGAATGTTAGGGGTTTGAACTCCCCTCAGAAAAGAGCCAATTTATGGCGTGAGGCCCGAGCTCAAAGCTGTGACATTCTTGCAATACAAGAGACACACCTTTTAAAGGCAGATGCTAATCGCGTTCAACACCCAGCGTATCCACATGTGTTTCATGCTCACTATTCTTCAAAGCGTAGAGGTACATTGATTGGGATTAGAGACTCAGTAGCGTTTCAATTATTGTCGCAATATGCGGACCAGGGGGGGGGGGCGGTTTATAATAATAGTATGCACCCTTAACAATGTCACTTACACATTAGTATCGGTTTATGCCCCAAATAAGAAACAAGTGGCATTCCTGGGGAGACTTGTAAGGGCGGTAGAAAAGAGGAAGCAGGGATGTTTGATATTAATGGGAGACTTTAATATGGCTCCAGACCCGCTAGTGGATACCACTTCTGGCAGGGTGACACGTCACCCCTCTTTCTCGCAAGCTATATGGAGACACGAATTATTTGATGTCTGGCGTATTCTCCATAATACCGAAAAAGATTATACGTATTATTCTACTGTGCATAATAGCTACTCACGAATCGACCTATTCCTAATAGAGCAGTCTAGCATTCCCCTTGTTAAGAAGTCTGAGATTTCACAAATAACATGGTCGGACCATGCAGCGATAACCATGTCAATAGCAGAAAAATACGAATGCGCAAGAACGTATGTATGGAGGTGTAATGAATATCTAATGTCACAGCCAAAATTAAAAGCAACATTAGAGAATGATTTGAAGGAATTCTTTCAAATTAATGCCCCCTCTGCCTCTGGCCCGGACATACTGTGGAACTCTCATAAAGCTTTTATTAGAGGAACGTTTATCCGACTGGGACATATCGAAAAGAAAAATAGAATGGCAGAAATAGATCGATTGCTTCATCAGATAAGAACTATTGACACTAACAATAAGCAATCTCTTTCTTCCTCAAATGCAGCAAAATTAATGGCATTACGTCATCAGTTGACTGCTCGCTTATTGCACAAATATGAGAAAAACCTGAAGAGGGTTAGAGCTATGTACTATTCTCAATCTAACAAGGCAGGCAAACTCCTGGCATCTAAGTTGAAACTAAAACATGCAAAATCTAGAATCCCATTTATTCTCAGCCAGGACGGTACCTACAAAATTTATGACCCAAAAGGCATCGCTAGCGCCTTTAGAACTTTTTACGAAAGCCTATATAATTTGGCAGACGACTCCTCTGTGGTCCCTCCCACAAACAATGACATTGAGCAATTCCTTAGAGTTGCTCAGCTACCAACACTCAACGAATCACAGCTGGAATCATTGAATGCACCTATCACCTCGGCGGAGTTGTCGGCCATAGTTAAGTCACTGCCATCTCGCAAATCTCCAGGCCCTGACGGCCTTACTAATGACTATTACAAATGTTTCTTCCCAGTCCTGATGAAACCGCTGCTGGCATTTTTGACGGATGTGGTTGATTCTGGCACTATCCCAAAAGAAAATCAGGAAGCCCTGATAGTTACACTGCTGAAGCCGGGCAAACCCGCCACCAACCCCCAAAATTTCCGACCCATATCGCTATTGAACTCAGATCTAAAAATTTATGCCAAATTAATAGCGAACAGATTGGCAGTCTGTCTTCCAAATTTAATAAAACATGATCAGGTGGGGTTCGTTAAAGGGAGACAGTCATACAATAACACTAGACGCATTTTAAACCTCATACACCACATTGACTCTAAGAAGGAAGAAGCAGTGATCCTCGCATTGGACGCAGAGAAGGCGTTCGATCGCATTTGCTGGTCGTATGCCTTCTTGGTGCTTAGAAATATGGGGTTCTCTGGAGCTATTATAAGAGCGATTGGGGCGTTATATTCTGCACCTTCTGCGAGAGTGTTCACCAACGGAGTAGTTTCAGATCCTTTCCTGATAAAAAACGGGACCAGACAGGGATGCCCCGTCGCCCCTGATATTTATTCTTTCCATTGAACCATTAGCTCAAGTACTTAGATTAGATCCGGGAGTGGGAGGTATTGACATAAGAGACAAAACTCACCTTATATCACTCTACGCGGATGATATTATTCTCACTCTGTCTAAACCGCAAACATCCCTTCCTCGCCTTATGGATACTATTAACAATTTCGGGCGATTATCGTATTATAAATTAAACATGGCCAAATCACAGGCACTGCCTCTGCACGTTCCCCAACACACGCTCCAATATTTGAAATCAATTTATAATTTTGAGTGGAGGGAGGACAGTGTTCAATATTTGGGGATACAGGTGACAGCGTCCCCAGGGTCCCTCTATAAAAGTAACTATATCCCAATGTTAAAAACAGTGCAAGAAGAAACGGAGAGAATGTCTAAAACAGATGTCTCATGGATAGGGTGGGTAGCCGCTTTTAAAATGTTGCTATTGCCTAGACTCTTATACCTGTTCCGCATGATCCCAATGTTCGTCCCTGTTTCCTTCTTTGAAACAGCTCAAAGGGTGATCTCGAAGTATATATGGAATGGTAACAGACCTAGAATTAATAAAAGCTTTCTATTCAAACAGCGGGAGGCAGGAGGACTGGGGGTACCAGTAGTGAGGAACTATTATATAGCATCGCTGGTCACTCAATGTGCAAGGTGGAAATCAATGGATACTTCGGTTCCATGGCTACATATAGAGCAGGCGTTTATATCCCCCCTAAAATTGGAGGATGCGCTATGGTTGCCTTTTTGGGACATCTCGGCCCCTGGATCCTTCTCTCCAGTCATGTGTGCCTCGTTATCGGCATGGAAGCTACTTCATGGGAAAGCAAACCCTACGAAGTATTTTCATATTACAGAAATGCCCTTATCATTGATGGCCTGGGTGATTAGTGACTTGGAGGTCTCGGATTGGGAATCGAGGGGGATCACGCAGATTTCTCAATTATATTCTGACTCTAAGCAACCTATACCGTTTGAAGAACTAAGACAATACGGGATTCATACTGGCGATTTCCTTAAATACTTTCAAATATGGCACTTTGTGTCTAAACACCCTGCGACGACATTACCCCATAATAATTCACTTTTTACCTGGCTGTCGACTAATATGAGGGGACTGCGATTCTTATATGAAAAAATGGATGAAATATCGACTTTCACTAGATCTACCCCATTTCGCTGTTGGGAGAGAGACTTAGGGATAGCCATTACCCCAGACGAATGGCAGCAAACAATTAGATTGCTCCATTTGTCTTTGAAATGCAGCACCCATATAGAGACAGCTATGAAAATTATCTTAAGATGGTATAGGACCCCATCTACCTTACAATTAGCATATCTCTCCGTGTCTGAAAATTGTTGGAGAGGATGTGGAGGCAGGGGAACACTTCTCCACATTCTGGGGAACTGCCCCAAGATTCGTAACTACTGGGTTCAGGTCTTTGAGTTGCTCTCGGAGCTGTTTGGCCTGCAGCTCCCTTATGCCGTACCTATGGCTATCCTGTTGTTTGGGATCCCCGGTGAGTTGAACAGGTATAAACAACTCATCTGTAAAATCTTGACCATAGCCAAATTAATGTTGGTGCAAAGATGGCGGACGATGGCTCCTCCGACACTGTCGGCCCTGGTCTCAGCCATAAACAACACATACTCCTATGAAAGGGTGATCGCAATAGGAAATAACTCTTTTTACAGCTTTGACAAAACGTGGGATGCGTGGACCCACTCTTGATTCGCCATGTAGGGAACCTGAGTTGTTACAGAAAGGTCAATCGCGGGGGAGCAGCGGGTGTGGGGATGGATACCAAACAAGCTAACCCAGTTAAGAAACGGAGTAGAGAAGGAGCGCAAGGTGCGGCAGGTATGTGTCGAATACCATGAGCATAAGCATAAAACCCGTGAATAAAGAATAGATTCCATACAGAGAAATTTCACCTAAATAATTCATGATAACCCTATGAATGTGCCAAATGTTAGTGTTACTGTTTACTCTATGTAATTTTTCTTATTTGGTTCAGTGGTATACAATTTACTGAATGTGACTTGATAAGAAATATACTCTATTGTATATCAAATGTATACTGCACTGTATATATTCTCTGAAAATTTTGAATAAAAATTATTGAAAAAAACAAAAAAAAAAACAGCTTTACAGGAATGGAGCTCTTCAGGCGTCATGTAAAAACTAGTACAAGGACGAAAGGAAAGGCTTTGTTTTGCCTTTAGCCAGTTTAATATTTTAATGCCCTTCATTTTCAATATGTGGAATCTAGGTACCTGCTTAAAAACATCACTTTTTTAAAATTTTTTATAGGAGATCTCTTGGGTTTTGCGGGGGAGGCTTGCTATGTAGTTTTTTCATGTATGTCCCGTTCCTTTACTGAGGCCGCTGATTGGCCTCAGTGGTTTTGTGTGGCAGAGACCTCCACCGAAACAAGACACTGGAGCAGCAGGACCGGACCGCGGTGGGAGACACCGGAGCCCCGAGCATAGGTATATTTTTTATATTTTTTTTTTCACCTTCCCCGGCCTCATATAAAAAAAAACAAAAAACTGTTATCCTGGACAACCCCTTTAAGCCAGAAGCATTAATCACCTAAAGACGGGTGTTCAAGGTCTCTCCTGGGTTTTGCTAATTGATGACCTTTGCCTAGGATAGGTCATTAATTGAAGATCATTGGGGGTCCGACACCCAAGACCCCTGCTGTTCGAAGCGGCAGCGGTGCTCCCTGCTGCTTCTGCTTCACAGGCCATGTAACATCGCCCTCACCAGTGGTATGGTCTGTTCAACAGCTCAGTCCCATTCAAGCAAATATGTTGCAATACCAAGAACAGCCATTATGCATACATACGGCGCTGTGATTGTTTTTCTGTGAAGAGGCCGCAGCACTCACCTGAACGACGGGTCCAGGTGTTTGCCCGTCACTGATCTTCAATTGCTGATTTGTCCTAAGGATAGGTCAATGAAAAAGCCTGGAAGACTCCTTTGAATGCTATATCAATGGGGGACTTCCCACTGGGATGCTCGGCGATCACCAGAATAGGGGCCCCTATTGACAGTCGCTTTCTTCTATAGGAAAGTAATAAATGTCACATCCATACAGCTTCACAAACAAATGCTCTTTAGGGCACTTTGTGAGCTTTGACATAAGGTATTCCTCTTTGGAATACTGGAGTGTGTTGGAAAGTCATAGACGCACAGTAACCAGGCATTCCTTGAATATCCGGACAAGGTGTGTTTGTAATAAGTGCACATGTTGTCAGCTGGTTAGCAGGGTGTCCACCGCCATCTACGCCCTCCTAATGCAGAGAAAGGGGGGTTCACAAAGTTTCTGCAGTCTGACGTGTTACGCACTGTATGTTTTATGGATCCTAAATATTTTGCTGTGATTTCCAAGTGAAGTTTGTTAAAGTATGATTTTATAAGGTGACCTATAGCTTGGGGATTACTGTAAAAGGTTCTATTAGGTTTTACTATGGCTTGTAAACACAATAGAGGCTATAAAAGCATGGCTGAAAGACACGAGGCTAAGTGCTCTGTGACAGCCCGAGCCCAAACTGAAACACATGTTCAAAACAGGGGATGAAGGTAAAGAATGTTGAGTGAATGGTAAAGTCATTGATGGTATAGTATATACATCTAGACCAGTGATGCCCACCGGCCTGCCATGTGACGGAGGCCCAGAGGAGGGCAGCTGCATTGTAGCATTAACTTCCATGCTGGGTCCAAACACCGGACCAGTACACTTACTGTATATCATCTTTTTGATGTCACGTTCCATAACCAAGGGCATGAAAAAAGGTTTTCCTGGACCCAGCAGAGTTGGGCAGATTTATGTAGGTGTTACTCGACATAGGGTCGCATCACATATGACAAGGTGCACCATCTGCCACACCTTCAAAAAAGTGGCATCGATTCTAAAAAGTTTGCAAATTTCTATGCAAAACATAGTTTGCAACTTTTTGCAGCAAGAAAACTGGTATACAAGACATAGTAAATCTGGGCCAGTTTTATTTTTCCTGCAATGTACAGGTGCATCTCAATAAATTAGAATATCTTTGAAACGTTCATTCATTTCAGTAATTCAGTAATACAATCCATAATCAGCGTCTTCCATGATTGTGTGTCCTACTGAACCAGACTGAAGCACCATGTAAAGGCTTAGGAAACCTTGGCAGGTGACACACTGAATTTACAATACTGAAATGAACTTACAATATTCTAATTTTCTTAGATTTTGGTTTTCATTACCTGTAATCCATAATCAACATTTACAGAAATAAAACACTTGAAATAGAACACTCTGTGTGTAAAGAATCTAGAAAATATAGGAGGTCACTTTTTTATGTAATTACTGAAAGAAATAAACGTTTCAAAGATATTCTAATTTATTGAGATGCACCTGTACAGATGAAATAGCTGTGGGCCAAGCACTGGTAAAATATCCCCTCAACATAGGACAGTTGTAGGCCTACTAAACTGGGAGGGACAGCCTGATCCAACTAATTTATTGAGATGCACCTGTATGGATGAGATTAAACAAAATTGTAAATATCTGTTTTTTCCGCTGTTTTTGCATAATGTGGCCTAAAATCGTCTCCATTGTTTTGGGCAGACTTTCCAAAAAAATTTGGAGTTGTGCCCATTCAGCCAAAATATCAATTGTGAGGTCAGACATTGATGGTGGATGAGAAGGTTTTGGTGAATGGGGTTGATGTCAGGACTCAAGTTCTTCACATGAATCCCATCACCCCATGTCTTTATGTGAACAGGGGCACAGACATACTGGAATGGAAAGAGCCTTCCCCAAACTGTTCCCACAAAGGTGGATGCAAAAAATATTGGCTTTGCAAAAACCTGATAAATATTTCTAGTAGGCACTATGTCTTCTCCAGGCATCCTCCTCCATCAGGCCGCCAATATCCTGCAAACAGTTCCAAATTTCTCATGTTTTTTGTGTGTTAAGAAAGTATGTAAATTATATATATATATATATATATATATATATATATATATATATATAGAGAGGGGGGAAAAAAAAGTATTTAGTCAGCTTTGTGCAAGTTCTCCCACTTAAAAAGATGAGGCCGGCCTGTAACTGAAATCATAGGTAGACCTCAACTATGAGAGACAAAATGAGACAACAAATCCAGAAAATCACATTGTCTGATTTTTAAAGAATTTATTGTCAAATTATGGTGGAAAATAAGTATTTGGTCAATAACAAAAGTTCATCTCAATACTTTGTTATATATCCTTTGTTGGCAATGACAGAGGTCAAACGTTTTCTGTAAGTCTAGACAAGGTTGGCACACACTGTTGCTGGTATGTTGGCCCATTCCTCCATGTAGATCTCCTCTAGAGCAGTGATGTTTTGGGGCTGTCGCTGGGCAACACGGACTTTCAACTCCTTCCAAAGGTTTTCTATGGGGTTGAGATCTGGAGACTGGCTAGGCCACTCCAGGACCTTGAAATGCTTCTTACGAAGCCGCTCCTTCGTCGCCCTGGCGGTGTGCTTGGGATCATTGTCATGCTGAAAGACCCAGCCACGTTTCATCTTCAATGCCCTTGCTGATGGAAGGAGGTTTGCACTCAAAATCTCACGATACATGGCCCCATTCATTCTTTCATGTATACAGATCAGTTGTCCTGGTCCCTTTGCAGAGAAACAGCCCCAAAGCATGATGTTTCCACCGCCATGCTTCACAGTAGGTATGGTGTTCTTTGGATGCAACTCAGCATTCACTCTCCTCCAAACACGATGAGTTGTGTTTCTACCAAACAGTTCTACTTTGGTTTCATCTGACCATATGACATTCTCCCAATACTCTTCTGGAACATCCAAATGCTCTCTAGCAAACTTCAGACGGGCCCGGATATGTACTGGCTTAAGCAGGGGGACACGTCTGGCACTGCAGGATCTGAGTCCCTGGCGGTGTAGTGTGTTACTGACGGTAGCCTTTGTTATGTTAGTCCCAGCTTTCTACAGGTCATTCACTAGGTCCCCCCGTGTGGTTCTGGGATTTTTGCTCACCGTTCATGTGATCATTTTGACCCCACGGGGTGAGATCTTGCCTGGAGCCCCTGATCGAGGGAGATTATCAGTGGTCTTGTATGTCTTCCATTTTCTAATTATTGCTCCCACAGTTGATTTCTTCACACCAAGCTGCTTGCCTATTGCAGATTCAGTCTTCCCAGCCTGGTGCAGGTCTACAATTTTGTTTCTGGTGTCCTTCCACAGCTCTTTGGTCTTCACCATAGAGGAGTTTGGAGTGTGACTGTTTGAGGTTGTGGACAGGTGTCTTTTATACTGATAACAATGTCAAACAGGTGCCATTACTACAGGTAATGAGTGGAGGACAGAGGAGCCTCTTAAAGAAGAAGTTACAGGTCTGTGAGAGCCAGAAATCTTGCTTGTTTGTAGGTGACCAAATACTTATTTTCCACCATAATTTGCAAATAAATTCTTAAAAAATCAGACAATGTGATGTTCTGGATTTGTTTTCTCATTTTGTCTCTCATAGTTGAGGTCTACCTATGATGACAATTACAGGCCGGCCTCATCTTTTTAAGTGGGAGAACTTGCAGAATTGGTGGCTGACTAAATACTTTTTTTTCCCCACTGTATATGATAATGAACACTGCCATGGCAACCAAAATGAAAATATTGATTATATACTTTGCTGAAGACAATCAGAGAAGCAAAATATATTAGAAATCTAAATATTACAAACAGGATCGGCCTTGGAGCGTGCGACCTGTGCGGGTGAAGCGGGCACATCAGCCATCACTGCTAAAAATGGCATCTCAGACCTGGGACCCTGTAGTAAAGTCCAGATCCCTGTAAAGGGTGAATACCAGGGAATCCCTTTGATACCGCTCTTTGGTTTATGCATATACAGCAGTAATACTACACCACTATTACACGTGCACCACGGCTTATAGTCAACCTTCTGCTACTGCCGTGTTCTGTGCAGAGATTTACTTGTGATTTTCCAAGATCTCATTACACTGCCCGATGAGCATCCGAATTCCCGGCCTCCTGCAGCCTTACCGCCATCTGCTCCCATATCTGACTTATGACTTGGCTCTCACATCCCCCTCCTCTAGAAACCCGAAAAGAGATTGTATGACTAAAATATCAGATTAGATTTTATTCTCCATTTTGACTTAAAACTAAGGAGAAAATGGCTTAAAGTTCCTTCTACAACTCCTATCCTGTTTCTATAATATACTGTACATAATATATAATATACATATAATATCATATGTATTATTGTCCTGTATGACCGAAAGACACAAACTCCCGCCAACAATAAGGTGTGACCCTACAGGACCACCAGAGATTACAATTTGCACACTGGACCACCAGGGATTAGTACCAGAGATTACAGACTGTTGTTTCGGGGGTATTTACATGATTGTATTTTCAGGACATATTTGATAAGGAATATACAGTATATTTCAACAATAGGGGTGGATCTCGGCACACTATAGTAGGAATACTTTTCTTCTTCTGGGATCACTCTTTACTGGACTTGGACTAGAAGACAGATTAGGCTCTGTTCAGACCTTATTTTTGCTTCTATCAGAGTATACTTTGGGAGTATTTCCTACATATACCTTCAATGTAAACCTCTGAATAATGCCATATTCTCCCATGTAATTGTATACAGTGCAGTATGTATTTATGTTCTGTATCCCCCTATATAGGGAACCGGGCCAGAGTATGCTGGCACATACCGGCCTCATTTGTATTCCGATTTTTTGTATCAAATTATCAAAAGTGTGATAATTATCCAAGCAGCAAAATGGTTAACCCCTTAAAGAGGACCATTCATGTCCTCCGCTAGAAAGCTGACAGCACGCTGAATTCAGTGCGCTGTTGGCTTTCCTGTTATATGCCCCGGGGCTGGAGATATCGGAGGTCTAAATTTCACTGTTCACTGTCAGAAGGGCGTTCCTGACTGTCTCACTGCGCTGTAAGGAACGCCCCCTCTCTCTGTCCTCGTTCATAGCGCTGTACTGTCAAGGGGGGCTTCCTTACCGTCATCGCTGGGCAGTAAGCAACGCCCCCTCTGACAGTACAGGGCTATGGACGAATACTGTCGGGGGGGCGTTCCTTACAGTACAGCTAGACTGTCAGGAATGCCCTTCTGACAGTGGGTCGAGATCGGTGCCGAAACTAATGGCACCTATATCTCCAGCCCCGGGGCACAGAATAGGAAAGCCGTGAGTGCGCTGAATTCAGCTTTCTAGCGGTATATGAAACCGAATGTGCATGAGGACATGAAAGGTCCTCTTTAACATAAAAACTTGGTTTAAAAAGTAGGTTATTTATTGGTGACACATTCCCTTTAAGGTGGACCTTCACTTACATTTTTGTCTTTCCCTTATAGCGTCGAACCATACGTGGTGAAGACGAGGCAGCACGTAGCTCTGTGCTAAGGATTCACATAATACTGCAGCTAAGCCACTCATGTGCACATAATGCAAGAAAGCAGGTCACATCCTTCCCAAAATGCTGCACAAATCCAACTTCTGACAAGCTCAGCCAAAAAATAGCATTTTCTACATTTTAGTATTCACTGGAGTGCGGCTGAGGAGAGAGCAAAACAGCTAAAGGCAAAAAGAGCAGAGAAGAGGAGACATTCATATTCATTAGAATACAATATTCATCGCGTCTTTACCCCCGACCAGAACACGTGGCGCTCGCTGTTTGATAATATTTCCCTCATCTGGGATTCTCGGTTACACACTGATGTCTGCTCTGTGGTTTGGGACACTTAACAAATCATCTCGGAAAGGAATGTTGGAATTGCAGCAAGCGCCGTGCCTTCTCGGAATTGCTTGCGTGCTAGGCCAGAGCGAGCAGATCTGCAGCCATTGCCTGTGTAATGAAGCCGTTATCTACCATGGGATATTGTGCTGTACTCTCACATTAAAGGGGTTATCCAGTTTCTAAGATTGATGGCCTCTCCTTAGGAGAGGCCATCAATATTAGATCTGTGGGGGTCTGATATCTGAGATGCCGAGGCAGTGCGGGATAGCCGTAGGCGTACTGTAGGTACTACAGCGCTGCCCCATTGATGTCTATGGGGTAGCAATGCAATGCCTACACTCGCCGCTACAGTCTGTACGGTGAGTGAGCAGCACGACTCTCCCGCACTGTCTCAGTATCAGTGATCTGCGGGTGTCCCAGGTGTTGGACCCCTGCGGATCTAAAATTGATGCTATTGTTTATGCTAAGGATAGGCCATCAATCTTAGAAACCGGATAACCCCTTTAAGAGCTTAGTCACACTTGCATTTTACAGATCTATATTAATTATGATTTTATTTCTTTGAAACACATTGTCAATCAATACGTATAATAAGTGGTTTTATCCACATTTGATTACTTTTTAATATATTTTAGTATGCTTGTGACTTTTTTTGCATTTTTTTGTTAACACGCTGCATGCTCCTGAGATCTACACCTGAATAAATGGAAAACGGTTGTGGAAAGGCCATCCTGTGTTTGGTATGTAGCTAAGGGAAGGGGTCAACTCTGTGTGGGGCGATGTTCAACATGGTGGCCATTTTGAAAGCTGTCATGTTGGAATCAAATGGGAAAGGGTGCATGTGACATATGTATCGGATAGAGATATACACGTGTGGACAAAATTGTTGGTACACCTCGTTTAATGAAAGAAAAACCCACAATGGTCACAGAAATAAGTTGAATCTGACTAAAGTAATAATATATAAAAATTCTATGAAAATGAACAAATGAAAGTCAGACATTGCTTTCTAACCAGGCTTCAACAGAATTTTTAAAAAAATAAAACTCATGAAACAGGCCTGGACAGAAATGCTGGTTCCCTTAACTTAATATTTTGCTGCGCAACCTTTTGAGGCAATCCCTCCAATCAAACGATTCCTGTAACTGTCAATGAGACTTCTGCACCTCTCAGCAGGTATTTTGGCCACTCCTCATGAGCAAACTGCTCCAGTTGTCTCCGGTGTGAAGGGTGCCTTTTCCAGACGGCATGTTTCACCTCCTTCCAAAGATGCTCAATAGGATTTAGGTCAGGGCTCATAGAAGGCCACTTCAGAATAGTCCAATGTTTTCCTCTTAGCCATTCTTGGGTGTTTTTAGCTGTGTGTTTTGGGTCATTATCCTGTTGCAAGACCCATGACCTGCGACTGAGACCAAGCTTTCTGACACTGGGCAGCACATTTCTCTCTAGAATCCTTTGATAGTTTTGAGATTTCATTGTACCCTGCACAGATTCTAGACACTCTGTGCCAGATGCAGCAAAGCAGCCCCAGAACATAACAGAGCCTCCTCCATGTTTCACAGTAGGGACAGTGTTCTTTTCAAGATATGCTTCATTTTTCCGTCTGTGAACAGAGAGCTGATGTGCCTTGCCAAAAATTTTGATTTTTGTCTCATCTGTCCATAGGACATTCTCCCAGAAGCTTTGTGGCTTGTTAAGATGTAGTTTGGCAAATTACTTTTGTCAGATTCAAGTTATTTCTGTGACCATTGTGGATTTTTCTTTCATTAAATGAGAGGTACCAACAATTTTATCCCCGTGTATAACCCTAGCAATATGCCACACACAGGATGGCGTTCCCAACCACCGTCTTCCATTTATCCAGGTGTCTCCATATTTCACATGTGTGTATTCATTCTATTTTTTTTAATCGGCAAATAAGTTAGCCTCTAACAAAAAATGGAAGGAAGAACGGAGGAAAAAACAGACAAAACACAAAGCAGATAGAGAACGAAAGTAAAAAGTGAACTAACTGGAAAAACATGGCCAATTTCCAATGGGCCTTTTCAATCTGCAACCTGTTCTTTGCCCTGCCGTCCAAGCCCCAGGGACTTGGTCCTCAGGGACTGTCGCTGGTTCTGCAGCTCCTGTGATGATGTCAGTGACCCCCCCATTTTGGGGGCCACTGATGTCATCGTTGAAGTGCTAGAGATTGGAGCAGGGACAGTCGAGTAAAGAGTGTAATTTATTTGTTTATTTTAACCCCTCCTATGATTTTTAGGAAAGCCCTGAAAACCCCCTTTAACTACAGAATGAGAACACAGGGCTTTTTTGTAGCCTAGAGCAAAGGCCTATATAGGCCTAAAATGCTGCATTTTACAGGATGAGCAAGGTGAATGAGATTTAATTTAAAGGGGTTTTCCAGTCTCAGATGGGTTGAATAGGTCATCAGTATGTGATCTGTGGGGGTCTGACACCCAGGCCCGCATGGATCAGCTGTACTGGCAGGCTATGGGCACTGGAAGTTATAGCAGTGGGCGAGGAGTGTGTGCAGGCTCTGCCAGTCTTAATATATCTGCCTCATAGTAGAAAATGCCCATCTGGGAGCTGAGCTGCAGCGGCACAGCAAGTACAGGTTGTACAGAGATGTCTGCTTGCAACTCCATACGCCACTGAAAACAGCAGATTGATACGGGTTTCAGGTTCAGAACCCCATTGATCTGATATGACTTATCTTAAAGACAGGCCATCAATATTGAGACTTGGAAAAACCCCTTTAGGGCGGAAGCCCCACACATCTTTTCTGTTGCAGATTTTGCTATGGTTTTTTGAGCCAAAGCCAAGAATGGCTACAAAAGGAATGGGAAATATATAGGAAGCTCTTATACTTCCACCTCCTGCTCAATCCACTCCTGGCTTTGGCTCAAGATACCGCAACAAAAAAAAGCTCCATTTCCACAACGTGGGGCCTTAGCCTTAAGGTGGAACATATCGTCCTTTTATGACAGACGGTCAATTTCTCACAATACACTTTCAATACATTCTCACGCAGATACATAGAGCGTTAACAATGCCCAACAGAGCAATGGAAAAAATTTTCTCAAAGCTTAACATGTCACGCCAGATATCTCAGGATATCTTCAGCCTAGAGGAAAGGTAATGAAGGACACATCTGCACTCATAAGGACACTGCTATAGCCCTATTTATTATACTGAAATATGAGGAGATGAACCAGTCTGATGATGTCATATCTCAAGTGTTCCGATGACAATACCAGGGGAGTCTAAAGTCAGGAACCACCCAAATATCAATACTGTCAGGGGTTCTCAGCTTGTCCCTCTGAAGACATTTTGTGGTAACGGACAGACCCCCTTTTAGACAGATCTGAGAGCTCCTCCGGAGCAGATATTTGTTATAGATCGGGGGTTTTTAGGCATGCACCCTATATTTAACAAAAAAAAAAAAAAATTAAGGAACATCAAGAAAATGGTCACGTGGTGTGCAAAATACCAAAAAAACAAACAGGAGGACAGTGCAAGTACCCCACATAGAAATGCAACTTATCCCATACATATGGATGTTTACGCACTGGCCCTTATCCTGCCCATTTTGAGATAGGGTTTTGTAAGCCTCACCCTTTTTCAGCCCAGGACATGCCCAAATTTACCGGTATAGCTTTTAAAAATCTAGGACTGTCCGCAAAATTCAGTACAGTTGGAAACTCTGCATATCCCTTAGACTATGTTTTGAGTACCTATGTTCACAAGGATCACCCACCTTCATCAATATTAATAGACACAATTAGTACTAAGAATTATAATGCTTAAAGGGATTGTCCCGAGTTAGAAAAACAAGTCTACTTTTATCCCACTGCGAGAAGATTATCTAGTGTCTAGTATTGCAGTTTTGCTCTGAGTTGCAATACCCCATACAACCTTCGGACAGGTGTGGCAATGTTTTTATGAAAGAAACAAAACATGTTTTTCTAAACCTGAACATCGCCTTTAAGGGTTAAAATTTCACTGTTTCACTCAATAGGCCCTGATCCACTGATTCCGCACAGTTGAAATTTTTTCTCTAGCCCCCATCATTCCTGAACAATGTTAGTTTTACAAACCAATATGCTAATCGGGCTCTCTACTGTCAGGTGGGTGGTTTTGAGCAGTAACAGACAGTCTGGGTCTGCCCACCTGCCCTATTAGCACATGGGGTGATGAAACTAACAGAACCAATAGCTCAGGCATGGTGGGGGCTAGAGAAATATTCCAACTTTGCCAAAATCAGTAGAGTGGCAAATATTCAAGGATGCAAAGAGCTGGTGGAAGTGGTGAAAGTTGTTTTTAAGATGGACTTTGTACTGTATGTGTACAAATCCTTCTATGGTCTAAAACATGATTCGAATTTTATACTTTGGATGAGATTATTTGGATGGTTACTACCTTTCGACTCATGGTCGGGGAACAGTCTCGCCCTCTGCTATGTAGTCAAGAATATAGCGTTGTAAAGCAAACCCAAATTGTCAAATAGTTAGAATTAAGTCAGTTATGTCTCTATGGGATGTGATAGATTTTCTCCATAGCAACCAGGATTGTCAGTTGTCAGGTTAATACTCTTTTTCTGGATAACTGGTCATGAAAATACCTGATTATATCCAAAAATTCCACTAGGTTAAAAACAATAAAACAAATCTGGTGTATCATATATAGATTTTATTGTGAACATTTCCCTTGGGGATTTATATCACATATCGGGCAATACATCATGGTAAAGAGAAAAAACAACATTGTAATTTATACAGTCAATTAGCTGACAAAATGGCTGACAGTTTTTTTTTCAAGACTTTTTATTGATGGCCTATTCTTAGGATAGGCCACCAATATTTCAATAGTTCGACTCATCCGTAGAATGAAAGAGAGCCACAGCACTCGCTTCATTATTCACACAGGCACAGTGCCATACATACGGTTGTGGCTGTGCCTGGTACTGCAGCTCCGTACCATTCAAGTCCAAAGAAAACCCTTTAATTGAAGATGGCGTTTCACTTTAACAGAATTGTAGAAGCACCATAAATGTGTGATATCGAGTACCAGGTACTCGTGACTTGTGTAGAACGTGTCAAGGCTGCGTTTGCACAGAACGCATCTGTTTTTATTTTTTGCACAAGTTATTGCTTAACAATTGTATGCAACAAATCCGCAATGTGCTGTGACGCATTTCTGGACCTACACAAATAGGAAAGAAATGTGTCATTTTGGATTTTATGCAATTGAATTCTTTCAGCCATAAAGATGGTAACTGCTGGAAAAAAAAAAAAAATAAAAATCTTTTTTTAGGGATCATTCTGCTACATACAATACACTACTGCACCAAAATGGCCTATATAGTTGTAATTGTGTTTATTTTGTTAACCCCTTCATGTTCTCTTTATAAGACTTTCTCCAAAAAAAAAAAAAAACTTACCTCCCCCCACAATCATCACATATTTAATGTTTCTGGGCTATTTTGGTGATTTCCAGTGTTGATGGGGTAAAATAATCTGCAACCTGTGTAAAATTGGCCATTGTGCATTAATACCAAGCAGGTGACCCATAATGGTGGTAAAGTGACCCCAATATCTGACTATGGTCTCCCAACCATATCCTCAACTAAATACTACATATTAGATCGGTCCCATCATATGAAATGTCTATCGGAAGCCTAGTGAATTAAAAGGGCAACCTTTAGGACAACCCCTATCCAGATGCCCTACAAGGGTATACAGATGTCATAAAGGAGGTGGCCCTACTTGTTAGCCAGAATACATAAATATATCCGCTGTGCACCAATTGTCATGGGTCCTTATGTGAAGAGGTTGTCCAAAAAACACCTTTAAGTTAGGGCCACACGTAGCAAAACGCAGCTTAAAAAAAAAAAAAAAAAAAAAAAAAACCCGTTGCAGATAAAAATGCTGCAAAAACGTATTCACTGCTTTGCTATAGCATTTTAATTTTTGCGTTTTCTCCATATAGGTCTATTGGGATAACATAGTATTTCTGCAGGTAAAATAAAATGCTACATTAAAAAAAACAAAAAAAAAACGCATGTGTTTTCTGCTGCGTTTTTTTCTGTAATTCTGTAAATTAAATCTCATTCACTTTGCTGGGACTGTAAAGCACTGCATATTTTTCACCAACAGCCAAAAACGCTGTCTTTCTGCGATGTGTGGCATGTGGACTGCACCTATCCTGGTGCATCCCAGTAAACTGAGACTACTGATACAGTGTGAACACAGCCTTAGGCCATAAAAAATTACAGACACAAATTTACAGCATGACAGATCCCTATGATGCTAGACCCACACCCAGGACAGGAATGGCAGCCCTAATACATTCCAAATAATATTATGGCTGTGTGAATTATGGCTGAACGTTTATTGGATAGCGAATGAATGGCGTTAGACCAAGAGGATGCCATGTTGTACAACGCAGCCATGAAACCTGCCACAAGCCGTTAGATTCTCTTTATAGACAATTTATTTCCATACATCACGTGTACTGCAGCATGGTATTACACATCTGTACAAGATTTTCTCATGAACACAAAGTCCCGCAGAACAAGTTCCAAGGCCCCAGGACATAATCGGACAATGTGGTCAAATGGCCATCTGGACATGCACAGCCGCACCAAGTGACCTCTACTGTCAGATTTTACAGTATTGAGTAAGGCCGGGTTCACACATCGCAGATTAACTCTGGGTGTAAACAAAAATTTTCCCATTCACTGACAGCAAACACAGATCTTAAAAATGGTGAAGAACTGAAACACAAAATCTCCCAAAATTAGGTAAAATTAATACATTCCCGCTTTTGTCAACAGGTAAGGAATCAACATTGTAAAAAAATAACGCCCAGTGTGAACCCGGCTCATACGAGTTCTTAAATGACATAATAGGATTAACAAAAACTTGCATAGCAATGGTAATGAATTTATTAATACTAAATTATCATCAACAATAATTGGAATGTGTTTTTAAGGATTGCTAAAGTGAAGGTGATGTGTCTGTCCATCTGTTTCTCAAGGGGCAGAAGGCAGCCATTTTGTGGGATGGAAAACACTTTTATGGATGTGGATCAGTAGCTTAGCCCACAAAATGGCTGCTGCATTGAGGCCTCGACTAGTGCAGACAAAATGTGGAGGGGTTGCCCATAGCAACCAATAGCATTTCAGTTTCATTTTCTTCAGTTTAGTAAATATAACATGACTGACTGGTTGGTTGCTATGGGCAACTACTGGTATCCTTGTAGCCAGTGTCAACCAATCAGAGCTTAGCTTTCATTTTCTAACCTTAACTGGAAACATGCAAACTGTAATCTGATTGGTTGCTAGGGGAAACTGCTTTTCGCTCTGTGCTTCTAGAGGAGGCCCTTGAGGCCTGCATCATCCAATCAGAGTTCAGCTTTCATTTGCTAATCTGGATTGGAAAATGTAAACTGTAATCTGATTGGCTGCTATGAGAAACTGCTTTATCCTCTCTACTTAAACGAGAGGCTCATTGGCCAGTACCTTAGTGGCCTTGTTGCCAGCATCAACCAATCAGATTTTAGCTTTCATTTACTAACCTGCTTTAGAAAAATGCTAACTGGAATCTGATTGGTTGCTGTAGAAATCTTTTCCTTTGTGCGGCCTATTAGGATGTGCGCCGGCGGTTAGTGCATATTAACATGTAAGATGGACAGTGAACAATATGGAAGAACTCGAGCTAGCTATAAAGACATTGACGGCCCTAAGCAACCAATCACATAGCTACGTTTTTTGTCAACTGGTGGTCTCCAACCTTTGGTCGACTGTAAAACTGCAACTCCATACTGGGACTTGTAGTCTCACAACCACCAGTTGAAGACCACCAATCCCAACGCCCAATAAGAAAGACTCTGATTGGTTAACTCCACAGTTCTCAAAGGTTACCATTCGATCCCTTTGCGATATAGTGCAAATTTTACCGTATTTGATCATCTAAAAATAAAACATGACAACAGAATCTACTCGTCCATTATTGGGGATCTGTCCATTTTGCTAATTTTTTTTTTTTACTAATGACCAGTAATCGTTCCACCTGACTAATGATAAGCCGACTACTAACGCAGACACATGTCCTACATACACGGAGGGCGGCCATGTTTTGGGCATTATTCAATCACATTCACAGAACTTCACGGCTTTCTTTAAAGGAAAAACGTCACTTTGGCGTATTTACATCATCCTACTGTCTAAGGCTACGTTTACATGTGCGACAGGTGTCCATCCTGGACAAAAAAGTCCTGCAAGCCTGACTTTTTTGCCAGGGGAAAAATGGATACCCAATGGATCCCATTATAGTCAATGGAGTCCCCTGGGATCTGTTGACCATCACTAGACGAACCATTTTTCCGTTCTTCTGGTCCTGCGACGGGCAGAACGATGCAGATGTGAACAGATCCTAAATCTCCATATAGTAATAACTTTCTAAATACTTTACTTTACTCATCTTGCACTGTTTTTTGCAATGATAAGATATTTTATTCTCTGGTCAGGCAGAAATTTACATTAAGATTTCTGCTGGAGTCCAGTTACCAGAGAGCAGTGCATTATGGGAGTTCAGATGTTTGGTCACATGACTGTCCGAGTGCATCAACATTCCAAGAAGGAACTGGCAGAATTTTTACTTCCGCTTCGGCGTAAACAAGGAAGAAAACATATAGCTCAAAATCAGTGCAAGATAAGTAACGGAAATTATTTACAAAGTTACTGAACTTCTTATGTAGATTTTAACTATGAAATTTCATTCTTAAGTAGCGTTTACTTTTAAGTTAGGGTATGCCACTAAGTTAGTGGATGGAAGAGCACCTGCTGAATGATTCCTGCTAGCCAATGGTTGACCTAAGTGTCTATTCACACAACAGAACCATTTGGAGTCATCCATTTTTGAAGGCCATGAAAAACTTTGCCAAGGGATCTGCTAGAAACCGATCCGTGAAAAACGGATAGTACTCAGATGTCCATCCAGGGCCATCCATTTCTTCACAGACCCATTGATTTCAAGGGTGTACTCTAACCGGTAAAAATGGACCGTGATATGACATGTTCTATCTCTTGGATAGGACACACGGACCATTAAAATACGGTTGTGTGAACAGAGTCATACACTTCAAAGGGGCCACGTGCTATCCATTAAAAAAAAAAAAAAAAAATGAATCCTTGATGTGTGAATAGACACATAGTCCATCTCAGCTGATTGGTTGAAAGGATCACCTGACCTGCTCTATCTCTCTTCTGCAAGAAAGGTGCAGTCACATGATGCCTCTAAGCCAATAGTGATCACAAAAAGGGTGTGAAAAAAATTGTCAATGTTATGAATGACAAGAAGTTTTGTTTTTTCTTTCCAAAATTTTGCATTAAGACCAGTCCTCCAATATTTAACCCCCTTAACCCCATCTCCTCCCCCCAAACCCCGTAATATTCCATATTCCTCCAATATTTGATCAATTTAGCAGTAATTTAAAGAGATCTGCATTGATGAACTGGACTGTTATATGCCATCTCATGTTGCAAATATTGGGAAAAAACAAAAAATTTGTTTTTTATTATTACTGCGGGGTCTGAGATTGTGATGCATGATACAGTGACTCTCTTTGGTGTTTTTTGACTCCCTGTGTCATGCACCCCCCCCCCCCCCATAGACCCTACACTAGGCATAAGACAGTGCATTATTTTTGCCCAGAGTGTTCCTTTAAATAGGACACGCCTCTTATATTTTAAGTCCATAATCTTTCCAGCCCACAATATGGCTGCCCATGTGATCTGCAGGTAATAGGCACACATAACGTAACAGAGGAATTATCGATTTCTGCTGTCAAATAAAAGCAAATATTGCTAAATTCTCCGACAAGGAGATACTAAAGAGCTAAATATCATAACACTAGTTCTTCAGGGCAGTCACAAGGAGAATAGTCAGCTGCCATGTTGTGACTGCACCCCCCAGTATTCTCTAGCGAAGGGTTGAACCTGAATCACATGATCGTAAGAAAATAAAACATACACAAATATAGGTCGTCGTTGGCAAGACATGAGCCAAGTAAGTGCAAACAATAGGGCACATTCATGAAAAAACAATATACAGGAAACGGTTCCATTCCGACCAATCAGAGAGTTGCTTTTTGGAGCGCAAAACAGATTCTGATTCGCCGGCTGAACCTTTTTCATGCAGTGCATGCCCTTCACTGGTCTTAAGCTGCCATAAATTATATTCAGATTTTTAGTAACTGGTCTTCAGAAACAGAGACTAATACGTTACTAGATGTCAAGAGATTTATAGCTTTCGGCCCCTGTTTTATTTTCTTAACCAACCCAAAAATCGGACAGTGTCAAAGCTTGAGATCTGGCATCTGATCACCTGAAGAGTTGCTTAAAGATGTCCAAAAATTACAAAGATCCACACCCGTCCACAGGTTGTGTGTGGTATTGCAGCTTTGCACCATTCATGTCAATGGAACAGACTAGTGTGGTGCTGTTTTTGGAAAAAAAGCAACCACATTTTTTTAGTACTGGAAATTTCTTTAAGGGTATGTTCACACCACGGAGATGGAAGAGGAATTTGAGACAGACTTCCAACTCAAATTCTTCTCCACCAATCAACAGCTGCGGCTGAATCAGCCATGGAATCCGCAGCAGAATTGAGTAGGACGCTTATGTTTTCAGTGTCCTGCTTCAATCCCTGCCTTCCATTGAATACAATAGTAGGCAAATTCAGGAAGGATTTTGGCAGAGATTTGATGAGGAATCCACGCCAAATTCCTCCGTGTGAAAGGCTACATGGAAAAAGAAGAGATATTCATCTTCATTTTCCGTCACTGAGCAACGGCAGGGAATCAGCATTCCAAATTAATGGGCCTAGTAAGCAATGAGTATCGAACCACGGAATCCACGGCAAGATCGAGCAGGACGCTGATTTTTTTCAGTGTCCTGCTACGATATTTGCCTCCCATTAAAAACAATGGGAGGCAGATTCAAAGCGGAATCTACTGGAGATTCGGGGGCGGAATCCGCCCCCAAATTCTCAGCAAATCCCTACGTGCGAACGTACCCTAAGTATGGTGTTCAGCAGGGAACATACCCTAACGGCAACTCTTTTTCACAATCGTGTCATCTCCAAAAGTATTGACCACAGAAGAGACATCTAGCAATAGGTCAACATTTAGTGACAAAAAAGTTATAAAAGGTTCTTAAAGGATATGAGCACCTTTAATATCAGAAGATAGCATCTTTGGTGGTCTATGAGTTAGGAGTTCCATTGATAACGGGATAAAGGGGCCTTGACCCTTTACCAAGCACCATACCCCTTCCTTGACTTCAATGGTTCATTGGTAGAGATTTGTGCTCATGGACCTGATGCCATCTTCAGACATGTCACAAGAAAGTACTTTAAAGGGGTTATCCGGGATTATGATATCGATTGTTGAGGTCTTTTTTCTACATACCAAGCACATCTCTGTACCTTGTATAATGGCTGTGCTTGGTATTGCAGCTCAGTCCCCTTCATTTTGATTACAACATGGCCATGTGTCCATTGAACGTAAAGTCGCTGGCCTATGAAGAGGAAATGGATCTCAATATCATAGCCCTGGACAACCCCTTTAAGGGGTCGCAAACTTTCATGTGCATCAGCTGCCTACACAAAACAGGAGCAGCTCTCCTAAGATGCAACCAGACACATCCTATAGGTTTAGGAGTTGTGATGCTACACAATTTCTCCTCCGAGCATCCTTCTCAGTAGAAAAATAGATGTAACATATATGATATAATATTTTTGTTCCTGTACTCCCCCCTTATCTTCATATTTTTCTGCTTCCTGTTTCCTACAGGGAGGACCCCAAAACAAGTCTGTATAGTATGGTGAGGCAGTGTACTATATAGCAGATAATCCTCTGTGTGACTACTTTGGCACACATATGTTCATGTGCTTAAAGGGTAGTCAAACACACAGGAAGTCAAGCTAGGCAAAGTGAACTCAAGCTGCATTACAAGACTGGAGATGGACTTAGAAGATCTTACAAAATGGCCGCTTTAACCATAGGGCAAAAGGTGCATCTGCACTGGACCCTTTGGTAGTGGGGGGGTTTCCTCAACTCACCCGCATTTCGGGGTGGGAGGTTGCAATTTCAACTCTATCTGCGTCCTTAGGATGCAGATAAAGTGGGATACAATGGTGGCTAACAGCTCCGTGCTCCACCATTCAGGCTTTGGCTGATGATGTCAGGTCTGATGACATCACTACAGGCAGCTCCGTGGGACTGCGGTTAGGGGAGATTAACTTTTTTTTTTTCAATATATTGTTTGAATGGTCACTGAGGGGGCAGGGAGTATTATGTAGGGGCTACTTGGGAAGACTCTATCGTGGGGACATAAAATTACATGGGGGTGGCCCACTCATGTGTTAAAGCGGCCCTGGCTATGAATATAGTAAATGCGCTATAAAATGTGAATTAGTGTTTACAGTCTTAGGTGACCATATACGTGATTTAGTTTTCTTCCATTCTTTATAGGGGGCTCTTACTTATTTACACGTCTATACGCTCTCCATTGGAAAGTCACCAGTAATTCAGACTTGTTATACTGGTTCTGTAAAGGGCACTGGACACAGATGTGACACAATATATGTATTAAAATAAAGTCTCGTAACCAAAAAAAAAAAAATCTCAGAAATAGCCAAAATAAAATATAATTGATTAACAAGGCACAATATGAAAAAAAATAAAAGAGTCCCTGAGACTCTAGTCTGGATTCTTTCCTCTCCCCTCCCCCCCTCCCCCAATATAATGAGAACATTTAGGAAAATATAATACAAAATCTTTTACAGGAAATATAGACTACACTTACTAAAATCACTCATCAGAAAAGTGTCAATAGCTTTTTTCTTCTTTTACTACAACCTCTAACATTTCTATATATTCTGCATATCCAGAACATAGACATTCTGACAAAGTCAAGCCGTCATGAGCATGTGGCGGTGGTAGCTAAAATCAGGAATAGAAGAACATGGCTGCTTTTCTCCAGAAGCAGTGCCACCCTAGTCCACAGGTTGTATCTGGTATTGCAGCTCAACTCCACTGAAGTGAAGGTGGATGAGCTGCAATACCACACACAACCTGAAGACAGGTGTGGCACTGTTACGGGAAGAAGCAGCCAAGTTTCTCTAATCCTGACTAACTCTTATTCCACGACTTAGGAATTGCAGCTATTTGTGTCAGCAAAGAACTAGCCGACATCTCATGTAAATGATGAGCACATACACATCTATGGAGGTAATTGTACCTCTATATAGAGTGGCCCCTGGAAATTTGGCTAGGAGACCCAACTACTTGTTAAAGGGACTCGGAAACTATGATATCGATTGCTGTGGCCTCTTCATTACTTACAGAGAACAGTGCTGTACATTGTATAGTGGCTGTGCTTGGTATTGCAGCTCAGTCCCACTCATATGAATGGGACTCATGGCCATGTGACCAATAGACGTGATGTTACTGCCTGAGAAGAGGAGGTGGAGCTTAATATCATAGTCCTGGATAACCCCTTTAAAAGGGTCTTCATGTCATTAAAGTTTGATCATATTTTGAAAAGTCTTGCAAATATCAAATATCTTCTGTGTTTTAATTTCTCGCTATTACCAAGATCTCTGCTTGCTGTCAGTGAATTGTAACAATCTTGTTTGCATCCCCAGGCTAAAAACCTGTGCAAAGCCTTCTTTGCAATAATTGTTTTCAGTTTAGATAATTCACTGTAAGGACCCGTTTACATGGTGGAAAGAGAATAGGAATTTGAGGTAGGCTTCCACCTCAAATTCCTCTCCACATCCAGGCCCTCCGGCTTTCCGCCCCAACTTGCACCTGCCGATTAACCTCACATGAATGGCCGGGAAATCTGCAGCAAGATCGAGCAGGACTTATATTTTTTTTTCAGCATCCTACTTCGATCTCTGCCTCCCACGAGAGGCAGATTCAGGATGGAATTTGGCGCTGATTCTAAGATGGAATCCACCTCAAAATAGTGCCAAATTCCTCCATGTGAACATATACTAAGGGTGGTTATTCAGTGTGGGAAGCTAACAGCGCATACATAAAATATATCCATAGCTCCCCATTTACCCAGTGGAGAAGAGGAGTGCCCTTCTGGCCTCTGCCAGGGTACTTTACACATATAAACGTATATATAGCGAATATATAGGTTTCCAGAATCTGAAGATCAACAGAATTGTCCCCATTCATTGACAGCAGCCAGAGGTCTTAGAAACGGTAACAAAGACAAAGTGGCAAAACTTTCCATCATAGCACTATTAAGTCCCTTTAATAGCTGCTATTGCCAAGTCCTAGAAGAGGTTAACAGCTAGTGATACTGTAAAGTGCCCTGGGGCTTAGTAAGGTCACTAGTCGCATTGGTTGAGCCCATAAAATGGCTACCACCACGCCGTAATGAAACGTCAGGACTAGGGCTACATGACAGGCCTTGCCAAGTCAACAACAACGGTGGCTTGACATGTCAGAGCAACATTACAACAGTTTACCCCAGATGGGACTAAATCCACATCCAGTATTGGATTTGAGTGGTCGTAATAGCTCTGACGTAGCCCCCCATGTAGCCCCAGCTTAACCAGTCGTGCTACCCACTAGCCACCGAACAGACTTCACAAGAGAAAATGAGGCCGTGTTACACAAATAAAACTAGACTACGACTTCATAGTATTGCTACAATTCTCATAGATACATATGTAAAGTATACAAAATAAACAGTGCCGTTTCACAGCATGATTTTTTTTTCCCTACATTTTTTTTTTTTGTTGCCTTTTTTTTCATTCTAGACGTTAAAACATAGTTCCTAGTGTGCTGAGGAAACACAATGTAATATGCAGCAGCCGTAAGCCATGCCTTCAGTAAAAAAAAATGCATCGGTAGCGGAAAGGTTACACACAAAACAAGCAGTTTTCTCCTTAGTCATAAAATTCGAACAGCTTTTGTGTTATCAAACCGAGTACCATGTCTAGAGGGGCGTCTCGGGGGGTTACAAGGACATCTGAGTGCATAATATAGAAGACTTAGATAGATGGTCCCATTACTGTATACTGCATTAGATAATACTGGAACGCCATAATGTTACATTGTATAATCCGGGAGTTCTGATGATGTCATCGGGTCAACTAGGGCTGCAGAAGATCCAATTTCATACAGAGCCTCAGTACTTGGGGGCCCACAAGCACTCCTTCCAAAAAAGACAATGGGACAGATTTATTATTAATCTCTTATATTGACACCTCTTATAACTAGACGGGGTGCACCATATTTATCACAAAATCTCGTTCTGAATGATAAATCTGGCACATCTTAGACCCTTTAGTCTAAATGTATGCCACCTATTGGTTGGTTTACTTTAGATTGCGCCAAATTTTAGCACACCTTAAATTTTTACCCACTAAAACACACCCCTTTCCAATAAAGCCACTCCCCCTTGACAACTGGGGTGCATCACAATTTGGACACAATGATGTTCACATCTACATCGGAGTCTCTGGAACCTCCTTTAAAAATCCAGAACAAAAAAGTTCTGTAAGCCCAGCTTTTTCATCCAGGGGTTGTCTGTGAAAAACACCAAATGGGCCCCATTATAGGAATCCATTGTTGCCCGTCATTAGACAGACCGTTTTTCCGTTCTGGTCCTGGACCAGTCCCGGTGCAGATGTGAAGACGCCCTAAATTGGTCCCAAAGTTTTAAGTGGATGGTGCAGGGGCCCCACAATATACCATGACTTTACAATATAGTATTATCACTATCATGATATAGGTATTCAAAGTCAACCTAGGACATACGTAACATAAAGGCAGGTCATGTGGCTACTGCGGGCCCTTGGTGGGAGGGGTCCCAGCCTTTGTTGGTCACATTCCCTTTGTCACCTGTGCAGGACTCCCCTCTCCAGAAGAGGATGAGGACCCATTTTGATCACTGATCCTCACCTCCGCATAAGGTTCCGTTATGGATACATAGAGTCAGTTCCACATTACCTAAATGCAGTAATCCTAATATGTAAAGACCATTCCCCTGAACATGAGCTATAATTCGGTCTGCCACGGACTAATCCGCAGAGCCATATACTGCAATGTAAAAGCTGATTGGTTGGCAGAGAAGAGATAGAATGCAATGTACGATGAAGTCATTCTCAGAGCGGCCTTTCCGTGTGTCCTTGTATACAGTACAACCTGTACATTGTAATCACCTCCCAAAAAGTTACAGAAACCTTGCTCCTCTCCTCCTGCTCTCCCAATCCAAGTGCTTGAAATACTGACTCTGACAAGTCTTACTCGCTGTTCTTCAGACAAGCCATGCTCCTTTATTATGTTATGTCTAGCTATGAAGATTCGCTGGCATGTACAAATACTACTTCATTCTGAAAAACTAGATGATCTCTGTAATCAAAAATATCTGACCTGCTTTTTTTGTCTCCTGTATATTCATGTAATACTTAGTAATGGAATGATAGGACTGCAAAATTGGGCTTAACTTTTTTTTTTTTTTTTTTAAGTTTTTTTTTTTTTTTTTTGCTACTACCATAACATCCTCCCCGCCAGATGACAACACAGGATTCCACCAGATGCTACTTGGGGTCTCTAGTGTTGCGGTTGCAATGAAGGGAGCCCCTCAGCAAGAATGCTCCGTTTCCAGGACTTTGAGTCGGATTGAGCCCCGGCTGAGCGGCAGGTAACAATTCTTTTTTTTTTTTCAGTTGTTTCCTTTGTTTTTGTTTTTTTATAAAGGTTTTTTTTGTTTTTTTTTTTTCAATAAGTGCCTTCAGCTGGATGGTCCTGAGTTGGTCCAGTAATTTGGCCACTATAAGAGACTGGAGTTAAGTCTCAGGGAATGTGTGTAGCCGCTATCGCTTGAGCTGCTTTGCAAACTGTAGTGGTCTTCGACATCGCTGGCACTGCCAATACTGTCCATTTCTCCTGGAGTGAACTCCATGCCTTCAATGTCCACTTCTGAAAAGACAGAGAATGGAGAATGTGTCAATAAGCTTTGCGGCTTTGCACAGAACAATACAATCATTACTAAGGCTTTAGTAGACTTAAAGGGGTTGTCCAGCCCCAAGATGATTTTTTAATCCAAAGCAGCTTGACACCTGGAAGCAGCCAGAACAGCTGATCTGTGAAGGGTCAGGGTGTCAGACCCCCACAGATCACATACTGATGGAAAAAAAAAAAAAAAAAAAAAATCAATATGGGGTCGGACAACCCTTTAAAAGGACATTTACGGCATATCTACCCAATACGCTATAAATGTCTGAGAGAAACTAAGGTTTCCTCGGCCCCCGACCTGCCTGGTGAACAAGGTTGCTTAGCCATAGAACTGACCACACAATGCACACATCTTTCTGAGGATTCTCTGTCTGGATGCTCAGCATTCGAGTTTAGGAACCCCTGGTCTCCACAGGTGGCTTATGTATAAATGTAATACCCCTTTAAAGCCTATTACCGGTTTATCTGCAAGGTCTCCCCAATTCCTTGTCTCTGTACACAGCTAGCACATCACTTAATGGGGTTTTTCAGGCTAAATAACTGATGACCTATCACTAGGATAGGTCATCAATTAAAGATCGGTAGGGGACGGACACCCGCGCCCCCAGCTGATGAGCTGTTACCAAGCACAGCTCCGTTCATTTATATAGCGGCTATACTTGCTATCACAGCTTAGCCTATTCAACTGAATGGGACCGAGCTGTGATCAGGCCATGTGACCAACGAATGTGACGTCACATGCTCTGTGAAGCTGCTGCTTCAAACAGCTGATCTGTAGTGGTCCCGGGTGTCGGACCCCCTCACATCTTCAATTGACGACCTATCTTATGAATAAGTCATCAATTAAAAAGCCCTGGAAAACCCCTTCCTGCCCTAAATCTGGTCTCCAGGCAAAAATAGAGAAGATCAGCAGAAGATTATCACCTTTGTTATCTGCAGGATTTCTACAACACTTTTTCAGGAATATACAGAAAAAACAGAGAGAGTAAGATCACCTTCTGATCATCACGTATTGTGTTGCTCAAGTTTTAGCACTAGTCTGTGCACGATGGGGGCAGTGTATTGTACAGCAAGAAGAAGTTACTGGAATTTCTTATTTACATTTAGCTACATCCACTCAGCCAGGTAGGAAGACCACAAGATACGGGATAACTGTCAGATGGCTGGGGGTCTGACTGCAGGGACCCCAACGATGAAAGTTCCCTTGCATGCTCCATGTGAATGGACTGCAGGGGCATATGTCTGGCCAGCACTCCAGTAAAGGGGTAATGCCATTAAAGACACTTATCCCCTATCCACTGAATAAAGAATAAATGTCACTTCAATGGGGGTCTGACCACTAAGTTTCCTGTGATCAGGGGACCAGAAGTCCCCCTGCATTCTCCCTGTGAATAAAGCACCCACTGTTATGGGGCTGTGGGTGCAACAATCACTCAACCAGACTGGCTCTTCATTCACATGGAGGCCTTTCGGTCCTCTGTTACTTGATCACTGAGTGACCCGGCTGTCAGGCCTTCAGTCATGTGACACTTGATGGCAGAAACCCTTTAACTTCTATGGGACTTCTGGAACAGTTATCTCTGGCATAGAAGTGAATGGAGCGTTGTACATTAATTTGCACCATATGGTGCATTCAGGAGACATTTCAGGCCCCAGTTCACCTTGGGATCCCCAATGATCTGACACTGATCCCAAGTGTCATCCCTAGATCAACCCCTTTAATTCCCATAGTAGAAAAGCTACAAAACAACAAGAACCCCTTGAAATATAACAGGATGACTCTCCAACACTTTATAAACCGAATCCTCTTCCCGCTAGCAATATCACATGGGATATACGCGTGTCATTACCCGCAATATCCCCCCCCATCTGCAGTGATAACAGTCTTTACATTACATCCTAACCAACCCGAAATTACTAAGTGGCATCAGGTCCATGTGATTATAATAATTATCTATTGTATTCAACGTCAAGAAGGGAATGAGACGTGACCACGGGAATCTACGTGGCTGCAGGTCTGGACCTGACAGACTAGACTTTTAACCACTTATAGGCCACTGTCCAGCCTGCTGACAGTCTCCACTGTAAGGGATTGTCCCTCTGGGATAAGAGTTGATAATATAATTGGCTGAATACTACAGTTAGTAATGTTCTTTCCCATAAGGCTCAACCTCACTAATCTTAATTCATCTTGACCTAATCATGGACAAATGAGTATAATGCCACGTAACTACTAATTCACTACTAGTACATGCCAAAAGTCTACATATCTGGCCACCTGCTCAAAATGTGGACCCGTCAGCAGAGCTATTCAATCCGGAAGCAGGGGGGGGTGTCTCAGACTACTACAGCACAATGTGCATAGGATAGTCTGAGGCGCTGGCGGATATTGAGATAAATTTAAAGTGAAGGCAAGTTCACATTTAGGAATTTGGCACTGATTTTTAGGTGGATTCTGCCTCAAAATCAGCTCCAAATTCCGTCCTGAATCTGTCCCCACTGTATTCAATGGGGGGCAGAGACCGAAGCTGAAAAAGTGTCACACGAAGCTGTAAGTCGCCCTCACCTTGTTCCGAGTCAGTGGATATGATGGAGCCCATACTATCAGTGCGCATTCGCTCCATCCCGTGTACGGAGAGCTGCTCTAGGCGGCGCTTGAGGTAGCGATGTTCTCTCTGAAGCTGCTCTTTAACGTTCAGTGCTTTTCGGTCCTGTTCTTCTAATTTCTGACATGAAAAGAACAGAAACAAGCCCGGATGTGTAGGTTTATTTTACACCTGATAAAGCAATATCCACTGACATTCCTGATAGTAACGGCTGTAGTTATTTATGAGCAGATACAGGGCACCAAGAGGGTTATTCTCTGCCAAGTACAAAGGGGTATATAAAAGGAAAGGTTACAGAATATGCAAAATACAGAGAAAGTCACCATAACAATAGCAAAGTGCATTTATATATTCCTGGCAATCCATTAAAGAGAGATAAATGATATATTACATAGACAGATATGAGACAGACAGAAAGATAGATAGATAGATAGATAGATAGATAGATAGATAGATAGATAGATAGATAGATAGTTCTTGGGATTAGAGGTGGTTTCAGGGATTGGCCTCCCAATATTTTAGCCCCCCCCTCCCGAAATGCAATAGGGCTCAGTAAATCTCAGACACCTACCTTAATGTGCATTTTTGCTCTTTTTAAGAGACTTAGAGTGGTATGTCTGTTGCTGTCAGGTCCCAGCGGTACAAGCTGCTTCAGCTGCTCCAAATATAGTCTTAGTTTTGCTCGCCTAAAAGAAAACATGTCATGAAAATGGTGTAATAGGAAACGTGGTACATCAATAGCCTCCGCCTGACACCTCCTAACACTGCACATAGACTAACACAGCTGGTGACAGTATAAGACCTCCTTATGGCTTATGCACTGTGGACTGGGATGATATTGGTCACCACTTGTAAGATCTCTGCTTTCTCTTAGTGAATGTATTGTTTATAGTTAGAGGATAAAAGCCTATCCTGATCAGGTCCAGCTAAGGCCATGTTCACATCTGAAATTGCGGATGAAAAAGTCCTGCAAGTCTGAGATTTTTGTCTGTTGATGTCAGCAAGAAAATAACCAGTGGACACCATTATAGTCAGTGGGGTCTCTTGGGATCAGTTTTATAGTTGAATCCATTCTTCTGAACCTATGATGCATTAAACAATGCTGATGTGAACACACCCTAACCCTGTATTCACTCAACGGTGAAAATGGATCCATTGACTTCCATTATATAAAAAAAAAAACCTACACTTTCCGGTATATATTTTGTCTGTGGAGGAAAGTGCAGCACACTATATACACTTTTATATAAATGTATACTAATGCATAGTGGTCAAGTCTATGTCAAAAAGGCACTCTTTTGGCATTCATTGGGTATACTAGCACCTATGGACATATTCGTGCGCCAGGTGCCCGTCCATTATAGAATAAAAACAAGATGTGAACAAAGCCTAACACAGTTGCAGGGCTCGAAACAGTGTATCATGTAATAAACTCTGTACCTGTGTGACTGGGCCATGGTCAGGACGGGTGTTCAGTCTCTATATATGTACAAGGAGGTTTCTATTCACCGACAGCAAGTAGAGATCTTGGAAATGTTAACATTATAAAATGCAAATGCACTTTCATTATGCTAAAAAATACTCTTAGTTTAGATAAATGCATAAAATGTCTCCGGGCTTCAGATTCCTCTCCAGATTACGGCCCTGTGGATCCCGCAGCAGAAAGCCAAAGCAAAGCTTCGGGTTCGCTCAATGATTAGCCACAATCAGTAGTCTTGTGCTGCAATTTCTGAGTCTGAATCATTCATGGAATCCAGGTAAGGGGGCGTTTGCTTGGCCGAAAATGAAAAATTTGAGGCAAACATTCACTTCATTTTCTGGCCCTCCGGTTCGTCCCCCAGAGTCTCACCAGCGAGGAGTCTAGTGCCGTGGACTCTGCGGCTACATCACCGCAAGGCAAGATCAAGCAGAACACTCTTGTTCCGATTTCTGCCTCCCATTGTGGTATCTGTTGCCTATTTCAGTAGGGAATCTGCCTCAATATCAGCCTCAGATTCCGCTGTGTGAACATACCCTTAGATTATTCAGGATGCTTTTTTTTTTTCAGCGTCCTGTAAAAATGAAGCTTCTGTCACTGCTTCCCATTGAAGACAATGGAAGGCGGATCCCGGCATGAATTTGGAGTCGATTTTGAGGCGAAATCCGCCTAAAAATTAGGTCCCAATTCCTCTGTGTGACCATACCTACAGAATGCAGTCTGACATGCAGTTTTTGATCCAGTTTTTTGAACCAAAGCCAGAAGTGGAGGAGAGGTATAAGTACTTCCTTATATTTCTTATTTCTTCTGACTCTGCTCCTGCTTTGGCTCAAAAACTGCACCAAAAACTGCATGTGTGATTCCAGCCTTAACAGTGTCTGTGGGCCCCGATGAACCTGCTGGCATGGATATGTACTGGGAGATCGTCCCTCATCTTGTGGTATAGGCCGAGCCCATTCAATGAGCCTCTTTCTCTCCTTAAAAAACGCCAACCACAAACTCCAGTGTGTCCCGTAAAGGGCAAATGAGTCACACACAGCACGGCAGAGAGCACCTAAAATAGATCTGGAAGCAGGAAAGGCTGGGAGGGGGCAGCGCAGGGTCCTGGTAACAACACAGCACACTGCTGCCTGCCGGATACTGCCGCAGCACAGCCCTCTACATCTTATACGTGGAGAGCCCTGCGGCTTTACCCAGCGCACGTCCTGATCACTTACATCTATTTACTCTACAGAAACTTTTTACATTTTTGTTACCCATCCAAATATTACAAGATTTCGACTTCCTTTACCTACTATTTTACGTGCCAGGTTTTTCTGGTTTTTTTTTTTAATCACATGTATTCCGTGCAAAATGTTAAAGACCCCAAAAATTCACCAGTGGGAATAAATACCCTGCACTGTTGCTAAAGCATGTCATAATTTCCTATTGCTTTACAGCAAAGGTCTGGCCACTCTGTTTTTGCCGCTTTTTCCGAAAAACACTGGGGGTGATTACAGTATAAGGCCCGGTTCACATCCGCGTTGCAGCTTGCAGCACTTTCCTCTCTCCTTGCTTCAAGTGGAAACCACATGGACCCCATTATAGTCTATGGGGTCCGTGGGTTTCCCAGGTAAACCGATTTTTTATGCGTATAGGTTTCCGTTCGGGGGGGTCCCCAAGTGGACTCCCCAAATGGAAACCCAAACGCAGATGTGAACCGGGCCTAAGGTAACAGCTCCACATATAACACGGTCTTGGCCGTCAAAGTGCATGTGACTGTAGCGTCCGTCTTACCTGTGCTTTTCTAGCTCATTGTGCGATGACCTGTAAAAGAAGAGACTATCATTACACATAGGAAGCAATTCTTCATCATCATCATCATCATCATCATCATCAGGCTGGGTTCACACCTGCGCTTAAAGTCCATTCGGGGTTTTAGTCTCTGAACCTGCTTAAAAAAATGTGGAGAGAAAAGCGCTGCATGCAGTGCTTTTCTCTCCGCATTTTTCACCCTTTTCAAGCAGAAACTGGGCACAAACCCGGCGGACCCCAATATAATCTATGGTCCCCATGCGGACCCCCGGAATGTAAACCCGAATGCAGCTGTGAGCCTAGCGTCAGAGAGGAGCCCCTATCATACAAAGTGCTGCTATGTCATATGCAGATGTAGCAGAGTTAACCCGAACTTCTGCAATTGGTTAACCTGCTGCAGTGTGACATCTTATTACAAAAGACAACAAAAACCAATGAAGAGTCATTGGAAAAACATTTTCTAGTGACTTTTCATTGTTTTTTGTTGTCTTCTGTGATAAGATCACGCTGCAGCAGTTTAACCAATTGCAGAAGTTCGGGTTAACTCTGCTACATCTGTATATGTGACTTCTAAGATCTCTGTATAGAGATTAAGCCCCTTTAGCTTTTTACTAACATAAGCAAAGAGCCATTGAAGCAAATTGTGACTAAGTAAGTATAGGAGCCCTATAAAACCACCATTACAGAGAGTTATAGTCTCCAGACAAGCCCAGTTATCATATACATGTATCATGGTGGATTACATGAAAGCTAATATCACATTGTCAACATGGATGGCTGCCATCCCAGAATGTCTCAGCATGCAGGAATGTGACATATTTAGTATGAAGGAAGTCACCCCATGGTAATCTGTACAATAGGAATACAACCCAACTCTGGAGATGCCAGTCCTTAAATAGTCTCTATGCTAGGCTTAATGGACACAACCGAGTGTGCAGGTCGATTCTGTAACAGAATGCACTAGGATGACATTCTGTGATGCATTCACCTCTATGGGGGCTTCCGATCTATTCTGTCCAATAACAAGGAGCAGGATAGGACCTGCTCTATAATCATCAGAACGGAGCATCGGACGCCCCCTTGGATGGCACACTTGGTCGTGTGCATGGGGCCTTAGTCTATTCGCTAGTTGTCAAATGTCAATACATATACATGCAGCAAAGCAGGAAGGGGTTAACGGCTACCATAAGCGGTTGTCACCCAGCGTCCATGATATAGTAAGTAAATGAAAGTCAGGCTAAGGCCCCACATTGCGGAAACGCAGCGTTTTGGGCTGCTGGAGAAACGTAGCGGGGAAAAAAAAACGCTGCATTTTGCAGTACCAGCAAAGTGAATGAGGTTTTGGTAATCTCATCCACACATCATGGGAGAAACAAAAGAGCTGCGGAAAAGCTGGGTTTTCAAAAACACCTTTAGGCTAAGGCCCCACGTCGCGCCCCAACAGCGCTGCGGGAAAAACACAGCACGTAGTGATGTCCCCGTCCTTTGACCTCAGCGGTCATGTGCAGCGAGGACTTCCGCCAAAACAAAACCCCCCGCAACAGCAGGACAGCGGTGGGAGACACCGGAGTACCGGGGACAGGCGAATATGGGTTGTTGTTCTTTTTGTCTTCTCTAGATAAATTCTGGGGGGATGCCATACTTATTCAAGTGTCCGATCAGTGAGACTCCCACCGGTTAAGAGAATGGGCCGCAGCAGTCACCTGAGCTACTTCACTTTACCGGTCCAGTCAGTGCAGGCACAGGATGAAATGGGGGATCCAATGCTGGAATGGGGGTAGGTGAGCATCACATTTTTTTTATTTCACCCCATCCCCCCTGGACTTTTCCCTTTAAGTATCTAAGGCCAGTTCAGAAGGACTGGGTGTTGCCGCCATAATATACATGTATTATAGCTACTGACCTATGGCAGACATTCTTGCAGAATTGCAAATGCAATGACTATTATTACAGTGTGTACAGGCTTCAGTTTATTCTGTGTAGCAAATAAAATCAGGAGCCATGAGAACTGCTGTCTGACAGCCGCGATTCCTGGAAATGTGAAGAATTAGGGCGATTTTACTGCTGCAGACAGGTTATAACCGGCCTTCTCTGCCAGGTAAACAACGCCATGCTTTAGTCATTAAATCGCCGCTGGTTGTCAGTCTGCAGGATTTTTGCATGACCCTGAAACAAAGTCTGCAAAAAGCCTACAGAGAACACAGGGGGTAATCTGTTGCTGATCTCTTCCATTTTTGGCAAGGATGAGGGGTGAGGTTTAGCCAAAGGGCAGGAATAGTCAACCTTTTTGTCCTGCTTTAGCCAGGGAAGAGGGGAGGAGACTCCTGCTGCAGCCAGGAAGAAGGGGGGAGGGGTGATGGCTTCTGCTGCAGGCCGGGAAGGGAGGAGGGGGCTCCTGTAGCAGGCCAGGAAGGGAGGAGGGGGGCTCCTGCTGCAGCCAGGAAAGAGGCAAGAAGGCTCCTGCTGCAGCCAGGAAGAAGGGGGGTGATGGCTATTTCTGCAGGCAGGGAAGGGAGGAGGGGGCTCCTGTTGCAGCCAGGAAAGAGGGGGGGGGAGGCTCCTGCTGCAGCCAGTTGTCTTATAGTCAAACCTACAGGAGATTTCTTGGAAATTCATATTTTGGTTATACTGTATTATAATATTATGTATACTGCAGGGTTATTCTGTCGTATTCTGCTTTTTTTGTACCTCTAAATAAAGATGGCGTGATAGAAAAATGAAAACAAAAAAATAGTACAGTATTCTCCAGTAAAATGACAGACACCATGACAAGACCCGACAGACTCCATTATAGTCAATAAAGGATCTGGCAGTGACATCATGTTTGATGTTCTGCTCCAATAACAGAAATGAAAAAGAGTCTTTTTATTCTGAGGACCCATCCACAGGATAGGCCCTCAGTATGTGACTGGTGGGGCTCCTACATACCGTGGATGGGGCCGCAGCTCTGCATCTATTACCTGAATAGGAGAAGAGCTGTTTCCGGCCTCATCCACTATAGAAGCTTCTGGCGCCCAGAGGCAGCCGCATCATCTGATCAGATACTGAAGGTCCATCCTGTGGAGAAGTCATCAGTATAAAGAAGCACATTAAATATAAGTCCAGTTCTGTTGGCCAAGTGTATGACTGGATACAACTGTAGCCAATCCTCAGTTGTACACAGGAGATTTGGTTGTACAATCACATTGGTCAATTTAGATCTTTTTATGACTTGCAAGTGTGAAATAAATCTGTTAATCTAAAAACATGGAGTACTAAATGCCACAAAAAGTCTGCCAAATTACATCCATGTAAAACTGGTGGCAGGCACAGTTAGGCCCCATGCACATCGAGTGTGCTGTCAGAGGGGGCACCTGATGCTCCGATCTGCTCCAATAATTCTATTGCATCGGAACGGATAATAATTATCGTGAAATCGGAACGGATCGGAAACCTGACTGAACTCAATGGAGGACAGAAGGCACTTGGCTATCACCCAAGAGTCATCCGATGGCTGACGGCCGTGGTCAGACAGAAGCAATAAAGCTCCTTTAACTGATAAGTCAGTGATTGATTCCTATGAAAAAAAAAATAATATGTAACAAACTATACAATATTAATAATTGTATAATATATACTTATTCATTTTAATAATATATTTATTTCCAACCCCGACTCCACCGCCCTGGTGACATACTTCACCTTGCAGTCCTCTGCTATAAACCAGCCTGTGTAGCTGATGCTGTAAATATACTCATGAACCAGGAGGCTCAGGATGAAACCAAGTGCCTGTTCCATCCAACACTACAAGGAATGCTGGGATCCATGGGGCTTTTTAGTGTTTTCATCAGATTCCTCCACCTGGCACCTTCTGGATTGTGTAAAAGCTATGAAACATATGTTCAGAACAGAAATGAAAACAAATGTTCATTCCGCAGCGGGCGTATTCAATTACTGCGTATTTTCACTGAAAACAAGCCCTGTCACAAGCTGATAGGACGGACATAGCTCCTCGGTATAACAGATGTCTGATGCTGCACCTCAATCCTGAGCCATGGGCTACTATGACAGAATAGCAGCTGCACTGGACACAACTTGGCATAGCAGAGCCAGAGAGGTGCAGAGTAGTTACTTCTTCAGAAGCCAAACTTTAAGCAGAACTTGCACCCCTGATGTCAACCATGCTGACGCTGCATTGCATCTAGTGCAACCTATATGGACTGCAGAGGTCCCTGCAAACAATATAAGGCTCTATTCACATGATGTTTGTTTTATTGGTTTAGCGGATACAAAAAATGGATGCAAACTGATGGCTATCCATTTACAAAGATATCAATCTAAAAAAAAAAAAAAAATTTTTGTTACGGACACAAAAGTATGGTATGCTAGGTTTAAAAAAAAAAAAAAATAAAAAAATATGACAGGAACGGATCAGGATATTTTTTGTTTTGCATTGATCTCTATGTAAACGGAAGGCCATTTGCAACCAACTATGACCGTTTTTTTTACATCGATTAAACACATCTCCTGACTGCAATGTAAAAAAAACGAGATGTGAATGGAACCTAATAACAGCGCAGGAAAAACAGGCATTATAGTGCATGCTCACATTGCTGAAACCACATGCGGCCAAAACTTGTGCAATCATTGGCAACCGTGGGCAGGGTTTCGGCCACATGTGACCACCACAACGTGTTTATGTACTTTTAGGTCCGGGCTATACTGTCACTACACGCCAGTCGCTGTAACATTTACCAAAAGGATCAAGGGAAATAAAAAATATGTAAGAGGCCTTGCAATGGTTTGTAAAAAAACAACCATATTGGAAAGTCTGCAATCATACTTGCCACCGCAAGTCGCTCTGTAGTCAGGGTATAAATCACACGTACAAGTTTTGATCACATATAACAGCACTTTTTTTTTATCATAAAAGTAGAGAAAGTATAAAGTGCAGAGGCTACTTTGGGTCCACTCCTGATTTTGGCTTAAAAAACTGCATCAAAAAACCTGCACATGTGAATATACCCTCATAGTGCAGATTCACAGCAGAATTCCAGCATCAACATAAATAAATCCCAAAACGTGGAGCTGCACAGCAGTGTATGCAATGTGTCTGTACAAGTAAAGCCGCTCATGTCAGACATGTTTACACACTACATAGTAGACATCTGAAAACTTTACACCAAAAAACAATCCGCTGGAGCTGTCGAGGCGGAGGACTGCACAGGGTAGGACGCCTCCCTGCCAATACTGTAACCTCCAGGGACAGAAATCACGAGGCCAGGAATATTTACATTACTTTTCAGGAAAATTTTCTGCTTACGCTGCACATTCTGGGTCTATTCGCTGATCAGGAGGGAAGATGAATTACACAAATCTGCCAAAATGACTACCATGTGCAAACTGCAGAGGCTCTTAAAGGGAAAGGCGCACTAAAACATCACAGGCCTGCAAAAAGGAAAAAAAAAATCTGATTTTACTGGATGTGCCTGGAGTTATGCAATGAGAGTTCCAGGATAACAAGGGACTTTGCAGGAGCTGGCAACCCTGGCAATACACTTAAAGGGAGTCTGACACAGTGTTCATTGCCCTCATTGCTCCAAAGAGCTCATTTGTCTACTGACAAAAACAGTGGTATCTCTGCAACGCAGGCAGTGATTCACGAGGAGAAAATACTGTGTTATTCTGGTGACCCTAACCTATCTACCTGCGGGGCTGGATTGATATGCTGATGACACTAACCTATCTATCTGCAGGGCTAAGTTAATTTGCTGGGTACTGGTGACCTTAACCTATCTATCTGCAGGGCTGGGTTGATATGCTGGGTTCTGGTGAATATAACCTATCTATCTGCAGGGCTAGGTTGATATGTTGGGTTCTGGTTACAGACTCCCTTAAATGACTTTTGTTTGGGCACTGCCTTTTGTTAGAAGGGTTCTTAGATGAGAATCATAAGGTGTCCTGCTGTGGGTACGTCCAGCTGTAATCTGTAGGGGAACCCAGCAGCATGTGCAACAGTGCCCCCGCAGGACATAAGTAGTATTACAAAATTCCCATCAAAAACCTAATTTCAGGAAGGGTTGCACCGCTCAAGACCTCATCTATTAGGGCTTTTTTTAGACAGCAGAAATCCATGAAGCAGCTAGTTGGATCAGTAGACCCACGGTCAGGATGAGACTAGCAGCCCTAATACGATCTGTATAATACAGAAATATTATGGCCATCTGAATAAGCCTTTAGGCAGCGTAGAGATCAGCTACAAATGTCAGAGTGATATCTCTGTAACGGAGGCAGCGATATACAAAGGGGAAAACGCAAAATACCCTAACCTATCTATCTGCAGGGCTGGGTTGATATGCTGGGTTCTGGTGACACTAACCTATCTATCTGCAGGGCTGGGTTGATACGCTGGACTCTGGTGACCCTAACCTATCTATCTGCAGGGCTGGGTTGATATGCTGGTTCTGGTGACACTAACCTATCTATCTGCAGGGCTGGCTTGATACGCTGGACTCTGGTGACCCTAACCTATCTATCTGCAGGGCTGGCTTGATACGCTGGACTCTGGTGACCCTAACCTATCTATCTGCAGGGCTGGCTTGATACGCTGGACTCTGGTGACCCTAACCTATCTATCTGTAGGGCTGGGTTGATATGCTGGTTCTGGTGACCCTAACCTATCTGCAGGGCTGGGTTGATACGCTGGACTGTGGTGACAGACTCCTTTTAACTTAGACGGCCTATCAGGATAGACACCGTACATAACATTTGGTGTCTTCTTTGGTGTCTTAAACCCCATAATTTCAGATACTTATGTCACAGTGACATGTCAGAAATTTCAATGGTGGGGGGGTTGATGTTGAGAAGTAGCACGTAGAGCAAGCTCACAGTGAGCGGCGCATGTTTCAGCCCTGCGGCCTTATCTATCATGCCCAGTATACTTCCCCCTGGCACTGTACCAGTTTCCAATAGCTCTGGTAACAGTTTCACTTTTATGCTTCTTTTAAGGGATATTCCAGTCTTATATCCATAAAGATTAATCCTATTATAATGATAAGTTCTGTAACTTTCTAATATACTCAGCCTCTACTCATACCAACCACGTCGTGACAGTTTTGCATCCGTTTCACTGATCCCTCATAGATTCGACTCTACTGAGGGATCGACAAAACGGGCCAAAAATACAACATTTTTTGACAGTCTGATAAAACAGATCGCCAAAATATCAGCCAAGCGAATAGCCCCATTTACATATATTGATGTTAATGCAGCCGTATGATGCCTGTGAGCAAAGGGTGACGCTCAGGCCCCTCGCACACGCACGTGAAAAACAAAAGACATCTGTTGTTTTTAGAACTATGGGGGCGTGCACGAGTCCAGTTCTGTGACAGACCATTTTGACGAACCATTACTAAATAGGACATGTCTGTTAAAACGGATTGTTATGGAATGGGTTGGGTCAAAAAAAAAAAAAAAAATAAGGAGAAAAAAGACACAATCTTAACTTTTTGCACTAAGATAAAGATGCATGATTTGTAAGTGGCAATGCAAGTACCAGCCTGTGCAGGGCACCGCTGCTGGCCTCTACTACCTGCCCTATTCCAGTATGTGAGAAAGCCTTTATAGCATGTACCCGCTAGCAGTATTCTCATAAATCATCACCTGCTCTCAGACAACCACAATATTCTGTCTGCCAGATGAAAAGTGACTGGTTACACATGGGTGCACACCACCTTTACAATGCTCTTTCATGTGGCTCTATACACAGAGGCCCCAACCCACAAAGGGGATGTACAGTGGGTAACTGGAAGACACGGCTGAGCAGAGTCAAAGAGTCTGGAAATCACTGGTGGTCTTACATCACAGATTTGTCACTTATCTATGGTATATCCGAAGGTCGCTGTCTCTTGAGTTCCCCTTTAACAGGGTTTGCCAATAATAGGAAATCCACAGGACAGAGACTAACCACCGGAGGTCCAATCGCTAGTCCCCTGTGTGAGTGGAGAAGCCATGTCATCCCTCTATTCGCTTCTATTGGACTCTGTCGGTCCCATAGAAGTGTATGGAGTGCAGGTCATATATGCACATTACCACTCTATACGCACAGGTGACTTGAGGATCCCCCGTTCCTTCCAGCACCAAAGGTCCTAGGGGTAGACCCCCAGCAATCGGACACTCATCCCCTGTCCCTTGGATAGGGGGCAAGGGGTAAGTGACCGAAAAGTGGTCAGAAACCCCATTATGTCTTAAAGGCGGCCGATCCTTAGGATAGGTCATTACTACAAGATAGATGGGGGTCCAACACCTTGGACCTCCACAGACCAGCAGTTTGAAGAGGCTGTGGCCTCTTCCCTTTGCTGATGACATCAATCAGTCATGTGATAGAGCAGTAACTCAGTCCCATTCAATATCAAGCTCAGCCACTATACAATGCATGGCGCTGTGCTTGGTATTCAGCGAACAGACCGCAGTGCTCATCTGAACACTGAGGTCTCTTCAAATAGCTGATCTATGGAGGTCCCAGGTGTTGGACCCCCACCCATTTTACATTAATGACCTATCCTAAGGAATCACTTCTCGGCATGGGCTCTGTTGAATCCCTCCCTTTCTAGGACTAAGGATGGAGGGACCGCAGTGCTGAATTCGCGCTGTGACCCCTTCACTGTTCTTCCTTGTACACTGGCGTTGCAGCTACCCACTAAGCAGGGCCCTCCATTAAAGGGTATGGGGCTGGAACCAACAATATGTCTGCTTTGGACAATCCCTTTAGTTAGAAGGGTCCCATAAGGATATATTGATCATGGGGACACTTGGGTTTTCTTAAGGATATGGTGAGTTTTATCCGATCCTAATCATGGCAGTAATCCATTACAGGATGCATCACTTACACTCGTGGCTATTTTTGTAGGTCTCTATTATCAGGATTCATCTTCCTTACGCCTGTGGCGTGTGATTCACCTACCTTTGTATATACACCTATATTATTCCTCCAGCCTCCATATAATACACAGTACGCGCCACGTCTGGTTGTATATTACTCATCCGGCTCTAGACTGTTTTATCCTCTATGTCTAGACTCCAGGGCATTGTAACTGCGCACTGTTTAACCTTGCAAGAACCTTTTAACATATGTATTGATGTATCGACTACACATACATTAATGTACTCTACGTTATATCGCCAGGGACCTTTACACGTCAATACGGATTTGTCTCATGGACAGCAGACTAGGCAATCTATGGCTGTAAAACTACAACTCCCAACCTTCACAACTTTAAGACCATATTAAATCTATATTTAACCCTTACCGGAGTATATTTAACCCTTACCTCGCAGTACCAGAGAAACGTCTCCAAGCTGCTCACAAAGTGAATGCCAGGGAGACGCAGAAGAAAAAATCCCCATTACATAAGGCAGCCGGGATACAAATTACACAGTCGGCCATGCGATATACTATATAATTAGCTCAATGGTGATGATGTCATTTACATGCTGATGAAGCTAAAACACCATTCGCGTTACCATGGTAACCCTTGCTCCCTGTAAACATGGGCAGCAAAATACTCCAAAGTAATGAAATTCAGAACCTAACATTAATAAAGATCTTGATCATTAACCACTTTGTGACCAAAGTATTTTTTCCTCTTTAATAGCCAAGTGATTTATAAAAAAAAAAAAAAAAAAAAGAGGTCGTAGTCGTAGTCAGAAGTTCATTTTTTTGAATGTCTGATTTGAAGTTTAGGATAAAAGGAGTATTTATTATTATTATTTATTTAATTTATTTAATTTGTTTATTCGCTTTTCTTGTTGCTTTTTATATTTGATATTTACTGTTTAATGTTACGCCAAGTTCACATTAGTGTCGGCTCTTACGGCGGAAGCAGACCGTAAAAATAGCAGTTACATACGGAGCCCAATGGATCCCATTGACTATATTGGGGTCCGATAGGTGTCTGCTGTTTTAATACTGTAAATTGTGGGCAAAAAAGTTGCGTGTTCGGGACTTTTTTTTTTCTCCTACGGGACTATTTATTTTTCTATAGTAACTCTGCCCTCCTATTAGGCTATATCACTAACTATATGATCACCAGGATTAAGGTCAGGGCTCTACGTGGCATAAACACTGTGGCAAAAAACACAGCGCGTTACAGTCCCTGCAAAGTTTTGCAGAAAAATATGTGTAGCGGAAAATGATGTGATTTCCAAAACCGTTGCCTTATTGGAATTCGCAACATGTTAATTATACTTACGGAAATGCCGGTGGTTTCCCTATAGGTATAATAGAAACAGAAAGTCCGCAGAGGAAAACTCTGCGGACTTTCTGTGAAAAGCGCTGCGGGAAAAACCGCAATGAGTTTCTACCGTGGTTTTTTCCGCAGCGCTTTTTCGCTGCAGCCTGCTACGTGAGGTGTTAGCCTAAAGGGGTTTTCTGGGTTTTAACTATTGTTGAAGTTGTCGAAATAGTTGTCAGACGATTGGGTGCTGGACCGACAGCTATATCAGGTGTATAGTCACCTTTAGTCCTATGGCAGCTAATCCTGCCATATAGAATCTGTATGCACTACCACAAACAAATGTCCACGAGTATAGTGAGAACTTTCCATGGCAGTGTGACAACATCCTTGTGCATTGAACTGGAGGGTCAGTGAATTACAAAACGTCATTTCTGCTGTTTTCAATACCTTCCTCCCCCCACTTTTCAGCAGTGGCTACCACTTGGCTACACTTCGACTTCACGGCTGCTAAAATAGGTTGGCATAAAGCACTGAAACCAGATCCTGGGGTATGCTGCTGATCCATGGGAATTTAAAGGGAAATTCCACCCAACCCTGAAAGCAATGGTGAGGGGACGTTCTGGCAGTAGGAGGTCCCCGGGCTACTATATTCATTCCTATGGTGTTTACGAGGCAGTCATCACACCGTTGTTGTGCGCCTATTCAGCCGCCTTGTTTGTGTTTGGGCTGGGGGGTTTAATAGTTTCCACATAAAGCGTAGGCTCTGAATGGTAATGAATAGCAGACATTCACACATCGCTCCCTGCTATTGTCTACAGTCTGGAGCTGCCTCTTATTATAGATAGCCGGCCATTGACTACATACTGAAAGGCAAGTCCTCAAAAAAAGAGGGAGCAGAGAACCTCAAAATCCAGATTATGCATGCCGATACACCTAGCCCTCTGTCTGGTGACAATGTTATAAGTAAAACCCCAGAAATATTCTGCATATTCTCTATATATGTTATTATGTAGGCAATTATAATTCATTTTATTTACATTTTTTGTGCATATTTTTCTCATTTACATTTTTTTTTTTAGGCACCAAAACATATAAACGTATAAATGTCCACATGTGTTTATAATCTCTGCAATTTTTATACTGTCCTGTTTTTCATTGTTTTTATTATTTTTTTTCTTAATTTGTTTTTTTTTTTTTTTAAAGTGGGAGGTGGGGTGGGGGGTTATTCAATCCTGGCAGGCTTGCATGATGAAATGCTTGGTTGGCATGGGCAACAAGGACATTATACCTCTGAGCAGCACTGAGGCCCCTTGTATTTTAGCAAGGGCAAAACTTGTAATCAGTAACATCTCTACACAGGGACTGAAAAAGAAATATATATATTACCTACAGTAATTTCTGGCAAGTCTGGAAAAGTATATAATATACAATAATATAATATATATAGTATATAATACAGAATGTTATAAATATATATATATAAAATATACGCACACATATCTCAAATTCTGTATATAATAAATTCTGTATTATAATAAAATAAATTATATTAATATAATAAAAATATTTACAAATATAATTATATATATATATATATATATATATATATACACATACATATACATATATACACACACACACACACACATCATCTAAACTATAATTATATATGTACCTCTGTGGGGTACAGGTACAGGTGCCTATTAGATAGACTCCGCCCATGCAAGCGGGGGTACATGCTGTAGATATAACTGGAAGCACGTTCTAAATGTTACACTTTTTGTATACTTCTTAGTGTTTTTAGGTCACTATCACAATGTCTGCAGCAACAGTTGTGGCCTCATATGCTAACACTTCCTGCCTACATTTTAGCCTCGTTCAGTCTTGTAATAGATATCTTGTGTGGATCCAAATGATCGCCTACACCGATATTCACGTTTTAATTGTAAAGGTGTAAAATGGTGATTTAGACTCACAACTGTCTTTATGACAAGGTTGAGAAAGTGTTGTCATGGGGACACAGGGGTAGGAGAGCTGCAGGCTTCGGGCCTATCAATTCTAGTACTGATAACTAAAGCAAAGAAGTTAGGTATTAGGAAATTGTCAGAGACGTAGTCGTAGTCAGGGTCAGAAAAAAGTTAGTTATTCAAAACCGAATGAGAAATTATTTAGGTTACTATATTTATATTGTATATTATATTATTAATTAGATCTCTAGTTTTTTGTTACATATTTACTCTCATAGGAATCAATCATTGGCTTTTTTCCTAAATTAGAGGAGCTTTACTGCTTCTGTCTGACCGTGACTGGAAGGAGTTGGAGCAGGAGTCAGAGTTGGGCTGTGGAAAAATAGAGGAGTCAGAGTTGGTGGTTTGGCCGATCGAGTCCACAGACCTTGGACTACTCATCGCCATATAGCAGTACAAGGTGCCTATGGGTATATGATATCAACCTGTACAATGTTTCCCTTCCTTAAGGAAGCAGCTACCAAGGCCCATCCCAATAATTCTTTTGTGTGCTAGGTTTTATATATGGCATCCATTATTGTCCATGTGGGCCCAGCCAGATTCCTTGTGATAGGCTCCCTCTGCAAGACTCGGCTTCAATCTACAACACCCCTCATTTATCTGCACAGACAGACACCACTTGTGTATTTTCGACCTTCCTTCCTTTAATACTCATGTATTACGTGGCCACTATATATATATATATATATATATATATATATATATATATATATATATAAAAAAAAACACTGGAAGGCAGAAAATAGTTGTACTGACCATATTTCTACCACACATGTATTTTAGTCCAGAGGGAAAACATTCCAGCGCCTGCGTGATCCTATATATAGCCCATTCCCAGCTAGGGACACTGCAGAATGCCAGGAGAACCTGAATAAGGGGTTTTAGGAGGACCGCAGGTGTTAGGTAACTTCTACTCAACAAGGGTCAGATAACTTAGGGCCGGTCATTAATAGGTGATTAATGGGACCCCGACCAATTAGATGGCTGAAGATGCCACAACGTTCAGGTGAACTCTGCAGTCTCTTTGTTGGATTCCAAGCACAGCACCGTACATCATAGTGGGTGTCTTTGATAATATAGCTCAGCACCACTCACTTGAATGGGACTGAGCCGCTGACGTACCATGTTATCTATAAACATGACATCACCGGCACAGAGAAGAAGCAACCGCACTGCGTTCTCTTCAAACACCTGATCGGTGGGGGTCCTGGATGCCAGAACCGCACTGGTCACATGTTGATGTCGGAGGGGGCACAGATACCCCGTTCCAATGATGATCTGAGGATAGATCATCAATATGCAAGTCCTGGAAATCCCCTTTAGGAAAACAAGTCTATACCCAACTACTGCCATACGATGACAAATATTACCACCATACACTGCTGACTTTAGGTTCTTAGGAATTGAGGGCCCTGGGCAACAACCCATTTTGCCACCACTTAAAACCAGTGCGCCAGTAACAAGCAATATGTGGATTTTGGAAGTAGAGATTATATTGAGGTCCTCTGGATAAGAAGAAATCTTGGTCGCCAGGCATTGCACGTTGTATGTGACGAAGTACAGAGGAAATTTGGTAGTGCCTATATCATTACCAGGGCATGAAACCATATTTACAGGAAGCTAGATCACTACCAAAAACATGCGCGGCCAAGGTCGTATAATAACCAACGCCATACGGCTGTTATTTATAGCAAAATTATCACAGTAGGTTAAGAGTACATTCACACAGTGCAGCGAAATTGTGAATTGAAGGCAATCTGCCATGTAGGCGCTGCAGGCCATCAACATGCTGGATGTTTTTGGTTCGTTACCCATGGAAAATACCAATGTTTGGCAAGATTGTCCACATTTGGCCAACTTGCGCAGACTCACCGATCGGACGGCCATCACTAATCTAATGTGTATGGCCGGCCTTATGCCCTATGCACATGACCGAGTGTGCAGTCCGCGGGGCTCTGTTCCGATCATTATAGAGCAGGTTGAAATGGAATGGAAGACCCCAATGAAATCAATGGGGGACGGAAGGCACTCGGATTTCATCCCAGTACATTCCGATAAAAATCGTCCCCCCTCGGCCTTCATGTGCATAAGGCCTTAGTAATTGTATAGATACATTAGAATGTCTCAGGCAGGTATGAGGCTCCCCCAGCTACAAAGAGTCGGGGCAGAATCTCTTAAAGGAATACATATTTTGAGACAAATGTACAGACATAACAGAATGTTGACTTCCATGACCATATGCCCAAGGGGGTTTCTAATGCTAGTAAGCAAACTAATTACTATAAAGAAAAGACGGGAATTTCTTAGAAAACACGGCATCAGTGAAGAGAGGAGGAAGGGCCCAGACCACAGGTCACTCACTACAAAGATTTAGGGGAGTTCCTGAAGAACAAAACAAAATATATGCTTTTCTGATAAGACCCAGCAGAGAATTTCCTGTGGACATTTCCCATTTCAGGCCAACCACTGTAACTACTGGGCGGGTTGTTACAGTGGTGTAGATAACTACATACATACATACATTTAGGTTACTTACTGTGTGGCGTGGTTTATTATCATATGGTTATTGTGTTTATGTTTGATCATTTCTTTTTAAAGGGAAGGTTCCCCTTTATATATTACAATGTAATATGGCACCAAGTCACGTCAGAAGATGTCATTGATGGAGGCCTAGTCCTATGATCACCAGCAATCCCAAAACCACCATTACCTTGAGAAAAGAATCACTTATATGGTCGACTGGGGGATGAATAGTGATAGGCTACTCCACCCGCCTGCCTGTATACTGAAGTCCTGGACCTCCTGGAAATCTGTATAAGGAGTGACTCCCTGTGCATGTACATGCTTTGTATATGGGTGCCTGAGTGGGTCATGACAACCACTGCCCACAGGCTGCAGGAGCGGCCTACCAGAAATCATCCACTGGATTCCTTAACTGTTGGGGACCAGGTAAGAAATATTATGGCGTTGGGATGAGTATCTCTGCTTTAGCCAATAGCAATATTTTGGCTATTGTTCAGAGAATCACTTTAATTCCAAACATAAACACCTGACCATGGACGTAGTCATGGTAACCAGAATGAACAACACCATTGTTTACACTGCAAGCTGCAAGTAGAGAACTGTAAAATGGTGCTAAACTGAAACATGCTTATAATAGTAACTTAAGGCTGTTACCAGCTCTGCAAAGCCCAATGGCATCCATCATCTGATCGGCACTCTCACCCTGAGAAGTTTGGGGTTTTGTTTAACCAAATCCGTTCAGCCATTCCAAAGATATAAGCCCTTTTAGTGTTGATGTCATCATATGGGAGGTAACATTGCTTGATATATAACACAGAGACCCAGACTCAGGTGCCATTGTGCAGGGGAAAACAGCGCTACGGCCCCTTCATTCTCATGATCAGTGCGGCTCCAAACTCCGAGACCCTAACCCAGATATGTGATGTCATCACTTTATGAGATGCCCCTTTATGACAGCTTTAAAGTCTAAAAAAGGACTTCTACCCCTTTAAGAACAAAATATGGGCACAACACTGATAAATGTATTTTTTGTTAATGTCCATGTTTAATTTTCAAAATGAGATGACTATGAAATGACAATAGCGCCTCCTATCCACCTGCAGCTGACGTCTAGTCCTGCCTGATCACTCGGAGGACACCTGCTGCTTTAGGAAACTCACATTTGGATGGAGGGCTCGGTATAAATGTTACCATAACAAAGGAGCTGAACAAAATGTCCCTGTTCATGTCACGCTGAATGACCTGTACCGCTGCCCAGCAAACATGTGAAGTGTGAGAGCCCAGGAGGACGGGCATCTCATTGGCTGCATGGACGGCTGGGGGGGTTAATGGTGCTGCAAAATGCATGTGTTTGTGGACCCCTCGCCTACACACCGTGCTCCAAGCTGTTCTTTCTGCTGTCTGTAGTCCGTCTGACAATCTGCTGCATATTAGCAACATAAGGCCGCATTCACACAACACAATTTGCATTGCCTTATTTTACTTTCAGAACAAAAACACTTGGGTCCGATGTGCACTTAAAAATTTGCAGAAAATTACTGAGAAGTCCCCATACACGGCATTTTTGGGTACGGTATTTTTGTGGCATTTTGGATATGGCATATATTATTTTAAATTTACGGAGGGCCAGAAGAATGGACACCAATGGACCCTATTGACAATACTGGGGTCCACTGGATGTTCGTTCTTTTTAACTGAAATCATTGGACAAAAAAGTTGGGCTTGTAGGACATTTTCGTCTGGTGATTTTAGATGGACACTGTGATACAGATGTCAGCCTAGCCTAAGAGCATGATCACACAGTGATAGAGATTTTAACCTAATCTAAGAGTATGTACACACAGTGACGCTGATTTTAACCTAGTCTAAGAGAATGTTGACACAGTGAAGCAGATTTTAACCTAGCCTAAGAGTATGTTCACAATGTAACACAGATTTTAACCTAGCCTAAGGCCCCTTGCAGACGACCGTGCTGTGGGTCAGTGTGCTATCTGTGTATTTCAGGGATAGCACATTGACCTATTCTTTTCTATGGGCCCGTACACACGACCGTGATTTTCATGGTCCCATGTGCGGGCCGACAGTCCAGGCCGCATCAGATAGGACATGTCCTATTCCTGTCCTATTTTGTGGCCCTTGATATCCCCGTGTCCAGCTCGTGCTTTTAATTCACGGCAGGCTGGTTACAGCACAGTCGTCTGCAACCGGCCTAAGTGTACGTTCACACAGCAAATTTTCTGATGCAGATGTGCCGTTTGAAATGAGGCGTTATTTGCACAAGGATTAGCCACCCTGTCATTCAATGGGAATAAGACATTTACAGCCCAAAATAAGTGACATGAAAAAAAAAAAAAAAAAAAAAAAAATTTAAATATATAAAAAATATATATATATACATATACACACACACACAGGGCTATGGAAGGCCAAACCACCAAACCCAAACTGCGACTCCTCTTTTTTTTCCGCAGCCTGACTCCGACACCTGCTCAGTCATAAACGTTTGACAGTCATGATCAGTCAGAACCTGTAAGGCCTTATTCACACAACAGTGCCGTTTTTCATGGACCCAAAGTCTGTGGAAAACGGCTGTGTCAGGCTATGGAAGGGACTTATTCACCTAACAGTTTTTTGTTACAGCCATGTCTATATCTATGTCGTCACAACGGACACAGATAGAGCATATCAGTTTTTGATGGCCGCGAAAAACGGTCTGTCAAAAAATGGACATGTGAATAAACCCATAGACATTCATGGTTTTAAGACATTATATGACGGCTGTTCCGAAAATAGCTGTTGTGTGAACAAGGACTAAAGATCCTCAAATTCATTAAAAAGCCAATGATTGATTCCTATGAAAGGAACATCTAATTATTAGGCAATATTAATAATTATAGAATATTATTAGAGATGAGCGAATCGAAGCTGACGAAGTGGCAAGAGCAGTGCTCCAGGGAGCTAAAGGCCCGCCCCCAGTGCACCAATTGCCTCATTTGCATAAAAAAAAAAAAGTTGTTTTTCTCCAAATCTACAAAAGTGACATATATAACAAAGGTATGTGATTTATCACTGTAATATGCTCTGCAACATGGTTGGGGCAGCTGAATCTCCTTGGGGGGGGGGGGGATACATTCCCTTTAATTTGACAACTGGGCATTACCATTTCCCTTGTTAGTAGGGAATGTCCCTACCAAGTCAGACACTATCCAATTAATACAGCCAGTGTCAGACTATGTAAGGGGAATAGAAACGCCCAGTTTTCCATTTATCATATATTTTCAGGAGGAATAACAGAGGAACAGCATGACAGAATTGTTCTTTTATGAGAAATACAAGTATTTACTAAAAAAACTGCCATGTCAGGAGGAGGGGAGGGGGGTCATGTCTATGATAATACGATGAGAAGTGAACATGTTACGGACCCAATAACTAGGGAAAATCATTACTTTCAGGAATTCTTAAAAAAACTGAAAATAAAACATTGAATGCCGAGGGAATACAAAAAAAAAAAGTGCAAATGTTTAATTAAACGAAAAGAAAAAAAAAATGCTGCGGCAGCGTTACCGAAGAAAATAATTGAGAACCCTATTGAGAAGGAGCTGGCGACAATCCTGGGGAACAGTGGGGGCTTCAGAGATGGGATTTGGAGTCACACTATGCACTTGTTATGCCATGAAAACCTTCCTTTCACTTAAAGGGCCCAGGAGCAAACTCAAGTCTGATCACTGCAAATCCTGCACAGCAAAAATCAGGCACCTAATAATCCTCCGGAGCTGAACTCCTTAAAGGAAAACTACCTCCAAGTACATGTCACTGGCTAACTATCCATTAGTATCTCTGCACTGATCTGAGCACTGCAATCGTTTCTTCTCCAGTCACATCCAAAGAGGTTTCAAATTCTACCAGCTTCCTGTTTTTGGAGAGCAGTGCATTGTGGGAGCTGGAATATTAGCTACATAACTGAAGATACATTGTATGTTTTATATATAGAACTTAAAATTTTACTTTGGATGTGAGTGGAGAAGAAAAATAAAATCAGATCACAGGTATACATTACACAGAATAGTATGCATCTATCTGTAAACCTGACAACACAGCATTAGTTTAATAGGAGAACACTCAATGTGCAGGGGTCCCAATCCCCAATATAGTTAGTACTACGATGATCCCCAATAACCCACCGGTACCATCACCCTGTGATGTAAAAGGAATATGTGGGGTGTAAAGTTGAGCTATGTGATAGGGTAGCCTACTGAAGGAAAAATGATAATAGGAATGAAGAGAATTTAGCTCCTAGATTTCCATGTGGGCTGTCATGTGGGTGACACTACTCCTGTGTATAAACCAAAGCTGGCAAAAGCGTCTGACACACTTGAGGGTCCTACTCCACCATATCCACCTTCAGTAGCAAGGTCAGAACATGAAAAACTTAATGTTATCTTGAGCCCCATAAAGTACAGGGATAAAACACACAGTGATGTCACAGTACAGACAGAATGCACACAGTGATGTCAGGGTACAGGGATAATGCACACAGTGATGTCAGGGTACAGGGATAATGCACACAGTGATGTCAGGGTACAGGGATAATGCACACAGTGATGTCAGGGTACAGGGATAATGCACACAGTGATGTCAGGGTACAGGGATAATGCACACAGTGATGTCAGGGTACAGGGATAATGCACACAGTGATGTCAGGGTACAGGGATAATGCACACAGTGATGTCAGGGTACAGGGATAATGCACACAGTGATGTCAGGGTACAGGGATAATGCACACAGTGATGTCACGGTACAGGGATAATACACACAGTGATGTCAGGGTACAGGGATAATACACACAGTGATGTCACGGTACAGTGATAATACACACAGTGATGTCACGGTACAGTGATAATACACACAGTGATGTCACAGTACAGACAGAATGCACAAAGTGATGTCAAAGAGCAGAGATAATAAACAGTGATGTTACAATACAGAAGGAATGCACACAGTGATGTCAAATTTCAGGGAAACTGCACATAGTGATGTCGTAATACAGGGATAATACACACAGTGATGTCACGGTACAGCAATGTTCTACTCCGTGATAACAGCCATGTTTTTCTAATCTTATTCTGGCAGTAACAAACGGGAATAACACTGAAGAACTAAGACCAGGGATTGTGCATGTGTGTGTGACTGGAGGGCGGTATGTGGGCGAGTTGTGAATGACAGATGTCTGTATATAAAGCACTGGGAATAGTAGTAGTACACAGCCTGTCTTTTTTGGACTGCTCTGCCTTGCAGAAGACATAAGATATTCTAATCAGGAACCGCTCCTCACAATTTCCATGGCATCACAATGGCGGCAGACAAGTCCATCGTCCCGTGGAGTAATGTCAACGCACTGGGCATAAAGCAGCCATTATCTGCCACTGCCAGTGACAGCTTGTACACGTCTTACATGGATGAGACATAAGTCACATGAAAATAAATTCCTCCAAAATTAGGACAAGTCACATAAGCTTCCCCACAGTACAGGCTCCGTCATACAGGGGCAGGGGGTGCAATGTGATAATACACGGCAAGGAGTCTGGGAAAGATGTCAATAAATGTTAGTGCTTGCCACCCAACTTTTCCAGATACAGAACTACTTAAGGAAAGTTCATTTTTGGTAGCATCCATGTATTACAATGTATGCCTGGCTGCCATTACACCCGCCAATAACCTGGCACTGCAGGATTGAATAGGTATCACCAAGTGATGGACGATCACTAGGATACCCCATTACTTTATGATCATGAGGGTCCAACATCTGGGAACGTAAGGAGGAAGGGGGCACAGTGCTGTACTGCTCCTCCATTCAGGTGAATGAGGCCCCACTACGTAGCCAAGAACTTAAATGGGGACGCAGCACTAAATCTGCACAGCAGCCCCATTGTTCTCACCAATCACAAAGTGGTGATCTATGCCATCACTTTACGAGATTGGAATACCCCTTTAAGGGCTCATGTGTGCCACCATATAGGAGATCTATCATCACCCATTGGCCACTAAGGCCTATACTATGCCCCTGCGGGCATTTATACCATATTATGCTGGTATTCTCCCCTAGGAGCATTGGATGTAGAGGAGAATACGGCACTACCCTGAGGCACCATATGGCGACACACAGAGCGCCCACGGCTACATAATACAGAGCCATGGACTGAACTGCATGAAAATACAAGAGTAAAATAAAAAGGAAAAGGAGAAGAATTATCCATTGCCGAAATAATCCTATAGTACATGTCTGTGTAACAGCTAGATAGCCGTAGTCAGGGGGAGGGGTTATGACAACCTTGCACCATTTTTCTGGAGTAAAGTTGTATATTTTGGTGCACATCATTTGTGAACATAAATGTGTAACTTTTTGCCCTTTTATGCATTTCTTCACTTTCAAAAAGTGACAATGAAAATGGGCAGGGCTTAGTGGGAGGGGGCGGGGCCTCTGTGGCCTGGTAGCAATCATAATAAATTCCCCATTAAATATATGTAACAATGCACACAGAATAATAACGTCACAATCCGTGATATAGGGGTTTGATCTCCGGATAGGTCTTCATTAGGAAATTATTGGTGCCAGCAACCTGGTGCAGGTTATAAAGGGCCAACAGCATTTGGAGAACTGCAACCATTGAGGATGCAAGAAGCCGGACTCCCACCGATATACCGTCATGGCATATCCTATCAATACACCATAAATGTAAGCTGGCCATACACTGGGATGGCAGCTATCCCTTTTGACCCCCCCCCCCCCCATACACATACACACTCAGCTCAGCCAAGCATGCATATATTATGAATAGGAATGGGAACTAACCTTCCGCCAGACACCTCTGATGCGACTTATCTCCTCCGAGAACAAATGGATCAGATATATAAAATGCTGAATCCTTCCTCCACTCCGATATCTGCCATCAGGATCCTCATACCCCATCGGCTGGTCTCATCTGTGTATGGTCAGCTTTAGTAGTAGAGATTCCCCTTATATTCTGCTTTGTCTGTACACAACTCTGGGAGAGAGCTGCATGGAGTCGACTAGCTGAGGTCACTGACCTACTAAGAGACTATGCCATCCTTGTCTACCAGGTACAAAGCAAATGCTCCCTTATCACGCTGTGATCCCTGTACACACAGCAACGTACAGCACCGACCTCTCAGGTAGTCCTTAACGCCACACTAGAACATGCGTTGTATAGGCCCTGACTTTAGTGGCATCAACAAATGTTCAGGACTCTATACCACTTTTCCTGACACAGTGCTGCCCTCATCCCCGCGCAGGCTATCTGGGTATTGCAGCTCTTGATGTTCTCCATCAAAATAAGTGTTTTCAGATAAAAACAGCGTACACCAGACAGACCCCGTTATTGTCAATGAGTTGTGTCAGGCTCCGTATGTGTCCGCTATTTTAGCAGTCCGTTTGTCCACTGTTCTGATCCTGCTACGGAGCAGAACAACAGACACCCCAACACAGGTGTGAACATAGTGACATCAAACCTGTGGCCTTCGATTGGCTGCACAGTCCATGTATGATAAATTAGGTAAATATATGCAATTTGGGTCATTTAGGATCTGCACAGAGGCAAATACGGGCCAGAATATCTTGACCATATTTTGCCCGCATTTCTTTATGACACAAGGAGTCCCTGCAGCACTACTGTCCTGTACATAGTATGGGACAGCAGAGCCACCAGGAGGCAGGGACTCCTCGTGTCATAGATCACTACAATGCAAGGAGTCTAGGTCTCTCTGGATCTGGGGCAGCAAATCCAGCCAATATACAGACCGGATTTTCCAGCCCATAATCCCCTGGGTGCAGGATGCCTTACGGACATTAAAGACTGGAAACTCAGTGTGAAATAATCTGGCTCCTTTACATGAACTTAGTTATTTGCAGTAAATATCGCTGAGTGAAGGACAGGAAGACCGTAAAATGTGACTCCTTAGGCTAGGTTCACATCTGTACCGGAGACTCCCCTGCAAAAACCGCAGAAAAAGAAAAAAAAGTCCTGCGTACCCACAGGCATTAGTCAGAAGACCCGGAGAAAGCAGGGAGTCACACCAGAGCCCAGGAGAGGTGAGTAACACTGTTCTTTTATGTTTGATCACCCCCTGGGGCCTCTGATCATTATACCACAGTATAATAGCAGTTTTGGTTCAATCCAAATGAAACTGCAAGTGAAACCTCGCAAATATTCTAATAACCGAACAAAACCATCATGTCAATAATCCTGGTTGATGTTCGGTTTCAGCTATTTTTCGATTTCCCGATCCAGCCCTACTGTATATAGTACAAACAAGGACTGGATTTTCAGGTCCAGACTGCCCCATGTGAATAGGCCCTAAAAGGGATGCTAGTTGTAAAGTCTATTTTATGTGCATTTTTTTGGTCATGTAAATGCAATCTATTGTTCTCTGTTATCAGCCATTTTTGACTAGAGACTACTGTTTTATTGTAAAGATCCATCGTACCGCCGCAGATTTGAAGCTTAGGCCAGGTTCTGGTGGGCGCATTGTAACATCCAGATTATGGCCACAAGCGTTGCACCAGCCATGGTTCTACCGATCTGAGTTTACATTGTTATACGGTGTGTATATATATATCTCCCTATAAGAATGATTTTGGCTCAGCAGAGACACAGGGAAGTGACATGTAGCAGCCATAACAGACTCATAAAATTCAGCCAAATCGCTGGGTGCAATACATAGGTCTCCTGTCATGTCTGATTTAGTAAGTACTTGTATTCTCCATTCAATAACAATTCTGGAGTCTGTGTTTTGTATTCTTCTGTTATTCTTTCTGAAAGTTTATAAATAAATTGACAACTGGGCGGTACAGTTTGGTCAGTGTCAAATTGTGAAAGAACATATTTCCAAATGGTAAATGTATTTAGAATTTTCCAGGAGGAATAACAAAGGAACACCACAACACACCCCAATTGGTCTTTCGTGAAGAATTTAAGTATTTACTAAAATAAACATGTTAGAAAAGTCGACAAGTCTTCTGTGATCAAACCTTAATCCTCCGTGACTAATAAAAAGTACTGAAAAACTCAACAAATCCAGCGTGACAAGAGGCCAGTCCCAGTATGTCCTTTTAGGTAAAAATCATGAAATACGTTGCTACAGAAAAATGTCAAAACTTCACCAAAGCAGTGTAAATTCTGCAACCAAGCTCTTGCACGCCACATGGGCGGGGAAGGGGATGTCACATATAAAGTAACAGAGAAAAACAAGAAGGGTATGAGGGGTTACAAAAGTGTAAAACTACGGTTTGTAGCGGCAGCGACTTCCACGTTAGGAAACAGGCCGTGTTCTAATTTGGGAAGATCTCCATAAGGCGTGTGTGCGGGTGCAGCACAGCGGAGACGTGTCATCCGTGCGGGATCAGTGGGGAAAGGACAGGACAGGGATTAAAGTAGTGCAAGGACAGTGCAGATGTGTGCAAGGAAAGGGGACGGCGGTGCCAGTGACACTGCGTGTGTGTGTGTGTGTGTGTGTGAGCGAGGGATCAGAGGGAAGTACAGAGCAGGACTCGCAGGCATGGTGTACGCGTGGCAGTGTTTATATGAAATCAAAACAGAGCCAAGCCCAGGCAGGAAAGATGGCGACGGCCCACAGCACCTCCCCCCTCATGTCCTCCGTGGGATTGGTGCTCGGGGCCTTCTCTGGTTACCTGTTATTCTGGGATTTTCTAGATAGTGAGGCTGCTTTGGTTTTCTTCAAGGAGTAATCGCTGTCAAAGGGTAAAACTGATGCATAGCCGTGTTCTGCTTCTGCAAAGAGAGAGGGGAAACAAGGGGTTAACAGGAGAATTTTGTGCAACAGTGCACAGATGGAGCAGAACTGAGTTTCCACATACCAAACTGAGCAGTGCATGGGGCTTTGCAAGAGTTTGTGGATGTAGCAGAGCTGAGTATGTGGCTTTATAGGAGTTTGTGGATGTAGCAGAGCTGAGCGTGCAACTTGGCACAAACAAGTGCATGTAGCAGGGCAGAACTGGCAGATCAAACAGAGCTGATTAAAAAGTGCACAGTGGCCTGCACATAATGTAGCAGAGCCGATTAGGTGCTTGTAGCAAGGAGGAGTTTGTGAACCTAGCAGGGCTGATTGACTGGGAATGTGGCTGTAGCAGAGCTGAGTATGTGAACTCAGTGAACTCGCGTCAGGCATGTTATTTGACGTATGGTTTTCCATAGTTGCTGCAGATAAAAGCGTATTATCTTATTAACACGTTGCACAAACAATGGAGTCCCAAAGCAAACAAATTCAGCTCTGCTACATTGTTTAACAATACCAACCCCTCCTTTGCAGGACTACATTGTGATACCCCCCCCCTTCATGTGTCAGCTGCAGCTGATCTGACAGACAGGGGGTAAGGCTGGATCATCTGACATGGTGCACAGTCCCTGCATGACAGCACATACACACATATGTAATAATACAAGGCAGAGCAACACACGTCCCTGCACATGTAGACATGACATACACGTGACAGGCATGTACAGCCTGCATATGACATAATGTTGTATACAATGTATCATGCTATATGTCATACATGTCCATCCCCGCTTTGGTCATACAATCCTGCAGGGACATGTATGACACTGGCAAAAATGAAGTGAAAGTTACGTCATGCTACACACTATGGTGCTGACGTAAAAAAATAAATGAAGCATGAAGGGTCCCCATACAGTCTGTCAATACATATATATATATAATATATATATATATATATATATATAGTGGTCTATTTTTATAAAATTTTGCCAAAAGATTTTTGCTTTGCAACATGGTCACATAAAATGTTTAAGCATATATATATATATATATATATATATATATATATATAGTATAGTATGTACAGTGTAATATATATATATATATAATAGTATGTACAGTCTAATATATGTGTGTGTGTTTATCTTCTATATTGTCTACTTTTATTACATTTCTGCAACAAAAATGTTTTTGTTTTGCAACAGTCGGATAAAATTTTCAAGCATGTTATAGTATAGTATATATATATATATATATATATATATATATATATCTTGTATATAGTCTACTTTTATTACATTTCTGCAAAAAATTTAGCTTTGCAACAGTCAGATAAAAATTTTCAAGCCTCTTGCACGCCAATTCCATATCGTAAGCACGAGATCTTCCATGTTGGTGAAAATTTTGCATGCAAAAGCAGAATTTTTTTTTGCAAATTTCTGGTTGCAAATGCCTAAAAATCTACATATATGCAAAGAAAGAGCATGCAAAGTATATATATACAGACGGCGTGGTATTTATAGCTATATACTGGTGTAGTATGTGTACAGATATACACAGTAAAGTGCATATAGGTGAACACTGAAGTGGACGGTGCAATCTATGTATATATACACACATCAGTATATATATATTTCTATATGAGCCCCTGTACAAGGCAGGGCAGCCCCCTCCCTCCATATAACACCCACTGTCAGTGACAAATACCTCGGTCTCTTCTCTCCAAATATTCAGCTGCTTCCAGGAGGATTAACAGAGAGTTCAACTCCATACTTGCCTATATAAATATATGTCTCTCTATATATAATATATATATGTAAAACTAGATCTCTGCTCTGGTAAAAAATAAAAAAAAAAAATTCTATCCACGAAGAGGGAAAAATCAAAACAAGATGAAGTGGGACGAACTACAAGGAGTTCAGACGCTTCGGGGACTACTTAGTCCATATAAACGGGAGCACAGCTTCGTTTGACATACCCTGATGGACAAGCGAGCCGTCCAATAGGAGAGCCCAAAAAGCGGCGAGGCGTGGTTTTCGATTTCATTGCAGCCAATAGGAAACGCGCTCCGAGACTAGGGGGCGGGGAAAGGCGATGGGAGGAGAGTCACGCAGAACGTTGACAGATCCCAATCAACTTAGTGAAAGGGATGGTAACGATTGAGATGCCGAAGCTTAGCAACAACGAGTGAAGCCACGCCCACTCGACGCGGGATTGGATAGATGTGTGCATGTTAAGTAGGTACTGCACGTTGATTGGTCATGTAAAGTGCCTGTGACAGCGGGGATGCTCGCTGAGGCGCTGGCCAATAGGAGACGTTGAACTTGACGTTGCTGTGAGGAAGAGAAAAGTTGAAAAGGAGAGGAAAAAAAAAACACACACAAGGGGACATGGCCGGTGTAGGGAGTGTGGGCAAAGAGAAAGGCCGGGGGAAAAACGTACAACTTCCCATAGGCAGAGCGCCATACAGTACATAGGATAACTTTGTGTTTTGGTTTTTGTGTGACCCTCCCTAGACACTTGTAATGTATGGTTTATAAATGACAGGCATGTCAAAGTAACAGTATTACACAAGTACTTTATCTGTATTTAAAGGCATAGCCACCTCCTTTTAAATCTAGATGCAAAGTAGAAAATGCACCGCCCATTTTTAAGTCCCACCCTCCAATACTGGCCACACCCCCAGAAAAAACATGCAGAGTTCCACCATAAATAGTACTAGCCAGAGTGCCCCGTGAATAGTGCCAGATACAGACTGATCACATTAGGGGTATGTTTACATGGCGGAATTTGGCGCTAATTTTGGGAAGGATTCTCCGTTAAAAGGTCGGTTTACGCCCATGTGGCGTAAACACCACAGAAAAACCCATCTACACATTGCAGGAAAACACGTGCAGCGGAAATGCTGCAATTTCCAAAACCGACACATTTTTGGAAATCACAGCATGCCAATTATACCTACAGAAACGCCGCCGATTTCCCGATAAGTATAATTGAAGCAGAAAGTCCGCAGAGGAAAACTATGCGTTTCTGCAGTGGTTTTCCCCGCGCTACGTGGGGCCTCAGCCTAAGGCTAGGTGCACATCTGCCCCAGACTCTCAGTCTTTCAGGTCCGCCAGTCTAGCATTTACACACAGTCAGAGGGAGTCCACCAGGTGTCCATCAGATTTCCGCCATTTAAAAAATGACAACGGTGGAGAGAAAAGTCCTCCGTGCAGGACTTTTCTCTCTGCTGATTTTTGTTTTTTGCGACGGAGTCTCTGGGGCAGATATGAACTTAGCCTGATTCTCATTGTATTCACTCGGAGGTAGAGACTGAAGCAGGACGCTGAAAAAATAAGTGACCTGATTGGTTTTGCCACAGATACAGAACCCTTGGCGAGTGAAAGCCATGTCAGAAACTGGAGAGGAATTTGAGGTGGAAGTCCAGCTCTCCCTTCACCTTCCGCTATGTGAACTTAACCTAAGGCCTCATTCCCATGGCCGCATATTGGCCTCCGTGTGCTGTATGTGATTTTCATTGACCCAGAGATTAAAATGATCCTCCGTGGTCCACGAAATGGACAAAAAATAGGACATTTTCTCCGGTGGTCCATAGAAAAATAACGGCCATCTGCATGTGACCATTAAAATCAATGGGTGCACATGTGGTCTATGATTTAAAGGGGTCATCCGGTGTTATGATTGATGGCCCATCAATATTAGATCTGTGGGGTGCGATACCCCAGATCACTGGTACTGAGGCAGCACAGGAGAGCCGTGCTGCTTGCTCGCCATACAAATTGTAGCGGTGAATGTAGGTACTGCGCTGCTACCTCATAGATTTGCTGCAGAATTTCAGTTAGGCCAGTGTGCAGCAGCAAACCCACTGCAAATCCAGCCCTGTTGGATCACAAGAACGCGAGTACGAGTATCCTGTGTCAATGGATCAGTGTACATGCATGACCATTGCTCCATTCACTTTTGTGGTAGCTAGATAGGTGATACAGTGAATGTTTATGGAAAAACTCTTTGGGGCTAAGTTTTCACAGGACATACTTGCTGTGGATTAGCCACCACAAACTTGCCGGTGACTAATCTGCTGCGATGCACAGTAGCGGCAAAGTGAATGAGATTTAACCAAATCTCATCCATGTACTGCACTGAAAACCTGCAGTGTGAATTGACCTATGCTGCAGGTTTTCAACCCACAGCATGTCAATTTATGCAGCAGGTCTTTACCGCATAAATATCAGCGAGTGTTGGACACCTGATCGTTGGGGGACAGAGAGCTGGCCCCAGGACCGAAATACAGAGCTGCTTGACCGTTCTGTAAACTATACAGGGCTGGAAGCAGCTCCATACAGCTGATCGGTTCTGGGGCCAGCTCTCACCCCCGCCCCCCTTCCCAAAGATAGGCTAAAAATGGCTTAAGCCTGGACATACCCTTTAAGCTTTTAAGCTTGCCATGGCTAGAGCATCAAGCATACATAACAAGTTACATTTTTCCATACAAATTCAACTTTGCACAAAAACGTGCATTTTTTTTTTAACAGCAGCTTTCTAGCATAGGGGGCTTGATGAATTCCCCCCAAAATAGTCCAAATGACTTACCTAATGATTTAAGGTGTCAAAGGGGTTTATAAAACCATCCCTGTTGGGCTAGGGCAGTAAAAGTGTTAATGATGACATTCTTGAACTGTGTATAGTATTACAGCCATGTAAGTTGGTGGAAGCCACCCCTTTCTCAGTTATAGCCTTAAAGGGCTATGGTACAAACATTATTTATCCTCTATCTATAGAATAGAGGATACATTGCTGACCGGTGGGTGGGGGTCCAACTGCTGAGATTCTCCCTGATCCTGAGGACGCACCCCTGTTCCATTTATTTGAATAGGAGCTCCAGATATAGTCGAAGTACAGCACGTCTACATCCACCCAGGCCAATAGGACAAAAAAACACCCCATTCTCAGGAATGGTGAGGATCTCATCAGTCAGCTCTTCATCGATCATCTATTTGTCCTCTATCCATGGGAAATATAAATAATTTTTGTGGCGTAACCCCTTTAATTTAATTGCAACAGCAATGGAGACAGCTAAGCCACCGGGGTAACACCATAAGTATTGTACCTCCAGAAATTAGATATTGTTTTACGTTGTTCTACCTCCAGTAAAGACTGTTAGTTACCCTGTTCTGTAAACCTCTTGTCTACAGAGTCTTATTCCTGCATGACAGTCATGGGCACTCCAACCTCCATCAGGCTCCAAACTACTAGGATGTGCCCACAGAAGGAAACACTGCCACCACCATCAGGTACTCTGCAGGCCCCCTGAGCAATGCACCAGCCCAGGAGGATAGGTGGAGGCATTGATCAAATTCCTAGCCATCATAACCAGTACTACTACTCCCAGTCTCCTCCAATGGGTTGCTACATTTGTTGCTGTTTTTGTTGAGTAGAGCACTCAGTGTAAGGATACCCACAGATGGCTACGTTCTGTCCATGTGGTGGCCACATTTCCTGTACCTATCAAGGCTTGTCTGGACTGAACTGACAACATCATAGAGTTATATGATGTTGTGAGTTCAGTTCACTTGAGTTATGGTCTGTCCAGAAAATGTGTCCGTTCCAAGGACCGTGTTTCTTGGTCAAAACATGGCAGTCTAAATTGAGCTTGAATGAATGGTTTGCCCAACTCCTGGAGCTGAGAGTGAAGCTGAATAGTTTCCTTATTTTCAGGTTATTGCTACTTTAAGAAGCAGCGTTGACCTCTGCACATGGGATGGTATAATTCCTGCAGAATATTAAAGCAATGTTTTATTACTTGCTGACCTTACGGGATGACAAATATTTCTTTTTCTACGAGAAAAGCGGCTGTCTGGGAGGGTTACTATGGAGAAATCAGTAGTGCAACAGAGATGATATACTCTTGCCAGTGGGATAGTCTCCTCGCAGACTGACTACCACAACTGGATGATTGCTCTGGCACCTGAAGTCACCGGGGATCGTACTTTTCCATTTACTCAGGAATTACAAGCTGATGCAAACTCATTAATGAACGTGTTGTCTGATTTCCTATCAAAATGGTAGGAATCGTATGAAAAGTACAGCGCAGGATGACATAATCGCTTTATTGTGCAGATTGTCCTCCGCTTTATTTGTTTTTTTCCCAACATTGGTTACTGGAAGCCATCATTACAAGATTGTAATGTCTAAGGTGTGTGTACAGAGTGTATATGGCAGCACTCAGGGTACCTGTGGTTCTGTGCGTCACCATATTATATTTTTATATGCCAGTCACCATATATTTTTATATGCCACTGCATCATCCCAAAAAGTCAATGCTTCCTGGGGAGAATAACCCTGTAATAAGGTATCCGATAGAACATTCTGCTATTTTTCTCTCAAAAAATTATTTGAAAAAATGTGGCACCATATGAAGGCACAGAGACAAATAGAGGCACAGTATAGGGCAAGCGTCCCCCTAGGGGTATGCCCTGCTATCCCCAGGGGTACATTCCGCAGTGAGAGCCACCCTTTGCCCCTGGCCTCAATGGTAGTTTGTGGGGTTCACCACTCACAAACTATTATTATATTCTGGGGTCTCTTCAGACCCTCAGAGTAGAATTAGCAGAGGCCCAGGGGAGGTGAGTAAACATAAGAAACAGAGTTAGTCACTTCCCTGGGGCCCGGTGCGGGGATCCACCCACTTGGGGCCTATTCCAGCCTCCCCAGTGATGTTAGGGACCGCTGAGGCCCAATGACATAGTCGTGGTGGAGCCCAGAGGAGGTGAGTAACACTGTTATGTTTACTCATCTGCCCTGTGCCTCTGATAATTATAACCTGAGAGTGTGAGTATAACAGTAGTTTGTGGGTGGCAAACCCCCAAAATTTCTCTGGGACATTATACTGCATGGGGACCACTATGGGACATTATACTGTACACTATAAGATATTACACTGTGTGGGTGCCACTATGGGGCATTATACTGTGTGGAGGCGCCATTAACAGATATTATACTGCTTGGAGGGCTACTTTTATTTGTTGCAAGGATCTTTGGTATGAATGGGGGGGAGGATGCGCCTTTATGAACAGCCTGAAGCTCGTGATACCCTTAATCCACCCCAGTGGTAAGTAATAAATGCAGTTTACCACTTGCTCCTTAAACATCACTGAGTGTGAGAACCATTATATTATATGTGTAGGCACTGTAGGGGCCATTTTATTATATGTGGAGGGGCACTATGGAAGGGTCATTATTTTACATGTGGAGGCCATTATATTACATGTGGGGGGGCGTGGCTAGCCGGAGAAGCGACAGGACGTACATTTTCTAGCTCCTATTAGTCACATTTGCGATCCACCACATATCACCCTAATCCTGCACATTCTGGATCCTTTACTCACCCAAGGGCTTTCCCCTAAGCCCTAGTAAGCTGATCTTGGGTGTTAAAGCTGCTTTTCTGGCCTTTCTACAGTGGCTCAGAGTCGGGGCCTACCTGCGCCTTCCTCCAGACCCACCATTTTCTCCGCACCCCGGCCGTCGGGACGAGCATCTCCTGCACCGCGGACCTCCGCATCCTCCTCTGCCTCCGCTGACATTGCTTTCTGCGGGACCAGGGAGTGACAGAGGCGGCAGCCCTGCGCGGTGCTGGTTGCCGCGCGGGGCGACAGAGCGGCGGCTGTTGAGGGCAGCGGTTACTGCACTGAGGCCTACAGCGGGGGACAGCACAGCGCTCCCAACCAGAAGAGGGGGCCTATATTCCTGAGCAACGCTGCACATCCCAGATCCTGGACGCAGACCTCGGACACAAGGTACACTGCAGGCAGCGCGGGCAGGGGGAGTGCTGGGATCCCTTACATACATCAGGGAGACTCAAAACGAGGCCCGATTAGCGGCAAAGCAGTGCCTGTACTGTGACCCTATCCTGGATATCTCCACTCATACAAAATATAGGCCTTACCTGACCTATCGCTTTGGCCCCAGGGCAGCCAGAACCGGGCCCTGTACAGACGTAGTCTATCCCTCCAACCTACGAATAATCAGGCCCTGAGCGGACCCTCACCTGTACTCCTGCCCTACTAGTCTTGTGCAGGCCTGCATCTCCACCTCAGCTCAGCAACCCCTAATTGGCCTCCACACATACAGCTCTAGCTGAAACTCCACTGAGCTGCAGCTCAATTTTTCCTCACAGAATTCTCGTAAGTACCTCTCCCCTTGGGTGATGGCGACTTAGTTCTGGGGATCCAGTGCACCCTAAGCGACTCTTAGCGACAAACAGCCTGTCTGAAAATATCTGCCCTTTAAACGCTGAATTGCGGGAGACAAATATCTGGCAACATGGTGAAGGGTAGGAAATCCGTCAAGAAACCTGATAATAACCTGACTAACTACTTTGAGTGGGACCGTGGCGTGGAGGGAGAACCGGGACCTACACTTGACGACCATACAGAGCGCACACTCTCAACGCCTACGACTGCCATAATCACAGCGACATTTGTAGAGTGGGAAGGCCTTAACCACACCAAAGCTCTAATGGATCCTCTTCTACCTCCAACCCCTGACGATATCCGATCAGCAGCACCACAAATCCATTATACATCCACTCAATCCAGCAAGGAGCAGACCTCCCCCTTACGACACTCACCATCTCCGAGTACCAGTCTGCTCAAACAAAAACCTCGTCTGGAACTCCCTGGAGACCTAACCTACTCCGAAGACCAACCCTCCTCCGAGACCTTTCCATCCACTCAAATGACTGGCCTAGACGGCTTCCCGACCACTAGTGGTCCCGCCTCTGAACATACTCTGAGAGATATGCTTCTGGCCCTCCGCAGTTCCCTTCAGGCGGATTTTTCACAATTGCTTCAGCCTCTTCAGTCCTCGGTCAACGCACTAGATGGACGAGTAACACATATTGAAACCAAAATGGGCGATTTCGCTGCATCGCACTACAAAATCATCGATGCACACAATGACCTTGAAGATGAGGTTGAGAATCTCAAAGCCAAAGTGGCTGACATGGAGGACCGGTCCCGCAGGAACAACATCAAATTCAGAGGTATTTCAGAACAGGTCCAAATAGCTGATCTGCTTCCATACCTACAGGATTATGTCCGATTTCTACTACCTGGCTCTACTAATACGGATATCATCATTGACAGAGCACATAGGCTTCCTCGCCCCAGACATCTGGGAGACGAGATCCCGAGAGACGTCTTGGCGAGATTCCACTTCTTCCATATAAAAGAAAGATTACTAGAAGCTGCTCGTAAGCAGAAATCTTGGCCTCCCAAATTCAAAGAGGTGCAGTTATACACGGACCTCTCAGCTATGACCCTTCGCCTCCGCAGAGACTTACTCCCGGTCACAACAACGCTCCGCAAAAACAAGATCCAATATAGATGGGGGTTTCCTGTGAAATTGATTGTCGTTAAAGACGGGACCACCTTCACCATCCATAAGTTGAGTCAAGGCAAAGCGTTATTATCGACTTGGAGAATGCCAATATCTCTTCCTCAAGAGGCGGCAGGTCCCTCTCCTCCCTCAGCTACAGGGCGTAGATCTCCCACAAACCGCAAATGATATTCTAGGATGGCTATCCCTATCCACTCAGGTGCACAACCCCCTTTGCTCTAGTGGCTTAACCGGCAAGCCTATAACCAATACCCCCACATATACAGTAAAGCTGTATTCGTCTTTGAACTGTTTGTTCATCTGTTTTTGTCTATTGATCTTCTTACTTGCGAAACTGCCTACTCGTCTTCTGCAGATTCAACATCCCCACGACGTCCATACTCTTAAGTGACACTATGGTGATCAAGTTGTCCTCTCTCAACGTCCGAGGCCTAAACAGTCCACAGAAGCGAACGTATATCTGGAAGGAGGCTCTCTCACTCTCCGCGGATGTTTTCTGCGCACAAGAAACCCACCTTCTACAAAAAGACGCCTTCAGGGTAAAACACCCATCCTTCCCTATAATCTGCCACGCACACCACCGATCTAAAAAACGGGGAGTCCTTGTCGCTTTTAGAGACTCAGTGGCATTTTCCTTAACGGCACAAAAAGCGGACCCCCAAGGCAGATTCATCATAATTGTTTGCCTCCTCAATAACATCCCCTATACAATAGTCAACATATACGCTCCACAGCGAAAGACCCTGGCGTTTTTACACAAAGTCCGAAGACACATTCAAGAAATCCAACAGGGTGCGTTAATAATTTGTGGAGACTTCAATAACATAGTGGATCCCTCTCTGGATTCTACCAACGCCAACAGAGACAACACTTCCTGCCTGCTCCAATTTCCGAACACTGAAAATCTTTATGATATCTGGCGCGCACATCATGCGGGCGAAAGGGACTATACCTATTTCTCAGCAGTACACGGTTCTTACTCTCGCATTGATATGTTCATGGTAGACCTTCATACCCTGATGAGCTCCAAAACATCCACGATTGAATCTATCACATGGTCAGACCACGCAGCCATCACTCTCACCATAGAAGAAAAGATTCCACCTTCTGCTGCTAGACTCTGGAGAAACAATACATACCTAATGAGTCACCTTACTTATCGCCCGATAATAGAAAAAGACCTCCAGGATTTTTTCCAGACCAACTCCATATCTACAGAGGATCCCTACACTCTCTGGAACGCTCACAAAGCGTACATTCGTGGCACACTTATAAAAATCGCACATAGAAACAAGAAAGAACGCCAGAAAGCGATTACGGTAGCAATGTCAACACTACGCACTTTAGAAGCCGCGAACAAAACCAATCCGAACCCGAATACTTCTGAACAGCTCACCCAGGCTAGACAGCAACTGCGTCTCCTTCTTTTACAAGATTACGAAAAGGCGTTAAAACGATCAAAAGCGCGATTTTACTCCCAAAGCAACAAAGCCGGCAGACTACTGGCTAGACAACTTCGGGCAAGGGTAGTTAAATCGCGGATTCCATACATCAAGCACCCTGTCACTAAAGTACATTTAACAGACCCAAGAGACATCGTCAACTCTTTTAAGGACTACTACGCACAGTTGTATAATCTACAGGAACACACCCCTCTTCCACCTAACCATTCCACCTTGGTATCCGGCTTCTTAAACAACTTAAAGTTATCAGGCCTGACAGATGAACATCTCTTGGCCCTAAACACCCCTATTACTCTTCCAGAAGTCCTACAAACCAGAAAGTCCTTACCTAAGGGTAAGTCCCCAGGTCCAGATGGTTTCTCCAACGAATATTTAATCTATTTCCAGCAAATTCTTGCTCCATCTCTCCTGAATTTCTTCAACCATGCCATGTCGGGTGCACCGCTTCCGCGCGAATCGCTGGCGGCATTAATTGTCACCCTTCCTAAACCCGGTAAATCAGCAGATGTCCCACAAAATTTCAGGCCAATCTCGCTGCTAAATTCGGACCTCAAGCTTTATGCGAAGATCCTAGCAGCACGGCTAGCTCCCATTCTTCCAGACTTAATTGGCACAGATCAAGTGGGCTTCGTAAAAGGCCGCCAAGCCTCAGACAACACCAGACGTGTCCTACATTTGGTAGATCACCTGGAACGCAACAAGACCCCATCCCTAATGGTCGCCTTAGATGCTGAGAAGGCGTTTGACCGGATCAACTGGGCATTCGCTTTCTCCGTCCTACAGAAACTGCGATTCTCTGGCCCTATCCTCACTGCTATCTCAAACCTATACTCATCCCCATCGGCCAGAGTGTTTACTAACAGCACACTGTCGGACAGCTTTGATATCAAGAATGGAACGAGGCAGGGGTGCCCTCTCTCTCCATTGATCTTTATTCTCACCATTGAACCATTAGCACAAGCCCTGAGACAAAATGACAGAGTCCAGGGAGTGGACATAGAGGGTTCCTCTCATCTCATCTCCCTCTACGCTGATGATATCATATTGTCCTTAACCTACCCAGAAACATCTCTACCAGCTGCTGTCGAAACTCTCAGAGATTATGGGGCTCTCTCTTTTTATAAACTCAACGAAGCCAAAACACAAATTCTCCCCCTGAACGTTCCCATGCCTCTTTTGGAACATCTCAAAGAGAGGTTTCCCTACGACTGGAAATCGACAGATCTGGACTACTTGGGAATAAGGATCACTCCCTACATCGCACACGTGGCCAAAGCAAACTATATGCCTCGGCTGACGGATCTGGAGAGAGAGTGTCGATCCTATTCAGGACTCACCCTGTCATGGCTAGGTAGGGTATCTGCCTTTCAAATGATGCTGCTCCCAAAACTATTATACTTATTTAGAACTATACCCGTAGCACCCCCCCTTACGTTCCTCCAGAAAATTAACGCTATGCTCAACAAACTTATCTGGAACTCCAAAAGCCGAGACTCCCATCTTCTATCCTGCACAGAAAACGGGGAGTGGGAGGCTTGGGAATACCAAACATATATGATTACTACATGGCCTCACATCTTTCTACTCTAAAGGACTGGTGGCATAACAACGCCCATAAATCCTGGATCACCATTGAGTCTCGTATGATACCACATCACAGTCTCAAATCTTGGCTCTTATACTCCCTCTGGACGGATGTGGTACCCTCTCTCACGTCTCCAATTCTACAACATCTCATAGACAGCTGGTGACATATCCATCACTCTACAGGCAAGACGCAGATACTACACATCAAGCAGGCCCCAATTGAATTCTTAGAACTAACAATCCTGGATCTCAACTTATCCATCTGGAAATCATCAGGTATCACCTCTATTTCAATGATGTGGAGTGAGGACTCATTGATACCATTCCCATCGCTACAATCCACCTTCTCCCTACCCTCCACTTGCCTCTTTACATATCTGAGAATCAAGCACTTTCTCACCTCCAACTGCAATAAACAAGTAATATACAATAAATCTCTGTTGGACCTCCTCAAAATTCCAAATCCGGCTACAAAAATTCTCAGCTCCATCTACAATACTATAGGATCTAAAGATCATCTGGTCAAATCTACCCCACTACTTAGTTGGGAAATGCATCTTCAGCAGAAATACTCGGTTATACAATGGCAGAAAGCCATGACCTTCACGAAAAAGACCTTCCGGTGCACGACCCACTATGAAACAACTGTCAAAATTCTCCTCCACTGGTACTATACTCCAGAGCGACTTCACCGAATTTATCCACAGACCTCAAACTCCTGCTGGAGGGGATGTGGCGAGAAAGGAACACTACTGCATTTACTGTGGACGTGCCCCCGAGTGGTGCTGTACTGGCAAGACGTCTTCCGATGGATTTCTTCACTAGTGGGATTCTTCATACCTCCCTCACCAGCTTTAGCACTACTATTTCTGCAGATCGACTCTTTCCCAGCAACACATAGAGTGTTGATTGGCCACGCCTTGTTATCAGCGTCATTGGCTCTGCTACGCAACTGGAAATCAGCCACTATTCCGACTAGAGGAGAGCTAGTGAACATGGTGGAGCAGACCTACCAATATGAGAAGATTCTCTCTCATGGAGTTCTTGGGGATAAACACTTCCAAAAGAACTGGTTTCCATGGACACTGAAGGCTCATACACATCTGCCGTAACCCGGCTGTGCCGCACTTGGAAGATCAAAACTTAATAATTATTGTCACCTTTTGTTGCTTTATACTTGTACGCACTTGTTTCTTTAACTCTAGAGACTCTCGAACTCTTAGATAACTATATGTTTATTTGACTTCTAGCTACTTCTAGCGCTTACATGATAATACCTTTTTTTTTTTTTTTTTTTTTTGAATGTTGTTGTTTGACCTGTTAAAAAATCTCAATAAAACTGATTGAAATTATATTACATGTGGGAACAATGTGGGGGTCAATATTACATGTGGGACTCTGAAAGGGCCATTCTACTGAGAGTGGGGGCACTGATGGGCCATTATACTGCATGTGGGGGGCCTGACAGGGACATTCCACTGAATGTGGGGACACTGAGGGGGCCATTACATAATTGTCAACGAAGGCTCCAAAGTCTTATTTTATTAACATTTATAATATACTTATAAATACTTTATATATATATATTTTGTTTGAAAAGATTGAGGACCACTGGTATAAGGAATAAGTTATAGATCAGTGGGGTACCGACAGCTCAGAAACCCCCATATCAAAAGAATTGGGAGTTTAGTTCCCCTTTGCAAATGGAGAGGTGGTCTGGCCGGCATTTCCAATAATAAGCCAAAGTAGAGTGCTTGGCCCATTGAAGAGAATGGAGCAGTTCATGAGACAGCCCAACTAACACACCTAAAATCCTAAATTTTCTTCTAATCAGTGGGGGTTTGAGCAGTTGGACCGCCACTGATCTGCAAGTTATACCCTTTCCTATGGATAGGGGATACCTTGTTAAGATGGGAATACTACTTTAATATAGCTATGTACATGAGCCTTTTTTAGTCCTCATATAATCTACATAAAAGGTTGAATAATTTTATAAATACATTGCATTACTTATAATGTTCCGATCCTGAGTTAAAGCCTGTTTTATGCTCCAGAGCTGCATTCACAATAATGCAGGCTTCAGAGCTGAAATCTCACAGAAATCCTTGATTATTCAATGTCTGCACAGAGTTTGATCTGGTGATTTGACATTTTAGTGTATAAGGTGAATAATACAATGTAATTACAAATCTTCTCAACTTTACTAGAAATTAATTTTTTATACAATCACTAAAATTGTGTTCCCATTGAAATAAATGGAGTGGTGTATATGGTGTATAAAAAAATCCCCTTTTTCCTGACTGGTGGGGTCTGAGCAGACACCCACCAATCTGCAAGTTATTCTCTATTCACATAATTTCTCCAGAGACTCCAACACAGAAACCGCCAGAAATCAGAGGAGAGAAAAGTCCTGCATGGAGGATAAAAACTGCGAACCCCATTATAGTCTATAACCGGTCTCCACCGGTAACTGCTGTTTTAGCGGTCTAGTGCAGATGTGAATTTAGCCTTACTTAGTTCAGCTGCCTTTTCTGCCTGTGGCATGGAAATAGCACAATTATCACAACATTCACATGATCAATGATTTCAGATGATTTGTTTCCATGGTTACAGACTACAGATAAATGTGTGTAGTCTGATCCTGCAGTCAATTGTTACTTTGTTCCATTTGCCACGTCATACTGTCAATAGGTCAGGACAAAGTAGGATGAAGATGACACACGAATGCAGAATCAGACTACGCAGGGTTTGTATATAGTCTGTGACCATGGAGACATGTAGTTCTGCATAGGAGCTATAGGTGCAAAATGGTAAGAGGTTCTTAATCTATTAAATGAATGGCTTCTGCCTGCTGTTCCAGTTTGAAGTTGTGATCTAGAAGAGGAGACTTGGGGAGACAGAGACGATGTGGATATTTTTTATAATTTTTTTTACCACCCCTCATAAACAATTTACATGCCCAACCCATAATGACTGTCTATTCAGGAGATTGGACATTCCCTCTTACCTGTTCCTGCATTCCAACATACTGTACATATATGTTAGTATCAGTGTGCACTTTAATGATATACTGTACAGGCTGAAATACTCAGACATAGACGTATGCTGAGTGCATTATAGTGTATCTGTAAAAAAAAAATCTAAGCATAAAAATATTGACCATCATTAATAAAAAAAAAACTCTTAAAAGTAAATTAGAAAAATAAAAAAAATAACAAAAAGTGGTAAAAAAATAAATAAAATTTATGAAATAAATAATATGTGAAAGCAAACAATATACATGGTATGAAAGGGCTGGACAAGTCCTGAAGGCCATGTAGACAGTGTGAGTTGGAATTACAGCAAGTGTTGCTTTTGCTTCTGTTTTTTTTTTTTTTTGGTGGTATTCTAATAATGTGTATAGAATTCCAGATTTCATAGCTACTAAACAATTTCAATTAAAAATAGCAAACCCCAAAGTCTAAAGTTGTTCATTCATCTCATGTGTATGGGCCTAAAGGGGTTGTCTGAGATTTAAGAAAAAAAAAAAAAAAAAAGTGTCTCCTTTTTTTCAAAAAACATGGGCTTTGCCTGGTATTACAACATTTACAAGAATGGGGCTGAGCTGCAATACCAACCTCTTAGGACAGGAGCAGCGCTATTGTGGAAAAAGCTGAATTTTTTTTTTTCTTAAATCCAAGCCAATCCTTTTAACATTTATTTCTTATTTAACAAAAAGCACACAGAAATATACCATGACTATTGAAACATCAGTTTTGATACTGTTGTTTGAAAATTAAAAAAAAAAGGGGTCTCTTTTCTAGAAACAGCGCCACTCATGTCCATGGGCTATGCCTGGTATTACAGTATTTAATTGAATAGGGTGTTGCGCTGCAATACCACTCTCATAGATAAGACCGGCGCTTTTGTGAAAAAAGTTTTTTGAAAATATTTTTAAAATCCAATCCTTTCAACATTCCGTACAATAATCTAATTATTTATGATGTTTTTTTTAAATTTTATATAACAAAAATCACACATTGGATATTGGAGCAGCGACATCAGCTCCGACACTGGGGGGCAGGTAGATTTTAAATAAAATTTCCAAAACTATGACACCTCTGTGGTCCTAAACAAGTTGCATGTGAACATTTATTGTAGTGCTATTATCCTCTTTATTATGTTGTTGTACAAACTAGGTTATTTTGAAACCAGAACATTGTAACGAAGTCTGCAGCCGTGTCCAAACTCATGTTACTCGTAGGGTTGAGAGTTGAAGCGAGGCGCACAGCTCTCCAGGGAAGTGTATCAGGTTACTCAATAAGCCTGTCAGCCTTCACTTACAGCCTAACAAAACCTCTACTCTCCCTTGTCCTATCACCTTCCAGCTATTCTCCAGACCTATGAACTTGCTACTTGAACCTACTTCGTATTCTCTGCGCCTTTTTTACAACCAAATTGAACTTTCATATGCTTCTCGCTACAACAGTTCCCTGATGCAATTAAATCTGCAAGTACCTGCCAAGATATCTACCCGCTGAGCCTGTGAAAATCCCTGAAAATCCACATAGTGCTGCTTATGTCCATAACACGTAAAAAACGCCTTTAAAAAGCTCCATTTATGGAGTAAAGCTTCATCATGGTGACTGGTCGGGGAATAAAAGTATCTTCTGCAAATGGTGCAAAATCCACGTCAATAAAACACTAAATAAAGACACTCAAGGCTCAATATATAATGTGTAATATAGGCCGTATTATAGATCCGTACCAGTAATATACAATTTTCTGTATTTTTGGACAGATTTTTTAATGAAGTCAGTGTACTAAAAAAAACCTGTGGCCTGCACTGTTGGATGTCATACAAATACCTATATCCTCTACAGAAGTCAATAGAAATGGGATCTACAAAAAGAAATCCATTATGTATGGGTGAGTTCTGTTATTATGCACTTAAAGGGCATAAAACTTTTTTTGTACACTCTGTTAGGGAATTCCAAATTAATAGGTGGGGTCTCCTCTGTTCAAGATCCTTATCTCTTGGCCAGAGTGGAAAGGAATCCCTCCCAAGTGTCCCTTTTTGACCCTCTAAATTTAAAGGGGTTGTGTCATTACGGACACTTATTCCCTATCCACAGGACAGAGGACAAGTGTCTAATTGCTGGAGGCCCATCCCTCATTTGCAAGGAGGCTTTAGGATGAGGCCCCACTTTGACTTTGGCTCAAAAAAAACACAGCAAAATCTGCAACAAAAAATGTTGCGTTTCCGCAACGTGGGGACTTAGCCTTTTGGTTCTCTGTTATTCTGATCACTGGGGGACCCTGTGTTCAGGCCCCCAGCGATCAGAAACTTATCCCCTTTCTTGTGGATAGGGGATAAGTGTCCTTAACAGCACAACCCCTTTAACTATATTGTTTCAGAAACAAACAATCTGGTCCTCACTGTATATTCTCCCCAAGTTATATAATATGTCATAATTTGGTATATTTGAGATATATGCCCCAGTTGCAGAGATATTAGTGCTGTTAATGCTGTTACCCCCCTGAAAGTACAAGGTTATGGAAGTGTACCGTCTGGGGGGAGTCGTACCTCACCGCCCAGTGATGAGGCTGAGCTGTAATGCCGGCCCCTCTGACAGTGCAGGGATATTGGTACCAAAACTAATGGCACTGATATCTCTGCAACCAGGGCAGATACCAGCAAAGCTGACAGTTCGCTGAATACGGTGTATTGTCATCTTTCCGGCGGTATATAATACGGCCAATGTTAGAGGACATGAAAGGTCCTCTTTAATAAAAACCTATTCAAGCATATAGATATAGATCTGCAAACAAATTTTAAACTTTTACCCAGTTTGACAGTCCACAAAGATGGAAGACTCGGGATCTTATGTATGAAAGGCAGTCATGATAATAGTCACAGTGCACTGGTATATAGAGATATATCTCTATATTTCAATAAATTATATGTAGAAAAGAAGAATACTCTTTATGTTATGGTCACAGAATTTCTTCCATTACAGTAAATGTGTTCGGGCAGTTAAAGCCAGGTACTAAAAAAAATAAATACTTATAGTAAAAAAATAAAAATAAAATAAATATATAAAATTACTACAGTAAATTACATAATACCCATTTTAGTGATGCACTTAATGTATTTTATTAAAGGGGTTATGCCATGATAACATACTTATCCTCTATTCATCGGATCCATGTGATAAATAGCTGATTGGTGTGGGTCTGACGGCTGAGAACGCTATGAGTTTTACCCCCCATTGTAGAACGCAGCTGGCCTGAATGTAGGCGTGCCCCTGCTTGAAGGTACGTGGCCCACTCCCATTCATTTGCTGTACTATGGGTATCTTTGGCACTCCCACTGAAGTGAATGGGAGCATGCCTGCATCCCCTCCAGGCCAATCAGCAGCCTAAGGAAAGGAAGTGTGACATCACGGGTGACATATGTCTTTGACGTCCTGTGTCCTTTCTTTAGGCCGCCGATCGGACTTCGGCCTGGGACATTGGAGCACCAGGGACAGGTGAGTATGTTATTTTTTTATTTTTCACCTTTCCCGGCCTCCAGAGAAAAAACATTCCTTTAAGTGCTAGACACATTTCTGTAGGTGTTCTGTTTTCTATATTGACCCTTATTATACTGATAATGTCACTATTTTTGTACATGCCATATCATAACCCTGTGCAGATCAGCCATCTATCTGTAGAATACCCCTCAGGGGAACCTGTGGCAATGGGTTGTACAGTATTTTTTGATGTTTTATTGTCTACTATTTTTGGAGGGTAAGACATTCCCAGCACAGGATAACTAGTGTTTTTCATGTTCTATTACGTGTGTGGATGGGAAATACTATGTTTATATATTTCCTGCCATGGCGCCAGTATATTTATGAGAGGCAAAAATATGCACCTAATAGCAGATAATAGCTCAAGAATCTGTCACCTAATAGGCACATACCGAGAAGCCCTATCATTACCTCCTATTCACAGCAAATTGTACTCTACTATGACACGCAAGTGTCTTACACTGACTTTACAAGTAGACTAAAATCCCGCACAATGTCATATAGCCTAGTATGTAAAGAATAGAAAAATAAGCCATAATGGTTTAAAGGAAATGCGTTGCCAATTTTTTTATTAATCTGTTTTAATTCCCTGATTGTAGATTTTTAGGTTTGTCACAGCACATGTCCATATCTGTGTCCTGGGGTGGCCACTTATGAAGCCTTTGCAATGGGTTCACAATTTGCAGCTCATGGATCAATGACTAGGGCTGAGCTGCAGTTCCTCACACCATCTACGACAAGTGTGGTGCTGTTTTTGAAAGAAGGTAGCCATGTTTTTATAATCTTGTATAACAACTTGTATAACCAAAATTCACCCAGTAAAACCCAGCTGGCTCCAGGAACACCACTCTGGTGGCCCCAGTAGGTCCTGCAGGGATGACGTCATATACATAATTTATGAGATGTAATGATTATCTCAGATGGCAATTAAAGTTACAGTATTTAGAAAGCCTGAATAACCCCTTTAATCCAGACCAGACTCCCAAAACCAAACGAAATCTCATAATTCTCATGTATAGTAAATAGTGATGACAGTGCTTGTCATTGTCAGACATGCTTATTACTGCTCATCATCTGCTGGGACAGGACTATATAGGGTCACTCCAGCCATCACCCACCGTCAGTCTATACTGACGCATATACCTTTATACACCATAAACATTGAGACTGTGACCTGACAAGACATCACATGCTCTAATAACGTTCTAAAATTCTACTGTAGAACCAGTGGCGTAATTAGGAATGACTTGGCCCCAAGGCGAACATTTGATATGGTAAGTAAATAGGGCCCGCCCGTTACCTGCTGGTGTTACACCAGCAAAAAACCATCAGGGGCCCGCCGGGCCCCCTAATGTCCCGGGCCCTGTGGCAGCCGCTCCCGCTATTACCCCGGTATTAACGCAACTGTGTTGAACTGTGATTGGCGGGATACAGAGACAGGAAAGTGTATATGAATGCCCCGGATTGGATGATCATAGCTACAGCCCCCACAGTAAGGGTACTATTACATGATGCAGTCAACATGACACGGCCAAGACGTAGTCATGGTGTGACCAAAATCTGGGAGGCCATGCCAGCCGCCACAGTATACTATAAAAATTCATTACAAATGAGTTAAAGGGGTTGTCCATGCATTTGTAATTTATGGCCTATCCTTAGGCCTAGGTTTGAATCCGACCAAGGACAACATCTGCAAGGAGTTTGTATGTTCTCCATGTTCTCCCCGTGTTTGCGAGGGTTTCCTCTGGTAACTCCAGTTTACTCCCACACTAAACTGATAGGGAATTTAGATTGTGAACCCTAGCTAAACATCAAACTGCCTAGGGAAGGCGTTTGGGCCTGGAGTAGGCGTCTTTAATGTTCTAAGGCTTATTTCCTTCTCTCTCTTCACTCTTATAAACTCCTTCCTTATTATTGCAGGGGGTGTTTGTGGTAATGGCTTAGCATTATAGTCTTGTGTAGGGCACGTACTTCCCATATCCCTATCATCTCTTCCCAGTGGAAAATTTGGGCGGGCATTTTTGTTCTTATAGGTTCTTATAGGTGGAGCCCATGCTCCCCCTGGGTCTCAATTGGGACCTACAGTTATGTCCTTTTGCAGGAAGGGGTTAAAGAGGCTTTAATGGATTAAGATATTGATGACCTATCATTTTTGAAGGTCATCAATATCAGATTGGTAGGGGTCTGATTCCTGGGAACCTCCACGATCAGCTGATACAAAGGGGCACAGTGCTGGTCAGATATACAGTATATTATTTACCCCGGCAGTTTCATAACATGATCATTACAATAAGAGCAGGAAGTGAAGGTTAATATACAGCCGCTAAAAGCCCTTTCAGGTTAATGGTTACCCATCAGCCATGGAACGCTTTCACTTTTTCCTTAAGTAAATGACTCAGGACCTTTGCCCAGAAAAAGATCATCAGATGGCCTATGTAATATTATAACACTTACAGACGCTGAAGACTCCTCCATTGTGTCTTCTCACTGCTCAGCTGTGCCAGTCTCAGGACTATTATAACCTGCAGGGGCGTAGGGGGTACAGAGGTAGCAGTCGCTACCAGGCCCTGGAGGCTGAGGGGGGCCCAAAGGCCACATGTGAGCAGAATAAGGCACCAGCATTATACTTAAGACATGGTAAGTGGGGGCCCTGTTATATATTTTGCACAGGGGCCCAAGAGCTTCTAGCTACGCCTCTGATGACCTGTAATATTACACCAAGCTCAATGCATGGTCAAAGGTGCATGCACACCCGCTAAATGGGGCCCCCAGCCCCCTAGTGGTCACGTGATTGCCGGGTCAGAGGGGAGTCACTTCATGGTGGCTCTCATAACTGGGCACAAAGAGATAGGGAAGGCAGGGATGGTAATAAACCATCCCTGCCTTCCCTATGGGATGTCCAGGTGTAGTAACAGCCGGCTTCCCAATCCCACAGCTGCACAATTTCATGCAGCAGGCAAACCTTGCAAGGACATACAGGTATGTCCTTGCAGGATTAGAAGCGGACCGCCTGGATGTATATAGTCTATGGGCAGTCCAGAAGTGGATAAGAGCTTTTTCGCATGAACGACTTTTCTAGACAGCACAGAAAAATTATGGACGCAACAAAAAAAAAGCGGATGACACTCGGATCGGGGAAAGATTGGACACGGATCAAAGACAGAACTAAACTAGGATGCACAATATCCATTTTTTATAGTCTTTAAAATGCATCATTCTAGTGAAATAAGCTTAAGGCATAAACGCAGCTGAAAAATACGCTGCATTTTACAGCACAAGAAAAGTGAATGAGATTTTGGCTAATCCCATCCACATATTTCAGGAAAAAAGCCCTGCAGAAAAGCTGCCTTTTCAAAAATGCATGTGTTTTTGAAAAACGCAGCATGTCAATTTTGCCCTAAAAAAGTAAAAAGTAGCAAAAACGCAATTAAACGCGCTGCGGAAAAAAATGCAATGTGCTACCTTCCCCCACGTGGGGCCTTAGCCTAAGGTTAAGGTCCAACGTTGCGGAAACGCATAATTTTTGGCTGCTTGCGAAAACTCAGTGAAAAAAAAACGTTGCGTTTTACGGTACACGCAAAGTGAATTCTGGTTAATTTCATCTACACATTGCGAGAAAAAAGACCTGCGGAAAAGCTGCTTTTTCGAAAACGCTTGTGTTTTTGAAAAACTGAGTATTTTAATTTTAGCTGTGGAATCGCAAACATTTTTCCTATAGATTTAATAGGGAAAGGAAAAAAGCAGAGAAAAACACAGCAAAAACTGGAAGAAAAACGTTGTGGAAAAAAACACAGTGGGGCAGATTTACTAATAGTGGCTAAGGCAGAAATGCAACTATTTATGTTTCAGATTTTGCTGCGGTTTTTTGAGCCAAAGTCAGGAGTAGATTTAACAGAACTTCCTTTATATTTCCCATTCCTTTTCAAGCCACTTCTGATTTAGGTTCAAAAACTCACAACAAAATCTGCAAAAAAAACCCGCTGCGTTTCCGAAATGTAGGGCCTCAGCCTAAAAGTTAGACAGCGCAAACAGACTAGACAGTTTTAAACTGCACCAGATTTATCAAAGTGTCTGATGCTTTTTGATAAATCTGGGGTATTCTTAGAATGTCTAGTCTAAGTTTTTACCTCTTATTGGTTGGCTTAAAAGTTCTTGACGCATTTTTGGCGCACAGAGGTACAACTTAGGCCACAATTCTTTCCCACAAGGCCACTCCCCTTTTGTTTAACTGTAGCGCACAGCTTTTGGTGCAAATTATGCCAAAATTCTGGTGCATTTTGCTTAATAAATGGCCCACATTTACTATTAGCTAGACAGTGAAAACTTAGGCAGTCTGAACATATGCCAGATTTATCACAGTGTCTGATGCTGGATGATAAATCTGGCATATCTTTAGACTGACTAGGCTATACCACCCTTTTAGTTGGCTTACTTTGTGCCAGAATATTTCAACACTATTTTGGCACATTTTTGGCGCATTTAAGCCACGCTTTTTATGAGATTCCACACGCTCATGTTGAAAAATTCTAGAACAACTTAGATGCACCAAACTGCTCCAAAGATGCGCCATATTTACGCCAGTGTCTAGTTGTATCCACAATAGTAAATCAGGGCCAATGTGTTTTCGCTGCGTTTTTTTTCTGCAGCGTTTGTTAGCTGTGTTTCGCTGCATGGAGCTAAATTATACACACATACTAACAGATCCATTTAGAGCAGCTTGCTGACTGTTTCAAGGTACTAAAGGGGTTGTCCAGGAATTACAGTTCTGGGCCAGGAGGCTGGGGAAGGTGAAACATAAAAAAGAAACGCATACTCACCTTGTTCCAGCGAAAGTCCTCGCTGCACATAACCAGCCTCAATGTTCACAGGAAAGAACCCCGGATGTCACTCACATACATCACTGGTGACGTCCCGGGTCCTTTTGGCAGATTCAGCGACGGCAGACACTGGAACACTGAGGACAAGTGAATATGAGGTTTTTGTTATGTTCCAACTTCCCCGGCCTCCTGGCCCAGAACCGTATTTCCTGGACAACCACTTTAACTGGAGCTACAAGGGAAATGAGCCAAAAATGTGATTTATTAGAAAGAGGTTAGATTCTACACTTGCTAACTATATTGCTAGATTTTAAAGAGGACCTGTCACTAGGTCAAAAAAAATTCAATGACATACCTCATTTAAGCATTTTGGGGTTTCCTTGCAAACCCTATCTGGTGTTCATTGCTGAGGTAAATGAGGAAAGACATTTTCATCACTAATGGCTCATTTTCAGTAAAGAGTATTGACTAACTTCGACAAACAGCTCAATACATCCAGCCGCGAGGTCTCATTGATAAACAATGATACATCTACAGAAGGTGCCAAGGTTGAAAGTTGGGCCTAAGGTTCCTCTACCTGATAGGAGCAGTATTATAGCCAGAGAAGTAATATAATAAATGGTGGAACCTATTATTATACATATGAATACCTCCTTTTTAGGCCTGATCATGTGCATTGTCACTGTGCTAGCCGTGTTTTCTATAGCCCCATACACACTCCTGTGTATTATTGTGGGTCTTTGTGTTGGGCCATAAGCCCGGGTCAAAACTCAGGACAGGTCCTCTTTCCTGTCTGTTATGTGGTCCGGAGGTCACTGAAGTAAATGAATGGGTCAGTAGAGGCATAGGCAGCACATGGACAGCATCCATAGACCGGCATATGCACACTATTATGTGCATGAAGCCTTATAATTTATACAGACTATGGTTAGATTTCTGGTTTTATGTCATTAAAGCATAAGTTTCCACTACCTTCCAAAATACTTTGTTCTTCAATTCCTTGCCATTTTCAAGATACTTGTTTACTCTCAGTGAATGAGATCACTCATTCTTCTATTCAGAGGAAGTATCCCAGTACATAGCTAGTCTTGCTCTCAGCTGAGAAGTGGTCAAAGTTGTATCCAGTCAAGACAATGCTCTTTGAGCGAACCCTCTGGACTCATACATCAGCCTGATACATTGTAGCAAAGTACCAAAGAGATTTCTGCAGCTGCTGATGTGTTTCAGAGGCCTTCACACTACCATTGTTAATGTCTGTTGCAGTCTTCTATCATAGGATGACAGCAATGGACATTAAACTGTTGCAGAGAACGGTGACAGACTTATTCTGTGTCCGTTCCCATTGACACTAATGTAAACAATGTTTGTTAACCTTTGTAATGGAAGATAAAGTCCTGCATGCACTACTTTTTCTTCCGTTACAAAGGTAAACAAACATGATAGAAGATAGCTTCCGCCTAATTGTTTTCATTAGTGTCAATGGGAACGGACACGGAATCAGGCAATGTCTGTTCTCTGCAACAATTTAATGCCCATTGCTGTCATCCTATGGCGGAAGACAGCAACGAACATTCACAACGACAGTGTGAACGCCCCCTTAGCTCACAGAGCATTGTTTAGACTGGATACAATTGTGACCACTTCTCAGCTGAGAGAAGGACTAGCTATGTACAGGGTTACGCTAGGTTCACACTAGCATTCATCTCACCGTCGTTCGGGTCCGCATAAGGACATGAAAGATGGAGATCCCATCCACTAAAAAAAAGTGTGTATCCGCGGACCCCATAGATTATAATGGGGTCTGCCAGGTGTCAGTAGGGTTTCCTCACTCCACAAAAGTGGGTGGGAATGTGAACACCATTAGAATGTGTAGCTGTCAGTTCTCCAGAATTATCAAATGTAACTTTTTTAAAAAGTCACAGCATTTTTGCAATATCACTCCAGTAATGGGGTAGTATAGAAAGTAGAGTAACATCTCAGGACAGAAAAGTGTTAGACTTAGAGGTGTACAATTTATCAAACATTGTATGACATTTGATAAACTTACGCCAATGAAAACTCCAGCAGAACTGAAAACTGAAAAAAATTCCCCACAAAGTATATTAGAAAGTTGTATAAAGTGAGTTTTGATAATGTCATATATAATATATGATAATGTCATATATATAATTGATGTCATATATAATAACCATTCCTGACATCTGCCATAATAGTGTGGCAGATGTTGGTCATCTAAATTTGGCGACCACCAAGGAGGCGGAGGCCCGGTGGTAATGCCCCATTTTGGGGTGGATCACCAACCCTCTGAAAGAGATCTGAGGGCAGCGATCCATTTGCATAACAATCGGGAGCCTATTGAAGGCTCCTAGGCTTGTCTGAATTGCTCTTCTACTATAGGATGCTCTATGCAGCCTCTAATAGACATGCTGGTATTTTAAAATGGGGGTCTAAAACTTACAGTAAAAAAAAATAATATATATATATATATATATATAATGCTAAAGAATTAAAAATTCATATCACTTCCCCTTACCCTAGAACACATATAAAAGTACATAAATGTACATAAATAAAGTGAAACACAAACACATTGGGTATCCCTGTGTCCAAAAAGCCCCGGTGAACAAACTTATAAAAATATTTTTTATTTTTAAATATTTTATTTTGCAAAGTTTTGGATTTTTTTTTTTAAAGGGATTAAACTGGAAAAAAAAACTATATGAATTTGGTATCGCAGTAATCGTACCGACCCATAGAATTCAGGTGACATGTCATTTTGGCTCCTGAAGTCCCATAAGAAAGTCGCACACATGCAGTTTTTCTCCAATTTCACCCCATTCTGATTTTTTTCCAGCTTCCCAGTACATTATACTGAATATTAAATGGTACCATTATGAAGAACAATTTGTCCTGCAAACATTAAGTGCTCATATGGCTCTGTGAATGGATAAATAAAAACGTTATGGCCTTTGGAAGGCGGAGAGTCAAAAATGAAAATCAAAAAATACCTGCGGTGGGAAGGGTTAAAACAATCTTGTGATCAGCTGATATCTGTCCATCTGATAATACAGCCTTGACTGTACATTGTGCAAATCTGGGTAAAGCATGGTGGACTATCAAGCTATAGATGTTGCTATGCCTGTGTCTAAACCCATAGCCTACAAGGTAGTAGGGCCAACCAATGAGCCACCGTGACCTGCGGGGTTTCTCGTGTTTATAGAGTGTCCTCAGTATGTTGTGTAGACAGATTTCTCTGCTCACATGATTTTTCTACAGACCATCTGGGATTAATGTTGCCTAAAGCAGCTGTCCAACCTAGTTCTGCCTCCAGGGTATTTCATTTTTCCACTTCACATGGATATGAGCTGTCAGATATCTACTTGGCGTTACCAGGCATCAGGTTACTTTATTTGGGCACATGGTTCTAATATCTGTTATATTTCACTGTATTCAAAGACTCTACAATTGCAGCCATGAAATTTGACCCTTTCTCTTCTAGAGCACAGGTCTATGTTAAAAAAGATATTACCAGCTAGACCGTGACAGCTCATACACTATACAGGAATTTTCTAGTTTTCTGCAAATTCTATAACATTCTATAATGTTCTAATAAATAAATTATAATAAATTCTAATTGTTTCATTCCCCCACCATTATCAATATCTCTGCTTGCTGTCAGTGACCGGGACATGTGGAGCCTAAAAACCTGTACATAGCTAGTCCTGCTTTCTGCTTAAAATGGATCAACTATATTTAGTGTGGACTACTGGTTCCCAAATTTCCAAGGCTAGGGCTCACTTTTGGCCGAGACTTTGGTATGGGACCCCCTTCCCCCCATATACTGTATTTGACCCTGTTGAAAAAATTAGTCTCTGCAACATGTATTCAACCTCTATTCTCCTGTATTCTGAATTTGGCCTTTGTTCTCTTGTATTTTGCCTCTATTTCCTCTCTCCTATTCTCCTGTTTTTTGGCTCTAACTTCTGTTCTCCTGTATTCTGTCTCTATCTCCTGTCTCCTATTGTCCTGTTTTCTTCCTCTATCTCCTCTCTCATATTCCCCTGTATTTTGGCTCTATCTACTGTCTCCAATTCTCCTGTATTCCTCCTCTATCTCCTCTCTCATATTCCCCTGTATGTTATCTCTATCTCCTCTCTCCTGTATACTTCCTCTATCTCGTCTCTATATATTCCCCTGTATGTTATCTCTATCTCCTCTCTCCTGTTCTCCTGTATACTTCCTCTATCTCATCTCTATATATTCCCCTGTATGTTGTCTCTATCTCCTCTCTCTTGTTCTCCTGTATACTTCCTCTATCTCGTCTCTATATATTCCCCTGTATGTTGTCTCTATCTCCTCTCTCCTGTTCCCCTCTATGTTGTCTCTATCTCCTCTCTCCTATTCTCCAGTATTCTCCCTTTATCTCCTCTCTCCTATTCTCCAGTATTCTCCCTTTATCTCCTCTCTCCTATATTCTGCCTCTATCACCTCTGACATATTCCCCTGTATGTTGTCTCTATCTCCTCTCTCCTATTCTCCTGTATGTTGTCTCTATCTCCTCTCTCTTGTTCTCCTGTATACTTCCTCTATCTCGTCTCTATATATTCCCCTGTATGTTGTCTCTATCTCCTGTCTCCTATTCTCCTGTATTTTGGCTCTATCTCCTGTTCTCCTCTAGTCTGCCTCTCTTCTCCTCTCTCCTATTTTCCTATAGTGTGGCATGATTCCACACAGTAAGTAAGTATGGACATTGCACTTTCTCCTTGCAGCGCAGTCACCAGTGTTATGGTGGCTTCTCTGCACAGGAAGATGTAAGGGAGTGAGGAGACCAATATGTGGGTAGTAAGAGCCAATATTAATTGACTCTTCTCTCAGGCAGGTGAGTAGGATATGACCTAGTTGGCGCTGGGAGGTGTGACCTCTTCTTATTAAAGCTCCCTAAAGAAGTCGGCCAGGAAGGCTGTACATTAGCTCACTGGTTAATGTCTGTCAGGAGGGTAGACACTGTAAATTCTGCATATACTCAGCGCTATAGTCCCAATATGGGCGCTGATGGAGGGTTATGTGACCCACCCTGTAATGTGTTTACATGACCTCCAGGGGGTTGTGCCCACACTTTGGGAAACAGTGGTTTAGACAATGCCTAGTGAAATAAATAGCCTAGATCCCAGACTGATACATTGTAGCAAACTACCAAAGAGATTTTTGCAGCTTCTCCTGATGTGTTTAGCTCACAAAGCATTTCCTACACACGATACAATTGTATCCACTTCTTCCAGGATTAGCTATTTACAGGGTTATTGCCTCTTACTGTTGAAAACAAAATGTGTCCGCACTGACAGCAAACAATATACAGTTGTGCTAAAAAGTTTACATACCCCGGCAGAGTTTTCGTTTTTTTCAGAGAATATGAATGATAACACAATAACTTTTTCTCCACTCATGGTTAGTGGTTGGTTGAAGCCATTTATTGTCAAACTTCTGTGTTTTCTCTTTTTAAATCATAAAGACAACCAAAAATATCAAAATGACCCTGTTCAAAAGTTCACATATCCTGGTGATTTTGGCCTGATAACATGCCCAGAAGTTGATACAAGGGGGTTTGAATGGCTACTAAAGGTAACATCCTCACCTGTGACCTGTTTGCTCTTAATCAGTGTGTGCATAAAAGCTGAGTGAGTTTCTGGGATCCAGACAGACTGTTGCATCTTTCCTCCAGCCACTGATGTTTCTGGATTGTGAGCAGTGGTGACCCTAGCCTCTTTGCTGCCTGAGGCAGACTATCGAAAGAAGCCCCCCCCCCCACAAAAAAAAAAAAAATTGCGTTTACATGTTGATAGCATCACACGCTGTTATTGTCGTACAATAAACATATACAAACTTATGAAACAGTTTTTAAGAATTCTTCTTCCTGTATTACTTCAGTATCAGATCAACAACACGGCATTAACAATGAAAGTAACTTCACACATCTTCTGCTTGGTGGATGGACGAGCCCACGTGGCCCCCATTCTCTATAATAGGAGCCCCGCAGATAGCTGAGTACTGGACTTCGGGTATCTTCGGCACTCCCATTGAAGTGAATGAGAGCCACGCAGGTTCATCCATCCAGCAAGTGACACACCTATATATATGGCTGCGGTCAGGCTGGATTCCCACCTAGTGGGGGGGAAAAAACCCAATTCTCAGGCTCAGTGGGGGACTCAGCAGACAGACCCCCAGCAATCAGGTATTTATCCTCTATCACATAGGTGAATACAGGGCAGGAACATTCTGTGACTTACAGGTGACGTCTCTGACTAATCCTTCACATTTCCCTTCTCTTCCCTTTGGGCTGCCATGACCACTTCTTCCAGCTGTGACTTGTCTCTGTAAAGCTTGCAACACAGACATCTTTGGCTCCTCACTATTCCTGGCACCCAACCCACATTGTCCTCACCTGCACACCCATCCTGCTGCTACCCCAATTATATAATATATGATATAACCCCCCATAATGAATAATACTCCCAAGTGCATCTTTATATTAATAATGTCCGTGTGTACCCTGTATAAATAGTGCCCCTTATTAATAATTAAAAGGTTTTCCAGGTTATTAATAAACTAATCAGTGGGGCTCAAAAACCCAGGACCCCCACTGATCAGCTGTTTGAATGAACTGTGGTACCTGTGTAAGCGCCGTGACCGCTTCTCTGTTTACATAGTGTCATTCATCTCATAGTGGCCATGTAATGTAACTACAGCCTCGTCCTATACAGTACATGTCTATGTGACAAGACTGTAATTACATCACACGGCCACTATAAACAGACAGCGTGTGATATAAACAGGCGCCATAGCCCCTTCATACAGCTGATCAGAGGCGGGGTCCACTGATCTCTTATTGATAATCTGTCCTAAGGATAGAGCATCAATAAAAATGAGCTGGAAAGACCCTTTAATAAAGCCCAAGTGCCACCTTAAAGGGGTTTCCAGGATAACCACTTTTTTAATATGAGGCTGGGGAAGGTGCTCCGGTGTCTCCCAGCGCATTTCACTTCTGCTGCTCCGGTGTTTTCTTCCCCACAGCACTGTGATGTCCCGTGTCAGCGACCTCAGCGGTCACGTGCATTGGGGACTTCTGCCAGAAGAAAACACCAGAGCAGCAGAACCAGACTGCAGTGGGAGACATCGGAGCACAAGGGACAGGTGAGTAGGTGTTTTTTTTTTAATACAGTATTACACGGTATTATGACCCATAGCGGCCCCTGCACATAGTATTACATGGTATTATGCCCCGGAGCGGCCCCTGCACACAGTATTATGCCCCGGAGCGGCCCCTGCACACAGTATTATGCCCCGGAGCGGCCCCTGCACACAATATTATGCCCCAGAGCGGCCCCTGCACACGGTATTATGTCTCGCAGTGGCCCTTGCACACGGTATTATGCTCCATAGTGGTCCCTGCACACAGTATTATGCCTCATAGTGACCAATACACACGGTATTATGCTCCATAGTGGCCCCTGCACACGATATTATGCCCCATAGTGGCCCCTGCACACGGTATTATGCCCCATAGTGTCCCCTGCACACGATATTATGCTCCATAGTGGCACCTGCACACGATATTATGCCCCATAGTGGCCCCTACACTCGGTATTATACTCCATAGTGGCCCCTGCACACAGTATTCTGCTCCATAGTGACCCACCCATGAACTATTATTATACTCTGGGGTCTTTTCAGACCCCAGAGTATAATGATCGGAGACCCAGGTGGTGACAAACATAAAAAAACAGTGTTACTTACCTGGGCTAGGGTGCACTCCCTGCTTTCGGCCCTCTTCAATGTTGCACAGACCAGCGTCGCCACATAATGACGTCGGCCTGCCTCACATGACGCCTGGGATGTCACCAAAGAAGGCCAAAGCCTACTGGGTGTAACATTGGATCGCTGGAGAGGTGACTAACATCGGTTTTTATGTTTATCACATCCCCTGGGTCTACAATTATTAAACTCCAGGGTCTGAAAATACCCCAGAGTATAATAATAGTAGTATTTGGCCTCACTTACTGATGCTCGCGGCTGCTCACAGCCGCTTCTGATTCCCATATCCCATAGCAGAAGGGGAAGCGGAGGCGGCCACAGCAGGCGTGGGGATCGATAAGTAAATAGGCCGTTACCTACTGGAGTATTCCCGGCATATAAAAAAAAAAAAAAAAGTTATCTTCACCTACCTGCGATTCCTTGATGGAGCCGCCGCCTCCTCTTCTTCACCCGCGTCTGCATCTCAGCGTAGGAGGTGCAATGACGTCATTTTATCGCTGCCTGCGCTGAGATGCGGAGATCTCGTAAACCAGCCCAGGACAGGTGTCGCGCAGCTTTGGTTTTTTTTTTAAGCGGCCTGTCCTGGGCTAGTTTACGGTAAGTAAGAATGTAAAAAATGCCGCCCTCCAAACAGTGACGGACAGTGCCGACTGAGGTGGCCGCCTCACTTCGCCTCATTAGAGGTGCGCCCCTGATTGTGAGTCATGGGGAAAGCAAAACAATTGTCCACGGATCTACGGGAAAAGGTAGTTGAGCTGTATAAAACAGGAAAGGGATACAAAAAGATAACCAAGCAATTGATAATGCCAGTCAGCAGTGTTCAAACTGTGACTAACAAATGGAAACTCAGGGGCTATATAAAATCCAAACCACGGTCAGGTAGACCAACCAAAATTTCGGCCACAACTGCCCGGAAAATTGTTCGGGATGCAAAGAAAAACCCACACATAATATCAGCTGAAATACAGGACTCTGAAAACTATCGGTGTGGCTGTTTCAAGATGCGCAATAAGGAGGCACTTGAAGAAAAATGGGCTGCATGGTCGAGTTGCCAGAAGAAAGCCATTACTGCGCAAATGCCACAAAGAATCTCGCCTTCAATACGCCAAACAGCACAGAGACAAGCCTCAAAACGTCTGGAACAAGGTCATTTGGAGTGTTGAGACAAAAATCGAACTTTTTGGCCACAACCATAAACGTTACATTTGGAGAGGTGTCAACAAGGCCTATGATGAAAGGAACACCATTCCTACTGTAAAGCACGGAGGTGGATCACTGATGATGTGGGGATGTGTGAGCTTCAAAGGCACAGGAAACTTGGTCAAAGTTGAAGGAAAGATGAATGCAACACGTTATCAGCAAATACTGGAGGCAAATTTGCACTCAACAGCCAGGAAGCTGCGCATGGGACGTACTTGGACGTTCCAACATGACAATGATCCAAAACACAAGGCCAAGTCGACCTGTTATTGGCTACAGCAGAAGAAAGTGAAGGTTCTGGAGTGGCCATCTCAGTCTCCTGACCTCAATATCATTGAGCCACTCTGGGGAGATCTCAAGCACGCAGCACATGCAAGACAGCCCAGGAATTTACAGGAACTGGAGACTTTTTGCCAAGAAGAATGGGCAGTTTTACCATCTGAGAAAATAAAGAGCCTCATCCACAACTATCACAAAAGACTTCAAGCTGTCATTGATGTTAGTGGGGGCAATACACGGTATTAAGAACTGGAGGATGGGAACTTTTGAACAGGGTCATTTTGATGTTTTTGGTTGTCATTATGATTTAAAAAGAGAAAACACAGAAGTCTGACAATAAATGGCTTCAACCAACCACTAACCATGAGTGGAGAAAAAGTTTTTGTGTTATCATTCATATTCTCTGAAAAAAGGCCAAAAATACAAAAAATCTGCCTGGGCATGTAAAATTTTTAGCACAACTGTATATTTTGAAAATGGTGAAGAAGTTGTATAACGTTTTATTTATATATGGATTAAAGGGATACTCTGGTTATTCTTTTTTTTTAACTCATTACATTGCATTCAAACCATTCCCTCAATAGTACCAGTTGTCTACTCACAGTGACAATCCTTTTCTGCTTTTTACCTTTGGTGACCTGATTTTTCTAGCATGGATTGCTTTACAAACAGGAGGTCTCTTTCTGCTATCTGTAGATACTACTGAGAACTACCATGTAACTTCAAATTTATCAAAGTCCTGTGCCCTGTTCCTCTGCCCTGCCTCTTCTGTCATAATGTCTGCATAATGCTGCACTGTGAATGGACAACCACTGCAGAGACTGGAGGCATTAATGTAATAGTTGGATAGAAAGATGAGCCTGGCTGCTGCACTGTGAACAGATTGAAGAAAGGACCTATAAGTATGGTATTACAGTAAGTCCCCTAAATTTACACCAGCTCTTAATAAAAAATATTAAAATATGAACTCAGAAAACCCCTAAATAAGCAAATCCGTGCAGAGTGCACTTGCCCTGAGTCTTTATTGTGCAATATGCACATGGTTAATACCTTATAGTACTATGTGTACTTACTCCATTGGTTTTGTAATGTGTATTACATGTTATATGTTATGGTGTAATATGTATATAATGCTGCATATTGTAGATTTATATTCTTTATGTCTTGCCTATGTAATTACATTTAGGTAATATCTACTGTATGTCTATTTGTATCAGGGCCTCAAATTGTGGAGGGACCTTTTTGGGACTGTCATGGTGGTAGTTTTGCTGCGTAATAAAATGCATCCTAATAGGAGGATGGAGGTATGAAAGTGTCTGGATATGCATCATCCTGCCTCTCCAGTCACCCAACATATGGCTTGGATTGCACTTGTCCATAGCTGCACAATAGCTAGTGGAGGTGCCAGGATATGGTGGGTGGATTTGCTTGCATGATGTAAGATGTAAATTATACTTGACCTCTTTTAGAAGTTGGTCTCCAGGAGTGGGGAGACACATACCATACAAGATAGTGGGGGAGTATTAATGCAATGTTCTCTTTCCTTACTGACCAATGTGATGGGTCTAGGGGTGAAGGGAGGCTCATTTTGTCACCTCTGCCTTGACCATGAAAACTCCTGGGACCTCTTTAAGCATACTATGGGTGAGAGCGGGATATGGAGGAACTGCGATCACAGCTAAATGAGGTTTTAGGTGGTTTCAATAAAAATATGTATGGCAACAACAAGTCAGCTGTAATGTATAATGTGACCACTAACCACAAAAACAACAGCCGCTCAGATCCAGAGAGCTGCAGTCACATGTTGTGTGCAACGTCTGCTACATCTCACAAAATATCCACTCAGACTGAAAGTAAAACACAAGATGTTCTCCGCTAGGCAGCATACATCTACTGACTCTAGATAGACATCTATGATGATAAAGTCAGACACAGTGGTGTAACTACAGCTGTAGCAGCCATAGCGGCTGCTCTAGGGCCTGGGACATTAGGGGGCCCAGTGGGCCCTGCTGCTTTTTTTTTTTTAATAGGCGGTTACCTGCTGGAGTACAGGTCCTATTTACTTACTGATCCCCGCTCCTGCTCACGGCTGCTTCTGCTTCCCCTTCTGCCCTCCAGGGGGCCCTGAGTGTCCCATATTACGTCACTGATATGGGACACACGGGGTTCCCTGGAGGGCAGGAGGGGAAGCAGAGGCAGCCGTGAGCAGGAGCGGGGATCGGTGAGTAAGGCTGCAGACCCCCGAAAATAATGATCGGAGATCCAGGGGAGGTGAGCGAACATTTAAAAAAACTGTTACTTACCTCTCCTGGGGTTTGGGTTGGATTTTAATTCACTGAAATTAATAAGGGGTTATAGAAACTTGCAAACTGGAGGGCCAAGTGCTGTACTTTAGCCCCATAGAAATGAATGGAGTGGCAGCACACCTGCCACCCCATTCAAGGCAGGCAACTGCATTCTTGAGATTACAGGGGTCCAACTACTGGGACCCCCCACTGAACTGCAACTTAAAGGGGTTTCCAGATCCAAATCAATTTTTCATATAAATTACCTATACACAGGATAGGAACCCACTCAGATCAGCTATTGTAGACTGCTAGTAGATGGGGAGAGCCTGATAGAAGCAGAACTGCAGCCCCCTCCATTATATAGTGGTGGTTCTAGGGAACTGTAGCACCGCTCCTATACTTGAATAAGGACGGTGCTGCACCTGCTGCATCCATAGCATCTTTCAGCACCTGGGTAATGTGAAAAAAGGTTTTTTAACAGAATTTTTTTTTGGGGATCTGGCCTGTCCATACCATACACAGATAGACAATTGATTTCAGTGGACACCATGTAATACTTTGGTCATCCTGAGGTGGCGCTGTTGAAAAATTAAACATTTGCTAGCAGGTTCCTCCCCAGTCGGGTCTCAGCTTTTTTTTTTCAGGAGACCCATCTCATAGCAAAGGAACATCCCTTTAAGTTCTTTCCCATCTAGTGCCTTTTTACACAGAACATTATCCAATATAATATCTCTACCTTAGTTAAACCTAGCGTTAGTTTTGCATTAGCTTTGACATGTATATTGCTCAGACCGAGATCCACCTTTCTGCTGACTGCATTATAATGATGATACTTAGCGCCCCTTTTAGCACTTAACCCTTTAGGTGCCTCCATGTTTACTACCAGGGAACAATGTAATTCTGCTGTGCTCACAAAACGTAGAAATATTTGTGGTTTTGTCCCATGTGGTCTGCAGAAACCAGATGACCGTATCGTCTGAAAATCCATCCTTCTGTCAACATTCAGCTGACTTACAGAACACCTGTATTACATTACTGTATGATTAGAGGTAGCCCTGGTCAACAACAAGTCCCGCAAATCATGCGGAGTGTGGATCTGGTTTCAGTCACTCACCAAACTATATGTGTGTGATATATATATATATATATATATATTCACTTTGGTACTTTATAAAGACATATATGCCAGTTTTCTGGAGTAATGTAATGTGACTCATCTTTGGCACAAGGTCCTTTCTTGCGCCAAAGACACGACACATCCCCAGTTCTGCGCCTGCCTCACCACTTTCTGAAAATTTGGGAATATTTATTATAACTTATGCTGAGTTTTCTGGTGTGAATTATACAGGAAATCAGACACCTTGTCCTCTTTATTGAGGGTAGCATATATAATACCAGTCTTAATAAATCTGCCCCAGTATTTATATATATATATATATATATATATATATATATATTGGGGAAGGTACCTCGGTAGCAGCAATGGTGCGGACCCAACCAGTCAGAGACAGGGACACAAAACTATAGAAAAACTGGCTTATTTAAAAAAAAAAAAAAACAGCAAAATAAATAAACCTTCACATCAGGCACAAAATAAAATACAGCCTAAATTTCAGGCAAAAACAAACAAAAACCCTGCTCGTCTGAGTTCTAAACTAAACTGTAACAAAAACTAACTATACGTGTGGCTTACTACCAGCCACACGAACAAAAAAATTAGCACAAAACAGTCTCACCAGATTCAGTGTGTCAAGACAGATCCAGACGCCTCCTCTGACTCCCAGGATCTGCCCTGAAGTGCAGGCTCTGCAGCCTTTTATGACCCAGTAATGAGGCCAGGACTCACACCTGGGCTGAGGCCTACTCAAGACCCGCCCTAGACCAGACATATGTCAAAAACCTGGGGCTGATACAGTATAACGGGACTCCAGCACTCTGCCTGTCACTCTTCTTGTCATATATACATATATATATATATATATATATATATAAATAAAAAAGTAAAGGGTACCAATGTTTAGAACGTGTGACTTTCAGGCTCCATATCTCACCATTCACTACAGCTTCCAACATGAGACTACCATCATTTTATAGACAATCATCTTGGCTATCGCATACATAAATTTGACTTGTAACTATTTAACATATGATTAGTTATGCAGATTCTTGTCATGTAACTGCATTGTTACTGTTTTGCTCCTTTGGTACGAATACAGCTTTTTCTTCAATTCTACCCACAAGTGTTCATTTGGGTTGAGGTCTGGTGACTGAGGGGGACAATGCAGCACCTCTACTTCATTGTCATAGAACCATTTATTTGCTAATATTGACGTATGCTTTGGGTTGTTGTCCTTCTGGAACACTATGTCATCCTTTTCATACCCATAGTACTCGAGTGTACGCAGTAACTTGTCTTGTAGGATACTCACATATAGCTGAGCACTGAGACCTCCATCGATCCTGGACAAAATCTTTGGCTGTGAAGCAACCCCATATCATCAGGCTTCCTTCAGACTGATAATTTTCTCAGTCTGTTAGCCCCTTTTCTCTTGTTTCTTCCAGACCCATTCGCACCCATCAGAGCCCAGTCTATTGACTTTAATCTCATCGCTTCAAACACCCGTTTCCAGTCTTCTAATGTCCACTTTTTGTACTTTTTTTCAAACTCAAGCCGACAATTCTTATGACAATATTGAAGTCAAGGCTTTTCCACCTTTTTTTCGGGCAAACATTCCAGACTTGTGTAACACGCGTCACACAGTGCTTGCATGGACGTCTTTGATCTCACTATTACGAAGCATATGAGTCACCTCCACTGCCGTGTTTGTCGCACCAGATGTGATAGACCATACAATATGTATACAAGAAGAAAAAGATTTTTCCACCACCAGGAGCAGTAACAGTAACAATGCAGTTACATGACAAGCATCTGCATATATATATATATATATATATATATATATATATATATATATGCACTACAAGCGAATACCCCAGCCAATTGGGTGTAGCCATAGATTTACAGCTGCCTCCTTGCTGCAACCCTTGGAATGTCTAGTGATCGGTAGGACTGATGGATTTATGGTGCAGTCCTGGGTAAAACAAAGACCCCCGGGGCTGTTTTGTATGTATGCCTGAGGTATGCCTAAATAATAATGTATTAATAAAAAAAAAAAAAAAAAAGAAACATGAAACAAGTTCCCTTGTAGGACAAAAAATAAAATTCTGCGTAATTCTATGTAATTGTAAAGTAAACATGATTATTTGTAAATAAAAATTTTAATAAGCATTTTAAAAATTCACGCATCATAAAACAAATAATATATGTAATAGGTTGAACTCAAAATAAATGTAAAATGCAATTTTGGAAAATTTAGAAAGCAAACAGAAGAATATTGGAATTATGGACATTTTTGCTTGTGTACTGTTATGTACATTTATTTGTGTTCCTTGCGGTTCTGTGCGTTAGAATGTGAAGGTTGCTTAATTCCAATGCTGATGTCTTGTTGATGCACTGTGTATATGATGTGACACTGTCACTTTAACCGTATCACAGAGTCATGGCGCCACTTCTGGTTCTGGTACTTTTTGGACAGGGGGGCAGTGCGATGATTCCCTATTGGCTATTCCTTTTCCATGCTTTCCCAGTTACAGCCTACACACTTTGGCCTGACGCTATACAGTCACACCATAGCTGGAAAGTCTCCCTATATTAGGAGTTCTCCCGCACCTATTGGGAGTCCAGTTTGGAATTTCGGTACAATTAGTATGGTTACCCGTCTGTTGTGTACCCAGTGCTCTAGGGGGCATCCCATGTCTTAAACTGGCTTGTTTAGTTTCTTACTTCTTGGGTAGTAATCCCAGTAAACCCCTTTAAGTAAATGAAAGAGGACCTGTCACCACCCAAAAGATTGTGAAATCCTCTGTTGCTCTTGTTCCCCTGTTTCTGTAGTCACTTTTCCTCTGTTTTTCTGATATGTATATACAAATGACTCTTTGGTATGCTATTAAATACATAAAGTGACAACTGGGAGGTCCGAGCTCTCCACCATCAACTGGGCCTGAATCTTCCCTGTTGTAGTAGTGTCTGATGAGAGGACCCGCTTCACACCATATGACCTCAGTCTCCTCTGTGTTCAGCAGCAGGAGATGCACAATGATAAGCAGAAACCCTGGAGATCATCTATATAGCACAGAGAAACCCGAGGCAGCAAAGAACAGTTTGTCCTACACGGGCACAATGCCACACAAAGCTGGGCGCACACCTACAGACAGATATTTCACACCACAGAATAAACCTTTCCCACGCCTGACTGCATTCTCCATAAGCCCTTCCTTCAAAGCAAACAAACAGTAACCCATCAGACATAAGAAATGATCTTCCCTCTAACCTATACCTCCCAGATAAGTGATTTTCCTCCAAGTACGGAATAATCCCTTGGACATGATCAAGGGGTTCACAAGCGATTCTCCTCCAACTTTGTAACAAACCCTGAGTCACAAGCAGTTTTCCACCAAGAATGTGATATGTGATCTGCTCACAGAGACCCCGGTAGTGGAAAGAAAAACCAGATGTCTATTCTGAAGATAAGCTGCACAAGGGCCTCAGAGCAACGACCATGCCCAAGTTACAACATGGACAGGACATACTGTTAGCACTCTCTTGGGGCTGCACATGAGAGAGGCAGAGAGAGAAGGAGACTGGCAAAAGTTATGCTACCCGTTTTACTGCAATCTTGAGTCTACTTTCTACATTAGCATCATAGGCACTCCAACACCCATCAGGCTCAGGTGGGCCGAAGACTATTAGGACGTGCCCTAGGAGAGGAACTACCACCACTATCAGATACACCAGCACATGGCCAGGAGGAATTTGGTTGAGCCACACGACAAGTACAAGTTTGAGAACTACTACTCCCAGCCTTCAGGTTCCCTCCAAACCAAGCATGCAATTATCCCTCAGACACAAGCAAACTTCTTCCAGATATGCTATTACTTCTCAAATACAAGAGATTCTTCTCCAAGTATGCAACAACTTCTCAGACATGAGCAATTCTCCATCAACTATGTGATAACCTCTCAGTCACAAGTGTTTCTTCACCAAGTATGTGATAACCCTCAGACAGAAGCGATGTGATAAACCTCAGACATGACTCCTTCAGGTATACATTAGATATTCAGATATGAAATAACCCCTCAGATACAGATACTTAGAAGAGAACTTCTCATGTCTGAGGGGTTGTCACATACTTGGTGGAGAATTGCTTATCTCTGACGGGTTATTGCACACTTGGAGGAAACTCACTTGTGTCTGAGCAGGTAACGAATACTTGGAGAACAATTGGTCATGTCTGAGGGGATATCAAATACTTGGAGGATAACTGCTCGCGACTGAGGAGTTATCACACACTTGGTGCAGAATTGTTCATGACTGACAGGCTATTGCATACTGGGAAGATGGGATTATTGTAGAGTTGGAGGAGAGTTATTTGTGACTGAAAGGTTATTGCAAAGCTGGAGAATTGCTTGTGTCTTGAAGGAAAAATGCTTGTCTGGAAGGTGACTGGAAAAGACTTGCTCATATCTGGGAGTGTACTTACAGGTAGATGTATTCTCTGCACCCCCTATATAAGAATTGGCTCCGTTTTGTTTTTGGCACAGAGAGCAGGGAGTCTATTATAAAACCTGGCCAATTCTCAGAAATGTTTTTCTCTTTGTCTAGCACTTCAGGTAGGGCTGAGATTCTCACCCATCTGCCCATGTGATCCTCCCCCAACCCCATCCACCCATTCACACATGTATTTTTGTTTTTAGAAGTATATTGTATATTGCTTTTTTTCACATCTGACGGTTTCACTACAGTGCTATCAGTCAGGAAATGGTTTACACCAGTGTTTAACTTTTTATTGTCATGTAAATGTATTAAGTCAAGGAAATCCATAATTTTACATTATATATATATATATAAACACTGTATATATATATATATAAAAGTCCAATAGAGACTGCACCAGTAGCAGTGGGTGCCTGCCCAGGGCATAGGCTATGCCCCAAAAATATCCAAAGAAAAATTAGGCAGCACTCCGTCGGTATAGTGAAAATTGAGGTAGTTTATTGCCTCATATTCTGCATACCATAATACCTATGGAGTGCTGCCTAATTTTTCCTTGGAGATATATATATATATACTGTACCAAATCCTTCACATCATCATAGAGTTAAAAAGTTAAATATAACCTGTCAGGTAATTTCTGCTGCCTGGTCTAAGAGCAGATATGATAAAAAGATAGAAGCTGAATTCTGTCATATATACGTTCATATGATTTGGAGCCGGACTTCTGGTTGATAGGATTCCAAGGAGAGACAGCAAGAGTCCTGCTTACCCCATCCACCAGGGGCATAAAGTTTTAAAAGATCTGGGACCCAAGACTAAATGCATATGTACTAAATTCTCCGCCCAATGTGTCTCATTACTAATAATGTCCTACATTTTTGCCCCAATAGTAATAATACTCCCCCAGCATGCCCCATTAGTAATACTGACCCAACAGTAATAATGCTCCCCTAGAGTGACCTATCAGTAATAGTGCCTGAATAGTAAGAATGCTGAGCTAGCTTGTCCCTATTAGTAATAAAGCCCCTCACAGTGTTCCCAATAATAATGCCCCCATAGTAACACTGCTACCCCAAAGTGCTTAATAAGTAATAGTGACCCCAATAGTAATAATGCTCCCCTTAATAACTCAGCTCAAAAACATCCTTACTACATAGAGACAGTAATAGAACCCAGCTTACTACATAGAGACACTAGAAGAATCAAGATGACTGCAAAGGCACAGTACCACAACCAAAATTACATCATAAATACAGTATAAGATCCAAGATTTCTACATAGAAAAGCACAAGAACAAAGCCTACAACACATGTGCCAAGCCTAGAACATCAATTCAATACTAGACCCAAGATTACTATATAGATACAGTACAAAAACCAGGCTTACTGCAAAGATACAGTACAAGAACCAGGCTTACTACAAAGATACAGTACAAGAACCAGGCTTACTACAAAGATACAGTACAAGAACCAGGCTTACTACAAAGATACAGTACAAGAACCAGGCTTACTACAAAGATACAGTACAAAAACCAGGCTTACTACAAAGATACAGTACAAGAAACAGGCTTACTGCAAAGATACAGTACAAGAACCAGGCTTACTACAAAGATACAGCAGAAGAATCAAGCCTAAAACAAGTATGGAAAATACAAGCAAGTTTACTATATAGATATGGTACAGGAACTAAGCTAGCTCACTGGTGCAAAACAAACTACTTCACTTGATAAATATAATACCAGAACTAAGTTTACTGCATATATATTGTGTTGCAAGCAAACTGTATGTATACAGTACCAAAAGCAGACTCAGAGCAGAAATAGGGTAACAGAACAGAGCCTTTTGTATAGATTCGGCACCTGAACCAAACTTATTGAATCGCTATAAGAACAGCTTCATGTACAGGTATAACTCCCAATATTTGAATCCCCATTTTCTGGGCAGTGTTAAAGAGGTTGCATAATAAATGAAACTTAGGTTTCTGATCGGTGAGGGTCTGACCATTGGGACCACTGTTCCCTCTAAGCTGAGAGCTCTAGAAAGAGTTGTGACATTAGTAGGTTGTTGTAACTGTTGCCATTCCAAAGCACACAGCTTAGAAGGAACATTGGCTGAGACCCCCAATAATCATGAGAATAGTCCTGAGTTCCCCCATATGAATGGAGAGGCGGTCACACCATTTTGAGGTCTGGTTTACTAGATAATCCTCTCTGTTAAGGCTGTGAGCATGTCTGTGGGAATGTTTGCCCATTTATCCAGAAGAGCGCTTGTGAGGTCAGGCACTGATGTTGGACAAGAGGACTTGGCTAGCAATCTCTGAGTTCAACCCAAAGGTATTGGATGGGGCTGAGGTCTGTGTGGGCCAGTCAAGTTCTTCAACACCCCCAAACATGCTTTTATGGACCTTGCTTTGTGCACTGGGCCACAGTCTTTCTGGAACAGAAAAGGGTCTTCCCCAAACTGTTCCCACAAAGTTGGAAGCGGCAACTGTCCAAAATGTTTTGGCGCACTAACATTAAAGGGGATTTCTGGTCCCAACAGCATACAGACCCCACCTATCCTGTGCACCTCATTCGGCATGTGGGCATGGCTTGTTGAAAAGGGGTGTGGTTTATTATGCTTAACTGTGAGCCAGAAATTGCACCAAAATGATGAAAGTCGCTCCACAACTTCAGCCATTGCACCAAATTTTTATGCCAAAAACTAAGCCAAGTGTTGCCTAGACAGTCTAAAAGTGTGCAAGATTATCAAACACTTTGGAAAATGTGGTGCAGTTTAAGACTGTCTAGTCTAACTTTGCACTGTCTAAAAGTTAGACAATTTTAGTTTATCTGCCCTACTGTATACTGTATTGTGCACTGCTCATACAAGGAGTGCAGGATTGGGGACCAACCAATGGATTTACCTGCTCCCCTGTGGACCAGTCTGAGCCAGACCCTACTGCATGTATGTAATTATTTGCTCCTCTTCCATCCCCTCTACATGACACAGTCTCTATTGACTGCGGCATCTATGGATTTACGTACATGACCAGGATCTCAGGACTCTCTGATCCCAGGCACGGTCAATCATTGCTGGTAGTGATCGCGCATGCGCAGCCATGGGGCATACCCATACGTCTTATTGCAATTATTCTGTTCATATGGGAAGGGGTTAACTATTTTTGTTAAATTTTTTGCAAGGTCAATGCAGTGATTTTGTTTTATTCCGCAGATATATTTGTATGTTCCACTTTACCAGGAAGTGCGGACTCTTTGGAATGACAAAAAACATTCTGAATAGAATTTTGATGGATTCACAGAATAAGTTACAGAAAAGACGCAGAATGTTAGATGTTAGAAAGAAGAGTAGCAGATAGGGCACAAGATGTACCAGCGGGCCAGGGTCTCCTCAGTTCACCACTCCTTTGCCTAGATAAACATTGGGCCTGGGGTATAGATGAGGCGGATACATGACAGGTACTGATGACTTCATATCTGAAGCAGCAGGATTTATTTTTGCCGTACAGGAAAGCTGGCAGATGGCCTATTACATTGTACTGCGAAATTCCAGGTTATTTATGACCAAACAAGTTCAGCCGTAAATCATGTGCCTCTATTAATATCACTTACATCATCTCTGCTTTTTACACTATCACTTCTTTTTTTTTTTTTTTACATTTTTTGGCATCTGCCCAAGGTAAGAGTGTAAAGGTTTTTACAGAAGACCCTCTTATATGGGACTGCTGTTTATTAGCTAAGTAGAGGGAAACTAAAAAGAGCTTCTCTTGCTCTGGAGGAACTGACATATCCATTGTTCAATGGGAGCTGTGTAATACTCCATTTTCCCTGTGGGGGCACTGCAGGGAAACTGAACATGCTGCATAGTTCTCACACAGAATACAGCTAAACTCTGAGACTGGACCACCAGAGTGCCAGAAGGTCCTCCAATAGGCCCAGGCTCTAACACAATAATGGTTCAGCAGAAGACCCAAATTTAAGGGGTACTATGGTCTATTTTTCTGGGGCTTGGTGGAGGGTGGAGACCATTTCATCTGGTGGGCCCAATGGAACTCAGTCCCGCAAATGGTTTTCTACTGGTGAAACAACCTGTCACCAGAGTATTTTTGAAGTCTTTTTTTTTTTTGTTAACCCCTTTTTGGCGTAGCTGTTTTGGCCATTAAAGTGATACTCTGGCACTTACTGTACATATTGATGACCTATGCATAGGATAAGTCATCAATATGTGATTGGTGGGATTTTGACATCCAGGAACCCCGCAGATCAGTTTGTGGAAGAGCTGAAGCCTCTTCCCTATGCCGATGACATCATGTTCATCGTTCACACAGCAACTCAGTCCCATTCAAGTAAATATGGCTGAGCTGCAATACTAAGCACAGCCCCTATACTATGTGTGACCCTGTGCTTGGTATTCACTGAAGAGGCCGCACTTGGATGATGCAGCCTCTTCAATCAGCCAATATGGTTAAATCCTAATATTATAATATTTTTTTAAGATAGGTCAACAATATGTAAGTCCTGGAAACCCCTTTAAGGCTAAAGCCCCACATAGTTGGCTGCAGCAAAAAAGCACTGCAAAAAATCCGCGGCGGCAACGCAAAATTCATGCAGTTTTTTAAAAAAAATTACTATTTTTTGCAAAATGAAGCCACTTTTGTAAAAATCATTTTTGTCAGCATACTTATTAGGTGCTTTTATCGCAAAACTAAAAAATAACCTTTTATTTTACTTTATAAAAGTGTCATAAAAAGTGCATATAGAGCAAAATAAATGAAATGGCAATGGGGGAGGAGGCGGACATAAAGCCGCTGCTAATCCATCATGCTGAGCCTGCAGAGTACATAGGGAATAACCTCAAGTAACTTTTTGGGCAGTGTCCCTTTAAGACGCAGAGTTATGCAATGCCCTACTTCTCACATGCTTAACATGAATACCTTGCCAAGTAACCTGTTAATCTTTAATTCCTCTCCTGACCCAGCGTCGGTATGACTCAGTGTGCCAACGTTATCTTGACATGATCCGGCATTCCTGCTGAAAGAAACTGAAAGTTCTGTGCAAATGATAAACACAAATCTCAGTACGCCATGTAGGGGTGTAAACTATTGTGGTCGCACCCAGGCCGTGGTGCCCTAAAGGTGCCATATAAGGAGACCACGGCCAATACAGATTGTACATCGGGACCTGGGGTCTCTACTGCCATGTGATTACAAAAAGAGAGAGGGCTCTGTCGGCAAGCGCTTGCAATATAAATGGGAAAGGGAGAACGGACAGTAGGTGAGGGTAGGAGCTGACCATATGGCGGCATAGTGGCAGCAGGGTTATTGTAGATTGTACATTTCTCTAAAAAAGTAGGATTTTAGGTTGCTTTTGGAAGTTTGGATAGAAGGAGTGTGTCTTATGTGTTGGTATAGCGAATTCTAAAGTATGGGGGAAGCACAAGAGAAACCTTAAAGGGGTTATCCAGGATTAGAAAACATGGCAGCTTTCTCCTTCTTCTCAGGAAGCGACATCACATCCATTGGCAAAGGAGTAAACTGAAGCTTCAGGGACTCATTACAAAATCTGTAATGGGGCCCCTACCTCATTTGCGGTATATTTTATGTGGCAGAGGGACCTTTGGGGCCCAGTAGTGACTGCTACCTCTCTGCACCCCTTATAGCTACGCCTCTGTTCATTGGTCACATGACAATACCACAGCTCAGTCCCATTCTAATGAATGAGACTGAGCTGTAGCATGGCCATGGGACTGATGGATGTGATGTCACTTCCTGAGAAGAAGAAAGCAGCCATAATCCTGGATAACTACTTTGAAGATGATGGGAGGTGCACACAAGAGGAGAGCAAAGAAGGTCTTGCAAAAACTAGAGTATAAAGAGCTTAGGGCAGATGGAGTAGGGCGAAAGGTCAATTAACTGGTAGTGAAGTTGAGAACTATCTACACTGTCAGACTGGGGTGTCTGTGGGTCCACCAAATGGTACTGTCTTCTGCTGGACCTATGGGGCTTAATTTTGTGCCAAAGCCTGGGCCTACTGGAGGGTCAACTGTTACCCTGCTGGCCAAGTCCATTCCTGATAACAGGGTAGAGAGAATCTCTGCACCCATAATAGCTCTTTAAAGGGAACCTGTCAGGGTGATTTGGGACACTAAACCACCCACAGGTCTTTATGGATTGGGGGTTTACTGTCCCAAATCGTCCTGTTGAAAAGCCATCTGCGCCCGCACTAAAAATAAAGCTTTATACACACCCTGCCACTGTACTCCTGGTGTAGCTCTTAAGTGAAGCCAGAGAAGTACACCCCGGCTATAGAGCGCATGCGCTGTACCTTGACCATATGCGCAGTGAAGCAATTAAAGTTCATGGAGCACCCAGAAAGCGTCCCAGGGCTCCCATACCCACATGGCTTTGTTCCTCCTCATTGTTCAGGAGAGCGGTCAGATGTTCCAGAGTTCTGAGTTCTCGTATTCTGGTATATATCATCTCCAGGGATGGCTGTGAGGTGGGGGCGTCTGCCTCCAATGCTTGACTATGAGGCACCCTGCAGAAGTAAGAATATATAACAGTAGGGTTTTTTTCCAAATTTTCTGTGGGGAAAATAAGAAGATAAACACAGGGGAGGAGTGGGAGCCGAAGGCCCAATACTCGCTCTATCAAGACCTGGACCTGGTGCCAAAATGGTTGGTTTAAAGGGCACAACCAGAAACGATGAGCCCCGCTTCTCCAGCAATCGTCTGCTATAGTAGCGTTAAAGGAGTGAAGCAAAGGCGGGGTGTGCTACCAAAGAAGCAACATTTTGTAAAGATTCTCTTTGTAAGTAATACATTATGAAGTGTTAGCCATTTGTCTCCATATGATGGTCCAGGACAGGTCCGACAAATAACCCTCTCACCTCCGCATATATGGGTGCCGGGGATACTTCTCCTGCAAATGACTGATCACAATGATCACATTTTTATGTGGACTGTGCCTTTAAATAATATATTTAGATATATTTGTAACTTTTCAAAAAAAGGTTTGAGAAAATTTTTGTCCCTACTTTAGACTTTGACATCCTCCATGCACCCCGCAAGCACCTGCATGAGGCTTGCTGTATATTTCGTTTCTCCTCTCATGTGCACAGGACCCAGCCCTAAGGCCATGCCTTGTCTTCACCCCCTCCGCACTGATGAGAAACACCGGGGAATAGTCATGGATCATTTTTTACCTGCCCCCTTTGCCGGAGATACAGTTACACCCCCCCCAACTCCCAGTATATACATCTGATGACATCTGAATGCTGAATGGGTGCAAAACAAAACCTTAGCTAACCTCATGTGATGTGTGAGTCAGGTCCCACATATGTTTCCAATCTACCCCCCCCATCCTCCAGTTATAGGAGCGTGTGGGGGTAACATCACAGGTGCTGCAGAAACCCTAATATGAATCACATGTGCATTCAGCACGAGCCGCTCAGACTCGTGTCACCATCGGGGTAACAGTCTCTAAATTATGGTCTGGAGATTAAACTTGCCAAGTTTATTGGTGCTGATCTCTGCCGGTTTCTACCGTATGGAAATATTTCATGTTATGGCCTGACTAGCTGCAATAAACAGTTCTTAGGCTACCAGTTCTTTACTATGAAGAAAACCAGTGACTACAAGGCTGTATGTGAAGTGAAAGGTGATAGCCAGTATGATGGGACTGATTCACCAGGATACCAGAGGGCCCTAGTGGGCCCAGGCACTGACATTATAATGGAAGCCTCATGTAACAGGACGCAAAGGTCCAGCAGACGGCACTATAAAGAAATATCTATCTGATATATAAAATTCTATATTTAAACTTTGTAAATACATTATCTCTCTTATTCTACATCCTATATTATACTCCAGAGCTGAATTCTCAATTCTGCCACGTATCACTGTAAACAAGAAGCTTGTTGCCAGATATACTTTAATATCTAAAGAAGGGAACAGGGGGAAGTCAGTATCCTACATCATGTGATTGTAAAAAAAAATTTCCGAATGCGAAATCTTTCAAAAACTTTTCCATAATTCAAATCATCAGAGCAAGATCAGGGCAGACACTGAACCAGCAGGGAGTTCTGAGAATGAGATAAGTATGTACACAGTGACTCCACCAGCAGAATAGTGAGTGCAGCTCTGGAGTATAATACAGGATGTAACTCAGGATCAGTACAGGATAAGTAATGTAATGTATGTACACAGTGACCGCACCAGCAGAATAGTGAGTGCAGCTCTGGGGTATAATACAGGATAAGTAATGTAATGTATGTACACAGTGACTGCACCAGCGGAATAGTGAGTGCAGCTCTGGCGTATAATACAGGATATAACTCAGGATCAGTACAGGATAAGTAATGTAATGTATGTACACAGTGACCACACCAGCAGAATAGTGAGTGCAGCTCTGGGGTATAATACAGGATAAGTAATGTAATGTATGTACACAGTGACTGCACCAGCAGAATAGTGAGTGCAGCTCTGGAGTAGAATACATGATGTAACTCAGGATCAGTACAGGATAAGTAATGTAATGTATGTACACAGTGACTGCACCAGCAGAATAGTGAGTGCAGCTCTGGAGTATAATACAGGATGTAACTTAGGATCAGTACAGGATAAGTAATGTAATGTATGTACACAGTGACCGCACCAGCAGAATAGTGAGTGCAGCTCTGGGGTATAATACAGGATAAGTAATGTAATGTATGTACACAGTGACTGCACCAGCAGAATAGTGAGTGCAGCTCTGGAGTATAATACATGATGTAACTCAGGATCAGTACAGGATAAGTAATGTAATGTATGTACACAGTGACTGCACCGGCAGAATAGTGAGTGCAGCTCTGAAGTATAATACAGGATGTAACTCAGGATCATTACAGGATAAGTAATGTAATGTACAGTACAGACCAAAAGTTTGGACACACCTTCTCATTCCAAGAGTTTTCTGTTTTGTCATGAATATAAAAATTGTAGATTCACACTGAAGGCATCAAAACTATGAATTAACACATGTGGAATTATATACTTAAAAAAAAGTGTCAAACAACTGAAAATATGTCTTATATTCTAGGTTCTTCAAAGTAGCCACCTTTTGCTTTGATTACTGCTTTGCACACTCTTGGCATTCTCTTGATGAGCTTCAAGAGGTAGTCACCTGAAATGGTTTTCACTTCACAGGTGTGCCCTGTCAGGTTTAATAAGTGGGATTTCTTGCCTTATAAATGGGGTTGGGACCATCAGTTGTGTTGTTCAGAAGTCAGGTGGATACACAGCTGATAGTCCTACTGAATGGAGTGTTAGAATTTGTATTATGGCAAGAAAAAAGCAGCTAAGTAAAGAAAAATGAGTGGCCATCATTACTTTAAGAAATGAAGGTCAGTCAGTCCGAAAAATTGGGAAAACTTTGAAAGTGTCCCCAAGTGCAGTGGCCAAAACCATCAAGCGCTACAAAGAAACTGGCTCACATGAGGACCGCCCCAGGAAAGGAAGATAAAGAGTCACCTCTGCTGCGGAGGATAAGTTCATCCGAGTCACCAGCCTCAGAAATCGCAGGTTAACAGCAGCTCAGATTAGAGACCAGGTCAATGCCACACAGAGTTCTAGCAGCAGACACATCTCTACAACAACTGTTAAGAGGAGACTGTGTGCAGCAGGCCTTCATGGTAAAATAGCGGCTAGGAAACCACTGCTAAGGACAGACAACAAGCAGAAGAGACTTGTTTGGGCTAAAGAACACAAGGAATGGACATTAGACCTGTGGAAATCTGTGCTTTGGTCTGATGAGTCCAAATTTGAGATCTTTGGTTCCAACCACCGTGTCTTTGTGCGACGCAGAAAAGGTGAACGAATGGACTCTACATGCCTGGTTCCCACCTGAAGCATGGAGGAGGAGGTGTGATGGTGTGGGGGTGCTTTGCTGGTGACACTGTTGGGGATTTATTCAAAATTGAAGGAATACTGAACCAGCATGGTTACCACAGCATCTTCCATCCGGTTTGCGTTTAGTTGGACTATCATTTATTTTTCAACAGGACAATGACCCCAAACACCTCCAGACTGTGTAAGGGCTATTTGACCAAGAAGGAGAGTGATGGGGTGCTACGCCAGAAGACCTGGCCTCCACAGTCACGAGATGGTTTGGGGTGAGCTGGACCGCAGAGTGAAGGCAAAAGGGCCAACAAGTGCTAAGCATCTCTGGGAACTCCTTCAAGAATGTTTGAAGACCATTTCAGGTGACTACCTCTTGAAGCTCATCAAGAGAATGCCAAGAGTGTGCAAAGCAGTAATCAAAGCAAAAGGTGGCTACTTTGAAGAACCTAGAATATAAGACATATTTTCAGTTGTTTCACACTTTTTTGTTAAGTATATAATTCCACATGTGTTAATTCATAGTTTTGATGCCTTCAGTGTGAATCTACAATTTTTATAGTCATGAAAATACAGAAAACTCTTGGAATGAAAAGGTGTGTCCAAACTTTTGGTCTGTACTGTACGTACACAGTGACTGTCCCAGCAGAATAGTGAATGCAGCTCTGGAGTATAATGCAGGATGTAACTCAGGATCAGTACAGGATAAGTAATGTAATGTATGTACACAGTGACTGCACCGGCAGAATAGCGAGTGCAGCTCTGGAGTATAATACAGGATGTAACTCAGGATCAGTACAGGATAAGTAATGTAATGTATGTACACAGCGACTGCACCAGCAGAATAGTGAGCGCAGCTCTGGAGTATAATACAGGATATAACTCAGGATCAGTATAGGATAAGTAATGTAATGTATGTACACAGTGACTGTACCAGCAGAATAGTGAGTGCAGCTCTGGGGTATAATACAGGATGTAACTCAGGATCAGTACAGGATAAGTAATGTATGTACACAGTGACTGCACCAGCAGAATAGTGAGTGCAGCTCTGGAGTATAATACAGGATGTAACTCAGGATCAGTACAGGATAAGTAATGTAATGTATGTACACAGTGACTGCACCAGCAGAATAGTGAGTGCAGCTCTAGAGTATAATACAGGATGTAACTCAGGATCAGTACAATATAAGTCATATAGATTTAGCAGAGTTAACCTGAACTTCTGCAGTTGGTTAAACTGCTGCATTGTTATATCTTATTACAGAAGACAACAAAAACAATGAAAGTCACTTTTCATTGTTTTTTGTTGTCTTCTGTGATAAGATATCAGACTGCAGTAGTTTAACCAATTGCATTTGTTCGGGTTAACTTTGCTACATCAGTATATCAAAAAGTTACTTCACTTTTTACCCTGCAGAGTTCTATGTAATGATGATGTAAGTTGGGCAGACAATGGTGTATGTAGAAAATCCCATGCAGGGAAGATCTAATAACACCCTGAACTTCACGCACCATTGTAAGACATGACACGATTGTGGTAATTGGATTAAGCCTGGTATGCTGGTTCCTCTCTTCTACATGGATACCTCATTACAGTCATCCGGGAGAACTTCTCCTTGACATAATATAAGTGCACAAGAACACTTCTCCTGAGGATCCCAAACTACACGGGGCGAGGAGAATCACATTCTGGAGATATTGGGACCATATTTCTCTAACATTTTGTGAAATCTATATAAAGATGTATTCTAGCCAGAACAACTTACCCCCTACACACAGGATAGGGGGCAGCTTGCTTACTGGTGGGGGCCAACTGCTGGGAACTCCACCAACCGTGAGAGCTGAGGGGCAAGAAGGAAATTTGTACCTCCAGTCCATTTATTGCAGTGGGAACTGACAGAGAATTGGAACACTGTATATCGGCTATCTTTGATGGTTCCCATTGAATTGAATGGAGCAGCAGTGTACATTTCCAACCTGCCCTTCCATTCATACTGGGGTGCAAAAGACCCCATCTCTCATCATTGGTGGGGCTCCAATGTAACCCTATCATGTGGAATACTTACTGGAATCACCTAATAAGGTTGGTTGGGGCTCTCATCTTACCTTTGGGACCTCGATCCCACTGACCCATATCACAGCCATGTATAAGATTGTTGGCTATGCATGTTTGAAACCCTCTCACGTAATACAGGTGGGAGCGGGGCCTCAGTTCCAGGCACCACCAATAAAGTATACAGATCTCTGTATACTGTATACAGCTTCTGGTACATAGAATGTAGCAGTGATGCCTGGCACTGCAGCCCCGCTCCCATTCACTTGACTAGGAGTAGGGCTGCCTCTAGCCATTCACCAATTACCTTCAGATCCTGGACAACCCCTTTAATGTGCAAGCAGCCTCAAACACGTATTCATTTTACCCAGTCTACAGCAATGGTTGGTCTGTACTGTATAAAGAAACAAACACATAGATAACATATTTATAAATCATAAGCACATAAATAACATATCCTATGTATGATCTATATCATGCATATGATATGTACGTACATACTTACATTTAACTGATTTTAACATCTGTGCAAATTATTTTAGTTGTAGTTTACATTTTATTCCACTAGATGGCAGACTAAATCAAGCTATAATTTTAAGGAACCCAAAAAGTGTCTTTACTCCAGTAAAGGTGATCCCTCAAGTTACAATATTAATTGGTTCTAGGATTTACTTCACTTTTTATGACAGAGGCTAGAGATAAGAGAACTGGTCCAGAAAGCCTATGGTTAGGGATGAGGCAAATAAAAAGAGCGATTTATAAAGGTATATCCCTATCCCTAATAATCCCTGATGCCTAAACCCAATGAAGTGACCACCCCGACCGAAACCTTTCCCTGCACTGCCATGCCCTAGAATACCCTTCCTGTATGTCGTGACCGTCCTGACGTGTTGCAAAGCTCCAACCACTATAAGGACATATAAAGTAATATGCATAGTTTTTTTGGATCTTTTTTGAATCTCTTTGCACTTCTCACTTGTACACTAGATGGCAGTCTATTATACCTTTAGTTGTATCCTGATGCTTTGTTATAGGGCACGATATTGTGATATACACATGAAGTGGTCACAGTTTTGTCATGTTCACTCTCCATTCATTTTCAGGGTTTTTGGAGCTTTCTGAATTTTCTTGCTGCTGCAGAAAATTCTCAATTTTTTTTCCCCTCCCAAATCCTTAAAGCCATAGTTTGTTTTATTTTCCATTTACATAATTATATGAGGCCTTGTTTTTTGTGTGACAAATCGTCACTCTTACATACAGTGGCCCGCATTTACTAATGCGGATGCGCCTGGAACGTGGCCAAAAACGTTCCTCAACTTATCACACTGTGGCATATCTCTGCCTCTGTGCCCCGCTCGCCACTTTTTTAGACAGTGGACAGAGTAGGGCAGGAATCTAGGTGGGCTGGGGCAGGGACACCCTTGTCCTCCAGATTTTAGCACAAGTTATGCCACAAATCTACGCCAGTCCCTGACCAGCGTAGATCTGCGATCACAAGCGCTAGAATTAGTAAGAGTTCGGAGCCTCTTAGTGTTAGCCCTTTTTATTGGTACCATTATGGGTTACATGTAAGTTCTTAATGACATCACAACGTTCACCATATAAGATGAAAACTTCTGGATGTGGCAATACATGACGTGTTTTTATTTATTTGTAAAATATGGAAAGATGGGTGATTTTAGTTTTTATTATATTTGGTCTTTTTAATTTTTTGAAGTGTTTGATCGCTTGTACAATATACTGCAATACTTCTATATTTGCAGTATATTGTCAGGTTGTTGCACTTCTCTTATACCCCATTCACAGCTGTTACTGCCCGGTGACAGCTATATATGACGTAGGATTAATATGGCTCTGTGAACAGAAAGATAAAGATGTTATGGGGTTTGGAAAGCGGGGAGTCAAAAACGAAAAATGAAAATCGAAAAATGTCACCGCCGGGAAGGGGTTAAAAGAAAAGAAACGTTAGGATATGTGAATAAAAAAATCCATTCCATACATGCGGACTGGATTGCTTTTGCAGCATGTGCGTGGATTTCTGCAGTCATAAACATTTCTGTAACAAATCTGTCCCATGTGATTATGGCCTAAGGGATTTCAGACTGTGTGAATTAGCGCGTCGTTTGTTTTATTTCTGGTATAAAGATATTTTCTGTAGTGGAGAAGCTTGTAGATTGCTGAGTTGTAGGTGGAAGTGAAATGTCAGCAATATGGCAGTATTATTAAAGAGATGTCAAAGTCTTCAAAATTGATGGCCTTTTCTTAAAGGGGTTTTCCGGGCAAAAAATCTTTTTTTTTTTTTTTTTTTTTTTTAAATGTCTGTTCTTTCTTCTTTGCTGTGCGCAGACTACGCAAACGCTTGCAGAGAAGAAGAGGGGAGGAGCTGTTCCAGACACAGGAAGACATGTAAGTATTGAAGGGGTCGTGGGGGGGGGGAGAGAGTACTGGTGATGTTCCATTTCAGAAGGGGTGAAACGGAACGTCACCAGATTATCAGAAAGTGTCCCTGGGGTGGTCACAGGGATATGGGTAATTATACATCTTTTTAATCGAAGTAAATTAGAAGTTAGGCGGGGAGAGGAGGTTTAGTTTAGGGGTTATGTCCTAGTTTATCCTGGACAACTCCTTTAAGAAACACATCTGAGTGAGCACCCGACTCACGTACACCAGTATTACCGCCATACAGTGTCCATATAATGGTAGATATTGGCTCTGCAGACCATTGAGGTAAATACAGTGCAGGAAAAATTTTGTGACTTACAGGTGACGTCTCTGACTGTTCACATTTACCATCTATTCCATCTGGACCGCCATGGAGGATGCAGGTAAGTATAAATGCAATTTTATTTTTTACACTTCCCTGCATACATTTTTTTTTTATCCTGGACAAACTCTTTAATAATGCCTCCTAATGCCCCTTATATAAAAGATGCCCCTTTAAATTGTTACTGTTCCTTGATAAGGCCCTGTATATCAATATTGTCCCTTGTACTAACAAAGACCTTGTATCATTATTGCCCTTACAACAGATTAATAATGTCCCTCAAAGTGTGGGAAAAAAAAAATCACATATACCTACCTATACCTATGAACAGAAGCCGCCATTCTTGTTCTAACCTGTAGGCTACAAGCCACCAGGTACAATGATAATAACATACTTGCTTCTCAGCGCAGTGACATCATTGTGCCTGTCGTGGTCATGGCATCTTATAGGGTGCAAGCCTGAAGTGGCTTGTAGTATATAAGTCTAGGAATGGTAGAGCAGGGAGCCAATGGCTTCCTGCTCTACCATTCATTTCAACTGTATTGATTTCCTGCAGACCCTGATATGCTTCAAATTGCTGTCTGTGTCTGCAGCGGCCCCGAGGTGGTCCCCAGAGTCAGTGAGCTCCTCACCCCCAGCTACACCTCTGGTGCTGTGTCATCCAGGAAGTCTATTGGGAAGATAGCGGGTTGACAGTCCCACACATTCTCCACTAGTATTGGGCTACACACTTTGTTGTATCCCCTTTTGGTCAGCATTGCAGGCCTATATGAAAAGGGTGGAAATTGAAAAGCTGTGGCTTGCTCCAGTGCACCCCAATGCTTTATTGGAGGCCCTTCCTTCCCTCGCACCCTTTGATTATTGTTTCCTCTTACGTCCCTGAAATCCTCCATGATTTCTTTCTTGTATAACCTACTCCTTTTGGAGGGACTGACGGCTGCCATGGTTCACACTTGGTCAGGGGCAGGTTCATTTAGTTTGGCTGACTTGGTTGACCCTTTGATTATTTCACAGCCTCCTCGCAGTTTCCTGGACTAGATGGCTTCATTACTAACAAATTGTTCATTGGGTGTTCTGTTGAGTGTTTGGTTCTACGAAGGTCTCCCTTCCGACTACCTTTGAGAAACTGTGTCAAGCTGGTACCTCTATGAAGGGCCTGATTTCCACTATCCACCAAATTCTTTCCTCTCCGGAGCGAAGGGAACCTCCTGCCCATAGGTACATGAGGAGGCTGTAAGCCGTATGATCTCACCAGCCCAATGGTGGATTATATGGTTACGGGCATCTAAGTCTTCCATGTTTATGATTTTAAGGAGACTCAATATAAGATATTAATGTATTGGCATCACACCCAGGCCCTCCTACACTCCCTTAACCCAGCAGGTCCCCCTGATTGCTGGAGATGCTTTACCACATTTTTTGGGAATGCCCACGAATAAAGGGCTTCTGGTGGGGGGTGAAGGAGATGACCGATAATCTATTTATACACGGTGTCCCTTTGGATCCCCTTATTTACTTGCATAACCTCCCTCCCAACTGGGAAAGAAATCATCTAGACTGTTCCTTAACCTGTATACGGCAGCCAAGACCCAAATTGTGCTGGAGTGGAGATGAGTCAACTCCGTCATAGAGCTTGACCTATTGGCCGGCTTGAAAGAGACTTGCAATCTAGAAAGCCTGAATGACACTGTTGAGGCGTTCCAGTCTGGAACCGATGGGACACTTATTCTATATTGAGAGATCTGTGATAGAAAATTAAAAATAAAATCATCAAAAATTCTTAAAAATATGTTGAATATAAAAACCCGGTTTGAAAAAAAGAAATAGGCCGTTTTTGGTGACAAATTCCCTTTAAGCATTTGGTCTTTCAGGGACATGAAATAGTTAAAATAAGCAAATAATATGTTCCTCAAGTATCTTTTTTTTTTTGCCTAAAGAAAATCCCATAGCAGCGAATCTAAAACCTAATTAATAGTAAGATAAAAGCAGCAAATGCAATAATGGAAAAGACTCTCCAAGGAAGCATAGCTCTTAATTCATCCTCAGATTGTAAGTAAGGTGCCGCTTTCTGGGTTATTATCAGGTCCTGCTTCCTGTAAGTAATGAAAGACGGAAAATCAAGTATTTAAGAATTGAATCAAAATCTCCCCTGAACTTAAAGGGAAAATACGCAAAAAATAGAAAGAAATGTGACAATCCTTCCTGCCTTCATCTCTTTCAATCCTATTTTATCTCCTATTACAATTAAAACTGAGAAATACATGAAGAAATCTTCTATGTGTCCTGAGCTCAGCCATGCCCACCCTCATCTTCCTCTTGTCTGGCTGTGAGACAACTGGCTGCAGCAGGAGCCTCCCCCCTCTTTCTGTTTGTGACTTTTTGATGTAACTAGAACCAAGACAATGTTCTTACTTTTTACAAACTTCTTATCAAAAAAAAAAAAAAAAAAAAGAATATTGGAAAATAGTCACATGTAGAGCTTAGTGGATGTTGGGACAATCTCTTCATACAATAGGACAATTCAACACCAGTAAAGTTCCACCTATTACTCAACAACGCCAGTAGTAGGTTCTGGGAATAGGAATGAACGCCATAAGCAGGGGGATATTGTATATATGGTCATGGCAACAGTTCTCTGTACACTGTATACAGCTTCCAGTCCATACACTGTAGTGGTGGCCCTTGTACCTGCAGCCCTGCTCTCATTCACTTGAATAGGAGCAGAGCTGCTTCAGGCCGTATGCCCAATATACGGCTTCCAGCGGCCACAACAGCTGATCGGCATGGGGACCCCAACTGATCTGATACTGATGACCTATCCTGTGGATCTTCAGATCCTGGACAACCCCTTTAAGAGAATGCATACATTGCAGTGCCTAGAAGGAATAGTGAAGTTAACACGGTTTAGGTTGGAGAACGCAGTTTTGATGTGATGTAATTACCATGTATCAATACATCAATGGGTTAAATAAAATGATTTCTTTTATAGATACGCAGATAACTATAATAGGGGTCAATAGAGGAAAGGTCTCATTGCTGACATTCTGCCCTAGGATGTTGTGGTGAGTTTATGACATTGGTGTAATAGAGGTCTGGATGTATTGTATGTATTACCAGTCATATCTAGGACTTCTGGAGATGGGTCGTGGTCCATAGATTTATTCCAATTGTCAGGACGATGAAGAACATTGACTTCTGTGTCTTTCGGGTTTTTGCCTTCTTCTGGATACACGTTACGGGATAGTTAATGGGGTTTTCCCTCTGATGACAGGTATCTCCTAACCAGAGAATAGAGGATAAATTTCCGATTGCTACACGTCACGAGAACCTGGTAAGTGCCTCATGTCAATGGAATGATTGTGTTCATGCTCAACTACCGCTCTATCCATAACTGTGACACTACTGGAGATCGCTGTCCTAGAAGACTAAAGGAAGTGACCTGAGTTCTGGCTGTGCTTGCACACACTTGCAGACCCCTGTTCTCCTGATCTCTGGGGTCCCCATTGATCAATTAATCCCCTATCCTATGCATAGGGATCAATGCCTACAAGAGGAAAAACCCCTTTAAGGATTAAGTCCATCTTGCAATTTTTTATTATCTCAATAAATCTATAATAAAATATGAAGCAACATTGCAATAGGTCTTATGCTTTACTATCTGTTTCCATGGAGACATATAACCTTCATCGGAGCTGGAAATTTTTAGTGGATAACTATTGCAAATTTCATTTTTCATTTTCAATTTATTGAGGTCCTTTAAAAAATTGTTTGCACAGATCTCATAACCTTTAAATTAGAAACAGATCTTTCAATTCACATTACATGAGGTCCCACCCTTAAAGGTTATGTCCATCTTTGGCAAATCATTCCTTGTTGCTTCAATGCATCTAAAAAAATACCTACTAGAACGTCAATTTTTATTTTTCTAATATCCCACAATTATACTTGACTAATTCTAAATCATTTTCTTGCTAAGGTAGAAGAAAGACTAGATAGAAAGAAGTAAAACATAATTGCAGGATCAGACTACACAGGGTTTGTTTGTAGTCTGTTACCATGGAGACACATAGATCTACATAGGAGTTGCATGCACAAAATGGTGGGATATTTCTAAACGAGAATTTTTGCAAAGTGGCTTCATTTTTTTTTATAGTGCTGTAGATACATTAAGGCACAAAGAACCCACACAGACCAGATACACAGGAGTTTGTAAAGGCCAAGACAATTCTTCTGTAGACAGTCGGAGGTTTTCAGGCCTACAAATTCATAACAAGACAAAAGAAATCCAGAACATGTAGAGAAATTACCGTCATTTTAATCATCTTAAGTTATTACAAGACAAAAGTCTCCCTTCGAGGCGAGTCCATATCAGTATTAATATGTTCATTGTGCTTTTCATTAGAGAACTCTCAGTATATACATAAGAAACTACTGTACAGCATCTGAGATCAGTAAATAGATATATGGAAAGGTTTTTCTTTTTTTATCGGATTTATCTCATTTACAAAAAAAGAACAAGCTGTAAATAAATAAAGTACAATCCATGAAATAACATTGTTCTGTATCACAGGAGACGTCGTCCTCCATCTGCATATTGTATCTGCTGTGTGAACACAACCAAGCACTACTAAAAGAAACTGCAAGAACTATTGCAAAGTGAAGCCTGAGATTTAAGCCTGAATATCTGTCATTGGTAGACGCCACTCTGTTCACAGCACGGCATAACCATAACCAGGTGATATGTTCCATATACGCCCCCCAGCTGCATACACATAGTAGCCGTAAGATGGTGGGTTCCAACACAAAGTGGGCTTTGTAGGTCAATAACCAATTGGCATATTCCATACAACCAAATCTTTGCCCAAGGTCAACCAAGGCTATGTTAGAGATTGGTGTATGGCCTTGTAGGACAATAACCAAGTGACAGATTCCATACAACCAAATCTTTGCCCAAGGTCAACCAAGGCTATGTTAAGAGATGGGTGTATGGCCTTGTAGGACAGAAACCAAGTGACAGATTCCATACAACCAAATCTTCGCCCAAGGTTAACCAAGGCTATTTTAGAGATGGGTATATGGCCATGTAGGACAATAACCATTTGGCATATTCCATACAATCAAAACTTTTCCCAAGGTCAACCAAAGGTACGTTAGAGATGGGTATATGGCCCATGGTAATTAGAATGCCTTATATGTATAGGAGGTACCACAAAATATGGTTGGCACTGTACAAGCAGCATAAAGTGGTGGTTTTCTCCCTACTTTAAGCTGGCATATCAAGCTCTTCATATTTGATGAGAACCAAAAAAAATTGTCTTCCAACGACCACCTAATTGTAGGTTTTAGATATATCCCCATAATCCCATTTCTCTAAAGACTACTTCCCAACGTTTTTATGAAGTTTATGGGTGTTCATGACCAGGGCAAAATCCTTCTTAGTATATACAAACCCGATACAAAAAGTGTAACGTATTACCATTAAAGTTAAAGCTTGCCAAAGACATGAGATAGCGGCCAAGTAAAAGCAGTTTGGTTGGTAGTTATCATTGACCAGCCATCCTCCCGTCATGTTATATTTACGGACGGTAGAAGAGACAAGCTGTTATATACACAGTTGGCTCATCTCGGGGAAGGGGAAGGTGGATCGGAAGAGAGAATAAGACAAAAATGATCCAACATTTTCTTTCCAAAGCGAAATTGTGCCTCATATAAAACAGTGCTGAAAACCAGGGGTTTTATAAAGGTCTAACACCTGTCTACATATTGAGTTTGAAATGCCCATGAAATACACACAAATATTTTTGTAGACTGGAATGAAGAAGGCTTTGACACCAGAATACAGAACCAACTGGTCAATGGAATCACCAAGGGCAAATAATATCCAATTTTTGGAGTTTTATCTTAGGCCACTTTGTTTATATTAAAACAAGTAAAACTCTTTTTGGGAAGACCCCAAATTTATCACTATTTTTAAAAATGTTTTCAGTATCCATTTATGGGTTGTGGAACAGATCAAAGATGACAATGTCCAGCCAACAGCTGTGAACAACATTGGAAGCACCCCTTAAGAATTACACATCTACGGCACAAGACAATAGAGCCCAGTTAAAAGTTCAGTCTACGACCCATTGGAACTTGTCGATAGGATATGGACAATGTACATAACTTTATTGACAACCCTCAGTGTACAAAAACAATTGACTGTATACACATATAGCTCTGTGAAAATTACATGTTTCCAGTGTGCACAACATAAGCCACAATTAGACGTGAGATCCTCGACAGGGAATATTTGAGACTCAAAAAATAAAATATGTTCCAGTGTTATGGACTTGTTCAGTGTCTACCGATGTGACTGAAGGACAAGGGGGCATTAGGTTGAAAGGGTAACGGTGTCTTCATATCGCTCTTCTTGCAGGTAATGTTGAAGAACATGATGGGCAATTAGAACAGTCTGGGAGTTTGGTTAGTCCCATGGACTTCTACCTTTGGACTTCGAAGACCTTTCAAAAATTTTTGTATCATATTTCAATTAAATTGAAACCAAGGAACTCCACTTCTCTCCAAAGTTTTCCATACCCCAACCCTACCATTCCAAAGATCCCCTACCCTTCCTCTACTAGGAAGAAGCAGCTGAAGCCTGTTCTGACCATGGCAACAACAGACACTGGCATGAACCACTTGATGGCCAGCATAGGATATACTATAGCTGCCAAATGAAAAGTTTGGCAGCTGTAATGTTTTCCTGTGTTGACTGCCAGGTGGCTCATGCCACCTCTCTTGGTTAGGTTGCTAAGGTCAGCACAGGCTTCAGCTGCGGCCTAGTATACTAAAGGATATCTCTAGAATTTCAGCATTCAGACAAATAAAACTTTTTGGGAATGTTGTTAGGTATAACCAAAAGTTGATTTTCAGCTTTGACCTGGAGTTAATAGCTCATATGAAAAAAGTCAACATCTTTTCTTGTACTCTTTTAGACTAAATCAGAATTTCCTTCAACTAACCTTACAGAAAGCTTATACAGCCCCAGCCCATGGCCCACGTATTTTCCCATAACTGCTCAATCATCAGTCCAGGATAAGATGCACAGTCTATATCTATACCAAAAGTGGCGCTGAACATGATATTACAACATACATTTACACTAGTGATAAGTAACTGCTTTGGCCATTCCTGTATGAAAATAGGTAGATCACTTTTTATGCTCTAGTCACATCTAGAGCTGCATTTAAAATTATTCTGGCTGAGACCTGCATTCCATCAGCACGCCCCTTACCATTGTATCTGACATCCTATACTTTAGTGTGGCACATTGTGGAAGATATTGTATAGACCGAGCTCTACATCAGGGACTACAGGGTCTCAGTGATATGTGAGCACTAACTGGAAACCAGCATAATTCTAAATGCAGCTTTGGAGTGGACTAGAGAAGAGTCTATGCTGTAAATAACAATGAAAGGTGGGTGATGAAGTGCTGCAAAATATCTGTAACGTTTTTTTAGTTGTTATATATATAGGTAAATTGTAAAATGATGCTGTAAAGAATTATGCCATAAAGGGTTGTCGGGAATTAAAGGGTTTTCCTGGCTAAAAATATTGATATTTTCAATATCAGATCAGTTGGGGGTCCCAGCACCCCTATAGATCAGTTGTTCTCCGCTGATACACAGAGAATTGAGCAGGACACAGTCCAGGCACTACATAGAAAACAGTGTTGTCTAAGTCACTGCAGCTTTGTTTCCATTAAAGTGAATGGGTGCTGACTTGCAGTAACCTGGTCTGACCACTACACAGAGAATGGAGCTGTCTGCTTTCTGTTCCATTCTCTGTGTATAAGCAGCTGATCGATGGGGGGTGTCATATGTCGGACCCCCACACATCTCATATTGAAGACTTATCTTTTGTATAGGCCAGTATTATTTTTGTCCTGGAAAACTGCTTTAAGAAAATATGGCTGCTTTGTTTCAAGAACAGCACTACTCTTGTCAATGGGCTGTATATGCTATTGCAGCACAAATGTAAACAGGGCTAAGCTGCAATACTAGAAACAGCCTATAACAGAGTGGCGCTGTTCCTGGATGACAGTAGCCATGTTTTTTAACCACCTTAATGCTCTGACCTACCTAATATTAGTTCAGTTCACCTCAGATATGACTATAAATGTATATCGAACCTTAATAGCAAGAAAATGTAGATTTTTTTTTCTGACGCAAGTCTCCCCAAGCAGCAGGCCGATGGCGCAAGTAGTGAACGCAAAACACAATATAAAAAAATATAAAATATGAACAAAAACGTCAGACTCTAAAGATCAAACACAGAAAACCTGAATTATTAGAAAGACCCAAAATGGTCCCTTTTGAGGTCCTAGTGATTGAAGAAGGATATCATGGCATTGGCTCCAGCCTGACTCTGGGGCTCCAGGTTCTCAGGATATAATGTGAATTTGTACAAAGCGTTGCTCTATAGAGATCTGTATATTTATTCTGTAGGTAAAGCAGAGGAAACCCTTTCATGTATGAAGATGCAGAACTCTAACTTGGGAAATTTTCCATGCCATGATAAAATATACCCTACCTTGTAGACTTGTTTAAAGGGGACCCGCTATCAGGGAAGACTCCTGTTAGTTTAGGCATTTCATAAAAAATCCTATAACTTAACTAGTGGATTTAACTAGTTTTCCTATTGGAAACTGATGTCAGTTCACCAGGATATGCTACTAAAATATTGCCCTATCCACTATATTGGTTGGGGTCCGCTCAGCGGGTGTCACTCACTCCTATAGGGTATGAATGGAGTGCACATGCTCCACTGTTGTACATTTTTATCTCCAGCAGCTAAAAGGATGGGGGGCCGGGCTCACCTGGTCTAGTGAACACTGAAAATCCCAGTATTAAAGGGGTTGTCTGGGACTTCTGACATTGAGCTCCACTTCCTTTTCTCTTCATTGGTCACATGAACATGCTGAAGCTCAGCCCCTTTCAAATGAATGGGGCAGAGCTACAATACCAAGCACAACCACTATACAATGTACAGTGCTATGCTTGGTAAGTAGTGAAAAGCAATCAATATAATTATTCCAGACAACCCCTTTAAGCCCCCCACTGATCAGACATTTAGCTACTTTCCAGTGGACAGATGATTTTTGGACAGAATATCCCTTTAAGAGATGGCTCCATAACCAATGATAGGGCCAGAAGGGCATCATGGCAGGTTATTTAGAATAGGTTTTCACTTGTTATTATCTGATCCCTACACAAGGGTGATCCAGCACTCAAGGAACCACGAGACACTCTAGATATTAGGACTTTGTACAATCCAGATGGCGGGATCCCTTTAAAGCACAATAAGCTTTGCATTAAAAGCAATATTTTATACTATATGACTTAAAGGGAGTGTCACCAAAACCCAACATATCAACCCAGCCCAGCAGATAGATAGGCTAGGGTCACCAGAATCAAATAGTGTTTACCCCTTGTGGCTCGCTGCCCCCATTGCAGAGATATTGATTTTTTTGTCAATATCCAAATGAGTACTTTGAACCAACCATTGCACCAAAGAGGTAGCGGCAATGCCCACATTGCTCCAAAAGCTAATTTGCAAATCGACAAATAGGGCAATATCTTGCTAACGGAAAACACCCTTTGATTGAGGTGACTCTAATCTATCTATCTGTGGGGCTGGGTTGATATGCTGGGTTCTGTGGACAGAATCCCTTTAAGAGCAATTCCTGTCACCACTGATAATAGAAGGTCTTCTGTAAAAAAAAAAAAAAAAGTATAACTCATGCTTTAAGATTCTCCTTACTGTACTCATCGGCACCCCCTACTGAGTGATGCATTTCATATGAGTTGCCAGGAGTGGGGGAAGGGAAGTGACAACTTCTGCGAGCCCATTTGTAGCTCAGATAAGTAGTTGTCATTTTTAAATCCCTCAATAAATAAGCAGGATTACATTTAGACCAGGATTAACTATTACAATACTGCCCCCTATCTAGAAGAATACAGAGATGAACAAGTAGAGAAATTTCCAAATATGACTGGAATTGCTCTTTAAATGAAGATAAAATCCAAGCAATAGTATATCTAGTATGTATATAGTGTGTGTGTGAAAAGTTATTGCTGTAAACTAGGAAAGCATAAAAGCCAACACAAACTGCAGCGAGCGGACTGCAAAGACCCTTACAAGACCCGTGTATCGTCAAAAGAGAAAAAAAATCCTATGAGTTATATGTCCTTAAACCATCTTGATTCTGCTCCACAGATGTTGCTAGAGGAGACGACACAATATATATATATATATATATATATATATATATATATATATATATCTACTGGAAGAGAGGATCCTCAGGGGAGGGGCTTCCCAGGTGCTCCTCGTGGGAGGGGCTTCCCAGGTGCAGAGGTGCAGCCATGCTTTACAGCTGTGCTGTGACAGATGCAACAATCTTAAATGTTTAAGGTAAGCAGTGAGATCCATGAAACCATACTCCTTGTAGTCTTCAGTGTCATGGCGTTTGCTGTGCCAGTGCTGGAACATTTGGAAGACTGTACTGAAGTCGAGAGCCGCGCAATTCATCCTTTTCTTTTAGCAGCTTAAGAAAAATAAAAACAATCAAAACTTCTCTGTACAAATAATATTAATAATAAAAGTTTAACGTAAAGCCCGCATGCCTCCAGCAAAGTCCTTATTCAGTGAAAATTCTTGGCCCGAGCGCCCCCGGATATATCATGGCATCAAATTGCAGCTTTGTCACTGTAGAAGGGAGTGACGTGGAACATATAACAGTGCGTACAGACGCGAACTGGCTTCATCTGCCCGTATCGCGGTAATGGAGCAGAATGGGAAGAGCAGCGAGAACAGAAGATCTAGAATATAAAAAAAAAAAGAGACAATTTTACATTTTTTTGCTTTAAAGGAGCCCACCAGAATGTTAAAGGGTTAACAAAAATGTGAAGAACATGTTTTAATATATTACTTCTATGCGGAGTTAGGATAGGCCCAAAGCCTGAGGCTGCTGTCAGGTACAGTGTTGTCATGGAGACTAGGGTCCCATTTATCAAAAGAGTCTAAAACAAAAAAAATTGTACTTGTTTCCCATAGCAACTGTAATTTTTTCCCACATGAGTTTGCACTGCCACATGACCCTTTGCTATGGGCAACAAGAATAGGTTTTTGTTGCTAAGCTCCATTCACAGATTCCCTTATTTTTTAATGGGAAACTAGAGCTGCATGTAGTGTCTATGCGGAATTAGAATAGGCCCTAAGCCTGAGGTTGCCGTCTGGTACAGGGTTGTCATGGAGACTAGGGTCTCATTTATCAAAACAGTCTAAAACAAAAAAATTGTACTTGTAGCCCATAGCAACTTAATTTTTTTCCATATGAGTTTGCGCTGTGACTAGTTGCTATGGGCAACAAGAATAGGTTTTTGTTGCTAAGCTCCACAGATTCCCTTAGCTGCAGAGCCGTATGTACTGTCAAAATGGCAGATACCTCAGCTGAACTGGCCAGACCTAGTCATAAGTCAATGGGGTCTGCTGGGTGTTGCTGGGTATATCGCTGTGGCTTCCATAACAAATGCTAATGTGAACAAAGCTTTAAAGTGGTATCTCCATCTTGGGAATATATAGCATATCAACAGAGCCCCATCTCTCAACCACAATGTAGGAAGAGATGGCCGTACATGCACAGGTCTCTCCATTCACTTGTATGGAAGATCAGGAAATAGCAGATTCTGTCTGTATATCGGGGGCCAACTCTCCTTATAAGCAAATAACCAAATACATCAATGTTCCCATAAATAAATATATCTATATATATATATATATATATATATATATATATATATATACACAACATACATACAGTCATGGCCAAAAGTTTTGAGAATGACACAAATATTCTATTTTCACATGATCTGCTGCCCTCTGGTTTTTATGTGTGCTTGTCAGATGTTTTTATCACATACAGAAATAGAATTGCATTCATATTATGAGTAACAGAAGCTTATATTGACAGTTAGAATGAGTTAATGCAGCAAGTCAATATTTGCAGTGTTGACCCTTCTTCTTCAGGACCTCTGCAATTCTCCCTGGCATGCTCTCAATCAACTTCTGGACCAAATCCTGACTGATAGCAGTCCATTCTTGCAGAATCAATGCTTTCATTTTGTCTGAATGTGTTGGTTTTTGTTTGTCCACCCGTCTCTTGATGATTGACCACAAGTTCTCAATGGGATTAAGATCTGGGGAGTTTCCAGGCCATGGACCCAAAATCTCTATGTTTTGTTCCCTGAGCCATTTAGTTATCACCTTTGCTTTATGGCAAGGTGCTCCATCATGCTGGAAAAGGCATTGTTGAGCGCCAAACTGCTCTTGGACGGTTGGGAGAAGTTGCTCTTGGAGGACATTCTGGTACCATTCTTTATTCATGGCTGTGTTTTTAGGCAAGACTGTGAGAGAGCCGATTCCCTTGGCTGAGAAGCAACCCCTCACATGAATGGTTTCAGGATGCTTTACAGTTGGCATGAGACAAGACTGGTGGTAGCGCTCACCTCTTCTTCTCCGAATAAGCTGTTTTCCAGATGTTCCAAACAATCGAAAAGGGGATTCAGCAGAGAAAATGACTTTACCCCAGTCCTCAGCAGTCCACTCCCTGTACCTTTTGCAGAATATCAGTCTGTCCCTGATGTTTTTTCTGGAGAGAAGTGGCTTCTTTGCTGCCCTCCTTGAGACCAGGCCTTGCTCCAAGAGTCTCCGCCTCACAGTGCATGCAGATGCACTCACACCTGCCTGCTGCCATTCCTCAGCAAGCTCTGCACTGCTGGTAGCCCGATCCCGCAGCTGAAACACTTTTAAGAGACGGTCCTGCCGCTTGCTGGTCTTTCTTGGGCGTCCTGGAGCCTTTTTGGCACCAATGGAACCTCTCTCCTTGAAGTTCTTGATGATGCGATAGATTGTTGACTGAGGTGCAATCTTTCTAGCTGCAATACTCTTCCCAGTTAGGCCATTTTTGTGCAGTGCAATGATGACTGCACGTGTTTCTTTAGAGATAACCATGGTTAACAGAAGAGAAACAATGATGGCAAGCACCAGCCTCCTTTTAAAGTGTCCATTGGTGTCATTCTTACTTAATCATGACAGATTGATCTCCAGCCCTGTCTTCATCAACACCCACACCTGTGTTAATGGAGCAATCACTGAAACGATGTTAGGTGGTCCTTTTAAGGCAGGGCTGCAATGATGTTGAAATGTGTTTTGGGGGAAAGTTCATTTTCTAGGCAAATATTGACTTTGCAAGTAATTGCTGTTAAGCTGATCACTCTTTATAACATTCTGGAGTATATGCAAATTGCCATTAGAAAAACTGAAGCAGTAGACTTTGTAAAAATTAATATTTGTATCATTCTCAAAACTTTTGGCCATGACTGTACACACACACACACATATACACACATATATATATATATATATATATATATATATATATATATATATACTCAACCCAGGGGCCTATTGGGTTATTTAATCCACACAAGGCCAAGGAGGAGGAAGATCCTACCCATGGCATAACAGTGCATCAGGACTGGAGTGCTCCTTTACAAGTGCTTTTAACATTATTTGTCCCAAGTAGGGACTGACATGTACCTAACATTACGGGATCAGCTGCGGTGTCAGGCCAGCTATGGTGATGGGGAAGCCATAGCGCTAAGGAAGCCACAGCGTTGGGAAAGCCACAGCTCGATATGGCAGCTCGCGCTACCGATCACTCCTATAATCCTGCACCTTTTCCTGACCTTGCAGTGAATGGGAATGGATGAGACCACAATAAAAATGTGAATTAATAATGTAAAGTAGTAGAAGAATCTGACATCTTTACAGTCTATTTCTATCAAATTAGGCTTTGTTTTACAAGCAGTGACTCCGCACCAGGGGCCGGTAATAGTTTCATGATTCATTACAGCTTTAAAGTCCGTGAAATATAGGTGGAAGCGCAATGCAAACTGAGCAGGCGTGATTTATATCTGCTTATTATACAGAGCAGTGACTGCAATCTGCATGGGGCATCTCCTCTGCCATAAAGCACTTCCGAAACCGCCAAGTGAGCAGATGTGGCTGCGCTGTAAAAGTTGAGCACCTTACAGCTCTTTAGGCATTAAATCTATATAAAAAGATGAGTAACTGTTTGTTGAGTAATATTTTGCTTTACTGTGGATTTTGAGTTCATGATGCCTTTCCCATTTTCCCAACTAATGAGCAAGTATAAAAGTGTGGGTCCCAATTGTGGATATGCCCTTAAAGCATCTCTGTGCATGGTTTTTTACTCCCTCAATAGTCTGTACAGTGCCTTGCGAAAGTATTCAGCCCCCTTGAACTTTTCAACCTTTTGCCACATTTCAGGCTTCAAGCATAAAGATATAAAATTTTAATTTTTTTGGTGAAGAATCAACAAGTAGGACACAATTGTGAAGTGGAATGAAATTTATTGGTTATTTTAAACTTTTGTAAAAAATAAAAAACTGAAAAGTGGGGCGTGCAATATTATTCGGCCCCTTTACTTTCAGTGCAGCAAACTCACTCCAGAAGTTCAGTGAGGATCTCTGAATGATCCAATGTTGTCCTAAATGACTGATGATGATAAATATAATCCACCTGTGTGTAATCAAGTCTCCGTATAAATGCACCTGCTCTGTGATAGTCTCAGGGTTCTGTTTAAAGCACAGAGAGCATCATGAGGACCAAGGAACACACCAGGCAGGTCCGTGATACTGTTGTGGAGAAGTTTAAAGCCGGATTTGGATACAAAAATATTTCCCAAACTTTAAACATCCCAAGGAGCACTGTGCAAGCGATCATATTGAAATGGAAGGAGTATCAGACCACGGCAAATCTACCAAGACACGGCCGTCCCTCTAAACTTTCATCTCAAACAAGGAGAAGACGGATCAGAGATGCAGCCAAGAGGCCCATGATCACTCTGGATGAACTGCAGAGATCTACAGCTGAGGTGGGAGAGTCTGTCCATAGGACAACAATCAGTTGTACACTGCACAAATCTGGCCTTTATGGAAGAGTGGCAAGAAGAAAGCCATTTCTCAAAGATATCCATAAAAAGTCTCATTTAAAGTTTGCCACAAGCCACCTGGGAGACACACCAAACATGTGGAAGAAGGTGCTCTGGTCAGATGAAACCAAAATCCAACTTTTTGGCCACAATGCAAAACGATATGTTTGGCGTAAAAGCAACACAGCTCATCACCCTGAACACACCATCCCCACTGTCACACATGGTGGTGGCAGCATCATGGTTTGGGCCTGCTTTTCTTCAGCAGGGACAGGGAAGATGGTTAAAATTGATGGGAAGATGGATGGAGCCAAATACAGGACCATTCTGGAAGAAAACCTGTTGGAGTCTGCAAAAGACCTGAGACTGGGACGGAGATTTATCTTCCAACTAGACAATGATCCCAAACATAAAGCAAAATCTACAATGGAATGGTTCACAAATAAACGTATCCAGGTGTTAGAATGGCCAAGTCAAAGTCCAGACCTGAATCCAATCGAGAATCTGTGGAAAGAGCTGAAAACTGCTGTTCACAAACGCTCTCCATCCAACCTCACTGAGCTCCAGCTGTTTTCCAAGGAAGAATGGGTAAGAATTTCAGTCTCTCGATGTGCAAAACTGATAGAGACATACCCCAAGCGACTTGCAGCTGTAATCGCAGCAAAAGGTGGCGCTACAAAGTATTAACTTAAGGGGGCCGAATAATATTGCACGCCCCACTTTTCAGTTTTTTAATTTTTTACAAAAGTTTAAAATATCCAATAAATTTCGTTCCACTTCACGATTGTGTCCCACTTGTTGTTGATTCTTCACCAAAAAATTAAAATTTTATATCCTTATGTTTGAAGCCTGAAATGTGGCAAAAGGTTGAAAAGTTCAAGGGGGCCGAATACTTTCAGAAGGCACTGTATGTGACCTGGTTGAAGTGGCCAGGAAGAGAATACCCTATGAATAATGGATGTGAAGACAGCAGCAGGAGAAGAGTGTTCTGATCATGTAGGAGAAAGTGACTAGTCCACTTCTGTAGGTGGATACAATACAGGAAAGCCTCTCACAGGGGCAGTATCAACGAGTGGGCATGGACAGAAACCCCTGTAGCTAAATGGAGGGCATAATGCATGTACATATAAGTTTAATAGTCACTGAAGAGCCTTGATAGCCACTTACCTTGCCGCAACTGCGACAGTGGTGTTTCCTGCGGATGACAGTAAACGGAGCTTTACATGCAGTGCAAAGGCTACAGACTTCATCCGGTACCCAGTCAGGAGGATCTGCGCAAGATGGAAGGTGAATAAAGACCATAGATCAAAATATATACTTATATAATATTATATAATAATAATACTAATAATAATAAGAAATAAGATTTTATGTGATGACATCATAGAACTAAGACCAATGTCCATGCAGAGGGGATTGTGCATAAAATAGGCCATAAGTACAAAGTGCATGACTTCTGCAAGTGAACATTAGAGTTAAAGGAGATGTTCAGACACTGAAATTTCTGATGCAGATAAAAAAGGTATGAAAAGTTCTAAAGCCAAATTTTACACTGCACTAAATGCATCTAACATAAAATAAACTGCTTTGCAAAAAGTCTCCATGGTAACAGACTACAAATGAACTCTGTGTAGTCTGATGCTCCATATATAATCTGTTGTTCCTGCCTCCTCTACTTGCTGGAAGACAGATGGAAGAGAGTACAGATGGCTGCTAGATCCTTTGTTTGTAGTCTGTAACCATGGAGTTCTATGGGTCTGCATAGGAGCTGTATAAGCAAAACCGTACAGGATCGTAAACAACACTTTAAGAGAAGTTGCCTTAATAAAATTTAGAAACACTGGATCAATGAAATACAGAGGACTGAAAAAAAAAAACGTACAGTACAGACCAAAAGTTTGGACACACCTCATTCCAAGACAAGAGTTTTCTGTATTTTCATGACTATAAAAATTGTAGATTCACACTGAAGGCATCAAAACTATGAATTAACACATGTGGAATTATATACTTAACAAAAAAGTGTGAAACAACTGAAAATATGTCTTATATTCTAGGTTCTTCAAAGTAGCCACCTTTTGCTTTGATTACTGCTTTGCACACTCTTGGCATTCTCTTGATGAGCTTCAAGAGGTAGTCACCTGAAATGGTCTTCCAACAGTCTTGAAGGAGTTCCCAGAGATGCTTAGCACTTGTTGGCCCTTTTGCCTTCACTCTTCGGTCCAGCTCACCCCAAACCATCTCGATTGGGTTCAGGTCTGGTGACTGTGGAGGCCAGGTCATCTGGCGTAGCACCCCATCACTCTCCTTCTTGGTCAAATAGCCCTTACACAGTCTGGAGGTGTGTTTGGGGTCGTTGTCCTGTTGAAAAATAAATGATGGTCCAACTAAACGCAAACCGGATGGAATAGCATGCCGCTGCAAGATGCTGTGGTAACCATGCTGGTTCAGTATTCCTTCAATTTTGAATAAATCCCCAACAGTGTCACCAGCAAAGCAACCCCACACCATCACACCTCCTCCTCCATGCTTCACGGTGGGAACCAGGCATGTACAGTCATGGCCAAAAGTTTTGAGAATGACACAAATATTCTATTTTCACATGATCTGCTGCCCTCTGGTTTTTATGTGTGCTTGTCAGATGTTTTTATCACATACAGAAATATAATTGCATTCATATTATGAGTAACAGAAGCTTATATTGACAGTTAGAATGAGTTAATGCAGCAAGTCAATATTTGCAGTGTTGACCCTTCTTCTTCAGGACCTCTGCAATTCTCCCTGGCATGCTCTCAATCAACTTCTGGACCAAATCCTGACTGATAGCAGTCCATTCTTGCAGAATCAATGCTTTAATTTTGTCTGAATTTGTTGGTTTTTGTTTGTCCACCCGTCTCTTGATGATTGACCACAAGTTCTCAATGGGATTAAGATCTGGGGAGCTTCCAGGCCATGGACCCAAAATCTCTATGTTTTGTTCCCTGAGCCATTTAGTTATCACCTTTGCTTTATGGCAAGGTGCTCCATCATGCTGGAAAAGGCATTGTTGAGTGCCAAACTGCTCTTGGACGGTTGGGAGAAGTTGCTCTTGGAGGACATTCTGGTACCATTCTTTATTCATGGCTGTGTTTTTAGGCAAGACTGTGAGAGAGCCGATTCCCTTGGCTGAGAAACAACCCCACACATAAATGGTTTCAGGATGCTTTACAGTTGGCATGAGACAAGACTGGTGGTAGCGCTCACCTCTTCTTCTCCGAATAAGCTGTTTTCCAGATGTTCCAAACAATCGAAAAGGGGATTCAGCAGAGAAAATGACTTTACCCCAGTCCTCAGCAGTCCACTCCCTGTACCTTTTGCAGAATATCAGTCTGTCCCTGATGTTTTTTCTGGAGAGAAGTGGCTTCTTTGCTGCCCTCCTTGAGACCAGGCCTTGCTCCAAGAGTCTCCGCCTCACAGTGCGTGCAGATGCACTCACACCTGCCTGCTGCCATTCCTCAGCAAGCTCTGCACTGCTGGTAGCCCGATCCCGCAGCTGAAACACTTTTAAGAGACGGTCCTGCCGCTTGCTGGTCTTTCTTGGGTACCCTGGAGCCTTTTTGGCACCAATGGAACCTCTCTCCTTGAAGTTCTTGATGATGCGATAGATTGTTGACTGAGGTGCAATCTTTCTAGCTGCAATACTCTTCCCAGTTAGGCCATTTTTGTGCAGTGCAATGATGACTGCACGTGTTTCTTTAGAGATAACCATGGTTAACAGAAGAGAAACAATGATGGCAAGCACCAGCCTCCTTTTAAAGTGTCCAGTGGTGTCATTCTTACTTAATCATGACAGATTGATCTCCAGCCCTGTCCTCATCAACACCCACACCTGTGTTAATGGAGCAATCACTGAAACGATGTTAGGTGGTCCTTTTAAGGCAGGGCTGCAATGATGTTGAAATGTGTTTTGGGGGATAAAGTTCATTTTCTAGGCAAATATTGACTTTGCAAGTAATTGCTGTTAAGCTGATCACTCTTTATAACATTCTGGAGTATATGCAAATTACCATTAGAAAAACTGAAGCAGTAGACTTTGTAAAAATTTATATTTGTATCATTCTCAAAACTTTTGGCCATGACTGTAGAGTCCATTCGTTCACCTTTTCTGCGTCGCACAAAGACACGGTGGTTGGAACCAAAGATCTCAAATTTGGACTCATCAGACCAAAGCACAGATTTCCACAGGTCTAATGTCCATTCCTTGTGTTCTTTAGCCCAAACAAGTCTCTTCTGCTTGTTGCCTGTCCTTAGCAGTGGTTTCCTAGCAGCTATTTTACCATGAAGGCCTGCTGCACACAGTCTCCTCTTAACAGTTGTTGTAGAGATGTGTCTGCTGCTAGAACTCTGTGTGGCATTGACCTGGTCTTGAATCTGAGCTGCTGTCAACCTGCGATTTCTGAGGCTGGTGACTCGGATGAACTTATCCTCCGCAGCAGAGGTGACTCTTTATCTTCCTTTCCTGGGGCGGTCCTCATGTGAGCCAGTTTCTTTGTAGCGCTTGATGGTTTTGGCCACTGCACTTGGGGACCCTTTCAAAGTTTTCCCAATTTTTCGGACTGACTGACCTTCATTTCTTAAAGTAATGATGGCCACTCGTTTTTCTTTACTTAGCTGCTTTTTTCTTGCCATAATACAAATTCTAACACTCCATTCAGTAGGACTATCAGCTGTGTATCCACCTGACTTCTGAACAACACAACTGATGGTCCCAACCCCATTTATAAGGCAAGAAATCCCACTTATTAAACCTGAGAGGGCACACCTGTGAAGTGAAAACCATTTCAGGTGACTACCTCTTGAAGCTCATCAAGAGAATGCCAAGAGTGTGCAAAGCAGTAATCAAAGCAAAAGGTGGCTACTTTGAAGAACCTAGAATATAAGACATATTTTCAGTTGTTTCACACTTTTTTGTTAAGTATATAATTCCACATGTGTTAATTCATAGTTTTGATCCCTTCAGTGTGAATCTACAATTTTTATAGTCATGAAAATACAGAAAACTCTTGGAATGAGAAAGTGTGTCCAAACTTTTGGTCTGTACTGTATGTGCAACCTTAGTATATAATATTACATCGGAAGCGAGGCATGCCATAAATGTCTAAGATAGGAAAACCTCTTTAAGGAAGAAGCTGGTTATTTAAGATGTGTCCATACAATACCTTCAAATTCCCCATCTCGGGCCTTGGCAGCCAGCTCTGAGGAGGAGATGGTCTCCTGGCAGAGAGCACAATCTTCTAGTGCAGCGCTCCTTAGTCCTTGGCTCACTGTAAAAGACACGTCACCCATTAGACATATCATAGGATGTGATCCCTCCTCACACAGAGCGGATCCCTGTACGATTACCATGACGTGTAAGTCACTGCACCTCTGTACTTATAGTGACAAGTGCTCTCCTTGCTGCCAGGACCTGGAGGATCCTCTGACATAACTACACACTTATTACTGCAATCTAAGAACCTCGCTTGTTAATACGCATTTTCCTGTTATTCCCCCTTCTAGGCATAAAATATATCTGAACATGTCACAATTATATGACATATACTTGAGGAGTCATGTACAGAAACAGAAAAACATATATTTTTTTTCTTCTAGAAACAGCGCCACCCCTGCCCACAGACTGTGTCTGGTATTGCAGCTCAGCTCCAGCGGAATGACTAGGGCTGAGTTACAATACCACACACAACCTGTGAACAGGTATGGTGCTGTTAAATGGAGAAAGCAGGCATGTTTATTTAATCTTATACAACCCCCTTAAAATATCTACCTGTGCATGCAAGATATGGCACATGGGAGCGTCTTTTGATAGACACATGCTGTGGCCCCATACCATATCTTTTTTTGTTTTCAGCAGAACATCATAAAAAAACCACCCTCAAAACTACTGACATACAGTATTTAATACATGAACCTTAAAGAGCGATTTGGGACACTAAACCACCCACAGGTCATTGCTGTGAAGCTATCAGTGCCCACAATAAAAATATAAAAGCTTTATACTCCCCCTGGGAGCATGGATGGCTTTAAAGCAGGGCGATTTGGGGCCGGGTCCATAAGAACTTGTGCGTGGTTTAGTGTCCCAAATCGACCTGACAGGTTCTCTTTAAGATGTATTACATTTTGCGTGATTACCACTAGAGGGCAACATTGTACTGCTATTTTAAAATTCATAGAAACTGCCAAAAATTTTTTGCAACCAATTTCCCAACCGGGAATTTATGAGAAGTCCTACAAGAAGCTTACTATGTACCGATGAGGAGCAAAAACTCCAAAACAATGGGTGTCTCTGGTTTAGCTGATATCCCTAGTCATGCTTTAAGGCTCCAGTGTCAGACTGAGGCTCCTTGGGCCCACCAGAAGAAATGATTCTAGGGGCGCACCCTCAAACAACCCCTAGGAAATAGACCATAGAACCCTATAAATTTGGGTGTCTTCTGCTGGACCATTATCATGTTAGAGCCTGGGCCCACTAGAGGATCCTCTGGTGCTTTGCTGCATTTTGACTTGGAGTGTAGCTACCTATAGGAGGCGCTATAGGCACATCTGGTGATGGGCTAATTTGCTTGCATACTTTAGATTTCACAGCACTGACTCCGCTATGAATATAACAAGCAAAAAGCTGGCGTAAATCCTATATAATCACTCCTGCCATATTATCCGTGTTGATTTAAACACAGTAATATATAATGTGCGCCAAGTCATAGAAACTCAATTAGGAATGGTCCCAAGTCGTACGGCAGCAGCCAAGTTATCAGGATTTATTCCTAATTATTAGTATTACTTTATGGGTGACATGAGACCTGCAAAAAGAGGGGGCAGAGCTGAATGTGCAATGTGATCATCTATATTATATAACTGTGCCATATATCTCCTGTGCATTATGGATCAGATAAGACATGGGCTATTATAACGTTATTCACAAAAATTGCCTCTTGTATAAAGGAGATGGCCATGGGTATACAATGTCCACCTAATCACTGGTGTAAGTATAGGGGTCACATCCAGGACCAGGCCCAGACGTCAAGGGGGCCCACAGGTCACCCTCAACTAATAAGCTTCTCTGATCTCCTTTCTAATTTCCTATGATGGCTGACAGTCTGTGCATTGTAAATGTATGACCCCTGTCCTCTGGTGAACTGGAGGGAGAAGATTTATGATACACAGCCTTCTACTGTCATAAAGGAGAAAACTAACCCTTTAATTGCAAAAATATTAGTAGGTCAGCAGCACATAGTCATGGAAGAATTCTGTGGCATAGAAGGGGACATGATTACTATGTGGGGGGCACCGACAAGGGATGGGAATGATGGGGTGCCCGTGCGCACAAATTTGTTGTGAACAAGTCTTCATGGTGATCTGGGCTCAATAGTAAGGAAAAGGAAATGTAAATCCTGCTAAAATGCAGGTATGGGACATGGCTGATGGTTGTGAGAAGTCACACAAGGGGGCCCCAGCTGAACTTTTGCACCAGGGTCATCCTAACATCAGGTCCATCACTTAAAGGGGTTGTCCAGGATTAAAAAAAAAAATGCAGTACCACACCAGTCCACAGGTTGTATGTAGTACTGCATTTCTGCCTCATTCTGTTCAATGAAGCTGAGCTGCAATACCTGACACAACCTATAAACATGTGCGGTGCTGTTTTTGGGAAGGAAGCTTCCATGTTTTTCTAAACCTGTACAAGCCCTGAGTATAATGACATGACTGCATCTATCCTGAATGTCAGCTCTGCATCCATTGAGCACAGGGTCTTCATCACATGTTGCAGACATTGCTGAAGATATGGAAGACATGCAGGGCCATATGATTATAGCATTCCAGGATTACCAAGGGCAAAGTTACCCTATGGGACCCTTTCTGCTGTTTTTGGAATCAGACATGATTTTCTAACCCCTTTAGGGTTAAGTTGTGCCTATTTCTTGCAGTTACCATGATTTGCACAGAAAAAAAAACTAAAACTTAGACTAAGGCCCATGCACACAACAGAGCATGCCATTTGAGGGGGGCCAACTTTGCAGCGGAACGCACTCAGATGACACTCGGAGATATCTGAGTGTCACTTAAGTGTTTTTACGTCTCTGAGGGCTTCCGATGCCTTCTGTTCAGATGACACGGAGCAGGATAGAGCCTGCTATATATTCATCAGAACAGAATGGACCATCAAACGCCCCCTCGGGAGAGCCTCGGCCTGCTTAGGCCTTACTGTCCCATATGTAGAGAAATCGCAAGTCTAATTGAGCCCCTATTTAAGTAGTAACGTATGTAGTAATGTTGCCTACCTTTCTTCTGCTTCCCTTTGTCATCCACCTCTTGCTTGGTGGCCATGACTTCAAATAACGTCTTCAGAATACTTCGTAAATCACTTGCATAATTTGTCTGCAGCTGATCGGCAACACCTGAGGAGGGAGCGAGAAAGAGCGCAACAAAAAATGTCTTTATAGGGGTCAGGAAGGGTCAAGACACAAATTCAAGGAAGGCAGTGGCGGGTCATGACACCTTGATTCACTGAACACCATACTGAGAAACCCTGTGTCATGCTCCGCCCCCGCTCACACCAGACATAAGGGTACCAGTTTCATAGCCTACAGGTAGAAGAGGAGCAGAAGGGAGGGAGAAACATGACCGCGGGATCAGACCACATATGGGTATGAATGATCATTTTTTTCCTTACCCATGAATAGCTCTGCATAGGACCTGCAGACTCAAAACCGCACATTTTTGATCAAAATGATTTGTAAAGTTAAAATGGGAGCAATAAAACGGTTTTCAAAAAGTATACATATTAATAGTTAAATGTGACATTTGCTTTGGGCGCCATGTCAGTCCCTGGATGTATCACACGTATTTGCATCAGCAAAAAGGTTGCGTGTGGTATTGCAGCCTAGCCTCACATCCTATAGGCAGGAAGAAACAGCCATGTTTTTAAAATCCTGAACAACCCCTTTAAGTGTTTGCACCAAACTACTAAAAGGGATTGTCAAGGATTTTATCAAATATGGGTGGGAAGGAAATAAAATAAAAAAAATGTACTCAACCAAGAATCCATCCCCCACTACCTCCAATGGTCTCGGAGCAATGACATCATGTACATCATGTCTGCAGTCGCCCCATGAATGATGTATGTGATGTCATCACCGGCCTGCCGCAGGATTTCCTACACAAATATTGTAAAATTCTGAACAACCCTATTAAAGAGTAAAGTACCCCCAATGATAAAACCACTTCAGGAGAATATAAGAAACATTTCATATATCTTATAAGAAAGATAAATGCTTCTTTCCCCATGTATCAGGCTGCTTTCATCTTACCTGCTTTTACAGTTACTTCTGACATAGAAGTCTATGGAGAGGTGAAGGGGGAGGAGTAGCTTCTGCAAGAGAAATACACCTACCACCGCTGCTAAACTCTGCTACACTTAGTAAGTAGAATAGTGCAGCACTTTTGACTCTACTATATCTATTAAGATAACGCTCTACCTCTGCACAGAGAAAGGCTATAAATCACTTTGTAGATAGCAGCAGCCTCCTTCTTTCCCCTCCTGACTTCTGTGTGTGACGCTGGACACAGATGATGGAATTTATTACTGTGTTTATAAGAAGCTGAATGAAGGGAAGTGAGAGGAATGCAGCCTGGATGACTGGAGAAAGGTGCATTTTTCTTTAATAAGATATATTACAAAGTTTCTTGGCCTATCCTATTGGTGGGAGTCCCGATCAGCTTGCCTCTTACCAAGCATAGCGCCGTACATTTTTATAGTGGCTGTGCTTGGTATTGCAGCTCAACCGCATTCACTTGAATGGGACTAAACTGTGAACAGGCCATGTGAAAGTGATGTCACATGGATTGCAAAGTGGTAGTAGCATTCAGGGAGGTGTTGGACCTCCACTGATCTTCAAGTGCTATACTAATCCAAGGTATAAGGTCATCAATTAGTAAGTCCTGGAAAACCCCTTTAAAATGGTCTGTTAAACAGCGCCATTCTTGTCCGTGACTGGTATTGCAGTTATCCTCATTCAAATGAGTGCTGTAATACCAGACATGACACAAGAGTGGCGCTGTTTTGATGAGATTATTACATGGCCCTTGTGTATTCTGTATACAGTCAGGCAGTAGTCCTGTTATTAGACATGCACATTTGTACGGAGTCACATCTGGAAGGTGCAGAAAAGCGATCACGCCTGGTATTGAGGCCTGATGAATGCAGGAGGAGACGCACCTGAGATGCAGACAAAGAGCCGGTGAATGAGGTCATTACTGCTGTGGAAACGGGATCTGATCTTTTGTCTGGAAGCAATCTTTGCAGCTTTCAATGCCAGTTGAATTTCCTCCTGATCAATGTCATCAGATGAGCAGGAGCTGGTCATCAGGCTGCTGTGGAAGACATGACGGAAGAAGAAAAAAATAAGAATAATCAGCCTTCGTGAAAATCGCCAGCCCGCTAGTGATGTATTATCAGAGAGCATACAGGAAAGGTCAGGAGGGTGCACGCACACCGCATAGGAGAAATACAGATTTCTATCACAGCATAACAAGTCTGACAGATGCCTTCCCTCAGCTGTCATTACTGGAGACACAATGTGACAATTGCGGGATGAGATTCCGGGGGTAATAGATAGCCGTCCAATAACCGAGACACCTGTCATAAGTTACCAGAAGAACAAAACTTACAACCCAAGTAAGAAGTGAGTGATTCCCAAACTTCTTCAGGCCCACACAACCTAGGGCTTCATGCACAGGACTAGTTGTGGTCCGTATGCTGTCCATTTTTACGAATCGGCGGATAGTATACAGATCCCTCCATTTCTAAGGCCCCATACACATTTGTAGTTTTCACGGATTGGCATATGGAATGTAGAAATGAGTAGCAAAATATGCAACAGGTCTTATGTCTGTCCGTTTTTCTGGCTCAGTCCATTCCTTTAAAAGGGTTTTCTTGCCCCAAATTTAGTTCTCATACTGATACACAGTATTAGAAGCAGCGCAGCAGTCCCGTCCACTGTATAGCGGTGGTCCGAGGAATGGCAGCGCCACTTCTATTACTTGTATAACAACAGTGCTGCGGCAGAGGCTGCTGCGACAGCTGATCTGTGTGGGGTCTAAGTGTTGGAGCTCCGGTGGATAGGTCATCAGTATGAAAACCCAATTTTAGACTGGAAAAACCCTATTAATGTAATGAAAAAGGTGGAGGGCAAACAGACACCAATCTATGTGCCATCCACTCCATTTTGACAGACCCCCTATACTTTTTATGGTCATGTGCATGAAGTATGGTCATGACGCCACTGCAGAACCCTAATCTGTTCTCTATACAGACCATGACAGCTGTTGTCCATGGTGATGTCACCTAAGTGACAACTCATCGGTATGTACATCACATCAACACTAGGCCAATAATCATGGACTGTCTTATTAAAGAAAAATACTTCTTTCCCCATTTTTGAGGCTGCTTTCCTTTTTCCTGCTTTTAAAGTTACTTCTAACACAGAGTTCTATGTAGAGGGGAAGGGGGAGGAGGTCAATAATCACAAACTGCCTTACTGAAGAAAAATGCTTCTTTCCCTAAACCTATTACAGACATGTGCATCTCCTCTTTGTAAAAATCACACATCCTAAAACGCCCCAATCTGCAGGACACCTTCATCAGACTCTAAAACATAATGGTGGCGTGCTGAGGTTGCTGACCCCTGCCCTATACAGAGAGATAAGTCTATGGATGCAGCTCTTCTGTCACTCCCTAGTCTCTGGGGAAGGGGCCATTATTCCATTACTCCCTGGAGACTGTAATAGACTGTCAACTGATTTCCATTCATTTCATCTGCCATAAAGTGCACACCTGCTGTACTGTCAATACCATGGTCAGTAGTAGTCAGACAGTAAAGGAAGGCTGTCCTCAGGGTACCCCTCATTTAGCCTACTATATCAAAGATGGGAAGCTACATTAGGCATGCATCTCAAGTATGTGGGACTGGAAGAATACAAGGAAAGGTGAGGCCCCACACCCTAATCTAAGAATAGCCCGCACAGCTTATAGACACAGGGTCTATATGTGGCATCTGATTACAATGCATCGACTGTAAAGGTCTGCAAGGTTCAGACCCCAGTACTGTTATGTCAGGGGACCCAAAACAAGCCAAACCTCAACACTCTCCCTCACTATGTATCTTATATGTTAATCCCTTCACCCCACAATGTATGTGCACCCCACCTCCTCTGTACAGTCAGTGTAACCGCCCTGAACAGGACATAATGATATAGCTATATATTGTCCGGCAGTGCAGCGCCAGCATCCGAGAGAGATCCATTATTGGAGCCTAATCCTGAAATCAATGTAACGACAAGCAACATGTCAGCTCCGAAATCACTCTGATGGTGTAAGCAAAAACAATAGCGTGACATTAACCGGATCAGGAAGCTGGAAGCTGACACCAAACATCTGCCGCAAGGAGTCAATACAAGTCCACGAGTAACGGAAGGGGGCGACTATGAGCAGCTCTGTGAACACAGTGGTACGTCTCAGCTGCTGCAGAACTTCAGCTTCTGAAGAGCATCACAATACACACCTGAGCTGCTGCAGTACGTAACAATACACACCTGAGCTGCTGCAGTGCATTATAACACACAATTCCACTGCTATAGTACATTAAAACACCTGAGCTGCTGCAGTATGTAACAATACACACCTGAGCTGCTGCAGTACATTGTAACACACGCCTGAGCTGCTGCAGTACATTATTATACACACCTGAGCTGCTGCAGTACATTATTATACACACAATTCCACTTCTAATACATTATAACACACCCCTGAATTGCTGCAGTACATTACTATGCACACCTGAACTGCTGTTGTACATTATTATACACACCTGAACTGCTTCAGTACATTATAACACACACTTGAGCTGACACAGTACATTATAGTACACACATGAGATGCTGAAGTACATTCTAACACACATCTGAACTGCTGCTGTACATTATTATACACACCTGAGCTTCTATAGTACATTATAACACACACCTGAGCTGCTGCAGTACACTATAAACACACACCTGAACTGCTGCTGTACATTATTATACACACCTGAGCTTCTATAGTACATTATAACACACACCTGAGCTGCTGCAGTACACTATAAACACACACCTGAACTGCTGCTGTACATTATTATACACACCTGAGCTTCTATAGTACATTATAACACACACCTGAGCTGCTGCAGTACACTATAAACACACACCTGAACTGCTGCTGTACATTATTATACACACCTGAGCTGCTGAAGTACACTATAACACACACCTGAGCTGCTGCAGTACACTATAACACACACCTGAGCTGCTACAGTACACTATAACACACACCTGAGCTGCTGCAGTACACTATAACACACACCTGAGCTGCTGCAGTATACTATAACACACACCTGAGCTGCTGCAGTACACTATAACTCACACCTGAGCTGCTGCAGTACACTATAACACACACCTGAGCTGCTGCAGTACACTATAACACACACCTGAGCTGCTGCAGTACACTATAACTCACACCTGAGCTTCTGAAGTACATTATAACACACACCTGAGCTGCTGAAGTACACTATAACACACACACCTGAGCTGCTGCAGTACACTATAACACACACCTGAGCTGCTGAAGTATACTATAACACACACCTGAGCTGCTGCAGTACACTATAACTCACACCTGAGCTGCTGCAGTACATTATAACACACACCTGAGCTGCTGAAGTATACTATAACACACACCTGAGCTGCTGCAGTACACTATAACACACACCTGAGCTGCTGCAGTACATTATTATACACACCTGAGCTGCTGCAGTACATTATAACACACAATTCCACTTCTAATACATTATAACACACCCCTGAATTGCTGCAGTACATTACTATGCACACCTGAACTGCTGTTGTACATTATTATACACACCTGAGCTGCTGAAGTACACTATAACACACACCTGAGCTGCTGCAGTACACTATAACACACACCTGAGCTGCTACAGTACACTATAACACACACCTGAGCTGCTGCAGTACACTATAACACACACCTGAGCTGCTGCAGTATACTATAACACACACCTGAGCTGCTGCAGTACACTATAACTCACACCTGAGCTGCTGCAGTACACTATAACTCACACCTGAGCTTCTGAAGTACATTATAACACACACCTGAGCTGCTGAAGTACACTATAACACACACCTGAGCTGCTGCAGTACACTATAACACACACCTGAGCTGCTGAAGTATACTATAACACACACCTGAGCTGCTGCAGTACACTATAACTCACACCTGAGCTGCTGCAGTACATTATAACACACACCTGAGCTGCTGAAGTATACTATAACACACACCTGAGCTGCTGCAGTACACTATAACACACACCTGAGCTGCTGCAGTACATTATTATACACACCTGAGCTGCTGCAGTACATTATAACACACAATTCCACTTCTAATACATTATAACACACCCCTGAATTGCTGCAGTACATTACTATGCACACCTGAACTGCTGTTGTACATTATTATACACACCTGAACTGCTTCAGTACATTATAACACACACTTGAGCTGACACAGTACATTATAGTACACACATGAGATGCTGAAGTACATTCTAACACACACCTGAACTGCTGCTGTACATTATTATACACACCTGAGCTGCTGAAGTACACTATAACACACACCTGAGCTGCTGCAGTATACTATAACACACACCTGACACAACACACACCTGAGCTGCTGCAGTACACTATAACACACACCTGAGCTGCTGCAAGAAACACACACCTGAGTACATTATAACACACACCTGAGCTGCTGAAGTACACTATAACACACACCTGAGCTGCTGCAGTAACACACACCTGATAACACACACACACCTGAGCTGCTGAAGTATACACACCTAACACACACACCTGAGCTGCTGCAGTACACTATAACTCACACCTGAGCTGCTGCAGTACATTATAACACACACCTGAGCTGCTGAAGTATACTCTATAACACACACCTGAGCTGCTGCAGTACACTATAACACACACCTGAGCTGCTGCAGTACATTATTATACACACCTGAGCTGCTGCAGTACATTATAACACACAATTCCACTTCTAATACATTATAACACACCCCTGAATTGCTGCAGTACATTACTATGCACACCTGAACTGCTGTTGTACATTATTATACACACCTGAGCTGCTGAAGTACATCAATATAACACACACACACACCTGAGCTGCTGGTCTTATAACACCCTGGGCAGTACACTATAACACACACCTGAGCTGCTACAGTACACTATAACACACACCTGAGCTGCTGCAGTACACTATAACACACACCTGAGCTGCTGCAGTATACTATAACACACACCTGAGCTGCTGCAGTACACTATAACTCACACCTGAGCTGCTGCAGTACACTATAACTCACACCTGAGCTTCTGAAGTACATTATAACACACACCTGAGCTGCTGAAGTACACTATAACACACACCTGAGCTGCTGCAGTACACTATAACACACACCTGAGCTGCTGAAGTATACTATAACACACACCTGAGCTGCTGCAGTACACTACTATAACTCACACCTGAGCTGCTGCAGTACATTATAACACACACCTGAGCTGCTGAAGTATACTATAACACACACCTGAGCTGCTGCAGTACACTATAACACACACCTGAGCTGCTGCAGTACATTATTATACACACCTGAGCTGCTGCAGTACATTATAACACACAATTCCACTTCTAATACATTATAACACACCCCTGAATTGCTGCAGTACATTACTATGCACACCTGAACTGCTGTTGTACATTATTATACACACCTGAACTGCTTCAGTACATTATAACACACACTTGAGCTGACACAGTACATTATAGTACACACATGAGATGCTGAAGTACATTCTAACACACACCTGAACTGCTGCTGTACATTATTATACACACCTGAGCTGCTGAAGTACACTATAACACACACCTGAGCTGCTGCAGTATACTATAACACACACCTGAGCTGCTGCAGTACACTAAAACACACACCTGAGCTTCTGCAGTATACTATAACACACACCTGAGCTGCTACAGAACACTAAAACACACACCTGAGCTTCTGCAGTGGATACTAACACACCTAACTGCTGCTGACACACACCTGAGCTGCTGCAGTACACTATAACACACACACCTGAGCTGCTGCAGAACACTGTAACACACACCTGAGCTGCTGCAGTACACTATAACACACACCTGAGCTGCTGTACATTATAACACACACCTGAGCTGCTGCAGTACACTATAACACACACCTGAGCTGCTGCAGTACACTGTAACACACACCTGAGCTGCTGCAGTACACTATAACACACACCTGAGCTGCTGTACATTATAACACACACCTGAGCTGCTGAAGTACACTATAACACACACCTGAGCTGCTGCAGTACATTCTAACACACACCTGAGCTGCTGCAGTACACTATAACACACACCTGAGCTGCTGCAGTACATTATAACACACACCTGAGCTGCTGCAGTACACTATAACACACACCTGAGCTGCTGCAGTACATTATAACACACACCTGAGCTGCTGCAGTACATTATAACACACAATTCCACTTCTAATACATTATAACACACCCCTGAATTGCTGCAGTACATTACTATGCACACCTGAACTGCTGTTGTACATTATTATACATACCTGAACTGCTTCAGTACATTATAACACACACTTGAGCTGACACAGTACATTATAGTACACACACCTGAGATGCTGAAGTACATTCTAACACACACCTGAACTGCTGCTGTACATTATAATACACACCTGAGCTGCTGCAGTACATTATAACACACCCCTGAGTTGCTGCAGTACATTACTATGCACACCTGAACTGCTGTTGTACATTATTATACACACCTGAACTGCTTCAGTACATTATAACACACACCTGAGCTGCTGCAGTACACTATAACACACACCTGAGCTGCTGCAGTACACTATACCACACACCTGAACTGCTGCTGTACATTATTATACACACCTGAGCTGCTGAAGTACACTATAACACACACCTGAGCTGCTGCAGTACACTATAACTCACACCTGAGCTGCTGCAGTACACTATAACACACACCTGAGCTACTGCAGTACACTATAACACACACCTGAGCTGCTGCAGTACACTATAACACACACCTGAGCTGCTGCAGAACACTATAACACACACCTGAGCTACTGCAGTACACTATAACACACACCTGAGCTGCTGCAGTACACTATAACACACACCTGAGCTGCTGCAGTACACTATAACACACACCTGAGCTGCTGCAGGACACTATAACACACACCTGAGCTGCTGCAGTACACTATAACACACACCTGAGCTGCTGCAGTACACTATAACACACACCTGAGCTGCTGCAGTACACTATAACACACACCTGAGCTGCTGCAGTACACTATAACACACACCTGAGCTGCTGCAGTACACTATAACACACACCTGAGCTGCTGAAGTACACTATAACACACACCTGAGCTGCTGAAGTACACTATAACACACACCTGAGCTGCTGCAGAACACTATAACACACACCTGAGCTGCTGCAGTACACTATAACTCACACCTGAGCTGCTGCAGTACACTATAACACACACCTGAGCTGCTGCAGTACACTATAACACACACCTGAGCTGCTGCAGTACACTATAACACACACCTGAGCTGCTGAAGTACACTATAACACACACCTGAGCTGCTGAAGTACACTATAACACACACCTGAGCTGCTGCAGAACACTATAACACACACCTGAGCTGCTGCAGTACACTATAACTCACACCTGAGCTGCTGCAGTACACTATAACACACACCTGAGCTGCTGCAGTACACTATAACACACACCTGAGCTGCTGCAGTACACTATAACACACACCTGAGCTGCTGCAGTACACTATAACACACACCTGAGCTGCTGCAGTACACTATAACACACACCTGAGCTGCTGCAGTACACTATAACACACACCTGAGCTGCTGCAGAACACTATAACACACACCTGAGCTGCTGCAGTACACTATAACACACACCTGAGCTGCTGAAGTACACTATAACACACACCTGAGCTGCTGAAGTACACTATAACACACACCTGAGCTGCTGCAGAACACTATAACACACACCTGAGCTGCTGCAGTACACTATAACTCACACCTGAGCTGCTGCAGTACACTATAACACACACCTGAGCTGCTGCAGTACACTATAACACACACCTGAGCTGCTGCAGTACACTATAACACACACCTGAGCTGCTGAAGTACACTATAACACACACCTGAGCTGCTGAAGTACACTATAACACACACCTGAGCTGCTGCAGAACACTATAACACACACCTGAGCTGCTGCAGTACACTATAACTCACACCTGAGCTGCTGCAGTACACTATAACACACACCTGAGCTGCTGCAGTACACTATAACACACACCTGAGCTGCTGAAGTACACTATAACACACACCTGAGCTGCTGAAGTACACTATAACACACACCTGAGCTGCTGCAGAACACTATAACACACACCTGAGCTGCTGCAGTACACTACAACACACACCTGAGGTGCTGCAGTACACTATAACACACACCTGAGGTGCTGCAGTACACTATAACACACACCTGAGCTGCTGCAGTACACCATAACACACACCTGAGCTAATGCAGTGCATTATAATATACACCTGAGCTGCTGCAGAACATCATAACATCCCATCATATAACTTCTTACTGTGCATTATAAAGACTATTACTGGGCCTGTGACTTTGCATTTCTATGTGGTCCCCAAACTGTATGAAGACTGAAAATATTCTTCTATTTCACTGTAGGGATGGGGGGGGGATATTATCCCATACATACAAAAGCTCTATAACGTCCAGTTCACACCTACAAGCTTCTGCCGATGTCTCTCATACTGGACGTCACCATAGATAACAGGAATAAAATAGCAGCTCAAAGTCCCAGAGGGAAACACATTAAATAAAAAGTACAATCTGTTACTACAAGTTTGTCTCTGCGATTTACACCCTGTCCAGACAAGCAACCAGGGAGTAATAGCGTGACACGTCTGGGGCCAGGAGAACACGTCTGCTGTCTGTGAAACGAAGGACACATTTATCTGTCTGGAGATGAAAGTCGCACCATTGAGGCTGGAAAATTATATTCAGAAGTATAAAAATGTCCTGCAATATGTCCTAGAATCCGATCTGTAAAAGCGACCAATCACATGTGACCTAATTATAATAATGATCTATAATATACAATCTAGAGAAGCTGGCCATAGACATGGAATAGGTATAACCTAAAATGTATATTCATGTTATTCCATTAAGTGGAGGTAGGGGTGTGAAGATCAGCGGCCACCAACTCTTTCTGGCACCGCTTATCTGAAAGGACCTGAGTTTAGTTCCGTTTTACTGCTGGAGGCTCAGAAAAGGTAGACTAGTAAAACTTTACATGCAGATTAAAGGGGCCAGTCACCAGGTTTGGGACCCCTTAACCACCGGAATGTCAAATCTGGCATGTGTGGTGCCCCATACTCAGCTGCATCAGCGCAGTGCGCATGCGCCCAGAGTCAAGTGTGGGACTCACAGAATGGCATCACATGCACAACCAGCCTCTCCATTCATTTGGGAGTGGAAGGGATCCCAGATGTTGGATAGGGTTAACTTCAAATAACCGGAATACCCCTTAAAAGGGGTTATGCTGCGAAAATATTTTTTTATCTGTCCTCTATGGAATAGCAAATATATTGCTGATTGGTGGGAGTCTGACCGCTGAGACTCCCACCGATCGTAAGAATGGGGAGTGTTTACCTCTGTTGTGAATATAGCCACAGTGGACGCAGACGCATCTCTGCTCCATTCGCTTCAATGGGAGCATTGGAGATAGAGTCAACCATGGCAATGTTCACAAAAGGAGTAAAACACACCCCATTCCCAGGATCGGAGGGGGTCTCAGTGATCAGCAATTTATCCTCTATCCTATGCATAGAGGACAAATAATTTCTGTGGCATATACCCTTTAAAGATAACCTTCAGTAGGCACCATTCCACTGATTCAGTGACAGTTGGAATTTTTTTTTCTAGCCCTCACCATTCCTGAGCAATCATTTCTGTTAGTTTTAGCACAATTAGACTCTGTACTGTCAAGCGGGTGGTCCCAGACTATCTGCTCCAGCTCAGGACTGCCCTCCTGACAGTAGAGAACCTAATTAGCATATCAGTCACTGAAACTTACAGTATCAATTGCTCGGGAATGGTGGGGGCTAGAGAAAAAATTCCAACTGTGCCGGAACCAGCGGAGCAGGGGCTATTAAAGGATACAAAGATTTGGAGGTGGTGAAACCTCTGGGGAAGGTGGCTGTACATCTCTTCCTGGAGAATGTATTATTCACTGAATTTCATTCAATACAGCTGCCATAAAGCACACACACCTTGCTGCACTGTATGAGAAGACAGGCTGTGCCTCCAATATAGCCGCTCACAGGGAAGTTTTTCTAAATAAAATTAATATCTACAACATAAAAAAAAAATAACCAAAGACAATAAAGGCATTATGTCTCTTCTACAGGTACGGCTAATGAATAAAACTAGCATCAAATACATTCCCTTTAAATCCATACTGACAAGGAATACAGAAGAAATGGAGAATATGGGCACACATTAATGTGCCTATAATATACGGAGTAAACTACACTTGTATAAATGCTTCTCTGCCGCCTGTGATGTCATCGAGGTTACAAGCAATACACAGCACACAGTATTGTCAGTATGGACACCGGCTGATTGCAGAGCAGGGCTGGAAGGTCAATGCATTTCGGTTAACAGGGAGATGCCATTAAGTCCTGTGAGCTTATTCATTAAGCCTGCGGAGGTCGCCAGCGCTCATTACCAGCAGCAGAGAGGACGCAAGCAGCGCTCAGGAGAAAGGAAACCGCGTGTTAGTACAAAGGGGAAGAACAAGATGAAATCTAGGATGATGGGACAAAATAGAGAGAGAACAAGGAATAACAGTGTTATGGGGAAACCATGTCCATCTGGAAGATCCAAGGCTGGGAAAGTCTGTTTTCTTGAAGAAAGAAGAGACAGAAGCATTGTGTTAGGGCGGCTAGAGGTACGGAAAAAGACAGAGCTATAATGACGGAAACAGCAGTAAAGAAGCAGATGGAGAGATTACACACAACCTATAGATCTAAGAAGACTGAGGTCGTCCAAAAAGTTCCTATGATGACTAAAAGGGAATGAACTGAAAAGATTTAAAGGGGCTGTCCAGTATTCTGTAAATAAAGCTTAAGAGGTTACCCAGATTGGACAATCACTTTTTTTGTTGGAGTGATAATCTGAGACTATAATGATCAACTTTAATCTGTAGAGGACCTGGCAGTGTTCAGTTTCCCTACACTGCCTCCACAGGCAACATGAAGCATTACAAAGTCCTCATTGAAATGAATGGGCTGTTCATGTAATGCATGAATGTATCAGGTCCTCCAAAGAGAGAGGTGCTCTGTTTAGTCATTCTATAATCTGTATACTATTAAAAGGGTTGTCCAGGGATTTAAAATTACCTTAATTCACCTGGCAGATTCTTAATGATGGACCTGGGAGTTTCGGTCTGGTCACATGATCGGAAGCAGCCCCAAACTTCTGGGTTGCTCTGCCCCTCCCTCCTCTCTGGATCTCCTGTGCCAGGGGGGCTGGCAGACTACAGTAAAGTCGGAGACGAATATTCTGATTCCAGCCATGGGGCAGGAGGGGTACTGTCTTCTTAGGGAGACACAGACATAGATCTTGCTTACTAGGAATTCTAGGAAAGGAATATGCAAATAAGCTTTTCTGGAGGGAACTACTGTCCAAAAGGTGGCACTAGAGTGAGTTGGGAATACTACTTTAACCTACGGCTGAGCCATTAACTCGGTCGGTTATTTCAGTTTGGCTACTACAATATTTGCAGTTTTGTTCGGCCCAAACACGTCCAAACCAAAACTACTATTATTACACTCTGGGGTCATAATCGCCCAGCCCTACTTTAACCCCTTCTAAAAAAAATAATGATAAAACAGCCCTAGACCACCTAAAATCCTTACACTAATCCCTTCAATGCCCTAGACCACCAGGAAATCTTCTATAAACCTCTTCTCTGACCTATACCACCCAGAATACTTAGATTAACTTTTTTAACTCGTCTAGACCACCAGGGATCCTTACATTAACCCTTTCACTGTCCAAGACCCTGTGATGTTAGATACTTTTATGTCATAAAAGACAAAAAGTATTGAAGGTATGTTATCTTTATAGGCTTCTTCAGGCTAATATGCACACGACTGTGATGGTTTTTACTGTCCACAAATAATGATCCACAAAAAACATGTCGGTATGTCATCCGCAATCACGGATCTGCAAAAAAAACTTGCAGGATCCCCTACACTTGTCTGTGGCCAAAAATAGGACATGCTTCATAATTTACAGTCCTTGTATACAGCATAGAAATGAATAGATCCGTACTTTTACCCGCAATTGCAGCTAAAAACTACGATCGTGTGAATGAGGCCTCAGGCTTCCCCCCCCCCCCACCGATACTGTCCTAGACCACCAAGGAAACTGAGATTAACCTATTAACTGTCCTAGACCACCATGGATAAAAATAGAATCTCTTCACTGCCCTAGATCACCATGGATAAGAATAAAATTCCTTCAATGCCCAAGACCACCATGGATAAGAATAGAATTCCTTCACTGCCCTAGACCACTATGGATAAGAATAGAATCCCTTCACTGCTCTATATGTCCACCATGGGTAAGAATAAAATCCCTTCAATGCCCAAGACCACCATGGATAAGAATAGAATTCCTTCACTGCCCTAGACCACTATGGATAAGAATAGAATCCCTTCACTGCTCTATATGTCCACCATGGATAAGAATAGAATCCCTTCACTGCCCTAGACCACCATGGATAAAAATAAAATCCCTTCACTGCCCTAGACCACTATGGATAAGAAAAGAATCCCTTCAGTGCTCTATATGTCCACCATGGATAAGAATAGAATCTCTTCACTGCCCTAGACCACCATGGAGAAGAATAAAATCCCTTCACTGCCCTAGACCACCATGGATAAGAAAAGAATCTCTTCACTGCCCTAGACCACCATGGATAAGAATAGAATCTCTTTACTGCCCTAGACCACCATGGATAAGAATAGAATCTCTTCACTGCCCTAGACCACCATGGAGAAGAATAAAATCCCTTCACTGCCCTAGACCACCATGGATAAGAATAACGAATCTCTTCACTGCCCTAGACCACCATGGATAAGAATAGAATCTCTTCCTGCCCAGACCACCTGGTGTTCTGCCTAGACCACCATGGATAAGAATAGAATCTCTTCACTGCCCTAACCACACTGCCCTAGACCACCATGGATAAGAATAGAATCTCTTCACTGCCCTAGACCACCATGGATAAGATAATAGAATCTCTTCACTGCCCTAGACCACCATGGATAAGAATAGAATCTCTTCACTGCCCTAGACCACCATGGATAAGAATAGAATCTCTTCACTGCCCTAGACCACCATGGATAAGAATAGAATCCCTTCACTGCCCTAGACCACCATGGATAAGAATAGAATCTCTTCACTGCCCTAGACCACCATGGATAAGAATAGAATCTCTTCACTGCCCTAGACCACCATGGATAAGAATAGAATCTCTTCACTGCCCTAGACCACCATGGATAAGAATAGAATCTCTTCACTGCCCTAGACCACCATGGATAAGAATAGAAATCCCTTCACTGCCCTAGACCACCATGGATAAGTTACACTCAAGTCCACACATGGACAATAATAAAATCCCTACACCACCATGGATGTTACACTAAGTTCACACAGACGTAGTCTGATCGTTGTTCTGGTCCTCCAATGGATAGGTGGACTGAAAAAAAAAAAAGTGGTTACACACGGAGTCTGATTATAATGGGGTCCGTCAGGTGTCCGACGATACTTTTTCTTCCGTCAATTTTCAGGCAGAGACTGAGAATGTGAACATGGCCTTATGTGGCCCTGTATATTAAACTGACAACTAATATTTAGGCCAATATTTTTTTGAAGTGGTTCCTTACTGCCCAGTTTAGGGGGATCCGCGCTGAGGTCTCTTAAAGTCCAGCTCACTAGCTACAAAGGCGCCATTGCTTGTCGCTACTCTCTTATCCCGAATCTGCACCCCAGCCTATAATCCAATGTACACTGATGGCAGAAAGTAAAAGTTCGCCTTGAAAAGTATCTAATGATCTGCAAATCTCTTCAGTAGGGCTGCGAGGAAAGAACAAACACAGATGAGATGGAAGATTACAATATGTCTCTACGTGTTATCAGCAGGAAAATGGAGATGTGTTTGCAAAATCTCCACACGGGAGGGGAAGAAAAATCTAAATGTTATTATCACATTGAGAGAGAATAGAGAACGCCATTAGAGAGTGCGCTGCGATGAGAGCGGCGCCGGCTGTGTTACACGTTATTACCTCAGAGTGTAACCGCTGGAGAGACTACATGTGGTGACAGAGACACTGTCAAAGTCACTGCTGGCCATGGAGTTGAGGGGAGAATCACGAGAGTCATCCTGAGAACTGGAAACAAGAATATGGAAATAGCATGAAGTGCCGACAACACAGACATGAGGAGCACAGTGGTGACAAACTCATCGGGAATGACAACAAAGGGGACGTGGGGAGTCAAACACTTAACTTTCTTTGCGGGAGCTTTTGTAAGCCGTCTGCATACAAGATGGCTTATGCCAAACACATCATTGTGTTGGTGTACAGGACCGCTGTGTTAACAATCCTATACAGATGTAGCAGAGCCGAATGTGTCATTGAAGACTTTTGCAATTGCATCTTTAGAATTCTTTCAGCAAAGATAAAGCTGTAGTTTACCATATTATCACACATTTGGATTTTGGTATGACCCACATGACAAATTCAGCTCTGCTACATGTGATGAACTTCGCTTAGTACTTTATTGCTTTTTTTTTTTTTTTTTTTTAAATAATAGAAATGATAGATGGCTTATATAGTGTTAGGTGTTAAACGGGAGGGAAAAGTGTTAATAAACAAATAATAAAATACAATATAAAAATGTATTTCTGATATTTTCCAGGTTAAATGGTTAAATGATGTCGTCAGAAATTCACATTTTCTTGTTAAACATTGTTTTTTGTTTTTTAAATGTTTTAGTAATTACTTTTTCTAAAATTCCATGTCATTATCTACATATAAAAACCCCCCTCAAATTTTGGTCATTAAGCCTCATAATAGATGGACACTTCCTGTTCTGTAGAGATCACTACTAAGCAGTCATCTCATTATCATCACAGGCATGATCACAATGACACAGGACAGATAAAACAGGAACTACCATTCACCAACAGGAGATGGTCACAGCTCACCTCTTTCCCCTCTCTGCACAATGAACTTTACACAGGTCACAGAGCATGCCCACAACTCTCTCCCATAGGAATTAATGAGTCATCACCAAACTACTACTACTCTCTCTCCACCCCAATTCCCTCCTACTCTCCTGCCTCCCTCCCTCTCACTCTCTCCACTCCCATCTCTCGCTCACTTTCTCATCTCCCGCCTGGCTTGCCCTTCTCCCTCTGACTCTCCTGCCTCCCTCCCCACTCCCCCATCCCTCTCTAACCATCTCTATAAAACCACATGCACAAAAATGAACAGTTGTCTTACTAGTATACAATTCAGGCAGTCATTGATGACACGCTTCGAAACGCTCTAAAGAGAGTCTGACAACAGGGTGTGCCGAGTGTAGTCAGGCCAGCCTCCTTTCTCCTGTAAACCTTTGTAAGTCCCATACAGAAATTTACAGCTGCTTTTTGTGAATAATCCACATGGAGCCGGTACCTCTCTCAGCAATCTGACTGCAGCTCCTTTAATGGGACCTACAGATGGAAAGAAGAGGAGGCTGGCCTGACTACAGATGGCGTGTTGTGCAGTCAGACTATCCGAGCTTTAATGATGCGCCCTTCACCTGCTGGTTGCAGCCCTAGTCATGCATACACAAACACTAAGTACAAGGTAGAGTGGTTTACTGGTGCCCCCTACTCATACCCCAGCAGGGGGCAAAAAGCATCTCTCCTCCAGCTATGAAGGTGCAGAAATTACTCACCACTTTATCATCATTACTTGGAAAAACTAGATTATGCAATGCTCTTCCCCACGCAATAGGCAGCGTTGATATATGCAGGTTACAAATGACCTAATTTGCTGGAAACAGATGTCAATGGGTGGCACTCAGATTCCGGAGAATGTCTTGGGGGCAGCATTTCAGCCTCCCGCTATAGACAGTAATATTTTCCCATGGAGCTCTTAAGAAGCTCTGACATCGGGTTTGATCTGCAGTTTATGTGTTTGTTGAATAATACGAGGAGATGGAATTTATCTAGTACTTGCCTACAGCAAAAATTCACAGCAAGGAGGAAAAAAAAAAAAAAAACTAAATTTTTTGTTATAAATTTAAAACAAACAAAAAAAAATATCGAATGCCGGGGCAGACTGGCACCTCCGCTAGTAATTGTCTGGGATACAGATGTGCCGCACTCTACGCATCTCCTCTGCCGGTCTCTCGCTGTTTACTCACAAACATCCTGCTCTACAAGATAATACTGTTTAGTGATTCCGTACATCAAAACAAGTACTTGAGAAATCGGCAATTATCTTGACGTGGACATGATAAGTGTTGCTTTTAATTAGTGACTGCGGTCTCTAAGCAAATATTCCCCACGGTTAATTTCCATTTTCCGCTTTTTCATGCTGAAAATGGGAAGTTGTGCAAGTTAGCAAAAATTACTAGTTTAATTTATCGCCATAAAAACTAAAGAGTCATCTCTGCACACTGGAAACAACTAGAAATGAGAGACTATTACAATGCAGCCTTACGATGGCGAATACAAGTCAGTATGCAAATTGTTAAAGTGGTGATATGGGATTAATAAAACATGGCTGCTTTATTCCAAAAACAGTGCCACTCTTATCTTTGGGCTGCATTAAGTACTGCAGATTAAAGTTTTTGTTGGGGACTTTAAGGGATTGGGTTACAAAAAATGGCCTTTTTTTCACACCAAGTTTTTATGAGAGATATATTGTTTAAGAATTTTTGATGATTTTATTTTTAAATTTTCCATGTTAATATCTATCTATCTATATATTTTTAAAATACAATATTATTCTATTTTCACTCTGTCCACTAAAGCCTGATGGCAACCTTACACTTGCTAATTCTGTAGGGGTTTTCATTTCAGCAGTGACCTAATTTACATCACTATCAAGACTGATAGGATCACAATAGAAGTTCACACCTCTACAGATAAATTCACATCTGTGCTGTGGTCTCTGTTGTTTGGGTCCATTGGGGGAACCTATGACAGAACCAGACTGCTGAAACAGTTACACATGGAGACTGGCAGACCCCGGGTGCCCGTCGTAAAGCGACTGAGAAAAAAGTCCTCCATGCAGGCACAGATGTGAACTTAGCCTCACACTCATAGTGACCCATCATTACATCCACTACTGACAATACAAGATGTCACAAGCTTGTCTACTCTCCTCCCTGCACAGAACTTGTCTAGAAAACTCTGGCATAGACCTCAATGAGTCAGCCCCAGCCTATTGCTGCTTAAGCCAATGACTATGATGTAAAGTATATCACTAAATGCTGTTAACAGAGCAGAGGAGAAGCTCAGGCAAGATGGCCGCCTCCATAATCATGGACAGAAAATAGAATAAAAAAAATCTACAATCAGAAAATAAAAACAGTAGTATAATGTGATAGCTTTCAATCTTTGCATCCTTAAAATGGTGCTGCTCTACTGATTCTGAAACAGTTGGAATTTTTTCTCTAGCCCCCACCGTTCCTGAGCTAAAGTCAGTGAAGTATCAGCTAGTGAAGAGTTGGAGTTGGTGGAGGTGGTTAAGGGTCCTCTTTATTATTCCCAGAAATGCGTCATCCTTCTTCAAACAGACATGGGCATGAGGAAGTGTAGTATAAAGACTATGGCTAAAGCTACAGCTTAGATGGGTACCTGGCATAGGGAAGTACTGTACAGGAGAAGACCATCGATGAAGAAGAGCTGGTTGGGTCCAGTAGTGGTCTATGACTGTCCTACCAGAAGTGATCCAAATTATGTGATCATGTACGGAAAAGGTAAGTGGAATGGGTTGCACATAACATTGCAAATGTAAAAGGATGAAGTTTTGTGTTTCTCCGCTTTATCCCTGCTGTGGAAATACACGGTCAAATAATCTTTACATTTACAAGATTGGAGCTGGACAGCCCTGGTCAATAGCGGCATGATGTAGCGTCTGGCGGGGAGCATTCATCAGGAATCTGCCATTACTTACAGTAATACGGAGCAGCTTGCAGAAAGCTATGCTAATTGTGAGCTGCCTGGAACTCGCGTCTTATACACAAGGCTAAAGATTTGGCTCTGACACCAAGAACCTTACTCTAACAATTACCGAGTGTTCACGATGGAGACCTTAATATAATAATAAGTCGTCCTTGTCATAATGGATCAGCTTTACGTCACTATGATCATCACAGAATTAAAGCAAATGTAACAGTTCAGACAAATAAGGGAATATTTTAGATTATCCTAATATTCCTGGTATCCAGCCCCAAATCGTCCCATTTTACTACATGTATAGGACAGGAGATCAGTGGTTTGGGTTCTGGGACAACATGGAAGCAACTATTTTATTAGGGTAGATTTTGTAAAGAGGAGGTCTTCCCATATGGGTAAATTATGGCCTATCCTCAGGATGGAGCATAACTTGTAGATCAGTAGGGGTCCAACAGCTTGGACTCCCACCAATAAGGAGAACAGAGGAGTTGTCACCCATTCTGAATGGAGCGGTGATCTTGTTGCGCATATACCTCTCCATTCATTTCAGTGAACGTGCTGGAGGTAGCCCTCTCTGGCCTATTAAAATGAACGGAGTGGTGCCCGAACCACTACTCCATTCAGAATGGAAAACAAAACTCCCTGTTCTCCTGATAGGTGGGCATCTGACTCGTCGGACCCCTACCGATCTTCAATTTACTGTGGATAGGGCATAACCAGATGGGAAGACCCCTTTAATAACGTAATGCACTTCACTTGCACAAACAATAAGTCCTATCAATTAAAATTTGGCAAGGAGACTTAACCTAATCTGTTGTGAGTTTAACAGACACGCATACACTTACGTAACACAGCAGTCAAATACAAGACAGCCGAGGCTATGGTTAAAGGGGTTGTCTCATGTTACTGTAAACATATCTACAGGGCCACTGGATCAGGAGATAAAGCGGCATAGTGCTTTCCTAGTGTTGTTGCCACATTGATCTAGAGACTGGGCAGACCCGTGCTGATCAGACACTAGGAGACTATCTAACTGTATGCCAATAAGGTCTCTGCTAAGACGATACCTTTAGGCTTGGAACAGATTTTATTCTATCAGACTACAAATATATATACACATCTCTAATGTACAAATAATATCAGATCACCAGATCTCACTTGCAACTTGAGGTCTACAATTCTCCATAAGCAATGTATAATCAGCATAAATCCAAAAATCCCTTTGTGCATATCCCATGAATGTGTCAATACAGAAGTAAAAAAAAACGGCTCCCAACCACTGAACTTGGAACCATTAAATGGACTGTCTTATTGGAATGTGGCTTCCGGGGAAATCAGCTGATCGCCCGGGTCTTGTTCCTGGGACTCTGACAAACTCAGATTTTACTCAGGAAAATTTATGGCTAGCCAGGTAGATGAATGGCTATTTATATGATACATGTCTGCCAGAATGGGAGCTGCTCATAGAGAGTGACTCTCCATTCTGGCTCATACAGGGGGTTCCCCGAGCAGGGGACCCCACTCAATGATGTCCAAATAGGACATATGGAAAGTAGTTCTCTTCATAAGAAAAAATGTGGTCTAGTACAGTGACTGGCTCAGCGGGGATCTCCAAGAATTTCCCATGTGTCGAGATGGACCAGGAAATGGAGACCACATCATGGACTTCTAGTGGGGCATCAGCAAGTGAGTAATTATTTTTTAACCCATTCTGCTCCTTTGATAAAACAACTGAAACATATATGACTGCTGTTAGAAAGACAAAGAATGTTAGATACCTTACATAAGATTATAAAGATAAGAACAAAGATCAAAAAGAAGCAAAAATAATAGTTCCTTACCTGGTACTAGACCTAGTATCTTCTTTTGCTACGGTTTCAGAGCTGTTCTCCTCCTTTCTTTGTGACGGCCCTTTCTCACTTTCACTTTTCTTCCTTTTCTGATCCCTTTTTAGTTGAGCACTTGAGACCCCCGTGGTTTCCTCAGACTCACTGTCTGTCCCTAGCTGTGAAACGGAGTTATGTTTCAGGCACTTGGAGGAATGAAGTTGTGTTCGTTCAGGTCTGTCCGTATCTCTTTCTAACAACAAGACAGGAGGGTTTTCCATTTTTAACGCCTCTTTAGCAGCCATGGAGCATTCTGCTCTGTCTAAATGGCCCGTCTCTTTGGACTTTATTAAACTATAGGAAGCATTTATAACTTTACCCGAAGAGTTAATACTTCTTAAGTTGTCTAGGCCATCTTCTCTTGCGTCATCGCAGGTCCCACAACATACACATGAATTGATTAAACAGTTAGTGGCCGCTATGCTAAGTTTGTTAGCCTCCTCCTCGTCGGTTCTTGTTAAAGGGTCTGAGGAAAGGGGAACCCGGCTGCTGGCCAAATCCGGAGAGGTTTCCGGGGACACAGAAGTTGAAAGAGATTTAGGGTTAAAAATGACGGTTGCAGAAATCTTCATCCCGCCAGTTCTGTGGGCAATGATTTCTGCAGTTTCCGCATCGTCACCACTCGCATCCCAGCCATTGAGGTATAACTGTGAATCGGCCACTTCTAGACAGCTACAAGAGTTCTGCAGAGAACTGCTGGCCATGAGTATTTTACTCCCATCAATGTTGTTGTTATTGCTTAAGTCGCTTTCTACATCTTTCAAGAGTTCGATACTGTCCATATCCAGATTTTGCACAACGGTGTCTTGGCACTGAGGCAACTGCTTGGGAGTGTAACAGGTACTGTTGACCCATGCTACGGTGTTCTCAGAGGTCCTTTGTCTCGAGAGACCTTCCAAAGCACCATCAAGGTCTTCCATAAAGAACACCCTATCCTCCTCATCGTTGAGGTTATCGAGAGGACGTCTGCTGGGAGAGGCCTCGGTGCTAGAAGTAGTAGCCCTGTGCGCAGGAGACTGACAGACACTTGGTGGAGAAAGTAAAGAAGACATTTCATCACCTACTCTATGAACCATCATATTGAGTTCCTCCAGCTCCTGTTCATCATACTGCATAGAGCACGCCAGTTCAACCTCCGTGTTCTCCGCTTTTGATGAAAGTGGATCTTCTGTAGGTAAGGCAGTGACTAAGACTGGAGAGATCGCCGCGGGCACTTCTGGGTCTGTCCGGACGGGAAACTCCACATCTTGTGATATGCAAAGATTCCGTTCTAGAGTGTGCAGCTCTTCCTCCGTTAGTGTCTGAAGAAGATCTCTGCAAAGAGGTGAAAGAGAAGAAGGACTTAGTCATGAGCTAGACACTTACCTAGCCTCCAATATATAAAAACATCATAGGATACCCATTGTTTTATACTAATTGAAGATTTCTGAAACCACACAGAAACCTAGACAAACAGTGACGTAACTATAGGGGTGCAGTGTTCATAGTTGAAGGGACCACAAAAAACATCAGGCCCTCCAGGGTCATTGTCAGGATGTTGTTTTCTCAGCTTATACTAGGTCCTCATGTTAAAAATTGGTAGGACATAATGCTGCCCTACACAAAATTTCTAGATGTTCAAGTTATTGTGCTAATTTTAGGGTCTGAATTAATTTTGGTGTCTGGTCTGGAGATCTGAATTAATCTTGACATGTGGTTTGTTGTCTGATGTAATTTAGGGTCTTGGAGCTAAATGAATTGATGTCTAGTGAACTGAATGTATTTTGGGGTCTGGTCTGGGGTTTGATGAGTCCCACGCCCCAGCCTCCTTTTCTACTTATTTAGTATGATCCCAGCTGTAGGAGAAAGGGGAAAATGTCTGTAGAAAAAAATGACTGTCTAGGGAAACCGGTCAAGACAAAGTTGACTTTATTCAGAAGTCGATTGAGCTGGGAATAAGCAGCAGCAACGCTTTTTAGAAACATTCAGATCTTCTTAAGTCAGTCATAAATGTTATAGTTTTGTAAAATTTTGAGGCTGGGTTGGCTTTTTCACTTAGTTTTTGTAAGAGAACAAAAAAAAAAAAAAATTCTACAAGTCATTTCCATCCATTTCAACCTTTGAGAAAATTTTTCTCACACCTACTGCAATAAAAATGGCAGTATAAAGCTAGGTTCACATCTACATCGGAGTCTCTGTCGCAGATTCCGTCTAAAATTGGGGGAGAGAAAAGTCCTACACGGAGGACTTTTCTCTCTGCCGGTTTCAGTATAAAACTAGCGGAAACCCGACTTACCCCATTATAGTCTAAGGGTTCCGCGGGTGTCCGCTTTTTTAGCAAACTGGCTCTCTGCCTTTTGGGTCCCCATGCGGACCCGAACGACAGAAAGACAAACGCTAGTGTGAACTTAGCGTCAATAAATGGGTGGTTATTTAAAAAAAAAACCTTAAAAAAGAAACAAAAAACACAATGACTAGGAACTGCAAAGCTGAGAGTACCTTAAAATAAGGAACATTTTTAGTAACTTGATATGAGCCACAATGACTTCCATATCCCTTCTATGCTTGGCTGCCACCAACTAGACGTGCGAGGAAAGTATCACGCTACTATGTATTCGATTTGCTCCTTTTGCTTTTTTTCTGGCGGCCATATGGTTGGGCATTGACTAGAATGGCATATAGAAAAAGCCAACTGGACTTTACAGGTGACAGGGCAGTTTACCAAAAGGACATTGGCACCAGTCTTCGATGAAAGAAACCCTTTAAGAGGTCATCAGACCAAATGCAGAGAATGGAAAATCTAATAGCCAAAAATTTGTCCAATTGGACAAATTTTAAGACAACGAAGAACAAAATCTAGCACAGGTTTCTTTTCCGCCTCAATGTCAGACTTATGTATACCTATAAAAAAACAAACAAAAAAAAAAAAAGTATACTACTATCTTGAGAAGTGCAGATTAGCTGCCATATGTTCTGCTCTTAGATGTGATACACTGCAAAATAAAAAATATAATTGACTCAATAAATGGAGTTTTCATCGCTCCTAACAATAAGCAAGGTCACATCTATAAAAGGTATCGTTAACATTTCACAGCCTAAGGGAGGAAACAAGTCACGAACACTGGGATAATGTGATAGAAGCATACATAAGGAGCGATGATCACAATATGGTTAAAGGGTTTTGGCTTTTAGATCATCAATTAGAATCCTCAGCACATTATTATTACTGGGGGCCCATCTTGTACGGAGTCCAGGTAAGAAATAGTAAAGCAGATTTTTATAGTTTATATTTTTTTTCTCTCTTTTCTATGTTAACCTTACCCACAACCAAGGGTCATGTGCACATGAATGGCCAAAAGTGGCTACATTAACTATTCTGACTTAGTTTCCACATTTTCATCACTTTGCCCCATAAACATTTCCATCAGTATACCCCCCTACAAACACTGCAAAAACAACAAAAACTCTTATAGATGCTCTAATTCATTCTTGTGTCCATTATTGTAACTAACTGCTTATCTATTTTAGGTGCAAATTGGTGGCTCATCCACTACAGAATATAATTTAAAGTGACACTACAGTGTTTTGTTATTTTTTTTTAACTATGCAAGATCATAGTCATCAAAGTAGATTCAAAATGTGCTGTACCCATGTCAAGTGCCTGTACCCATGTCTACAGCCAGTGACCATTTCTAGTACATGTACCCATGTCTAGAGCCAGTGACCATTTCTAGTACCTGTACCCATATGTAGTGCCTGTAGACATGTCTAGAGCCAGTGACCATTTCTAGTACCTGTACCCATGTCTAGAGCCAGTGATCATTTCTAGTACCTGTACCCATGTCTAGAGCCAGTGATCATTTCTAGTACCTGTACCCATGTCTAGAACCAGTGACCATGTCTATTTCTGCAAAACAGTGCAAAATAATACTACAATGGACCATCCAGGACCTTAGACTGTGACGATGATGCCACCAAAGTTGCAGCAACTGCCGTTGATAACACTGGGAAAGGTAATGGGGGCATGGTGACTTATGAAGGTGGGAGGGGGCAAAGAGAACAGATTATGTGAGAGCAGAAGAATAGAAGGGAGGCATTTTGATAGAAGAGGTAGGGCACAAAAACAAGGGATCATGACTTTGATGAATCTGACGCCACTTAGTAGTTCTCAATAGCATCTGCAGGTAGAAGAGACTTACTGTTTGTACAGCAACTCATGCTAGAAAAAAAAAATAAAAAAAAGTTCACTCTGAGATTGTGTGACTAATTATATAAAGAAGATAAAAGCAGGACAAGGAAAGAAAGTGTGAAGAGCCATCTATTACTCTTAAGGGGATGGTCTTTCAGATAATGCGTGTCCCTTTAAACTTAATCACTCTCACCAACAAAGCTCTCCACTGTCACTGTACTGCACCTCCCTATATCTCCCCCTTCATCTTTGTCTACCATCCTACCCAGTAATGGAGGACACTTCTCACATGCTGCACCAGTTCTATGGAATGCACTACCCTAGATTAATTCTCAATAGCCACAGTTTTAACACATCTCTTTTAGGTAGGCTGGTGAGTGGCTCATGCAACTTTATGTTTATTACCTTTTACGTGTTTTTATAAAAGACGAACCATTGTACAAAACAAACTTTTACCTCATTCCCTCCCCCCTATTTCCACATAGATGGTAAGCTCCTTCGAGCATGGCCCTCACACCTATAGTCTGAATTGTTAGTATTCTGTAATGTTGGATTCTGTCTGTACCTTCGCAATTGTGAAGAGCTGTAGCTATGTTGGCGGTATATAAAGATTAATATTACTCTCCTGCAACCTTAACATGACATGGATGTACAACACGTTGGCGCTATAAACACAACCCAGAAAACTTTCCGCTCTGGAGGAATTAGTTTTTCAGCATTTCCTCTATTACAACTAATTCTCTGGAAACAAAGGCAATAAAATAGAAAAAAAAAAAAAAAAAAAGAAGGTGCAACAATTGTACAAACAGCGGCGTCCTGAAATGTCTCGCTGGCATTTGAAAATGTCTGACATATGTTAATGCATCAAAAGGCTATTAGATTCTCGCAGAATGCGCAAATACAGGGAAAGGGGAAGAAGAGGCAGCAAATGCTTGTCTGTAGACACAGCGCAGAAGATGATGAAGACGGTGGCGAAAAAAAGATAACGCTTGTGAGGTGAAAACAGTGTCGGTCGATGGCTGAATTACTGCTGACCTTCGGGATAGCCTTGGCTTTAAAGGGGTTCTCCAGGGAGTCCTTTTATGGGGGTCCGATCAGTTGCCCCACCACACAGTTATCCCCTGCCTTGTGGATACTGCATAGCTTGTAATAACAAGAATACCCTTTATCCAGGTGAACGCTGTCTTTAAAGTGACTCCAGAGAGTGTATTTTGACTTGGGCTACGTTCACACTACCTTTATTACAGTCCGTTGCGGTCATCCATCATAGGATAATGGATAACCATCCGTCATCGTAGTAGAAGAACAGACACAGACAGAGCTCCCTCTGTCTGTTTCCGTTCCCATTGACACTTTCTTCCACAATGTTGGTTTACTCTTATAACAGAAGAAAAGGTCCCGCATGCAGGACTTTTTCTTCTGGCAGCAAAGTAAAATATATGATGGAAGAATGCAGATGAACACTGCTGCCATTTAAAGGGGTTATCCTTAGGATAGGCCATCAATATTAGATCCCCTGCAGATCACCGGTACCCAGACAGAGCAGCTCTCTATATTGTGTCCATACCGCGAGCTGCACAGCTCACTTGCCGTACAAACTGTAGCAGCGAGTGTAGATACTGCAGCGCTGCCCCACTGAAATCAATGCAGTACCTACAGGTATGTGCGGGTGAGTGAGCTGCATGGCTCACTGTATGTAAAAATAAAAATTTTACATATCTTATGCCTATTTTACATTTGATGAAGAGGCAGTGTCGCCTAGAAACGCGTTGTGTGTCTGGCACTAATAAAGAAGAATCATTTTATTACTACTGGGTAAGCGCTGATCATTCTATCATTCCACCTGCTGGGTTGGTTTTGGTCCATTGTTTTCTTCATGGTCCTGGTCCTCCAATAGACCAGAACATGGGAAAGGTGACACTAGTGTAAACCTAGCGTCAGTTTCACTCAAATTAATAGGAAACTGGAAAAAAAAACCCCAAAAAAAGTCTATTTTATTCGAAAAAATAAAATGCTGTGTGACCAAAATAACCCCAAAATAGCATTGTATGAAATGAGTAATGGGCACTGCAGAGGAGAAAAATGTGTAGCCCAAGCCTAAGAGGTCTAGCAACATATTTTGCAGCAGATAAGGGTGTTAGTGTGAATACAGCCTGATGTTAGTGTGAATGGAGCTGAAGGAAACCTCTGTACGATGATGTAATGTCTTTGGTCTCTGTCCAACAGCTTACACGGAGCAGCAAGCCTATAATGCTTGATAAACACATTGACACGCTCCGTCAGACACACACAGCAAACAAACAGAATGCTAATAACACATAGTAATGATTATAGCTCCTCTGGAACAATGAAGAGGGTCGTTTTATGAAGATCGGATATAAAGAAAAATCTGAATTAATCTGACTAGCAGAGCGCACGGAAATAACCGACCGACAATCTGGAAGACAACCGGCACTCTGGTCTATTGAGGCTGCAGAGTGAGAGGGTCACCGGCAGGATCACATCAAACTCCATCATGGTACAGCCTCTTAATGCCACTCATTTGTTATTTCCAGAAAATAAAATATACAAAAAGTTTAAAAAGTCATTTATCCATGAACTAGAATAATTGGACAAAATGGAGGCAAAGATTTGCAAAGTCCATAAAGAAGCTGCCAAGACGGACTGCGCATAGTTAACGATAATCTCAATCTCTCTTTAGTCGGCTGTCGGTGCATATTAAATATAGTACAGGCAGAAATGATGTATGTAGTGTGCAGAATTTGGGTATTTCCTCCCCATTGTGGCGTCTCCAATGGTAATTCATTCCTTCATGTTTGCTTAAGAGGATGGACTCTATGTGGTGTGATGTCAGAGCTGTGCTGCTTAGTTTGCTGCTCCTCCTCCCCTCTCACAGCATGCAGTCTCAGACACATATGGGTGTGATAATGCAGCCCCAATCCCCCTATTCCTCACTGTCTCCTATTTACATTACTACATTACACTTTTTCATGATTGAGGAGGTTTCTGAGAAGCAAGGATAGGTCATAAATATTAAATTGGTGAGGTCCCGACAACCGATACCCGCACCGATCAGTTGTTCTCTGCAACTGATACGCAGAGATTGGAACAGAAAGCAGACAGCTCCGTTCTCTGTGCAGTGGCCAGATCAGGTCTGCAGATCAGCTCCTATTCATTTGACTGGGAGCTAAGCTGCAGTGATTCAGTTCTGCCACTACACAGAGAACAGCGCTGTCTGCTTCCTTCTAAATTTTCTGTGTATCAACTGCAGGGGGTGCCGGGTGTCAGATGCACACAAGTCCAATATCAGTGACCTATCTTCAGGATAGGTCATCAATATTTTAAGCCAGAATAAATCCTTTAAGATCAATTCCAAATTCTCATGTACAATTGCAAAAAAAAAAAAAAAAAAAAAAAGACAATGCCCGATTGACATTATTGAAAGTATTCACTTTAGTTGTCAGTCCCGACATCAGTACTGCTGGATTATCCGTTACAGTAGATAAGATGACCTTGTCTTCTTGCATATTAATAGGCGGCAAGACCATACCCTGGTGTGAGGTTTTTGAGTGTTCTTTTCCCAGGCTCTTAGCTGAGGTTTCTCGACAGGCGGCCCCCTCTATTAACCTAAAATTCTGTAATATATTGCATCTATTGTACGGCCTGTAGAGATAATACATAATAGTAACACCCCCTCGCCGGAGCGGAGAATACAGCTGTTTTAGTAAGCATGGTTGTACATGGAGATACTCATTAAGCATGCAGATTCGGCTGTCCCCCTCCCCTGGAGCGAGTGTTTGGGGGTGCAGCTAGTAGAATGGAGCAGAAGGGTGTTCAATCATAATTAACATGCTGAGAGTAGGCGCTGCGAGCAGGGGTGCTGTGTAGAAAATTAGCTCCAATTAGGCGACACCGCTATTTTGCAGGATGTGAACGACTGAATTAATTTGACTTAATCCCCAGGTATTATCTCGCCATCACACAAGTAATCAAAAGCAGCATATCATTATTAAGAGGCAACCGAGACGCTTAATATTCTCCGAGCCTGGGACAGCACAGCACTTCCCAAAAATGCCATATGTGTTGGTATAAATTCATTACTATCGCTGAAACCAGGTAAGTGCACGCTCACCAGGGACCACAGTGCACGCCCACCAGGGACCACAGTGCACGGCCACCAGGGACCACAGTGCACGCCCACCAGGGACCACAGTGCACGGCCAGCAGGGACCACTTGGACAGCTGGCATAAGGCGATTGCAACACTTCATAATTGATAGGATGGATTCACCAAACTTTTTTCTATCCAGCGAGGGTGCTTGATCCGCCAGTTATACTAAAGAGCACTACTGAATCCCTTAAAGGTGTTTTCGACCCCCAAATAGTTTTTTCATACTGATGACTTATCTATAAGGTAAGATCATCAGTGTGTGATCTGTTGGGGTCATACACTTGGACCCCGAACAGATCAGCTGTTGCAGCAGCCTCTGGGTGCTGGAAGCTGCTAGTGGACAGGAAGCACGTACAGCACAGCTCATACACAAGTAGTAAGAGTGGTGCAGCAGCCCCGTCCACTGTATAGCGGGGCTGTATAGCGCCATTCCTATTACTGATTCCTGCACCTGGAGCCTCCTAAAACAGCTGATCTGTGTAGGATCCGGACTCTGACTGATCACATACTGATGACCTATACAACTATTTAAACCCCTTTAAATTTAATGTATCACCAAAAATGTCTATTTTTTTAAACCAAGTTTTATGTTAAACATATTTTTAAGAATTTATTTTAATTTACCACCATATCTACACTACCGTTCAAAAGTTTAGGGTCACTTAGAAATTTCCTTATTTTTGAAAGAAAAACACAGTTTTTTTCAATGAAGATAACATTAAATGAATCAGAAATACACTCTATACATTGTTAATGTGGTAAATGACTATTCTAGCTGCAAACGTCTGGTTTTTAATGCAATATCTACATAGGTGTATAGAGGCCCATTTCCAGCAACCATCACTCCAGTGTAATGGTACATTGTGTTTGCTAACTGTGTAAGAAGGCTAATGGATGTTTAGAAAACCCTTGTGCAAGTATGTTAGCACAGCTGAAAACAGTTTTGCTGGTTAGAGAAGCTATAAAACTGACCTTCCTTTGAGCTAGTTGAGAATCTGGAGCATTACATTTGTTGGTTCGATTAAACTCTCAAAACGGCCAGAAAAAGAGAACTTTCATGTTAAACTCGACAGTCTATTCTTGTTCTTAGAAGTGAAGGCTACTCCATGTGAGAAATTGCGAAGAAACTGAAGATTTCCTACCACGGTGTGTACTACTCCCTTCAGAGGACAGCACAAACAGGCTCTAACCAGAGTAGAAAGAGAAGTGGGAGGCCCCACTGCACAACTGAGCAATAAGACAACTACATTAGAGTCTCTAGTTTGAGAAATCGACGCCTCACAGGTCCTCAACTGGCAGCTTCATTAAATAGTACCCGCAAAACGCCAGTGTCAAGGTCTACAGTGAAGAGGCGACTCAGGGATGCTGGCCTTCAGGGCAGAGTGGCCAAGAAAAAGCCATATCTGAGACTGGCTAATAAAAGGAAAAGATTAATATGGACAAAAGAACACAGACATTGGACAGAGGAAGATTGGAAAATAGTGTTATGGACAGACGAATCGAAGTCTGAGGTGTTTGGATCACACAGAAGAACATTTGTGAGACGCAGAACAACTGAAAAGATGCTGGAAGAGTGCCTGACGCCATCTGTCAAGCATGGTGGAGGTAATGTGATGGTCTGGGGTTGTTTTGGTGCTGGTAAAGTGGGAGATTTGTACAAGGTAAAAGGGATTTTGAATAAGGAAGGCTATCACTCCATTTTGCAGCGCCATGCCATACCCTGTGGACAGCGCTTGATTGGAGCCAATTTCATCCTACAACAGGACAATGACCCAAAGCACACCTCCAAATTATGCAAGAACTATTTAGGGAAGAAGTCGGCAGCTGGTATTCTATCTGCAATGGAGTGGCCAGTGCAGTCACCACATCTCAACCCCATTGAGCTGTTGTGGGAGCAGATTTCCAATTGGCCAGAGAATAAAGATTTGTGGAAGGGCTACTTTAGGAACAACATGGCAGTGGTTGCTCTTCTCCTTAACGGACCCTTATGAGACAGGGGGTGTTTTAGACTACTTTTAGGTGACAGTATGACAAGACATTGCAGCCCAGCATATGCCCATCTTTGAACAGGGGCCTATAGATACAATCAGTGTATGCGCTTGGACCTCTCCTGGCGCATGTGCTGGATGTAACCAAAATAACAAGACACGTACATAGCCTAAACTGTAAACACATAGCCTAAATTAGACACACTGTAAGAATAAAGTAATGTAAAGATCCAAGGTAAAACAAAACTTAACACACAAGAGGCAAGAAAAGTGAGGAAATAACACACAGAAAGCACTGGCTAAGATAAGACTGTAGAGAGGAGGGAAAGATTACTTTCAACATGTGAATTGCCTCCAGGGGTGAGTGGGGCACAGAATCTCTCGGTGGAGTCATGAAGAAGAGGAGACGAGGAGTTTAGTGGAGGAACACATGGGGAAGAATTTGTTGATGCAATTTTCAAAGTCATTGGAATGACAGAAATCGGGGGCTTGAAAGTCAAATACTATATTGTGTACAGGAATGGGAAGGCTGATAGTGAAGCGACAGATAAGGGTGTGCGGAAATGACAAGGAACCGCATTCAGGATTACAGACTTATCAGGTCGAGGCTTGGAAACTTACAAGGAGAAAGTATCAGTCATAGCTAGGAAAGTTCTGCACAGACAACTTTGTTAAAGTGGAAGAACAAGCACTTAAAGTAGCACTCCAGGTAAAAAATACGCCGTGTAAAGGCCAAAGGGATTCCTCCCAATATCATGGGCCTCGTCCTTTAGGCCCAGCACCAGGCATAGCATAGTGTATCCTTTATGGAGGAGTTCTTCCTGTTACGATCAGCAGCTCACAGGAAGGTAAAGCAGTATTAAAATATGGCGCCATATACCACATCCAAGGACACGTGCTGCATTTGCAAGTGTACATTTTGCAGCAATCTGAAACCCATAATAGTCGATACAGTTGGATTTTCTGTGTCTTTGCACTGTACATATAGGTAACATGATGGCGTCTTCTCTGTCCCACTCCATAGCCCAGGTTTCTATGTAGTTTAAATGGTCACAAACTTTTCAGAAAACTTAGTCTCATTTAATATAGAGTGTGATTCTGGACCAAAACCTATCTAAAAGTTGCTGCCACTAGGAGTCTGCCTTCTAGCCAATTTGCTGTTCACTCTTGTTACTAGGGAAATTCCGTCTTTAGAAACCAATAGGTTCAAGACAGAACACAAGAAGTTGAGACATGAAGAAATATTATATGCTACAGCCTCCAGGGTAACGTACAAACAGTAATAGTCTACTTCAGGGGTCAGCAACCTTTTAAGTCCGGGATGCCGATTTGGAAAAAAAAAATGAAAAGATGAAGTACTCAGTGTGTCATGTAATAATTGTAATGGTGTCGCCCTCCTACATCAGTGATTACCAACAGGGGGCCTCAACACTCTAGAAGTATTTAAAAGGATGATCCCATGCCTTTATGCAATGTTATCTGCGTCCTTAGGATGTTTTTTGACTTTTGGTAAAAATTATTTGGTAGGGGTGCCCCAAGGAATTTTTTTTTTTTCCAGGGAGACCCTGAGTCTGAAAAGGTTGGGAAACACTGTCCTACATGAAAGTCATATAAAACAAACCATAACTGCAACCAGTTAGTGGATTGAGCTTATTTTTCAAAGTGATCCTTTAGCAAAATGATTCATATTTGGACTGGACATGGGGCTAAGTGTAGTCTGCAGTAAGCCTGCTTTGTGGGGGCAGAGGACGCCCATCACACAGACTAGTCTTTCTGTTGAAGAAATTCAAACAAATTTTTACAGTCTTATTGAAATGAAAGAAGGCAAATTTAGCTGCCATATTATACTTTGCACAGGTAGTTGCTGACCTTTGACTAGGCTTCTGGCCTAGACACTTGTGCCTCATGTTCCCACCACCTCCCAGTGCATCTTCTCGTCCGACTGCATTTACATGGACAAATAGAGAGAGATTGCCACCTGGAGCAGCACTGCCATTTGTTTAAAACAGCAGAGAGAGTCCTGTGCCGGGTAGATATGCTTTGGGTGCTGACTCCGGCACCAGTGCTGGGGGTTGCTAACCCCTGGTCTATTTTCTAATTTTTTTAGGCGATATTACTATGTCTGCCAGGTGCTTTACTGCAGAGCTGACTGGGTGTCGACCACTGGACTACTTTTCTTCTTGTGTTGACAGATATTTACCTTGTGTCAGGGTGAGGGAATTTTAGAGATTTTTTTTTTTATATTGTCTTGTTTTTTTTCTTATTGAATACTTTGCTGTATAGCCATTTCTATGTCTTATAACAGTATTTCCATGCATGTTAAAGTGTAACAATTTTTGCTCCTTTATGTGAAATCCTGAATTTTTCACTCTTTCCCTTGCTTCTCTACTGAGAACTGTCCTCTGCTTCTCATTGTGTATAGAGGTCTCAATAGAGAAGCAAGGAAAAGTGTTTAAGAATGTCACAGAAAGGAGCCAAAATTTGTTGATTAAGTATATTAATGACACAATTGCTGCCAAAAAAAAAAAAAAAATCTAAAGATGTCTGAAAGTTTTGTTAGGCTTTAAAAAAAAATCTCATTGTTAAAAAAACAAAGCATCTGATATAAATTAAAAAAAAAAAAAATAGTGGGGAGGGGAAGGACTCTATTCACAGCCTCTGCATGTTTACACACAGCTTTCCCAGCCTGTACACTGCTCAGAGTAGAGTCTGCAACTTTTTACAGTGAGTGTAAGGAGAATCCATCTACTTCTGACTAGCTGCTTGTATTATTGCTGATAGGATGTTAGTCAGAGACAGCAAGCCGCTTTCCTTATTGTGCCCAAATTTCTTTTTTTGTGTGTCTGGGATCCTTCTAGCTGCGTCATAGCCTCAATTTAGATTCCTATGTCCCTGTATCTCCTATATTATGGTCACTTGGGCTTTTCTCAGCTATTTGTTTGCTATTTTACGGTTATTCCCGGGTAGAATTACATGTATTGAGACCAGTCGTAGTAATAATGGATAGGGGAGGAGAGTAAACTGCTCCTTATTGTACAAGTCCTCTGCCTCAGAGAGAAATGTATAATGTGCTGCAGCTATAATGGGGCTAATATCAGCAGAAAAACCTAACAGGACACCATATATGAAGGTTTATACAGCAATTGAAAAGACTACCCAGCGAGACCCTGCACAAATTTCAACTTTTGATGAAAACTCAGGTACCCTTTAAGCCTCGTGGACTGCTGAAATCTCTAGTCTCAGATATCCGTGCTATGGTGACAGTTCAGTTTCAGCAATAATTGTTGTAAATGTTTCCAAAACATCCGAGAGGAAACAGATTTAATAAAGTTAGAGACAGTAGATATATAGAAAGGACAGAGCCGAGGGAGGAAAATTCAATATTGCTTCCGGGATTTCAGTTCGTATAAAAAATTGGGTAAGAGAATAATAATACAAAACCCATAAAAGCAGTAAAAATAAATGTAAAACATTAAAATAAATCGAGTCTTGAGGTCCAGATGAGAACACAGTGTTCAGGAGGACACAGAGGTATGATAGATACTGTAATACTTCTATGGAGAAAACTGGCAAAAGAAACATTGACAACTTGCCTGATTTTTCGTAGCAATGTGTGGAAAGGCCGGAATAGTTCTGACATGTCTTCCGGTTTGCGATCGAGGTTTAGTGGTCCTTCAGAGTAAACAACAAGCCCGCTGGGGAAAGATTATGAAATAAAGATTACAATGGAATATAAACTCAATATGTCAAGTGCTCTAATATCTCACGGCTTCTCATCCAACATTAGTGACTGCCGAACAACTTAAAAGATCTTCAAAAGGACAAGGAGTCAGGGTTTTTCTCCCTGCTCTTTACGTATTTGGCAGTCAGGTGCTTCCACCCATTGCCAAATCCCATAACTCGCAGCGTCTTGTTCCTGTTTCAATTCAGCACCATTTATCTGATTTATTTTCAGGTCAATAGCCTCAGCTGTGGTGATTCGTTTGCAAGCTCACTACCCCTCCCTGTGAGCAGTGCAGTCAGCAAACAAAACATCACAGCAGCATGTGACCTAGGATGTGGGAGTGATTTATTGCCTATGATTTCAGTGCAGGGGAGAGTGGAGAAGGAAGGGGTACACAGAGTTAAAGCAGGCAGATGAATCATGGGAAATGTAGTTTGTCCACAGATTCACTGCCTATAAAGAACAGTGATACAAAGAGCAGCAAGTAAAATGAAGCCAAGCAAAGGCTGCACAAGGAAACAGCGAGTATTTAGCACTGCTGTAGATGTATTTGCAGATAATTTTTTGAGGATGGATTACCCCTTTAATACATATTTTCAAGTACAGATTACACAAATTCAGGCTACTCACAACTTGAGACTCATGAAGCACAAAAAACAGCCGACTTACCATACGATAGCTAGTCGTGGGATTGTAAACATTAATGCTGGTTCATAATCATCAATCATGTCTTGAGTGAGGTATCCAAGCTTTAAGGCTCTGTACAGAAGAGTATAGAGAACACAAGGGGTTACACAATGTATACTGCTCAAAGGACCTGTCTACTATGCAATTCTGTCTAATGGAATGCAGGTCAAATGGTAAATCCTTTGGACCCCATGTGCCCCATTAAAGTGAGTGAATCCGGTGCAGAATATATTTGCATTTAAAGAGGACCTTTCATGTCCTCTGCACTGAGGATTATTATAGTATCTGATATTTTATAGTCAGCTTTGCTGGTATGCTCCCAGGTGCCCGAGATATTGGTGCAGTTAGTTTCGGCATAGATATACCTTCACTGTCAGAAGGGCGAGCCTTACTGGCCAAAGTGACCATTCCATCCATAAACGCCGAACCACGGATAGGTTTGGCATATACATCAGGCACGTTCTTGTTGCATACACCAACTATACACTGCAAACACAGTGTGAACACACTGAATGTGGTAGGTTCCTAGTGGACATACCATATTTGCAACCTGTACACTGGCTCAGTAGATAAGAGCACCAACTCATTAAAATTATCTTCCTACTGTCTATTAAAGGGCATGGAAGAGACTGAGCTGATGAACTTCACGGTTTACAATTACCAGTGGATTTTTAGAGAAATCTAAAAGGGTTATCGAGTCTATACATAATCGATGATCTATCCTTAGGATAGGTGATCAGTATTAGATCGGGGGGCTCGATGCCCAACACTTCCACATTAGCAGCTTGAAGGAGCAGTGGTGCTTAGGAGATCGTCGCTTCTGTTTTACAGGCCAGTGACTTCACGTTTATCAGTCACATGCAGCCCAGTCCCATTCAAGTAAATGGGGCCGAGTTGTAATACCAGGTGCAACCACTATACAATAAATGGTGCTGTGCTTGATAAATAGTGAAGAGGTTGCAGAACTGTTCAGAATTCTGCATCCTCTTCAAACAGCTGATCGGTGGGGGTGCCAATCTGATATTGATGACCTATTCTACTGCATCCATGTGAGGCATATGTCATATGTCATGGAGGTATCAACTATATAGAACAGTGTAGCAGACCACAGCAGTTAGAAAGGTGTTTCAGTCTGACAGAGGCCAAAAGAACGCTCTTCTTAGCCCCCAAGAGGACATACGTGTATATGGAAAAGCGCAGTGTGAAAGCAGCCTAAGATGCCAAAGATCCTAAAAACTGTGCGCAGCTGAGCTGTCGTAACATAAGCGCCGTTCAGCTTTAAAAGGATTAAACCTATTTCCTATCTGCCTGAATGTATAACATGGGGAGCGTGAACATGCAAATCAGCTTTTCTGCCAGGAAATAATTCAATTACAGCTGCAGCACAAGCCGCCTTATACATTGCGGATTTGATAAATCTACGGGTCAGCCCGATGTATTAACCAGCGGACGATAATGCCGCTTTACATTCGGACAATTCCTGTAATGGTTCTTTCTTCTTCTACAAGCAGAATTTTAATGAAGGGCTTATGTCTGAAGAATCAGTAGTCGACGTGTTCTTATCATCAGCGGGAGAGGCAATTTACTTTACTTGACCCAAGCAATTTCTACATACAGCAGCTTGACTTAATGCCCTTAGAAATGCCAAGTCTCCCTGGCATGAGATAGCAGACTGAATAATTAGGAGGGCAAAGCAAGTAATGTTATTAGTGATGGTACTGGGGTGTCTGCCTAATAAGGTGGCGTCACTAGAGGAAATACCAGCTTCCACGTTTAGCGAGATTTTTGGTAATATTTTGGCGCCCACCTCTAGTCCATTCAAGATGTTTAAAGGGGTTTTCTGGGATTTTTTAAATTGACGATCTATACTTAGGATAGGACAGGGGTCAGCAACCTTCGGCACTCCAGCTGCTGTGAAACTACAACTCCCAACATGTTCCATTCACTTCCAAAGGACTTCCAAGAACAGCAGAGCAAGTATGCATGCTGGGAGTTGTAGTCTTACTACAGCTGGAGTGCCGAAGGTTGCCTACGTCTGGGATAGGACATCAAATGAAGATCTTTGGGGATTTGTTATCCAGGACCCCTAAGGATCACCTGTTTGAAGTGGCATTGGCGCTCCCTGATCACCACTTTCGCTTTCCAGGCCATGTGATATCCCATTCATCAGTCACATGGCCTGATAGCAGCTCAGTCTCATTCAATTCAAAGGAAGGGGCTGAACTGTGATACCAAGCACAACTGCTATGCTAAATGTATGGCAATGTGCTTGGTAAGTACTCAAGAAGGTGCAGCGCTCAGGTCAAAGGTGCAGCTTCTTCAAGCAGTTGATTGGGCACCAGCCAATCTTTACCTGATGACCTATCTTAATGAAAGTCCATCAATTAACAAAATTCCAGAAAAACCCATTTAAAGGATAGGAAATACATTTGTAATACTGGGGGTCTCACCTCTGGGACCCCATCGATTATAAGAACAGGGATCCTAGAGTCCCCTGTGTGAATGGAGTACTAGTCGTCAGCATGTGTGACCATCCCTCCATTCACTTTTATGGGACTGAAGAAGCCGTGTCCATGGCTATCTTCATCAGGATACTCTGGGGTACCATTCTCAAGAACATTGAAGTCCCAATGGATGGACTTCCAATGATCAGACACAAATCCTCTATTGAGAGAGATAATATGGTGCCCCCATGCCGAGGATGCTTACCTTTCAACAGTTTCACAGAAAAGGACAATGACTTCTTGCTGCACATAGTATTCTTTTGGGGATTTTACAGGTACCATCGCAGACACATAGCTGCAAGGAGAACAGAAACAGAGGTGGATGGTAAGTGCAGGTCGACCCAACATACAAACACAGGCATTATAATCATACAGGGCTGTAAGAGCACTTGAAATACAGGATGAGTAAAATGAATCATTATAAGAACCTACTAAGAATCCTCTATAGAATAAAGATAAAACATTAAAGACTTTCCTAACCGGTTCTGGACCGCCCATAGACTATTTACGTCCGGGCGGTCCCTCTCTTGTTCTGCAAGGATATACCGGTAGCTGTAAATGTAACTACAGCCAAAGCTCCCCTAGAGAAGGCAAGGACGGTTTATTACTGTACCTGCCTTCCCGGTCACTGTGTACACAGCGCTCAATGAGCACTGTATACACAGTTATGGGTGCCGCCATGATGTGGCTCCCCTCTGACCCGGTGGTCAGGTGATCCGTAGGGATCAGAGTCTTAGCGCTGCTGGGTCCTATTCTGCATGGGAATTTAAACAAAGAGAATGTATCCCTGCAGACAGACATCATACCCCTACTGATCATACACTCATGGCCTATCCTGCTAAAGATGGGAATACCCAAAAGCAATTATATACAGTAGATATAATCCTTTTTTTTTTGTAATTTTACATCTGGTCTCTGGGCCTTTCAATTTTTTTTTTTTACTTGAAATCCCAACAGTAAGAGCTACAGGCGACATACACTGCTGTGATATTTTTAGTGTGTGAAATGCCACTGGAGCTGTTAAGAAGGACGAGTCATTTTACACCTGGTTATTTTCTACTGTGCTAAAGAAATGATAAATGAAGAAAAAAAAAACTGAAATGATTTGCAGATGTTCATGTGAAAATTCACAAAAAGCTAGAGAGAGGATTGCACAAGGACATTAAAAGATATAGGATTGGATAGCGGATTAGAAAACCTTAGTATTGCCCTGTGATGGGGGAAGAGTTCCTTATTGAGGACCCTTAGGTCTGGGCACTAAACACAGCTGACTGATTTCAATAGACAGTGTGTAATTCCTCATTCCACCTGTGGTGGCGCTGTCAGATTTCTCCACAGTTAATAGCTGATCGCTTGAGATCCCAGCAGCAGGACCATCTGTGATCAGACACTTTAGGGGGATGCTTCTAAGGAAAAGGAGAATATGCAGAATATCTGAATAGGATTGAATTAATAGTTGTGCTTCACATTTGCTATAAAGCCTTCATTTGGTAGCTGTATAGCGGATATACATACCTCACCTCCTCATTTAAAGTGTACCTCCAATTATAAAACCACATTTAATAAATTAATAGTATAGGTGGATAGAATAAGATAGATTACACAGTTCCTTAAAGAAATATATTTCCATCTCCACTTATTAGGCCGAGTTACTTCTTACATAGACGTCTATGGAGAGTTGATGGCTGCTGAGGAAGACACACACTGCTACGCAGTGAGTGAGTATGATTTCTTCTTCACATATCAGGCTGAGTTACTTTTTACATAGAAATCTATGGAGATGGAAGTAGGAGGAGGCTTCTGAGGAAGACACACTCTGCTACACCTTTGAGTGAGTATGTTTTCTTTTTCACATCAGGCTGCGTTACTTCTTACATAGAAATATATGCAGAGGGAAGGAGGAGGAGGCTACTACTACTCTTTCGATACGACTATATTTTCAAGATAAGGCTCTACCATTGTGCAGATTGAGTCAATAAATCAATTGACAGCTTCCTCCTCCTCCCCTCTCCGTAGATTTCTGAGTGTGAAGCTGAATATGGATAAGGGTGCTAGATAAAAGAGTCTGAGTGAAGAGAAGGTAGAGGAAAAAAACAGTCCAACAAGTGGAGAAGGAAACAGATTTCTTTAATAAGATATATTATAAAGTTTCTTATATTCACCTGTACTATTCATTTATGGAATGTGGTTTTAGTACAGGTGAATATAAGAAACTTTGTAATATATCTTTATATCTGTTTCCTTCTCCACTTATGAAGCTGTTATTCTCTTTCTTCCTTTTACTCAGACTCTTATCTCTAAAAGCACCGTTATCTGTATCCAGCCACACATACAGAAGTCTACTGAGAGAGGAGGAGTATGGTAATTGATTTATTGCAGCAATCTCCACAATGGTAGAGCCTTATCTTGAAAGATATAGTGGTGTCAAAAGAGCTCGCTCACTTACAGTGTAGTAGAGTGTGTCTTTCTCAGCATCCTCCTCCTCCTCCCCTCTCCATAGATTTCTATGTAAGAAGTAACTCTTTAAATTTACTTTAGATTTCTTTAATAAGATATATTACAAAGTTTCTTATATTCACCTGTACTATTCAGTTACAAAAAGATGTTTAATAATTAGAAGCATGCTATTCCTACTAGAATTATATGAATAAATGGGCTGGACTGTATCATAATGTAGACTGATACTGTCGGCACAGATTGGATAGTGTCAAGATACACTCCCAGTCAGAACATCTAATTTTAAATTATTCATAAATTTCCAGGAGGAATAAAAGAGTGACTCACAATGCAGAGTTATAAGAATTGTTACTTTACGTGGAATACAAATTAATTACTAAAATAGACATGTCAGGAGAGGTGACCCGTCCTCTTTAACCCTTTACTTACAGTTCTTTTTATGATCTTCTTGGCTCATGACAGATAAGAAGAGAAATCTGAAAATACAGGTTGTCTTTGTGACGACTTACCTTAGTTCAAACTCTGCAAAGAGAACATCAAAGTGCCGCAGTGAGTCTTTCATTTTTTCAGTGTAGATATTCAGATCCCTGAGGGCCTGGTCTCTGATGATATTGCGAACTTCCTCGAGGCTTTTGGTGAGGTCTTTTGCCAGCGGTCTCATGGCCATGCTCTCAATCTCTCGGTTCATGATGATTGAACCGGCAGCCAGGCACTGGTGGGAGAGAGGAGGGTTAGCGGAGGAATGACTAGGGGCATCAAACACTAAAATACCAATAGGATGCAACATGAAGCAAGAACTCCGCATTTACAAGCTCTTGGTATTAACCATGTAGCATTAAAGGGATTAAAAAAAAAATAATATATAATATATAAATATATATATATATACACACAGTACAGACCAAAAGTTTGGACACACCTTCTCATTCCAAGAGTTTTCTGTATTTTCATGACTATAAAAATTGTAGATTCACACTGAAGGCATCAAAACTATGAATTAACACATGTGGAATTATATACTTAACAAAAAAGTGTGAAACAACTGAAAATATGTCTTATATTCTAGGTTCTTCAAAGTAGCCAACTTTTGCTTTGATTACTGCTTTGCACACTCTTGGCATTCTCTTGATGAGCTTCAAGAGGTAGTCACCTGAAATGGCTTTCACTTCACAGGTGTGCCCTGTCAGGTTTAATAAGTGGGATTTCTTGCCTTATAAATGGGGTTGGGACCATCAGTTGTGTTGTTCAGAAGTCAGGTGGATACACAGCTGATAGTCCTACTGAATGGAGTGTTAGAATTTGTATTATGGCAAGAAAAAAGCAGCTAAGTAAAGAAAAACGAGTGGCCATCATTACTTTAAGAAATGAAGGTCAGTCAGTCCGAAAAATTGGGAAAACTTTGAAAGTGTCCCCAAGTGCAGTGGCCAAAACCATCAAGCGCTACAAAGAAACTGGCTCACATGAGGACCGCCCCAGGAAAGGAAGACCAAGAGTCACCTCTGCTGCGGAGGATAAGTTCATCCGAGTCACCAGCCTCAGAAATCGCAGGTTAACAGCAGCTCAGATTAGAGACCAGGTCAATGCCACACAGAGTTCTAGCAGCAGACACATCTCTACAACAACTGTTAAGAGGAGACTGTGTGCAGCAGGCCTTCATGGTAAAATAGCTGCTAGGAAACCACTGCTAAGGACAGGCAACAAGCAGAAGAGACTTGTTTGGGCTAAAGAACACAAGGAATGGACATTAGACCTGTGGAAATCTGTGCTTTGGTCTGATGAGTCCAAATTTGAGATCTTTGGTTCCGACCACCGTCTTTGTGCGACGCAGAAAAGGTGAACGAATGGACTCTACATGCCTGGTTCCCACCGTGAAGCATGGAGGAGGAGGTGTGATGGTGTGGGGGTGCTTTGCTGGTGACACTGTTGGGGATTTATTCAAAATTGAAGGAATACTGAACCAGCATGGTTACCACAGCATCTTGCAGCGGCATGCTATTCCATCTGGTTTGCGTTTAGTTGGACCATCATTTATTTTTCAACAGGACAATGACCCCAAACACACCTCCAGACTGTGTAAGGGCTATTTGACCAAGAAGGAGAGTGATGGGGTGCTACGCCAGATGACCTGGCCTCCACAGTCACCAGACCTGAACCCAATCGAGATGGTTTGGGGTGAGCTGGACCGCAGAGTGAAGGCAAAAGGGCCAACAAGTGCTAAGCATCTCTGGGAACTCCTTCAAGACTGTTGGAAAACCATTTCAGGTGACTACCTCTTGAAGCTCATCAAGAGAATGCCAAGAGTGTGCAAAGCAGTAATCAAAGCAAAAGGTGGCTACTTTGAAGAACCTAGAATATAAGACATATTTTCAGTTTTCACACTTTTTTGTTAAGTATATAATTCCACATGTGTTAATTCATAGTTTTGATGCCTTCAGTGTGAATCTACAATTTTTATAGTCATGAAAATACAGAAAACTCTTGGAATGAGAAGGTGTGTGCAAACTTTTGTTCTGTACTGTATATATATATATATATATATATATATATATATATATATGAGCTACTTTTTTCAAAAAAACGTAGTGGCCAGAGTGAAAAATCGCAGAATTTAGTACTTTTAAAAATATAGATACAGACATGAATTTTTTTTTGTTTTTTTAAATATATTACCAAAAATTTGTAAAAAAAACCAAAAAAAAACAAAAACGTTAAACATAAAAAATTAAAAAATAAGTAATTTTCTGGTGACACAACCTTTAAAGGGTTACTCTCAATTCTCACATTCAACATTTCCAGCATAAGCAGAATAAGTGAATGTTCACACGGCGGAATTTTTCCTAGCTGAAAAATCAGCTTTAGGAATTTGAAACTGAATCTTTCCACTTGTCCAAATTCCACTTCACTTCAATGGGAATTCTCAGGCGGTATGCACTAAAGATCGATCAGTTTCGGAAAAAAAAAATAAAAAAATCAGTGACTCCCGCTAAAACAATGGAAGCAGGTTTCAGGTGGAATTTGGAACTGATTTTTTAAGTGGAATCCACCTCATATTGTGTGTCAAATTCTGACGTGTGAACATACCCTAAGTCTCCCACAACTGTTACTCCTGTTATTGGTGGCTGCTTGCCCTACAGAAGTGAATGGAGAGATGGCAATGTTTGCATCTTTTACTGAGTGAGTTGCGACACACGGCCACCTCTCCAAGCAAAGCGGTAACGGTGAATCGGTGGTGATAAATGTGGAAGGTGGGAGCACCCCTTTAACATGCTGTTTTATAAAGCACCTGTGTAACCAAAGAATAGAAGTTCAGATATATCTGAAGAAAACCCTGAGACCAGCAACATTTTTTATTCTGCTCCGAAAGTGCCTGTCCCGAAAGACCAAAAACACACTAAAAATTAGTGTCATCTTTCTTATGTGAAATAGAGCTCTACAGGCAGTAAAACATCAGCTCCACAGCACGAAATTACTGGGGGAAATATGAGATCGGGAAGAAACACATGAATAATTTATTTATATTGTTTACTGTCAAGGCAATTTTCTACTTGTTTTTCTTGTAATATTATTATCTTAAAAAAAGCCTATTTTCTATTATAGATCAATACAAAAAGAGAACAACTATATATAAAACTGTATTACTCTACCATAACTCTTATAGTACTATATTATCATGTTACTATAGTATTACTATTATCAATATTATACACTATTACTATATTATGGTTAGAATATTACTATATTAGCCAACAGTCTAATATTACTCTTGGATTAATAATACTATATTTACTTATTATAGTATTATATTAATATATTATCTTACTATAGAATTTATACTTTTATTATAGATTATACTTTTACACCATATAATTACTATATTATTACTCTAATTATAATTATACTTTGACTATACTATTATGCTATATAATTACTATATTGCTATGTTGTCTTACTACAATATTATTACTCTAATATAATTATATTACTTCCTCACTATAGTATATTATCCTGTAAAATTATTATATTACACTATTGTATAACTTTTATTATACTACTATAATATAATGATATTACTATATTTTCTTACTAAATTTTGTTATAGTACTCTAATATAATTATCTTACTACAGAATTATTATGCTTTACTATAGTATTACTATTGTCTTACTATACTATTATTTGACTATACTATTCCTGTTATACTATATATTTATTACATTACTATATTATCTTACTACAGTATTTTAATTCTAATATAATTATATGACTATTTTACTAGTATTTTTACGATTTCTCTATTCAACTTATATATCACTATGTTATCTTCTTACTTTAGTATTATCGTTATACTATTCTAACACTTCTATTCCTATATTACTACGGTTATAGTATGTTTTATTATATTACTATAGAAGGCTATGGGCACATCATGTTTGAACCTTACATTTGCCATATCCACTGGGAAAAGCTCCCGGCGTACACGTCAAACATATTGTCAATGTTCCATTCACTGATGGAAGACAAAAGAGTGACCTTTTGCACTGCTGGACCAGTATATAGCGGTATAGTATTTTTTTTTTTTCACTGTATAGAAAATAATAGTCAACCACGCTTTTGTAAGTACAGCCAAGGCACATTATTAAAAAAAATATATATATCATTTACACCACAGTATACGATCCTTTTTCCATTTGAGCACTGTTGGCCCATACAGTTACATATAAACCTGAATTTTCCATCGGAGATACACACCAGGCAATATTCTAAATGTATACCTCTAATGGAATGCTCATGTGAACAGAGACGTATTATTATATTATACTATTACTATTATTATTATAAATATTAATCTGCCACTATTATAATTTTTATCATTATTACTACTTTTAGTGCAATGGCAAACCTAGAACTCCATCATGTGGGTGTATTGTATTTGTGTTTAACACCAGACCTTTATTGCAAGCTGTTACGTGGTCCGCTATACTCCATGGCCTGTAAATGACCATCTGCCTTCTATAGCAGTTATTTCAGCAGGAAACAAGTATAGAGACGCCTTACCTCTGCGCCAAACCAGAGCTGTCCGGCGAGATTATCATGGCGAATTTCTTCAGGAAATTTTACACAAAAATCCCGGTTAGCCCGCTCGTGCTGTATGCACTCCTCCATTATCTGGTTTATGATATTCAGCACATTGTCCTAAATAGAAACAAATTTATTTAAACAAACAAACAAACAAACAAATAAATAAAGAAAAATTTAAATTAGATGAAATATTAATATTAAATAATAATTTTAAATTAGATTTAAAAAAATGTAAAACTTCACTATTAGGCCATATCAACCCTGCCCTGCAGATAGATTGATTCAGATGAACAGGGAGGTGGCCCGAGTTCTTTCCATTCATTTCTATAGGAGTCACAGAAACATTCCAGCACGATTACAATAAGAGAACCTCACATCCCCCCCCCCCAAAAAAAAAATAAATATATAAATACAGAGGGGCGGAACAAAATCTATAGGACATTCATGACACATCCTTCTACGTTATACAATTCTCTGGCAGGGGTAACCATATTACCCAATTTCACAGCAGCCAGGTAACAAAATCTTGCTTAGTCGGTACCGGACTCCATTGAATTATGTGCACTGTTCACACTGCCGAGCAATTCAATGCAGGTGGAGCTACCGTGTGATTGACATGGACGGTCTGTTATGTTACGGTGCTGTATGTGATCATTGTACACAGCAAGCAGCACTGCAAAAATAGATTAGGACAAAAAAAAATGTGCACCATCCAATACTCCACCACTGGATGGCAGTATAAGGTTACCCATACAAGTAGGGGATAAAGTACGGCAAATTCTCCAGCTAGAAAAGATCCAATAAAGGAAATGCAATTGTCGAGGGCCCGTAATTGTGTTATTTCACGTGTAATTAGGGGTGACTGAGCGATATGTGATGCCTACCTGCCTACAATCAACCATACCTGAAGAGGGTCTGACGCTGGTCAGATGGGCACTTACAGAGTTAATGGTCCGGTGTTCCCATTTAACTCTGCTGAATTAACTTCTATTGAGCCATTTCTTTTGCAATAATTAACAAGCTCAGAATGGATTCCTTGCAAATGCAAACACAAAGAAGTTATGCTGAAAAGCAGAGGGGTAGCTATAGGGGGACAGAGGTAACTGGCACACCCAGGCCTAGGACCTGAGGAGCCAAAGTCTTCCACATAACGCCAGTATTATAAATGGGAGACAAGGCCATATGAGCTGCGCCTGAGCATGTAGATTACCACCAATTGTTGAGCTGTACATGAACTTTCCATTGTTTCCAGCAACAAGTACGGGAATCCGTATGCAATAACCATGAATCAGGTGCACTGTGTACTGGCACTATTAGGCCATATTCACACTTGACACATTTGTTGCAGGCTACTAAGGCTGAATGAAGTCTGCAGAAACCCACGTGCGTCCCACCTAAACTCCCCCATCCCAATGGATAATGGAGTCGATTTCAAGATCCAAAAATTTCTGCAACACTTCCCGTGTGTATATATATCCTTAACAGATTTTGGATTTAGGCTTAGGAGATTCAAAGTCTATGTTCACCATCACAAGCAATTTCTTTATTCCTATTTTTATTAAATTACTTAATAGGTGTCAAAGGGGTTTCTCAGTCTGAGATATTTTTTACTCCAGATGACTTAGCCACAGGTCAGCAGTATCAATTGGTGAATTCCAACACCAGGACCCTGCACCGATCAGCTGTACCAGCCAGCCACCTTCGCTAGAAGATATACAGCAGACAGTGCCAGAAGCAGAAGGAGCCGTCCATTGTATAGTGTTTCCAGAAGCAGAAGGAGCTGTCCATTGTATAGTGTTTCCAGAAGCAGAAGGCGCCATCCGTTCCATAGCTGAGGTACCGTAAAGCAGAAGGCGCCATCTGTTGTATAGTGGTGACACAGGAGAACTGTAGCGCTGCTTCCAATCACTTAGTTTTGCTTCTTGCACCATCCACTGTATATCATCCAGAGGCTGGCCGGTAAATCTGATCCAGGGTGTGAAATAACTTATCAAATCACTATGAAAAACGCCATAGAGACCAGACAACCCCTTTAATTAAAAATTTTAACATATGAGCTTCAATTCAATGGAATAGTTGTAATACCCCATGTCTCCTGAAGTGGCCGCTGTAGGAGAAATGCATTGCTGGCAGTGTGATCTGAGAAATGGGACCTAGATCAATCTGTTGATCATTCAGCGGCCGCATCCTGAAAGGGGTTCTATCTGATGGGTCTAAAAAAGCTCAAAATGAACTTCCCTAATATAATAAAGGGAATTATAAATGGAATTATTACTCTATATAGTTAAAACGTCAATCCCAGCATTTTAAAGGGCCACAAATGTACTTGCCACAAATACCTAATAACCTAGGCAGTCATATCCGTAATTTTTCTGGCCTTGTCCCAGCCCTTTGCAGCTGCCACGACTGACAACCCTACAACAAAGCAAGCTGTCCTATGCGTAATCACATCTGAATAACGTCCCAGGGAACGCATTAATAATCAAACAACCCGATCGCTTTACGGCGTGTCTCGCCAGGGAAATATATGCTCTAAATTGCTGACTGACGTGTACCATAAATCACTGGGTAGCAGGAGTTCAGAAATTTTTTTTTTTGAAATAACCAACTTTTGCGTGTAAATTTTTTAAAGGATGGCATTTGGGCAGGATAAATCAAGCGAGCCGCGACGGCTGAAGAGCCATTTCCTGCATTTATTGACTAATATAAAGATTTATCATCTGAAGCTCGGAGAAATGCAAATTGCGTGTATATTTAGCGATCCGTCCCCTGGATCTCCTCTTTCTGGCGAAGGGGGAGGAGATTTATTGGCATTGCAGGGTTTGCAGGAGGTTTGTGGGAAAGAGGCGAGCGCACATTGCAGGGAGACAGCAGCACATTGTACAGCTCATTAGGTCCGGAGAAGAGGCTCGCTGCACGCTTCAGGCTTTCCCATGTAATTAGCGCTCGCTGCAAATCACAATGACAGGCGTTAAAAGCGACTATTACCTAAGAGCGTGCAACAACTAAACAACAGGGGCGGGCGTACGGAAAAAAGAAAAAGTTGCTGCGGACTAATTAATAAACAATTATCACGGTTATTGATTATCTGCCGTTCGATAATCCATGATGACGGAGCAAAAACATGTAAATAAGTGAACGGCAAGCTCCGCCGCGGGAAAGCGCAGCATGACACAGCAGAACGCCAAGCTATCATACTGCTCTTTTAGTCATAAGATATGTAGCAAAGCTGAATTAGGCATTAACCCATCATTAAAGAGGACCGGCATCTCTTAAAGAGGATGTGTCTATTATAGTACATGATAACATCTCTCATGACATAAGAGCGCCATTTAGTTAGGCACTTCTTGCTCTTTTGTTAAAATAATAATAAGAGTTGAAAAGGGTTGTCCTCTCTAAGGGTATGTTCACACCATGTAATTCTGCAGTGATTTTGAGCTCCATTCACCAGGAAAACTGGAGGGGTGAAATGAAAAAAAAAAACCTGAGGCGGAAATTCCTCTTCCATTTCCACTGTGTGCACGTACCCTAAATTAGGATATATTCTCACAGTAGAATTTGGAGAGGAATTTGAATCGGTCTTCTGCCTCAAAATCCTCTCCAAAAATCAACTGGAATCTGAATCCCTTTGTTTTTAATGGGAGGTAGTGATAGATGGACACTGAATACTTAGGCCTCACTCTGTACAGCTACCTCCCTTGATTTCTGGGCTGATCTGCACTCTAGCCCTGTGCTGCCCTGACCTCCCCATCTGACACTTCCCATTCTTATCTGGAACTCTGGTATATCTTCCCTTCAACCCAATGAACTTTTGCTAATGCCCCTCTAGGACAGGACCCAGGTCTCTCATTCTGTAATACATCCCGAATGTCTCAAAAATACCTAAAGCAACTCCCTGAACAATGGGAAACCCCGTCTTATAATTCCTCCTACTCTGTGATATGACCCTATGGCCCGTGTCTCCACTCAAGCATGGGTATTACCAACTCCACTTCTGTGGGTTACGCAGTGTCTAGTACACCTGCATATATGACACCAAGACGGTAGCATCAGATCCTTTGAAGGGATATTCCAGTAAGAAAAAGTTATCCCCCTATCCAAAGGAAAGGGTGTAACTTGCTATTAGATTGGGGTCAGATTGCTGAAGTCCCACCGATAACAATAGTAGCCCAGTTTGAAAGGAGCAGTAGGTAGGACAGTGCACGACCACACCTCCGGGAGACAGCCAAGTGCTGTGTTTCGGCAATCTACGGCAGTCCCATTAAAGTAAATAAAACTACTCTTTTGCCATTCCTTTAAAACAGGAGTGCAAAAGGCCAAGAATTTCGAGGCCAAGTCACCACCTTTAACTCTTTGTCATGTTCCTTTCAATCATTCCTTAACAATTTTTTGCAATGTGGCAGGGGGCATTATCCTGCTGGAAGAGACCAGTGCCTTTAAGGAACCTGCCTATCATAAAGTACTTGGGTACTTGGTCTGTACAATGTTTAGGTGTGTGATACGTATAACAACCACATAAATGCCAGGACCCCTCACCAAATCTTTTGCTCAAGAGCCTCCATCAATCTTAGGCCTCATACACACGACAGAGTGTGCAGGCCAAACGTAGGGCAAGTGCAGCTCCGGTCCCATGCTCCGATAATTCTAGAGCAGGTCCTATATAATATCGGAACGGACCAGAGCATCAGAAGAGTCTTGAGTGTACTCTCGGTCGCATGCATAAGACCTTAATCAGGTCTTGAAAACTAAAACTCTTCTTTTTTAAGGTTTAATAGTGCAACTCACTAAAAAAAACAAAAAAACAAAAAAAAAAACACACAACTCACCTGTGTCCAGTGTCCGAAGGTCTGGTCTTATGTATACAGGTCACCTGGCTGACCTCAGCAGTGATGCCCCACTTGTGCTAGGTGAGTGCTGCAGCAAATCACAGGCCTCAGCGGTGACCTCTTCACAAACTGCATATGACATGCCATTTGTGAAGAGGTCACCCGGCAAAAAAACCCCCAGGGACCTGTATACAGAAGACCGGAGCTGCTGCTGCGGGAAATTGAGTCCCAGGGTCAGGTGAGTAAAGTTTTTGTATGTTCACAATCCCTACGGCAGCCTGAATGTAACCCAGCAGTCCGCAATGCAATCGGAGAAGAGTCTGCCGCCTGCCGCACTTTGATCCTTGATAAATATACTCTTTCCTTCCTACTAACAAGCGCAGCAATCCACCATGGTTGTGTAGATGATTGACACTGATGTAGTCGTACGCTTTCTTCATATCTGATGTCAGCCATTAGTCGATCTACCGGCAGCTCCTTCTCGGATACAGCGGGGGGTTAATGATGAAAGCGCATCTCGCTCGGCAGGAACTAAAGCGCTCTTTTATGGCTTAAACTCCGGCTTCCTAAACATCAGTTTATCACATTATTGGCCTGTATTCTTTTGGCAGTGCACATATTTAACTAGGAAGACAACACAAGCAATACTTACATCTATAGACTCTAATTAGCTCTATAATAAAGCCCACGGGAGTTCTTTGGCATCTGGCTAACTTCATTTGCATTTAGTGTTGTCTTTTGCAACCTCTAAGGGTAAATTATTTTCAATGAAACTTTGTATGATAAGATTAAAAAATTGCAGGGCTGGTAAAAATCTGCACGTTGCCCCCACCGCTGGCAGCTGTTATACAGCACAAAGCGGCTGATGTAGCCGTCGATGACACTGACTGCGCAGTGATTTATCGAGAATATGCCGAAATTTACATCTTTTAAGAAAACAATTACACGGCAAATACACAAGATCCCAAGTAACCAATGGGCTGATGTGCGGAGACATCTGCTACTAGCTCCCAACTTTTTGGGTTGCCTTTTATTGATGGAGTGATTCAACCAACTCCTTAAGTCTATAGGATTGGTATGATTGGTGGTGATCCCAACGATCAGCAGAACAATGGGGCTCCAGGGCTTGCTAGATAAACAATGAAGGGCCCAAATTGCTCCCCTTAGCCTTGCTGATCACTGTTTCAATAGGGGACCAAGCCAGCCATTGATGTACCATTAAATTTTAAAGGGATTCTATCATTAAAAAAAAAACAAAAAAACACGTTTTTAAACTAAAAAAACGTAGGAATAGCCTTTATAAAGGCTATTCATCTCTTACCTTTATTTTGCTGGTCCTCGCCGCCGTTTTCAAATTATTCCTATTTTTGTTTTTATGCTAATTATGCTTAGAGAGCACAGGGGGCATTCCCCCTATGCTCAGAGTACAGCATCGTCATTGCTCCCAGCAGCGGCTCTGTCTTCTCTTCCTGACTCCTCCGTAGTGTTTCTCCTCCTCTTCACTGCGTCAGCAGCCAACGAACGCCACTTCGGGAATCGAAATCCCAAGCATGCGCAGTTGGCTCTACCACTTCGGGTTCGGGCAGAGCCAACTGCGCATGCTCCGTCAGCCATTTTATGGTGGGCTCTTACATGAGTATACTGCGCCTGCGCAGTACACTTGTGTAGTTCTATGGAGTACTGCACATACTGAGCATGCTAAGTAGCTCAGCACTCCATAGAACTACACAAGAGACCACCGCAAAATGGCTGATGGAGCATGCACAGTCGGCTCTGCCCGAACCCAAAGTGGCGCGGGATTTCAATTCCCGAAGCAGCACTTGTCGGCTGCTGACGCAGTGAAGAGGAGGAGAAACATAACAGATAACGGATATGTCAGGAAGAGAAGACAAAATGAGGAATATTTTGAAAATGGCGGTGAGGACCAGCAAAATAAAGGTAAGAGATGAATAGCCTTTATATAGGCTATTCCTACGTGATTTAGTTTAAAAACATTTTGTTTTTTTAATGACAGAATCCCTTTAAGTTCACAAAACTGCACTGAAAGGGGGCTCATTTAGCAGGGGGTCAACTCAAAGCATCTAGTAGCTGTATGGTCGCCATTTGGGCACAATTTACTACATTCACCCACCTGGCATGAACGAAACTGGTTAACAAGCAGCGTACACCTCTGAGGATCCTTCCTTCCATCCAGGCTGTCCAGCTCTGCGGCCACTTGGTTGAGTTCTTCATCTGCATAGTAAAATTGAGCAAGAAGCTGCGGATCTGACCTCTAAAAGCAGAAAAGATAAAAAGAGCAATTAGGGAAGAGTTTTTTTTTTTTTTTTAAGGATGAACGTGTCAATACCATCTCACACACTCCAGCATAACATGCAAAATAGTGAGATTATCCCAGTGTCTGACCTCCAGCTTGGCTTCACATTGTTACAGAAATTTCAGAAACGGTTCCATTCACCCGAATGCAGCATGCAAATCAGTGACACCCACAAATTCCATTGAAACCTATGGTGGTAAAGTCATGTTCCACTTCCAACCAAAATTCTAGGAGGTTTGGATTTTTTGTTTCTGTTGTGTCATGGCCGTGAATGTTCGCAACACAACCACACAGGGAAATCATTAGAAGCAAAGTCAAGTCAGAGCTGAGCAATTATGACCTAAATCAAGATTAATTGAGCATTTTACCTCAATTACAATTGATAATGATTTAGATCACACCCCCTTTTTAAAAGCCACGCTCCAAGGGCAGATTACAATAAGGGAGAAATGGGTTGTAGCCCATGGCCCAACAGCAAGTAATTGCCCATTTGCCCCCATTATAATCCAAACTCATAATCAATTGTATCGGCATTCAAGGCACAAGAAGTCTACAGGAGGCACGGGAGTCTACAGGAGGGGAGTATTTTTCTCCCAAGGTCTGCAGTTTTGTTTAGACCAAACAAGTCCAAGACCACAGAGTATAATAAGCAGAGACCCAGGGGATGCGAGTAAAAAATGTGTTACCTCCCCTGGGCTCCGGCGCAGGTCCCGGTCCTCTTCAGGCCTTCTGAATGACAGCCTGTGATTGGGCCTCAGCTGTCACATGGCATCATGATCCTACGTAACCCATGTCACTCAGCAGTCCCTGATGTCATTCAGACCGGAAGAGGCCTGAAATCCAGGGGAGGTGAGTAACACAGTCTTTATGTATGCTCACCTCCCCTGAGTTTCCGCCTATAATACTCTGGGATCTGAAGAGACCCCAAAGTATAATAGCAGTTCGAATGTATTCAGTCCAAGCAAAAGTGTAGGTAGAATCCCGTAATCTTGTAACAACCGAACCAAAATAACTGACGTGTACAAAATCACATTGGTCATCCAGATGGAGGTTTTGGCCATTTTTTGATTCATCGCCCAGCCCTAGTCTAAGTGAAGATCTTTGGACCTAGTTCCAGAAATACCACCAGATTAGTGTCAATGGGAATTATACAGACAGTGACTGACATTGCCTGTGAATCGCTGCGGAATATGTTGGCGCTATACAAGTATAAAAATAAATAATTCAAATTAATTTTTCCAGGACTAAAATATTGATGATCTATCTTTAGTACAGAGGTCCAACACCCAACACCCCCACAGATCAGCGATCCCAAGAAACACTGGCAATCAGGTAAGTTTGTCCAGTGATGTCAAACTCATCTGTCACATGGCCTGTCCTTAATTCAGTCCCTTTCATGCAAATGGGGCTGAGCTACAATACCAAGCAGAGCCACTATACGATGTACGGCGCTGTGCTTGGTAAGTAGTTAGAAGACCGCAGTGCTCAAACAGCTGACTGGTGGGATTCCTGATCTGATATTGATAACCTATTCTAAGGATATGGTTATTATAGCCTTTTCTTACTTGGATACAATTAGATACAATACAAATATATGCAAAAAAAAAAAAAGTTACTGAAGGGTTAATATTCACCAGTAAGAGTAATATTCACCACAAGACGCAACTTTTACAGATAAATCAATGTAACCTATTTCAATCTATTCCAAGCGTCCTTGTGAACCTGAGCACGTTAGTCTCTGCGGAGAGAACCTGCACAATGTATCACCAGCTTCGATTTTCTGTGCTCTACCCCCCAAAAAATATTTTGCATGATGTGCTTTTTGTAAAGCACAGCTTTATTTATTTGTAGCTCAGCCTGGCTGCCACAACACGGCGATAAATGTGATTTACGTCCGCAGAAACAATCCACCTTCCATCTATCGCCTCTCATTCTTGTAATAAAACCAGGGCTGCCAGTGCTGGCTGTTCTGACTGCTGGAGACGGAATAGAAATCCAGTGACCTCAGCTTACATGGAGGGGGACAAGGCTGGAGGTCCGGAGCGGCAGAAACATCAATCACATACAAGGAGGACTCAGTGTACCCGATGACGGCCATAGTCTCAATGGGAATCCGGGAGAAAATATCACCTTTATGATAAGGCTGTGTTTATACAAAGCGGTAATATGGCGCACCACCCTATATATATTACTGCCAACTAGTGCAGGATAACAATATGGTTATACAAAGCAGCAGTATGGCGCACCACCAATTACCCTTTATCTATTACTGCCAACTGCTGCTGTTCTGAAATGAAGTCATACAAAACAGCAGTATGGCGCATGGCGAATTACCCTTTACCTATTACATTCAACTGTGGCAGTTCAGCAATGGGGTTACACAAAGCAGTAGTATGGCACACCACCAATTACCATCTACTGACTACTTCCAACTGTTGCAGTATAGCCATTTGTTTGTACAAAGTGGTAGTAGGGCGCACCACCACTTATGCTTTACCTATTACTGCCAGCTGCTGAAGTTTAGCAATGTATTCAAACAAAGCAGCAGTATGGTGCAGCATCAATTACTCTTTACCTATTACTACCAACTGCTGCAGGTCAGAAATGCGGTCATACAAAGCGGCAGTATGGCGCACCACCAATTACCATTTACCTATTTCTGCCAACTGCTGCAGTTCAGCAACGTGGTCATACAAAGTGGCAGTATGGCGCACCACCAGTTACCATTTAACTATTACTGCCAACTGCTGCAGTTCAGCAATGTGTTTGTACAAAGCAGCAGTATGGCGCACCACCAACTACCCTTAACCTATTACTACCAACGGCTGCCCTATAGCAATGCTGTCATACAAAGTGGCAGTATGGCGCACCACCAATGACCATTTACTGCCAACTGCTGCAGTATAGCAATGAGGTTATTGGCCGTATTGTTTTGAATTTTTTTTTTCTAAACAGTTCTCCTGTATAAAACGTATTCCCGCTTCAGACATCAAGCTTCAGAGCTGTACTGCGCATGCACCGATTATCAATATGTCCACAGAAAACACAAGAGCACAGGGCCAGGCATAAATCAACAAGGCGAAAACTTAACTAGGTTTGGGTGAATCTAATATGGCTGGGCCTGGTGACAGACTCCCTTTAAGATAAAAAGGAGACATGATATTGCAGCTTATAGGTTTGATACCTCTATCAAACCCAGCGAGATAGTCACAATAGTAAAGCAGTGTGTATTAGGGTGAATTCACACCAGGCAGATTCTTTGCAGAAATTTCTGGGACTGCAAATCAATTCCATTTATCAGAGGGATATTTGGCAGCAAGCATGTGGAATTCTACACGTCCCATTCCGATGAATGGAGAAGAAATCAAAATTTCTGTAACAAAACTGACGTGTGTGAATTCACTCTAAGAATAGTAGAGAAAGAAGCACTGTGACCTGTGCAGGCTTTCTAGTATTTTGTAGTACACATGCAGGGCGCTTCTCTGTGTATTACTATGACAAGGCATCCACCTGACGCTGAGAACATAACAGCCACATGACTGCAAGACCGAGACAAACAATGGAGTATGTCACACGAGGAGGCGCACACCTTACACAGACACACCATGTAATTCATAATGATACCTTACAGCATGGCTGCAGGACACTACAGGACTGACACAAGACTTGTCATGTGTACACAGGACATAACTGAGAAATCACGGGGCAGAACAGCCGACAATCTAATATTAGACACTCAACAGCAAACTGCGAACTAAGGAGGAAAAACTCGCAAAATAAAACTATGATAAACATAATTTTGTTTTTCAGGTTTTTTTTATAATAATAATAAATAAATTACCAATTTGATTTACCATCTGTTATAGATGTGCTATGGCTGGCACTACTATATATGTACTTTATCTGGCTCTATTACACACACGTGGACAAAATTGTTGGTACCCCTCGTTTAATGAAAGAAAAACCCACAATGGTCACAGAAATAACTTGAATCTGACAAAAGTAATTTGCCAAACTACGTACATGTTGACAAGCCACAAAGCTTCTGGTAGAATGTCATATGGACAGATGAAATTTTTGGCAAGGCACATCAGCTCTATGTTCACAGACGGAAAAATGAAGCATATCTTGAAAAGAACACTGTCCCTACTGTGAAACATGGAGGAGGCTCTGTTATGTTCTGGGGCTACTTTGCTGCTTCTGGCACAGGGTGTCTTGAATCTGTGCAGGGTACAATGAAATCTCAAGACTATCAAGGGATTCTAGAGAGAAATGTGCTGCCCAGTGTCAGAAAGCTTGGTCTCAGTCGCAGGTCATGGGTCTTGCAACAGGGTAATGGCCCAAAACACACAGCTAAAAACACCCAAGAATGGCTAAGAGGAAAACATTGGACTATTCTGAAGTGGCCTTCTATGAGCCCTGACCTAAATCCTATTGAGCATCTTTGGAAGGAGCTGAAACATGGCGTCTGGAAAAGGCACCCTGCACACCTGAGACAACTGGAGCAGTTTGCTCATGAGGAGTGGCCAAAATACCTGCTGAGAGGTGCAGAAGTCTCATTGACAGTTACAGGAATCGTTTGATTGCAGGGATTGCCTCAAAAGGTTGTGCAACAAAATATTAAGTTAAGGGAACCATCATTTCTGTCCAGGCCTGTTTCATGAGTTTTCTTTTTTTAAAAATTCTGTTGAAGCATGGTTGGAAAGCAATGTCTGACTTTCATTTGTTCATTTTCATAGAATTTTTATATATTATTACTTTTGTCAGATTCAAGTTATTTCTGTGACCATTGTGGGTTTTTCTTTCATATAGTAGCTATATGGCAGCTAAGGCTGGCACTACTATATATATATATAACTTTATCTGGCTCTATTATAGATGTATTGTGGCTGGCACTACTATACAGTACAGACCAAAAGTTTGGACACACCTTCTCATTCCAAGAGTTTTCTGTATTTTCATGACTATAAAAATTGTAGATTCACACTGAAGGCATCAAAACTATGAATTAACACATGTGGAATTATATACTTAACAAAAAAGTGTGAAAACTGAAAATATGTCTTATATTCTAGGTTCTTCAAAGTAGCCACCTTTTGCTTTGATTACTGCTTTGCACACTCTTGGCATTCTCTTGATGAGCTTCAAGAGGTAGTCACCTGAAATGGTTTTCTAACAGTCTTGAAGGAGTTCCCAGAGATGCTTAGCACTTGTTGGCCCTTTTGCCTTCACTCTGCGGTCCAGCTCACCCCAAACCATCTCGATTGGGTTCAGGTCTGGTGACTGTGGAGGCCAGGTCATCTGGCGTAGCACCCCATCACTCTCCTTCTTGGTCAAATAGCCCTTACACAGTCTGGAGGTGTGTTTGGGGTCATTGTCCTGTTGAAAAATAAATGATGGTCCAACTAAACACAAACCGGATGGAATAGCATGCCGCTGCAAGATGCTGTGGTAACCATGCTGGTTCAGTATTCCTTCAATTTTGAATAAATCCCCAACAGTGTCACCAGCTGCTTTTTTCTTGCCATAATACAAATTCTAACACTCCATTCAGTAGGACTATCAGCTGTGTATCCATCCACCTGACTTGTGAACAACACAACTGATGGTCCCAACCCTATTTCTAAGGCAAGAAATCCCACTTATTAAACCTGACAGGGCACACCTGTGAAGTGAAAACCATTTCAGGTGACTACCTCTTGAAGCTCATCAAGAGAATGCCAAGAGTGTGCAAAGCAGTAATGAAAGCAAAAGGTGGCTACTTTGAAGAACCTAGAATATAAGACATATTTTCAGTTGTTTCACACTTTTTTGTTAAGTATATAATTCCACATGTGTTAATTCATAGTTTTGATGCCTTCAGTGTGCCTGGAACTACAATTTTTATAGTCATGAAAATACAGAAAACTCTTGGAATGAGAAGGGGTGTCCAAACTTTTGGTCTGTACTATATATGTACTTTAGTTGGCTCTATTACTATATATAGGCAGACTAAATAAATTTTAGCTATTTCATTTAAAGTCGTAAGTGACGTTCTGAGGTTTTTGGGAGTGACCCCGGGGGGGGGGACACCGGAGAAAGGCCCGGCCCCAAGGAGGGCAACAAAAAACCCCCTTCCCCCCAAAAAAAACACCAGGGACAAACAATATTCAAAAGGACGGGGTGGCTGCTGAGGCTGGGGTAAAGTCTTTTCTCTGATAACCCCCTTTTCCATTGTTTGGAACATCTGTAGAGAAGAGGGCCCCCCCCCCCCCCCCCGGGTCTGTCAGCGATACTACAAATAAGGAACACGCCTAAAAAGCGGGGGGGGGGGAAAAACACCCCCCCCACCCCCCCCCAAACCCGCGGGCGGCAGACATGTGAAAAATAATATTTCCCCCCCAAACTTCCGGCCATGACTGTACAAATAAGGGAAGGAGATGTTCCTGTTACAGGGGTCATATAATAGAGTGGTCTATCATGTTATAACACAGTGGTCTAATAATAAAACCCATCCATATAATTACAAGCAATGTCAATGCCTATGGTTACCTTACTTGCGGGTTATATCATTATCCTTATTGCCACATTTGCTGGTCATGTGTGAGAAACACAATCACATATCAACCCAATATTAGGCAACTATGTAATTGGGGATATAATAGAGATATATACAGTATATATCTCTAAACAAGATGCAGTAAACAAGATGGCTGCTCGGATGCTGGTAAATGATGCTTCCGAGCAATAATCCCAGTGCAGGTCATCCCATGTATATATGATTACTCAACAATTTAATACAACACAAGATTTCCTGGGAATTCACCGTACGACAGATAAAAAGAAGTCTAATTTTCTGGCTGCACAATAAAACATGGTAGATGGTATTACATGTGCCGTGTGTCCTAGAGAAGACTAGACCTATAGACATCATAAATATAAGGAGTAATTCCGTATTAAGGGACCCCTGTTCTTGACCATTCACCCCCTTGTAAGAAAGTATGGACTTTGCTACAGGTCATAGGCCCCAAAAAATTCAGGGGGGGGGGACACTTTTTTTTTATTAGCGTTCTGTATGCAGTCTTAATGAAGTCCTCAGGCTGGAGCGAGATGAGCCAGAATTATTAAGAGGATTTGGTCTTATAATAATTCAGTCGCACTCCTGTGTGCCAGGACTGAAATCTACGCCAGCCAGGAACTGGTACGAGTTCTAATAAATTTGTTAGACCAAGGTGACGCCACTGCGGGCCACCTTGGTCTCCATCCCAACTGCTTCACCATTCACCCCTGCAAGGAAGTATGGGCTTAGCTGCAAAAAGACCGCAAAAAAAGTCATAAAAGGGGAATTTTTAAGATTGCCGTTCAGTACACCAGTCTTAAAGGGGTGTTCCCATCTCAAGGATCCTATCTATACTGCTAGCTTATGTAAATTCAAGACTTTCCTAAATACATTGCTGCTTTGTTTGCCTGCTATGTTATATTATTCCTCCCATTGTTTACATATGTCATGGTCCATGGAAACACTATCTGATAAGACAGGTCAGAGGGATGACTTACTGCTCTCTGGGTGGGCTGAGTGCTCTCACTGTTACCTACAGCTCTGTGGTCAGGAGAATCAGGGCAGCTAATTCCAGCTAGCTGATAAAGACTCTGACAATGTTTGTTATATCTCTATGTAAACACAAAGATAACACTGAGTCCGTTCTCTGTCGAAGCAGGTAAGTGTTCTAGACAAACCAGTGTAAGGCTGTGTTCACACGGAGTTTTTTGGCAGCGGATTTTGACGCGGAATCCACCTCAAAATCCGCCCGAAAAAAAATCCTCCCATTCATTTCAAAGGGAGTCAGTAGTGTTTTTTTTCCCTCTAGCAGCTTTTTCCCGCTAGAGGAAAAAAAAAAAAGCAACATGACCTATCTTGCCGAGGATTCCGGCCGTGGCTCGAGCCGCGTGCCTGATTAGGCCCATTCATCCGGGCTTAATCAGGAGCGGTTAGCTGCGACAGAATGCTGATGCACTGCATCGGAATCCCGTCATGGCTGATCGTGGTGAAAACTCCGGGGGCGGAAAATTTTCCGCCGTGTGAACACACCCTAATGTCATATACATTTACTGTGTATATTATTTGATATGCATTTATATTAGATTTCTAGTAATGATAATAAATAATCTCTCATGGGAAAGGCAAACTCTATATTGTGATACTTCATAGTGTCCTGTCAATTAAACAGTTAAAGCCGCCTACCCCCAGCTTGCTGAAGAATACAGGAAGTTAGAAGAAGAGAGAACAGACAAAGCTGCTGAGACAGTAAGATGGGAAAACCCCTTTAATGAAAACCCCAGCTGTGGGTGTAAAAATAGCAGTTGCTACCTGCCCTGGACTCAGAGGGCCCCAAAAGGTCCCTTTGCCCTATAAAATAAGCCACTATTCTAAATGACACAAAGTAGGTGAAAGCCCCACTACAGATTTTGCATTGAGGCCTAGGAGATTTAAGTGATGCCTCCGCAACAACACAAGTTAGGCGCAGAACGAACAATGTGACATGTTTGGTACAATAAAGGGCTCTGCGCCAAAGATACGTAATATTTACACCTCTCTACAATAGAAAAATAGCATAGATGGGTTAGAAAATTCCACCAATAGATTAGTGGCAGCAGCACAAATGGTGCAACAGTGTAGTCAGGAATGGAGCTAAGAGTTGTCACCAGGGGAGCAGTCAAAATGTGACAGGTCAGAGGACGAGACAGGAGCACAGTAATAATCACAGAGAAGGGTTGCCACAAGGATAGCAGTCAGGATGTGACAGAGGACAAGAAAGAAGAACACTCAAGAACGGAGCCAAGAGTCTCAGCCAGGAGATACATGACCAGGTTACAAACCACAAACAAGCATACAGACCATGGCTGTATGACTGTCATCCATTACTGGAATGTATTCCACAAATCTATTAAACTGGTATTAGTGACCAAATGTTTGTATGTCCTTCAGGGTCATAACCCTCATTTGGGTTTTCATTGGGATTTCTTCTTCCATTTGGGTTTCAGTACAAATCAACATAACTGACAGCCTGGGATAGTGAAAGTGGAAGTAGCTAACTTCTCCTCCCACGTGGATTTCTTCCTCCATTTGGTTTCAATAGAAATCAATGTAACCTACAGCTTGGCATAGTCAAAGTGGAAGTAGCTAACTTCTCCTCCCACATGGATTCTTCTGCCATTTGGGATTCAGCACAAATCAATATAACTGACAGCCTGTTATAATGAAAGAGGAAGTAGCTAACTTCTCCTCCCTTTTGGATTTCAACAGAAATCAACCTATTAACACCCCGGATGTCAAAAAATATTTATTTTAACAAACTAAAGCGGCAACTTTTCAACACTGAGACATAAACCCACAATATTTTTGTTTAAATTTCTAGATATCTGTGGATTTAGTGAAAAATTCTTGGTATTTTTTGGCATTCCTTGAAGCTGGGAATTCGGTATGGTTTAGAACATCCGCAGGACAGATGAAATACGACTTATCCCACTCACAGGAAACCAAACAACAAACCGAACCGTTCCATTCACATTGCATCACCTCTCAGAGTTCTAAAGAGTCTATTGTAGCCCGGAATAAATCATTCATAAACTGACAGAAGTGCAAATCCCGAAGTCGAGCGAGGGCCATACAGGACACAATTGTACTTCACATCATCAAGGATAATTTATGCTGCATTGCTGAATATTTTACACAGCGACTTGTAGGGTGGAAAATGAGGGCAGCGCACAGACTGTCTCCCCTACTCCTGGGCCGCTGTACGATGCCGAGCGGCTCAGGACACATTTGATGGATTTACAACTTAATTCATCTCAATATCTGTAATCTGAGATGATTAGAAACAAAATCCACAGCAATAACATTTTTGGCTGAGACGTATCTGAAGTCTACCTGATGCACAATGTACAGGTAACAACTATTCTGGCAGAGCAGGACGAGCGCCTCTCTGTTGTCAACAGGCTGTGTCGTGTATTACAGTTCACTTAATTGAAAATGAGCTGCAATACCAGACACATTCAAAATAGCTGTGGACACCTTTTTAACCACTTAAGGATCGATTTTCCCTGGTTCAGGACCGGACACATTTTTGGATTTTTTTCGTACATGCGGTTTCGAGGGTTATAACGTTTTTAACCCCAGTTACAAGAGGAATGCAGCCTTCTGACTTACACTGGAGAGCTGATCTGGGTCCTTTAGGACCCAGCAGTTCACATAGTTCCTGGACCCCAAGTGGCGCCGCATCATGGCGGCTCATTGAGTGCTGTGTACACAGTTTATTACCGTCCCTGCTTTCTCTATAGGAGCTCTGGCTATAGTAACAGCCGATGCCCTGGTTCTGCAGCTTCTTAACACTGCAAGGATATACAATCATGTCCTTGCAGGTTGAAGAGTGGGCCGTCTGGAGGTATATAGTCAACAGGCGGAATGGAAACGGTTAATACAGTATAAAGATAGTATAGAAAAAGAAATGTTAAAGGGTTTTTCCTGAATATAGATACTGATCATCAGATAACAGGAGCCAGTTGCACAATGCACAGAGCTAGAAGCAGACAACTTGCCAGCATAGACCTCAATATAAGTCACATGCAGCTGCAACTCACATGCGTGAAAGTCTTTTTTCCAGTCCTGCTGCTCCGATTTATTCTGGACAACTCCTTTAAGGGGAACGTAATAATTGATGACCTATGCTTAGATCACAGGCCATATGACATCACATTCATTGTGTACTGAAGAGGATGCTGCATTCACCCAAACGCTGCAGCCTCTACAAACAGCTGATCGACCAGGGTCCTGGGGGTCAGACCCCTGTCGATCTTTAATTGATTACCTATCCTAATGGTAGGTCATCAATTATTAAGTCTGGAAAACCTGTTTAAAGAGGGAGGCTGCTGGAAAATAGGCAAAACAGGAGACACTGAGGTTGGAAATACCTTTAAATACTTAAGTACACCAATGTTAGATGAGTCTCAGAATTTTCCTGGAATACTGGGCACATTCGATACATGATATATAGAGCACAAAAGAAAAATGACTCCCTATTATGAGCAGCAACCCCTGAAAGGTCCCTCTCTCTGGATATTAATCAATACTATTATCTGCCATCTATTTCACATAATGCAAAATGTAAATTTCTACCCAGGAAGAAAAGACCTTGGTAGAACTAAAAATAACCTGAGTCTATAGACTGTAAAAGACAATGCAGCTGGATAATTGACATGCTTGCGATATTTCTAGGAACAGATTAGCTGGTCATGGTCAGACTCTTCATCATATTGATCAGAGACTTCAGCACATACAAGACGCCACTTCAAGGAGTAACCCCTCGTATAGTAGCTCATGAATTACACTGGTGCAAGAACAGGAGCCGGGGTCCCTCACAGAATCCGCAAACCAGTCCTGTCCAAAATACTGCTGTGTTAATGCGGCAACACGCGCAGAGTCAGGGACCCACATCCAGATAAGTAAAGATAAGACAAAGTACGGTCAACGTGCTGCAACCAATAGCCTGAAGGTATGCCCCCCTATTAGTCAGCGCAGGGCTCCACATTGTACTTAAAGCAGTTTTCTAATCCTTACCTATAGTAGTAAAAATGGTGTCATGCCATGTCATCCCATAGTAGTCACAAGTTCTTATTCCCCCAGTAGGCACAGAAGACACCTGTCACGTCACAGCAGCTGCTCACCATTCCCCCAGCAGTCACAGCAGCTACTCTCCATTCCCCCAATAGTCACAGCAGCTACCCTCCATTCCCCCAGCAGTCACAGCAGCTACCCTCCATTCCCCCAGCAGTCACAGAAGCTACCCTCCATTCCCCAGCAGTCACAGCAGCTACCCTCCATTCCCCAACCAGTAACAGCAGCTACCCTCCATTCCCCCAGCAGTCACAGCAGCTACCCTCCATTCCCCCAGCAGTCACAGCCCCCCCCCCCAGCAGCGCTACCCTCCATTCCCCAGCAGTCACAGCAGCTACCCTCCATTCCCCAACCAGTAACAGCAGCTACCCTCCATTCCCCCAGCAGTCACAGCAGCTACCCTCCATTCCCCCAGCAGTCACAGCAGCTACCCTCCATTCCCCAGCAGTCACAGCAGCTACCCTCCATTCCCCAGCAGTCACAGCAGCTACCCTCCATTCCCCAACCAGTAACAGCAGCTACCCTCCATTCCCCCAGCAGTCACAGCAGCTACCCTCCATTCCCCAGCAGTCACAGCAGCTACCCTCCCTTCCCCAACCAGTAACAGCAGCTACCGTCCATTCCCTCAGCAGTCACAGCAGCTACCCTCCATTCCCCAACCAGTAACAGCAGCTACCCTCCATTCCCCAGCAGTCACAGCAGCTACCCTCCATTCCCCAACCAGTAACAGCAGCTACCCCCCCCCCATTCCCCAGCAGTCACAGCAGCTACCCTCCATTCCCCAGCAGTCACAGCAGCTACCCTCCATTCCCCCAGCAGTCACAGCAGCTACCCTCCATTCCCCAACCAGTAACAGCAGATACCCTCCATGCCCCCAGCAGTCACAGCAGCTACTCTCCATTCCCCCAGCAGTCACAGCAGCTACCCTCCATTCCCCAGCAGTCACAGCAGCTACCCTCCATTCCCCCAGCAGTCACAGCAGCTACCCTCCATTCCCCCAGCAGTCACAGCAGCTACCCTCCATTCCCCCAGCAGTCACAGCAGCTACTCTCCATTCCCCCAGCAGTCACAGCAGCTACTCTCTATTTCTGTATCTCTGGCCTTTTTGTGACTGCCTACCAAGTAAGGTTATTGACCTGTGAGCGCTACTGTTAGGAGAGATGGAGCTTAATACTGCTAGTGTCAGCATCCAGTGACATGCATTAAAAGGGGTTGGCCAGGAATTTTTTTTTAAATGGGCCTATCCTTAGGATAATAAAAAATCTGATCTGCTTAGGTCCGACAGGTGGCCCCCGCATGGATCAGCTGTACAGGGCCACTTCCAACACCGGTACTATACACAGCAGGAAGCAGTTGGCTCTGTGTTTTCTATATAGTACAGGAGTCGGTAGAGGCGCCGTACAGCTGATCCACCTTCATGGACTACTCTTTCAGAGGTGGAGTCCATGCCTCAATAGGCCATAGACCATGTCAGGCAGGCAGTTTTATGGTTATGGCTGATCAGTGTATATATTGTTTTATTTTGCTCCTGTCACAAAAAGGCCACGGAGGAACCATAGCCCAATACACATTGCCTCTTATACAACCGGGATCAGGCAGTGTGCTGCGCTGACCATGAAGAAGTCATATATATTTAAAGGATTCAACCTCACGCCACCAATAAATCTCCTGCTCGGCTATTCCGCAGTGTACGCCGTAGATAAACTATGCCCTGAAACCTTAATTCAATGCTCAAATCCTATTAGGTGTTCTGATCAGAGGGGTATGGCGGCAATTTATCTGGAAGCAAACAAGGTTAAGAGGCACCGGGATTCTCTGAAAACCTGACCTGCTTCCTAGAGCAAGAACCAATTTTAGAAGTTTATTAGATGGGTACATTTAATAGACCAACTATAGATAAATGCCTCGAATATTGGTGTCAAAGTAATGACATCAAGTTTTTTTAGCTAAATAAATTTAACATTTTGTGCCAAATAATTTCTTATTATAAGTTTATTTAGTGTGTGATTTTCTGGCCTGTATTTGTGTCATTAATACATTTTGTAATATACTTTATTAGCAAATTGTGGCTCATTTTTGAGAAATCCTGCACTTTCCATTGTCTCTATATGGATAACTATACTTGGCTTTCACTAGGTATAAGGGTGTACAGGCTCTTGTATAATGCAGAACCTTACTTGTACGTATTATCAGTGGATTGTATTGTTTATGTGTGTACATATATACACGATGATCAGGAGTAATACATCATTATCTGTTTTTTGATCACCTCTGACCCCAAATTGCCAGGCAAGAACTACTCACTCACATCAGAGGTCTAGAAGTATTCTACTTTCCTAGGTGGAGATGACGCTGTTAATTCCCCAACTTTCCCAGGAGAGGATAAAACAGTCCATCCCCTACCTCATGAAGGGGGAAGGGGGTATGCTGGCAGGGGGCATGTCTGAATGATGCAGGGGCTCACCATTAAACAAAAAAAAAACTGTGGATTCTAGGAGAACTTGGTCACACCTTTGGAGCCAGCAGCAAGCTTTGTGTTGACTATCCCATCTAAGATCCTCCAAGCTCTATTTAAGCAAAAGGACTAAGTCACAAGGTTTCTCTCTCTTTTATTTTACAAACTGTTTTCCTCATTTTGTCACCTTTGTTTGTCTTTTTTATATATAAGCACTGAACCCTTTATATTTATATATTTATTTTGCATACTTGTATGGTATTACAAAATTATATCTGGGGCATTATCAGACTTAGAAAAGTGGTGTCATATTTAAATTTGTAGACAATTAGTGGTGACAGTCCTGAGTACCAAGGGATATGACCATAAATGCAAGGACTTTTTTATGGTCTGCCACTGGTCAGAAGCCCAGCCAAAATTTCCTTATTGTAGACAGGTTATCATGCAGGGGACACCATATGTATGAGACGATAACCCAACCGCAATAAGGAAATCATGGATGAGTTTATCTCTAGTCCCAGACCATAGAAAGATCCTGTATTCATGGTCGTATCCATTAGCAACCAATCACAACAAAAGTCTGTAAGATGGTTAGAAAAAAAAAAAAAAAAACCAAACTTTAAAAGGTTTAACTTTAAATTGTCTACAAATTAAGATATGGTTATGTTCAGTGGAAAATCCCTTTAACTATAAGATTCTCAGCTTTCATATGACTCCAAGATCACAGTTCTACCTGTATTATCTCCAAAGGTATAACCAGTTAAAAACAGTCAGGATTGAAACCTCTTTGAGAACCACCAAAATTGCATAAAAAAGTGGTCTTTTCAAAGAAGATAGCTAATATGGAAAACTGAAAATCGTCACAGAAAATATGGTCTGGGTAAGGAGGTTGCTTCTCAAAGAGGAGGTCTTTTGGAGAGGTTTCACTGTATATGCAGCTGCTCCTAATCCCAACTGTATGTTTAACTGGTGATATCTCTTGAAGTTTTACAAGTAGAACTACAACCAGTGGTGTCATCTTTCATATAACACCAAAATCACTTTTCTAGGTTTTATAATGCTGGAGATAGAAGGGTAAGGCTACCCTCACATCTACACATCAGTCCTCCATCTGCATGGAGGACTTTCTCCTCTGACAGTTTTAAAACAACAGACAACCAAGGGACTCCATTAAAGTCAATGGGGGCCACCGGGCTCCATGTGTAACCGATATTACAGGGGTCTGTCTGTCAGTTGTTCTGGTCCTCCAATGGATCACAACAATGGATAGGCCAATGCTGGTGTAATCCTGAGCTATGTAACTGTGCTGCTGGTTTAATATATCCTGCACCCTGGAGACAGAATAGATTGGACTCGGTGGACTCTAATAGTGAATGATATCCTCTTCTCTATGACTGTGCATATAGAGATGTCAATCATTGTTTAGGACCACCCACTTGACTCAATTACTCCTCACCATACAAAGAACAGAGAAATAAATGGATAAACCTATACATCAGTCTGCTCAGCTCCACCTGTTCTAAAACAGAAGGTCTGCAGATAAGAAAGCATTTTCATGGTGACAGGTTCCCATTAAGTTGTTTTTCAGATACAAATCTCCAAATTCCCTACATGGACCAATTCAAAGCATACCTGTCATTTCAGGTGACTTCTCAGGGTGAAATGTCATGTGGGTGTACATGAGGAGTAACCCTATATATGGCCATTATGTGACTTGTATTATGCATTATTTATCAGCTTTATCTACAGTTTGCAGTTATCCCTAAGCTGGTTGGTGGAAAGGAGCCTACATATGCTGCATTCAGTAAGTAGAGGAGAATCTGCAGGAGATATACAGAGAAGGAGTGACATGTATTGATGTGAATACAGTACTTGGGATGTAACAAAGTGTTTATTTAGCTGTAGCATGCATCATGCTTTTGTCTCCCTCAGATCCTGCTCATTCCATCCCTCTCCACAGACTTCTATAGATATTTGTTATCTACTATATGTGACCTGCAGTCTGCCTCAAGATGGCTAAAGCATATAAAGACAGTTTAAACAAGGAATGGGGAGTTATATGGAGAAAGAAACAATTTTCTCTGAGAAGATACAGTGGGTATGGAAAGTATTCAGACTCCTTTACATTTTTCACTCTTTGTTTCATTGCAGCCATTTGCTAAAAGCAAAAAAAGTTCATTTTATTTCTCATTAATGTACACTCAGCTCCCCATCTTGACAGAAAAAAAAACAGAAACGTTGATATTTTTGCAAATTTATTACAAAAGAAAAACTGAAATATCACATGGCCATAAGTATTCAGAGCCTTTGCTCAGTATTGAGTAGAAGCCGCTTCCTTTTGAGCTAGTACAGCCAGGAGTCTTCTTGGGAATGGTGCAACAAGTTTTTCACATCTGGATTTGGGGATCCTCTGCCATTCTTCCTTGCAGATCCTCTCCAGTTCCGTCAGGTTGGAAGGTGAACGTTGGTGGAGCCATTTTTCAGGTCTCTCCAGAGATGCTCAATTGGGCTGAGGTCAGGGCTCTGGCTGGGCCAGTCAAGAATGGTCACAGAGTTGTTCTGAAGCCGCTCCTTTGTTATTTTAGCTGTGTGCTTAGGGTCATTATCTTGTTGGAAGGTGAACGTTTGGCCCAGTCTGAAGTCCAGAGCACTTTGGAAGAGGTTTTCTTCCAGGATGTCTCTGTACTTGGCCGCATTCATCTTTCCTTCAATTGCACCCAGTCGTCCTGTCCCCCATAGCATGATGCTGCCACCACCATGTTTCACTGTTGGGATTGTATTGGGCAGGTGATGAGCAGTGCCTGGTTTTCTCCACACATACCGCTTAGAATTAACGCCAAAAAGTTCAATCTTCGTCTCATCAGACCAGAGAATCTTATTTCTCACAGTCTGGGAGTCCTTCATGTGTTTTTTGGCAAACTCTATGCAGGCTTTCATATGCCTTGCACTGAGGAGAGGCTTCCTTCGGGCCACTCTGCATAAAGCCCCGACTGGTGGAGGGCTGCAGTGATAGTTGACTTTGTGGAACTTTCTCCCATCTCCCTACTGCATCTCTGGAGCTCAGCCGCAGTGATCTTTGGGTTCTTCTTTACCTCTCTCACCAAGGCTCTTCTCCCACCATTGCTCAGTTTGGCTGGACGGCCAGGTCTAGGAAGAGTTCTGGTTGTCCCAAACTTCTTACATTTAAGGATTATGGAGGCCACTGTGCTCTTAGGAACCTTAAGTGCTGCAGAAATTCTTTTGTAACCTTGGCCAGATCTGTGCCTTGCCACAATTCTGTCTCTGAGCTCCTTGGGCAGTTCCTTTGACCTCATGATTCTCATTTGCTCTGACACGCAGTGTGAGCTGTGAGGTCTTATATAGACAGGTGTGCGCCTTTCCTAATCAAGTCCAATCAGTTTAATTAAACACAGCTGGACTCCAATGAAGGAGTAGAACCATCTCAAGGAGGATCAGAAGGAAATGGACATCAAGTGAGTTAAATATGAGTGTCACAGCAAAGGCTCTGAATACTTATGACCATGTGATATTTCAGTTTTTCTTTTTTAATAAATTTGCAAAAATATCTACATTTCTGTTTTTTTCTGTCAAGATGGGGTGCTGAGTGTACATTAATGAGAAATAAAATGAACTTTTTTGCTTTTAGCAAACGGCTGCAATGAAACAAAGAGCGAAAAATTTAAAGGGGTCTGAATACTTTCCGTACCCACTGTATATTGTGAAGTTTCCAATATTTATTCGTACTACTGATTTATGAAAAGTTAGTGTTGAAAATGCATCCACTAGGGGGAGTTTACCGTATACAGTTACACACTGAACTCATTGATAATACAGTAATTGTCACGCTCCATCTAGTGGAAGTTGCTGGGACTAAAGTAACAGACACCACAACAAGCCCAATTCTAAGGTAATAGGTCACCACTGAAATATGTTATACGGTACTGCGGTGACTGTTGTAAACTGTCTATACTAAATTTATATGCCATTCCACACCATCACTGTGATCACTGTGTTATAAGCCCCCATATGCCACTTATTTTTATTTCCCAATAAATCCCTGCAGGCAGCATGTGATGCTGAGATAATCTCTGTCGCCTGCATTTTACAGTCTTATAAGAAGTGTGGATGAGACGCGAGCGCTGACTCAGCACGTTCAGTTTTAATACCCATTAATTAAATAATGAAGATTATAAAGCCTCCGGCTCCATACCACCACTACAGCTCAATGCGGGGCACTTATTAACTTATTCCTGGCTGCAGAGCTACCATAGCAAAGGTGAGTGATCAGGTAAATCCAGCCCCATTTCTGATACAGTTATCGGGATCCTCTGGTTATTTTGGGGGTTTCATCTCTAGGTGTCGCAGGTGGGGGGGGTCCACCACCTGGGTGGTATTGCAGTTCAGCTCATCCACTTGATAAGTCATCAATAAAAAAAAAAAAGGTAAATGGGAAACCACTTTAAGTGAATGGAGCTGAGATGCAATACCAAGAGATAACCCTATGTGCTGTGATTGGTACCCGAACGTTGGAGTCTATTTAGACAAGTGATGTGCGGGAGTCCAAGGTGTCAGACAGGATAGGGGATAAGTGTCCGATCACCAGGTCCCCCAGTGACCAGGAGACCAAAAGTGACCTTAAAGCTTCCTTGTGAATGGAGCGCCAGTGCACTTGCGCAACCGGCGCTCCATTCATTGCTTTGGGGCTGCGCCCACAGCCCCATAGAAGTCAATGGAGCAATGGTCATGCTCCATTGACAAGGAGGCTTTGGGGGGTACTTTTGATCCCCTGGTCTCCTGATGGCTGGGTGACCTAGCAGTCGTACATCCCTGTGATCAGACACGTATATACTACCCTGTGGGGGGGGGGGGGGGGGGAAGTGTCCTTAACGGCACAACCCCTTTAATAGCTGGAATACCATTTTTAACATGATATATGAAAAACCTTACAAGTTTGATGTTTTTGGAAGGAAAACCAGTTAAATAAAGGTGTGTAATAAATGTATTCATCTCCACAGTGGCGCGGCGTTGCACAGCGGATTACATTACTTTACAACAATCTATAGTTCAGCAGAACAGTAAGAATTTTAAACAAAAAGTCACTGCCTGCGTTTCCCTCCGGATTCCTCCCACAAGACCAGCGCTTCAGCTATATTCAGCTATTGATTTTATCAAGGTCTGAAAATATTCTCTCTTCATATTCCGGAATGACGCGGTATAAGCCGACAGAGGAGCCTGGAAGGAATGAATGCGGCCAACATGCAGGGTCTAATAACTTTCATGTGGAATGAAAAAGAACAACAAAAAGATCTATTCACTACTGAACGAGAACATGAGCCCTGCCATAGCCTTTCAAGCATACAACAGGGGAAGTTTATGACCGACTTGTAATGGCTGCGCTCATATCACTCTCCAAAGAAAGCGATGGTAGGAACACATCAACAATGGCTGGAGGTACAAAGAAAAATTGTACCCTCTACACCCCATTATTCAGAAATGATATGGTACATATAATAATAAAGAATATATATAAGGCAAGAACATTGAGAATTGCTTCTAGACAACAATATAGCACCTGACATATATATGGAGGTCTATATGAAAGACCAATTGGTAACCTTTACCCTTTTCCCGCCTCTTTGCATGCAACCCTCCTTTAAAGCGCTCCTAACCTTTCAACAAGCTGTGCTTAAATCAATAGTGTTATTCCTTGTGTACACACTATACTATTTCTGGCCATTATACGACCTGTATTCTTAAGTTTTTCGCAGTTTTCCCCTCTGCCGGCTTTTTTTCTTATTTTCGGTTCTCCCTGAGCAGGTGAGTGAAAACCAGCTGCTATGATGGTTCCCACGCAGAAAGAAGAATCTGCTCCATGACTCTCTTTCAGAAGCAGTGGCAGGATAATATAGGACATTACTGAAAAGTAATATGCTGTATTTAGGTGAATAAAACACTTGGGGTGAGATAGAAACTTCATTTAGCTGAAAGAACCTCACTCTGTGCCTGTGTCCTCTCTTCCTCAGCAGGAACTCAGTTCTCCTCCTTCCAGTCTGTATAGACTTCTATGTAAAGCTGTAATGTGACAACTCTGTGAGCTACAGCCTTGTCTTGCTCTAGTAAGGCCCCATGCACATGGGGAATCCAACCTGGAAAATTTGGTCTACACATTGGTCAGGATTCCAGGCCCAAACTTGCATCACAGTGATCTATAATGCTGCGGCTTCTCTGTCCCGTATGGACATTCAGCCAATGTATGGACCGAATTTTACGACCTGGATTCCTTCATTTACATGGATCCTTAGAGAGTGTTCACACAGAGGAATGTGGCACTGAATTTGAGGCAAATTCCTAAAACCAGTCTTTATTTATTTCAATGGGAACTGGATGACGATTTATCCTCTAGCTGATTTATTTTCAACTATCAAAAAAATAAGAATCATGCTCGAGCTCCAGGCAGATTCCAGGTGCAGAATTTGATGTGGATTTTGATGCGAAATTTTGAAAAATTGAAAAATCTGCTTCAAATTCCTGAAGCTGAATTTTTCAGCTAGGAAAATCTCTGCCATATCAAAATCGAATTTTTTTTTGTGAGCAAACTGCAAAAAAAACTCATGAATATAGATATGGCCTAGCTTTTATTGGTCTTCACACCATATACTGAATAGTTCTGTACTCTATAGTAGAAGAATCAATCGCTTTTACCAAGCAATAGCAAAAGCAATTCTACAATCAGGTTTTGATCTAGTATGTCCAAGCAAAAAATGAAAACGGTGTGAAATTTTATACAGTATATTCCAACCACTGATAAAAGATACAGATGATACATAGATAACAGATACAGATAGGACATGGATAGATATGAGACAGAGAGGGAGAGAAAGAGAGGGAGAGAGAGAGAGAGAGGGGCAAATAATAGACACAGATATCAGACAGAGAGCAAGATATAAGACAGAGAGACAGAAAGACAAAGAGAGAGGGGGAGAGAGAGAGGGGCAAATAGATAGACACGGATATCAGACAGAGAGAGAGAGACAGACAGAAAGACAAAGAGAGGGGGAGAGAGAGAGGGGCAAATAGATAACAGACAGATATGAGATGAGTAGATATGAAACATATAGAGAGCAAGATATAAGACAGAGAGGGGGGAGAGAGGGAGAGAGAGAGAAGGGGAGAGAAAGAGGGAGAAAGACAGAGAGACAGAAAGAGAGATTGGGGGAGAGAGAGAGGGGCAAATAGATAACAGACACAGATATCAGACAGAGATGAGATGAGTAGATATGAGACATATAGAGAGCAAGATAGACAGAAAGAAAGAGAGAGACAGGAAAAGAGACAGAGGGAGAGAGATAGAGAGAGAAACAGAAAGAGACAAAGAGAGGGGGATAGAGAAGGAGACAGAGAGAGAAAGAGGGAGAGAGACAGAAAGAGAGAGGGGGGAGAGACAGAGAGGAGGAGAAAGAGAAAGAGAGAGAGGGAGAGACAGAGAGAGGGAGAGATGATAAATAGATAATAGACACAGATATCAAACAGATATAAGATGGATAGATATGAGACAGATAGGGAGCGAGCTATAAGACAGAGAGAGAGATATGAGATATATAGATAGAGACAAAGACAATGAGAGAGACAGATATAAGACCAAGTGAGAGGTAGATATGAGATAGATAGACATTTTTTGTCTGTGTCCTCAAGAGGAAGTTACTTAGACTGTATCGTGTTCTGATTCTGAATTAGAATCTGTAACACACTTCAGAGCTGTATTCACAATTCTTGAGACTGTTAGTGGAAAAGGTCAACAACATTTTTGTCAAACACACCCCTAACAAATGATTCTCTCTTTACACCACTGTAATACTGCAGCTTCAATTTTTTTTTTTTTTTTAAAGGACCCCTGCTAGATCATTAAAAAAACCCTTTGCCTTATATTAGGTCCAAAATGAATGTTTTGTGATGGTAATTGACTGTTTCTAAGCATATCAATAGACATGTGAGTGATAATGTTCACACTCGTAGTGCAAGGCTCCTGTATATACACTAGAGGACAGGGCTATAAATGGCACAAGAGGGCTATAACTGGGACAGAACAACTGGGGGGGGATCCTGGTAGAGATTTGGCAGTGGCGCCCAGGGAGCTGACACTGCAGCTCTCCAATGAGGACACCGCTCACTAAATGCTGATTAGCAAAACCCTTGCAGCATATGTTGCAGTAGTAGAAGCGCGTGTCACATGTGTGCGGGACACACATCATCTCCTGATTAATGTACCATACGCTATATTTAGCCGTTTCACTCTGATGGGATTTATTTCTTCTGAGATAGGTTAGTGGGTCAGGTTGGTGGATTCCGTGAATAAAGGTTCAGTGTCATTTCAGAAAAATACAACCATAAAATAAAAAAAATTATAAAATGACAAAATGCAAAAAACTAAATTTACAAAATTATACCATAAATAATCATATATAATTAAATATAAATTATACCATAAATATTATGTATTTATTTATTTGTTTTCTTTATCTTATTTTTGCCATGTTTCAAAAAGTAGGAAGGGTAAGTCGTAGTCGGCCTATCAACTTATGCCAGATACATTATCACCTACGCCACTTATGTTGCATAATGTCAGCAAGGAGCTGGTGTAGATTTACACCTAGGAGCAAGGACTCCGGGAGGGTGCACCTAACTCATGACAAGAGACACCCTCAACATGAATGAAGTGCATCCTCTGTTGGTGCAGGGGACATAAAGACTGGCGTATTATATAACAGTCTTTATGAATCCCCACCCAGAGTGCTTACTATTGATGTTAACGACAAAATTATTGACTGCAAAAGGGTTAACTGCATAGGTTACTTCCATCCCAGTTAATGCTGAATTAATCCTAATCTATGTGGAAAGACTAAATGACACACTGCCAGTCAGCACCTACTCTGTATGGACGCGAGGTAGGAACCCTAAAGGTGGGTGTCTATAGATTCGTGTTTATCCCTAAAATCTATAGTTCAAACCTCTTTAGTGGACATAGACTTATCAGGTATCTACCTACAGGGGGCACTAGAGAGACAGTTTACTTCCTTTTGGAAGAAAGCTAATTTGCATATACTTTCCCAGGGAGCATTGCGTGTAAGTCTACATTCAAATCGGCTGTAAGATGGAATTTGTTTTTTTTTAATTAATTAATTAATTTTTTTAACAGCCATCACATGGCTGCATTAAATCCAATGCAATGTGAATGGGCCCATCATACCTATATTCTACTTAGGGAATCTATCTTTATGGATAGAAACCCAACTGTACTTTGCTGAGGGCAGGAAGTACTATCTCACTAAAGATCTTTACTTAATAAAACACTACCATTTCTTAATGTGGTCTACAAGAACAGTAAATGCCTCTAGAAAGTCCAAAAGGTGAGGGCCCCATAGAATAATGGTATATTTTAACCTCTTCTCACCTGTCCCTGGTGTCTCCCACCGCTGTCCGGGCCTCCTGCTCCCGGGTCTTGTTCCGGTGGAAATCCTCACCGCACATGACTGCAGAGGCCAATCAGCGGTCTAAGGAAAGGAACCGAGATGCCACAGGTGACGTATGTGAGTGACATCCCGATTCCTTTCCTTGGGCTGCTGATTGGCCTATGTGGTCACCTGTGGCCAGAACACAAGACCCCGGGAGCAGCAGGGCCAGACCACAGTGGGAGACAATGGAGAACATGCGGCAAGGACTTCCATAGGAAGCAGCAGCCCCAAGGTGCCATACAACCGGCATAAGAAACTGGAGCACCAGGGGCAGGTGAGTAGGTTTGTTTTTTTTATTTTTATTTAATTATTTCTCACATTCCCTGGCTCCTTTTGGAAAGCTGTATATCCTGGACAACCCCTTTAAGTTCAGCCATGTCTTGCCTGCGGGCCCCCTTTAATATGATGTCATCAGACGTGTAAACAGGCCCTCTCCCTTACTTTTTTGGACTCCTAGACTATTCCAAAACGTATTGTGAAATGAATCTATTATGCTTGTCATATAGTACAAAGGTCACATTCCTGATCAGATTATGTTTTGTAGCACAGTTTGTTACACTCAATAAAACAAAAGTATAAAAAAAATAAAAAAAAATTATAAATCCTGTTCACACTATACATCACAGAGACATCTACATTGCCTAGTACGTTTCATATATATAAAAAAAAAACAAGGTAGGGAATATCCCTACAAAGGAGAGATGTGACGGCAGCAGTGAATGAAGAATGTATGATGACATCACTCCAGATGATTAGATGATGACATCACCGAGGGCCATTTTAAAGCATACTCTCTGTTGTAACACAAGTATAGATAAATAGTCTTGTGTCATGGTAGGAACAAGGATTTTACTGGCATATAAACAGGCATCAGTCATAACAGAGATGTATCAGTTCCGGTGTGTGACAGATCCCTACTCAACAAGGATAAATTAGACCTTTTTATATTGATTCCTCCTTTCCTGACTGTGCGGTCCCTTCCCGGTGAGCTCGGTGATTCATATTGATCTGAACAGACCATACCAAGCACTGAAAATGATAATCTGGGATTGCCATTAGGAGTTCTCTGTAACTGACAACCACCAGGACAGATCCATCATGTTATATATAATCCTTTATATGAAGACGTTGCAATAACAAGTCAACTCTACTTACAATCTAAGGTCTCATGGATGGTCATATTACACATCTAACAGGGCATTCGTAAAGGTGCATGGGCCTTAGCGTGCCTCCTCCTTCCCTAAATCCAATGCAAAGGAAGAATACCTCCCTTAAACAGCCCCACAGCTCCCCGGAGCGCTCAAAGATGGGCATACATTGCAAAAAGCCCCTTCGTCCATCAACTCTCTCCCAACCCCATTCACATTTGCACTGGGCTCACCATGAATGGATTCTGAATGAGGAGAGAGGAATAAGCCGTTGCTGGACAGGTGGTGGCTTATCTCCTCAAAATGAAAGGATTGGACGTGGTGAAATCCGACAGTCAGATCCTTCCAACATGTTCTGTCTAGGGAAAGTCAGGACACCTGCATACACATTAAAAAGTTGCCTGGCTGCAGTGAAATTGGTGGATCTCCAGTAACACAACTATGACCCCAACTATCTGAAGTGTTCAGGAGATGGTTGCATTTCAAGTCTTGCCTAGAACATTGGCTCCAGGTCAACTGGCAATTGTCAGAAGGTTGGCAAATACTTGACGGCAATAAAGGAGAAGGAATCTCCTTACAATACACCACCCAACTATATTAGCTCACATAGAGTCAATATCTGAAAGGTCTTCACTTGTACAAAGCTTCAACTCACCCTGGTAACCAAGTCACTTTTCTCTAATGAGTTCTGGAAGAAACTTACACAACAGGAACCTGCACTTCAAGAACATGCAAATTTTTGGGTTGTATACTGGTCCTTCAACCATCTGACATGGTCAACTGGTGGTCGTAGTGGATCTCTTCATACTCCCATAACATTGCTTGCTGTGAAGACAGTCTGTAATACCAACTGTTTTAGCGTAACCGCACTGCACCACCCAGCTGGTCAGTTCCTTCAGTAGAGCCAAGAGTTGCAGTTGGGAGCAGTTTTGGGTGGAGTCAGAAAAAAAGTTACAAATTCAACTCTACTTCTTCTTCTTTCAAAATAAAGAATTTTTTTTAATTTAAATATACAATACCAATAATTGTATAATATATTAGATGTATAATTTATTGCATATTTATTTTCATAGAAATTCAATCACTGGCTTTTTTTGTGAATCTGACCGTAACTGTTAGCCATCCATGAAGGAATCAGAGGAGGAGTCAGAGACAAGAGGGAAGAGACAAAAGACAGGAGTCAAAAGGAAGATGGAAGAGGTAAAGGGAAAAGGAGGAGTCAAGGGGAGGAGTCCGTCAAGGGGAGGGGTCCGTCAAGGGGAGGGGTCCGTCAAGGGGAGGGGTCCGTCAAGGGGAGGAGTCCGTCAAGGGGAGGAGTCCGTCAAGGGGAGGAGTCCGATTCAGGCTGTGGAAAAATAGAGGAGCTGGAGTCGGAGGTTAAGTCTACTGACTCCACAGTCTAGCACTGTACATCCTATTTGTCTTCATTTAAAGGGGTTATATAGAATTATAAAAACATGGCTGTTTCCAAAAACAGTGCCACACCTGTCCACAGGTTGTTTGCAGTATTACAGCTCAGCCGTATTCACTTCTGTAGAGCCAATCTGCAATACCACAAACAACCTGTGCATAGGTGCTGTAACTGAAAACTGAAAGCAGCTGTGTTTTTTTAATTGACTGCATAACTGCAGTTACATAAGAGCTACGATACACATCAGGCCACGAGAAAGTTTGTTATCACGTACGCTAGGAACAATTGGAATTAATAAAGGCATTAACATTACTCACAGACCTATGAAAACAATTAATCATATCACAGGACAATATGATCCCCCGCACGGCACAAAGCTGTAGGTCACCCAGACATCTGCAAGGATTTAATTAAGTTCTTATGAGGTTACGGAGAGAAGTGACACAGGAAAAATCACATTGTCCGTACATTTTGTAAAGGTCATCTCTGGGGTTTTGCTCAATTAACTCTAGTTCGGTGCCATGAATTACTACGAAAACTTTACAGATCAGATCTCACTACAGAAACTGAAGACTCCAGAGACGACTCAATACTTTCGACCAACCATTTCCTTCTCAGTAGACCACATCAGTTACCACTTGTCTACCCGAGCACCTACTTTGGCAGGGGTGGACGTAGTGACTGGGTGACCCCAGGTAAGGGTGGACCTAACCTCAATCCCCATAAATCTTCTGGACCTCTACAGGGTTCAAACGAGTCTACGTCCAGTCCAGTTCTAAAAGGGGTTATGCCCTGAAAAGAATTTATCCTCTACCTATAGGACAGGAGGATAAATACCTGATCAGAGGGTGTTTGAAAGCTAAAACCTCCACTGATCCGCAGCACATTCAGAAAGGGTTGAATGGTTTTCCCAGGGCTGAGATCATCAATATATGGTCAGTAAGGGTCTGACACGTCAGACAGTCACCTATCCACTGCAATCACCACACTAAATGCCTAGCACAGTGCCACACATAGCATAGGGGCTGAGCTTGGTATTGCAGCTCAGTCTCATTCACCAGAGTAGGACTGAGCTGCTTCTGTACCATGTGACCAATGAATGTGACGTCATCAGCAAAAGGACAGAGGCTAAATCACTGGTGAGAAACACCAGAAAGGATCATCAATATACAAGTCCGGGAAAATCCTTTCACTACCAGTTTTGCAATTTTCTCCAATACTGGTAGTTGCAATGGCCCAATTATATGCAATGATACCTGTCAAAATTGTCTTTAAATTCCTTTGTTTGCTGCAAAAAAAAAAAAACTCTTTTTAGGAAAAAATTGTTCACCATCCTTTAAAAATAAATGTCTTCATGAAGAATTTTTCCTGATGCAGAAAACATTGTCTACGAGCAGCCGAAATCCTGGATGTAATACTAGAACTTAGTGCGTCTACCGAAGAACTAGAGAGGTCAGAGGGGTTGAAGGCTCATTTAACAAGCTCTTGAATAAGGCAGAGATCGATGGCTGGTGCGAGGAAACAGACAGAGCAGATAGGGATGGCCTGAAGATACTTATCGGAAGCAACAGGGACAAGGGAGATTATGAAGTCTGCAGAAAGTGATAATTCCTGATAAGTATCTGAAATATAGTGAAGTACTCCAGACAGTAGTGGAGTGAAGGAAGAGGACGGAAATCATCGCAGTGCCCTGAAGTCACGATAAGCCACATCAAGGGGTCAGACGCCAACATCCGAAAATAAAATCATATAATAGATGCGATAAAAAAAAAATACAGTAAGTTAGGAGTTCATCAAAGCCTCCTGTATCTGTACGGCTAGGTTCACACTTGCGCTGGGCTCTGTGTCGTTCAGGCCCCTGGGTGAATGTCAGGTTTCCGCCGTTTTTATAGTGAAACTGGTGAAGAGAAAAATCCTCCATGCAGGACTTTTCTCTCCGATGATTTTCGCCAGTTTCTGCAGCGGAGACTCCAACCTAGTCTTACCGAAGAAAACATCTATATTGGGTTTTCCATTAACCATACTTATCTGGTTATTCATAGATATCTGACTGCTTGGGATTCAACATTTGGGACCCCCAGAGATTACAGAAATGGGGGCCAACAAGTGATCCTAAGTGTCCTATAAGGATGGAACAGTGAGGTATATGCGTGGCCACCTCTCCATTCACTTCTAGGATGGCGAGCTCTGCCAATCCCATAGAAGTGAACAGAACGGTGGCACCACTGCTCCATTCACAGGGCACTTGCAGACTCTGATACCCGGGGTTGTTGGCTTGGTAGGCCAAACCACTGACTCCAGCTTCTCTATTCTACTGGTTTCAGTTTTAAAACGATGAACACCCAATGGACCCCATTATAGTCAATGGGGTCCACCGGGCTCCATGTGTAACCTCCATTTTAGTGGTCTGCCTCTGCGTTGTTCTGGTCCTCTGACAGACCAGAAAAACAGAACATGTAACGCTACTGGGAATCTAGCGTAACTTACGAAAAAGCTAATCATTAGGTTCCTATGAGAGTAAATATGTAACAAACTATATATCTAATTAAATCTATAATATTAATAATTCTGTAATATAATGCAAAATAATTTAGCATTTTATTTTGAAGACAGAGTAAAAAAATTTTTTTCAGACACAGACGCCATGCAAAATTGGTCCCAACGTCTACTCCATGACTCCGAATCCATAGCCCTGCTGATTCCTGTTGTTAAATGTGCGGTAACCCCTTTAATGTCCTAAAAATGGACTTCTTGAGGGCACACCCATCCAATTTAAAGGGATTTTCTGGGAATTTTTAATTGATGGCCTGTTTACTGCTATAATATTATTTCTAGCTTACTGCATAAAAAAAAACTGGAGATTATGCAATGACTCAGAATTTCTGAATATTGTGCAGTCTGTCTAAAATAAAATGCTGAGTTGTTCTGCTTCTGCCGGTACTGTGCTGATCAGCAGAAGTCACGTCATACTATTCTCCATCTCTGCCAGTCTTTTTAGGTTGGATACACATTTGTGTTCCTATCTCCTGTCAGTCCTTAAAGGGATATTCCACTATTATCAACTAAGGCTACGTTCACATCTGCTTCACAAACTCCATTGCAGGATCTGCCAAAATTGACGGACACACAACTTTTTTTTCGTCCAGTGGGCTCCATATGTATCCTCTATTTTAGCAGCCATTAGTCCGCTGTCCCGTTTAGCCATTTGGCTGTTTTGGATTAGCATTCAGTTTAGCAGCTGGGGCATAAACTGTAGTATCCCAAACCTTTGTATCCGGTATCCTTAGAAACTGAAGCCTGCAGATACCCCATGTCCGCCGAGGAACTTCGGTGCAAGATCAGTGCACGCAGTGTAGCAGAGATCGAAAAACCTTGCTTCACTGCACAAGCTCTGCACTTCGGGCGCATGCGCAGTGAAGCGAGGTGTACTGACATGTGCCAGTGGAGTGCCTAGAAGACTCACCCCAGTGGACACCAGACATCTTCAAGTTTGATTTCTAAGGATACTGATAGAAGTTTGGGACCCTAAACCCAGCTGGTTAACAGCATGTTGGTAGTTTTGTGGTCCCAAACAGCCTGAAAGGTTCCCCTTAAAAGACATTTTCCAGGATGTATTTTTGAAAGGGGTTATCCAACTTTTTTTTTTTTAATGGGGTTATGCCTTGAAAAATACTGAACCTGAGAAAGAGGGTTGTTATGACTGTAATAGGGGGTGCGTTTGCATCTGATGCCGCTCCATTAACTTCAATGGGAGCGCCAGAGATAGCTGAAGTACAGCACTCAGTTATCTCGGACACCCTTACTGGCATGAAAGGAGCAGGGGGAATGTTCTGTATTTATAATGGGGTTAAAACATCCAGGATCGGTGGGAATCTCAGCAGCTGAATACCCAAGGATAAGCAATAACCTCTTTAAAATTGATGGCCTACGCTTTCATTTAGCCCTGTGGAATTTAGAAGAGGATCCCCTCCGTTATTTGCTACATGTGAACATCGCAATGACTCAAACCTACAGAGTGGTGCCCCATATATTGCCCTAACTCGGAAGACGTTGGGGGCATGTAGAGAAGGAGTACAGCTGTACAGTTTACATGTAGCAGTCCTTTGTTCTTAGAACTCATTACGTCTCACAAGATTTCCATCTGAAATACTCTGTGCTGCTGTGAAGTGTTCACTTAATCCACTACTAGATGTACTTAAATGTATGTAGAGTAAATAAGTGACTTATATTTTATGCAGAGGATTTGCCAATGTGTGAAATGTCCCTTGTCCCTAGATCCTTCTGATCACTGGGAGAGGCAGCATTGTCACCAGAACCAAATGTCACCTCTCTGGTACATGACAGGCGCATACGTATTTACAGCTGAGGCGCTTGTATGACTCAGCCCAATGAAGATTAAATGGTTCAGCACATTCCTGGTGGTGTAATGATTTCACATCCAAGATCGGCCAGCTAAACTAAGCCGCCCTTATTATTATACAGTTGGACAGAGCACCGCTTGTTTGTAGGCAGCGTGCCATGCCTTAAAAGAATGCAAAGATTAACTCCTTACATCCTGCAGACTATTCGCCTTCTCCCACCGATTCACATGCTCTACTATGTCTGTGCATATAACCGGTGCTCAGAATAAGATACAGGACTTGCATGCAGGGCTGGGAATTTAGAGTCGGCTCCAAATTTTGGGTGGAGTTGCAAAAAAGTTATCACCTCCGACCTCAAAATAAAATGATTAATTATACAGTTACTAATATTGTATAATTAAACAGACATACAGTTAGTTACATATTAACTTTTATAGGAATTCAGTCAGTGGCTTTTTGTGTGAATTAGAGGAATTTTACTGCTTCTATCTCACCATGACCAGAGTCAGGCTGTAGAAAAAATAGAGTCAGAGTCAGTGGTTTAGCCCACCGATTCCTGGTTCTATCAATGGCCAAATACCTGGTCAATCTGAGGAGCGCAGAGACTTATAGGAATTTTCTGGGATTTAATAATTGATGACTTATCCTTAAAGGGGTTTTCAAGGAAATACAGAACTGGGGGAGGAGGTCGAGGAAGGTGAAACATTATTTAAAAACAAAACAAAACAAAAAAAACATACTCGCCTGTCCCTGACACTCTGGTGCTCCCCACCACTGTCCAGTCCAGAAGCAACAAGGGGCATGTTCCGGCCAAAGTCCTCGTCACATGTGACCGCCGAGGCCTCAGCAGTCACAGGAAAGGACCTGGTACCTCACTCGTATACGTCACTGGTGACATTTGGGGTCCTTTCCACTGGGCTCAGGACTTTCCCTGGAACAAGCCCTCAGGTGCCATAGGACCGGATAGAGGCAGAGGGCACCAGAGCATCAGGGACAGGTGAGTATTTTTTTTTTTTTTTTTTAATGTTTCACCTTCTCTGGCCTCCTGGTCCAGTTCTCTATTTCCTGGACAACCCCTTTTTTCCAGGCAAAAAATATATTTTTTAAAAAAGGTCTGTTAGTGCTATTAATGGGTTAATATGTGCACCCAAATACCTTTAGCAGTGTTTTGAGTGATTTCTGGGTTTTGTCAGGGAGCTCCTGACATTCTCTGCATTTGCTTACATGGTGTAGCTTCCACACTATCTCACCCCCCCTCCTCACTTTCCCCCTATCCCACCCACTACTAGCCCTTTCCAACTAACTAACTCAGCCCACCCCTCCACCACATCACACTTACCTGTCTTCCTCTTTAGACTTCCCTTCTGGAATAGCTCCTCCTTTTCTTTCCGCTCTCCTGGCTGTGCGCAGGCTGGAGACACCTGCGCAGTAGATATGGCACCTCTGACGGCATGTGCACAATCTCTGCTGCGCATGTGTCAGAGGAACCTCTGGACTGCGCAAGCGCTAGCAAAGTGAAAGAAAGGAGGAGCCGTTCCCACAGAGGAAGACACATAAGTATGATGGGGTGTCGGGGGGGTATTGGTGACATTAGTGACATATCCCTGAAAGCGGTCCGCCCCAGGGATATGGATAATTATAGATTTTTTTTTTAAACAAAGTAAATTAGAAGTTAGGCAGGGGGAGGGGGGTTTATTTTAGGGGTTAATTTTGATTTTATCCCGGACAACCCCTTTAAGATAATCATCAATTATCCTAAGTCCCAGAAAACTGGGATAGATGTAAACGAATCGACCCCATTGGATTATACGAAGCATCCAAAAATACAGAATTTTTTAGCAATGAGTGAAGTTACTTTATAACTTTGCAAAAGCAATTTCCTAAAACAAAATGATAAATCGAGCACACGGGGATACTGGCAGACATGGCATCTCCTCCAGTCTGTGACATAATACATAAAGATCCCTCCACCAGTTGTAATGGAGACTGGTTCCGTAATTCAGCCCACGACTGTTCTGCTCTCCCGTTGGGAAGTGTCGGAGAGATCTGCATTGTTATTGTTATGGAGTAATCACTGTTAATAATTGTTGACTCTGATTTTGCGCTTCATTGGCTCTCTGAATGCTCATCTGTACATGACAATATCACCGAGCACAGCTAAACCAACAAGTCTATTCTGTAACACGGCTCCGACAAAGCATCTCTCTTTATGATTTATAAAGAAAAAATAAATCCCTCGCAGAACGGTTATTAGATGGGTAATGAAGCAATTCATCAGCTGATGCTTGTACCCAGCTGCTTATAGCCCAACGTAAGCCTCTTACAAAAAAAAAAAAGTTCTGACTGGCGAGAGACCCCGGGGTTAATTGATTGCTTGACTCAAGGTTACACGACTGGAAACGAAAGGTGGACGTGCGAGAAGGCCATATTAATCAAGACAAGTATCTCCCAGGTAGTCCTCTCTCTGACCTCCTCCGGGCACGGATCTCACAAACTTCAATTACTTCTGCACTGTTAATAGCTTAGAACTTGGTGTCTTGCCAGTGAGGTGTGTTAAAACTTCATCTACGACTCTCCAAAAAGAGGTTTAGAGTCTATAACCACTAATGGACAATATAGAACATGGGCAAAGAGGAAAAGCGCAAAGCAGGGGGCGAAGCCTAGAGGTTAAGAGGGATTATCATTCCCCACATAGGTACAAAGAACATTACAAAGCCTGTCTAAAGATTGCTATATACTTGAGAAAGCTATTGGCCAAAATTCCTCTGGATTTTCCAGATGATGGTCATGTTCAGCCAAATATGCATATATTTTTTCAATGGCAGAGGCTTAAAGAGAACCTGTCAGATCGATTTGGGACACTAAACCACCTACAGGTCCTTATGGACCGAGGGTTTAGGGCCTATGCACATGACCAAGTGTGCATCCAAGTTGGGGGCAGAGTTTATCACAAAATGCATTCAGGTGACACTCCAAGTGTCATTCCATGATGCATTCACGTCTATGGGGATTCTGGATCCATTCCATGCCAATAACCCGGAGCAGAATAGAACCTGATCGATAATCATCTGTGTTATCAGAACAGAATAGATCCAGAAGTCCCACAGACTTAAATTTTTTACGGAATGCACTCGGATATCATCCAACTGCATTCCAAGATAAAAACTCTATCCCCAAACCAGAAGCACACTCGGTCATGTGCATGGCCCTTTAGTGTCCCAAATAGCCCTGTTGTAAAGCCATCCATACATCCATTTAAAATAAAAAATCTTTATACTTAACTAGAGAGGAGTCCGATGGGTCTCAATGGACTCATCTTTGGTGCTGCCAACACCTGCGCCGTTCTTCAGTGAAGTCAGAGGACATAAACCCCAGCATCACTGCGCATGCGCACTGAAGCCAAGATGTACTCCTCTAGCTTCAATGGAGAACTGCACCAGCAAGGGGGTATAAAGGTCTTATATTTTTAGTGTAAACACGGATGGCTTTACTACAAGGTGATTTGGGTGCCCCAAATCACCCTGACAGATTCCGTTTAAGTCTCACCTTAAAGGATCCAACAGGCTTGATCCATCTTTCCTCTAATATCTGCTGTCGAAAGGGAAATGGGTAGCCAGCAATCTGTTTTCGCTTAAAGGGTACAGAACCCTTAACGCTGAGTTTTTTTTTTATTATTATTATTATTATTATAGCTAACTTTCAAAAATTGCAACTTTCTCAATAGTCTTCATTAACATTTCATAGCATTATGTTGTTGTATAGTCTGAGTATTTCTTTCACATAGCTGGTTGTGCTGCTCCTAACAAAGGTTAGACAGCATAGTGCATTTCTCTGCTCACCTCTCCCTTTTCTCTGTGTTAGATATAGCAGCAGGATGGGCAGAGTAAAACACACACAAAGCAGTCTGAGGGTACAGGGGGGGTTATCACACAGGCTGTGTATGAGTGTAGAGAGAAAGGAGAGCATGTAGAGTAGAGTAGATTATGCAGGAGGAGGTGGGGGAACACGAAGGCTCTATATCAGTCTAGGGAAAGAAATGGAGAGGAGAGAACTCAAAACAGACTATGCATCATTGTCTGTTAGCGCAAGGGAGAAGAGATCTCTTATGGGCTATAGAATGAGAAATCGGTTCAATAACAAACCCGTGTAGATTTATGGAACTAGTGCTGGATACAAAGACCTAAGGGTAACTTGAAAAAAGTCTAGAACTAATAGAAAGTTGTAAACTGCATATCAGGGGGTTAGAAAATGAAACAAATAATGATGGCATCCTGAAACTTTTTTCAGTTTTTTTTTTTTTTTTTTTTTAACTCTAAGTAACCAGTAACATACAAGAAAATCATTTTTTTTTCTTGCTGAAAGATGCCCATAGCGTTTAAGGCCTCATGCACACGAGCAATAGCATAACTAAAGTCTTGTGGGCCCCGGTGCAAACTTTTGTCCGGGGCCCCCTACCCCCTCATTAGAGCGAATTCTTGATCGTGACGGTTACGGGTGCTGCAGCGGTATCTCAGATACTTGAAAGGATACAGCTTTAGTACCCACAATTACCAAATCAATAATACAGTGTATGAGCAGTGCAGCGCCCAGCATGTAAACAATACTGCGACAGTATTATATGCTCCTCAGTGGCCCCCACACAGTATTATATGCTCCACAGTGGCCCCCACACAGTATTATATGCTCCACAGTGACCCTTACACAGTATTATATGCCCCAAGATGACCCCATACAGTATTATAAGCTCCACAGTTGCCCACACACAGTATTATATGCTCCACAGCGGCCCCCACACAGTATTATATGATCCTCAGTGGCCCTTACACAGTATTATATGCCCCAAGATGACCCCATACAGTATTATATGCTTCACAGTGGCCCCCACACAGTATTATATGCTTCACAGTGGCCCCCACACAGTATTATATGCTCCACAGTGGCCTCCACACAGTATTATATGGTTCACAGTGTCCCTCACACCAGGCTTTCCTCGACCGCTATCATGGTAGTCCAGGGCCTATGGCCATCTCCAGCTCGTTACGCCACTGCACATGAGTGTGCAGGCTGTTAGTTTAGACTTTTTATCAGACTCCATTATCATCTGAGTGCCTTCTGTCCCCCACTGATTTCAATGGAGGCTTTCATTTCGATGTCACAGAGCAGGACAAGACTTGCTCCATAATTATCGGAACTGAGAATCGGACCCCCTATCGGAAGAGACTTGGCCTGCACACTTGGTCATGAGCATAAGGCTTGAGTCTACTGTAATTTGTCAGTTCTTGTCCTATGGAGTCAGATTAAGTTAGCCATATGCATTAGATTAATGTCAGCTTAGCCCACCAATTTAGTTAGCATTAGATGACGATATTAGGGTCGTCCAACTCTCAATGACAGCTGCTCTGAGAGACAAAGGGAGTAAAAGGAAAAAAAAAAAAACAATAACTGGATTAATGCTTTCTAAGAGCATGTCCTGTAATGGTGAACCTGATCCTCCACTTATTCCAGAGCAGCTGGAATTTTCTCTCTAGCCCCCACCGTACTTGAGCTATCAATGCAGTTAGTTTTGGTGCCTAGTTTCTGTATTGATGGGTGGGCGGTGTCAGGCAGGAGAAAGCAAGAGGGAATGATTCAGAGCTCCAATCAGAGATGGACAATGTCACAACTTAAGATCACACCCCCTTGCCTCCTCCTGTCTTACACCACCCACCTGACATTGGATAGTCTAAATAGCATATCAGGCACCAAAACTAACAGAATTGATTCCTCAGGAATGGTGGGGGCTAGAGAAATAATTCCAACTGCGCCGGAATCAGTGGAGCAGCTATTAAATGATGCAGAGAGCTGGACTTCTCGAAAGTGGTGAAAGGTCCTCTTTAAAGAGAATATAAAAGGGGAGTATAATGACTGTCCTCCTAGCAAACAGAGATGGCACTGGCTCTAGCTTTCCATGTGATACTGTGCTGAAGCATCATGGGACTAAGTACAAAGAAAGAGAAATCTAAAAATCAAATTGGTGTCTGATCAGAGGCAAAGAGACAATGACAAACATTTGTAATGCGCTTTTCTCACGGAGACTCGAAGCGCAGGAAGTGTTGTGGAGTAGGGGAGTTAGTGGCTGCCATACAGGCGCTCATCCCCAACACCCACAAGGGTCAGTTGTTTGTACCTATCAGTATATTTTTGACTGGAGTACCAGGGGAAGCCCACACAAACAAGTAAAACATAAAAACTCTATGCAGATGTAGCCCTTGGTTGGATTCGAATCCAGGACCCCAGCGCTGCAAGACAACAATGCTAACCACTGAGCCACCGTGCGACCAAAGAGGATGATAATCTGCAAGAATATGAGTGCAATACATAGTAGAGAAGTGCAGAGTATGAGAAACAATCAGGTGAGGGCCTCCAAAAAAAAAAAAAAAAAAAAAAAATTTACAATGGTCCTGGAAACAATTTTTTAAGGCTAAAATATGGGTTCACTTTCCCCATAAAGAATCAAATGGCTAAAGGAGACTCTCCTAACTTGGAGTTTAATAATAATAATAATAATAATAATAATAATAGTCCTTTAATAGTCCCACAATGGGGAAATTCAGTGTGTTACAGCAGCAAAGATAAGCAGATACATACCAAATTTTTTACACTACTAGACCATTCCCCAAGGACATATGACAGGCCAGTAGAGATAAACTTTTTGGAGTCAGGAGGCGCAGACGTTGGGACTACAGCATTGTCTTTCTCTCGTTTTCGCTTAGTACATGTCTGTACTATATCGTGTACTATGGTACCTTCAATCGTCACAAGCTGAGCACAAGGGCAGATCTGTTCGGAAAGTACCGAGTGTGCACATTGCTATAGAAAATGACCGTCCAATACACAAGTGTATCTGCCAAATGTCGTCTACGGCTGCACAACCGCCCCATTGTAACTAGTGATAATTGAATTAAACAATAGCCCATCATAGCAGCGCACAGAAAATGTTACAGGCCTAAAAGAATGTGCCCCCAGCGCTCCAACTCTATCATTTTAGCAGCGGGAAAATGTGATTTTTTCATTCCAGCAGGTTACTTGGTTATAAATGGTTTCAAATAAATATTTTCCAATGAAAATTGCTAAATCAAATTGCTAAAGAAATTTTATATCGACGTTTTATTGCTGGCGTTTATGTACACAGCAACCACGTGCGCCGCGTAACGTAAAATAACCTCTGCTGTTTCTTAAAGGGGATGTCTAAGTTAAAATATAAACATAGCTTAAAAGGGGCCACGATAAAGAATTCGAGAGCAGTCATACATACCGCACCGATCACCGCCCACTCCAGTTCTGAGACTGCCAGGTCCCCTGCCATTCTTCCATCTGGGTCGAGCGATGATGCGTTGACACGGGGCATGTGACCGCTACAGCCTATCGCTTGCTACTGTGGCTCACATGACCTGTGTTGATACGTCATCACCGGACCAGGAAGTAGAAATTGGTGGGCCACTAGGCAGTGTTGGAATTGGGGAAGCAGAGGATTTGTGCAGCAAGTAGGACTTTTCTGAATTTTTTTTTACTAGCAGGACTGCCCCTTTAAATGGACTGCTTAAAATATGAAAAACATGCCTTTCTCCAAAAACAGCATCACACCTGTCCACAGGTTTTGTAGACCAGCTCCAGTCATATCAATAGTGTAAGCTATAATACCACACACAACTTACGTACATGTGTGGCCCCAGAAGGACACTTAAAATTAGGTTCTATACACATAACCGGGTGCTTTGTCAGTGGGCTAGCCATGTTTTCATGGCTAGTACAATGACCCATTTGCCTCTATGGCCCCATACACACATCTGTGTATTATTACAGGCCTGTGTATGCAGCCGTGAGCTCAGGGCAAAACTTAGGACAGGTCCTATATCTGTGAGTTTTGCAGCCAAGTGAAGTGAATGGGTCAGTGGATGCAAGGCTGGCACACAGATGTCAACCATGTGTCGTCCATGTAGACTTACCATGGATTCGGCACATGAATATGGCCAAGTAGCGTTACTCAGGAAAATGTCTTTGGATATTACCTCAGACAGTGGGGTTCCCATTTGTTACCCCATTAATTAGCTAGAGTGGTGAGCCACTGGAGCCAATGGGGCAGATTTTTTATGCCTTGAACGTACAAGGCATGAAATGGTCACACTTTTTTTGCACAAATATTTGCAACTTTTTCTGTTTTGCACCACCCTCACCACTTTCCTGGCAGAGGGCATAGTAAGGGGAGTGGCATGGCCAGAGCCACCAGCCTTGCCAGATTTATGATCATATATGCTACTTTCTTGGCATAAATGATTCCTGAAATCTACGCCAACTACAAGCAGTGCAGGGGCACAGCCTGGCGTAGGGTGCGTCTGATTTATAAGGAGGCGCACCCGACTGCCTAATCAGGGGATATGAAGAAAACACTAGCCTTCACAAATCCCAATGACTCTTTTCAGGCTACGCTCACATCTTGGGAATCCTTTCTTCTTGTCCTTAGGAGTACGGAAAGACAGGCCACAAAAATAGCAGACGCAAACGGAGCCCAAGGAAACCCATTGACTATTATGGAGTCCATCGGATGTCCGTTGTTTTTAAACAAAATCGGCGGACAAAAAAAAAAGTCAGTTTTCCGTTGGGGATTCATGACTGAACTGCGCCAGACGGACATCCGGGGCTGATGTGAACTCAGCCTTACACAGCTGTCCAGGTCTCACGCTTGCCCTTTAATTTTTAAACATTAGAGGAGACTGATCTGAGGGGATCTTGGTGTCGGACCCCCAACAGACCATATATTAATGGACTATCCTGTAGATAGGTCATCAGTATGGGAATTCAATTTGGGGCCGGAAACCCCCTTTAAGACTGACAAGCCCTTATTAAAAATCTCTACAAGGATTTCTTTATTCTCCATGGTGCTCGGGAATTAGGATAGTATTTCATAAAAGATAGCACGTCCTATGTGCGGGACATTTTTACATAATTTGAGCAGGAGACTTAGCACACTCTTCTTTATGGCGTAATTAGTCGGAAAATAACGTACACGCGGTGCTGTCGAGGAGCCTTAAATCTCGCCTGCACATCATTTGAATATTTTCATTAAAATTTCTCTTGCTATAAAAGATCATGACCGGTATTATCAAATACTTCCAATAATGCCCCTGACTCATAAGGGAAAGTGGTCATTGCCGAAGCGAAAGAATTCGTAAAATTACACATGAAAACCGCCAAGTATAAAATTTTCCAAAATTACTACCATGAAGCTACTTGGTCTAAAAAAATGTCTCAATTACTATGATTTACTTCCATCTGATGCTCTTGTATGGCCTAAAGCAGCGTTCTCCAGCCTCTGCATAACTACCACCCCCATCATACTCTGATAGCAACAGGCTAAAATACTTAGAGGGCTTTTCATGCCTATAGGGGAGGATGTACATAGCGGCCATGTTGCTGCAGCTTAAACTGGATGGTTGGATGGGGCTTGGCCTTGTGTGGTTGCCATCACCCTATTGATTAATTATCTTATATCTACAAATTGATAGATAAGCCCAGTGGACTTCAAGTGTCAATTTAAAGGGAGTCTGTCACCAGAACCCAGCATATCATCCCTGCCCTGCAGATAGATAGGTTAGTGTCACCAGAACCAGCATATCAACCCAACCCCGCAGATAGATAGGTTAGAGTCACTAGAACCCAGCATATCAACCCAACCCCGCAGATAGATATGCTGGGTTCTAATGACCCTAACCTATCTATCTGCAGGACTGGGTTGATATGCTGGTTCTGGTGACCCTAACCTATCTATATGCGGGGCTGGGATGATATGCTGGGTTCTAATGACCCTAACCCAACCCTGCAGATAGATAGGTTAGGGTCAGCTGATTCATACACAGTGTTTGCCCCTTGTGAATTGCTGCTTCTGTTGCAGAGATATTGCTGTTTTTTTCCAAAATGCAAATGAGCTCTTTGGAGATATGATGTCATTTCCATTGGTCTAAAAAAGTAAGTGGCAACGCCCTAGCTGCTCCTAAGAGCTCAACTGCATAATGACAAAAAAGGCGATATCTCGGCAACACAGGTCGCCATAATAAAACCATACGCAAAGCACCTGTACTAAATTTTGGGGGAGCAACTTTTGACAACCAGACTTCTAGTTCAGTACTGAGCTGCAATATCAGGCACAGTCCGTGGACAAGAGCGTTGCTGTTTTAGGGAAAAAAATTCTCCAATCTCAAACAACCTCTTTAAAGGGAGTACTCCTATCTTATAAAGAGATGGCATACTGGTAGGATATGCCATTAGTTTATAATCAGTAGGTTCCCACCTATGAAACCCCACCTAATAATCCTAAAAATGTAGGCGCTTTTGCGCTGATTTATTGCCGTGCTCCCTTCTAACTTCTCCTTCTATAGCCAGGAGCGCTGCATGGCGCCATTTACTGGAATGCAGCTGGATGATCCGGATGAGACTGAGCAGGAAAAAAACAGTAAAGGGGGCGTATTGCCAAAATAGCGCTGCTACACCCCTTCATTCTTAGGATCGTTGGCAATCTCAAACCGTCACCTTGTCCTATCAATTTGCCATTATGTATGACGGTAGTCTGCACCCGCACTTGAGTCAAAAGTCTAAGGGTCATGTAGATAAGCAAAAAAAAAAAAAAAAAATCAAGGGATTTGACATGGCTGAAAAAGCAAGGCTCTGGTCTTTAAAATAACAGCACCACACCTGTCCATAGGTGGCACGTGGGTATTACAGCTCAGCCACATTGACTTTAAATTGATGATCCATCCTTAGGATAGGTCATCAATTTAAGATCGGCAGGGCTCCTACAGATCAGCTGTTTGAAGAGGCTGCAGCCTCTTCATTACTTGCCAAGCACAGCACCATACATTTTACAGTGGCTGTGCCTGGTACTGCAGCTCAGCCCATTCACTTGAATAGGACTGAGTTGCGATCATCTAATCTAGGGTGGTCTTGGGTGTCAGACCAACCTATGGATATGTGGCGCTATTTTGAAAAAAAAAATAAAAAATACAGCCATGTTTTTGTAATCGAGCACCATCACTTTAATAGACACCAATGAAACACTCGCAAAGTACTAGTCACTTTTATAGCCACTGTGATGTTACAGAGCTGTGTACACATGTCTGATTTACTGCAGATACTGCTATCAAAGCTTCCATAAAAGGCAGCAGACTCAGACTTGTGTTTCCTTATCTACATCCACAGTCATAACGCCAAGAGCAAGATCCTCGCCTCTCCTTACTATTGGTAGCCTAAGCCACTAAATCTCCTCTGAGCAGGTAATGCAGGGACATTTGTAGACTGAAAACTAAACCATTTCCTTGACGCTGTATAATCCATCAAATAAGTATTATACTGACTAGTATGCGGTTTTATCGTGAACTATGGCACTGACAAATATTCAGAATTGTCCTTATAGAAGAAATATGGTGTTAGTTTTAGCTATTCCAATAAAGGGTAAGTTACGATGTGACTGCTGACAGATTTTTTTTTTTTTTTTTCACAAAAACAGCAAGTAAAACAATAAAAATTAGTAGAAAAATATATGAATGCATGAAATAAATAATACAGGAGATTGTATGAAATGTAATATATCAGAGAAAAATGCTTCTTTCTCCTCTTATCAGTCTTCCCTCTAACTGACTTTCACTCTGGAAAATGTTATATTATTTGTTTCAAGATAGACTGCAGGTCACATGACTCACATTACACATGTCTATAGAGGGGAGTGGGGAGCAGTAAGTACAGAGAGATAGAGACAGCAGGAGAATAACAGGTTTAGTGTGGTGCTGGAGCAAAATTGGAGCTTTCTGTCATGACCAAAGTACGTTATTCGCATCAGTAAAGGTGAATACTTTTCTATATATCCTACATGGGCCTGGGGCCATTTCTGAGTGAGAGAAAGTCACTTAGTGATATATTCTTCCCTACATATTGTGTGCAATACATGGCAGACAGTCTCCACCTACCAGTTCAGGGAAAACTGCAAATTACAGATAGAGGCTGCAGAGGGGAAAACTGCTAAAACTTACAGCATACAAGTCCTATAATGAACAAAATTGTACGGCTGATTTGGGACACTAAACTACCCACAGGTTCTTACTGACCAGGGATTAAGTGTCCCACATCTCCAGGGGTGTCAAACTCATTTTCTCCGGGGGCCACTTCAGCCTCACGGGGTACCTTGAAGGGCCAAGATTATTTTACACATGTATAAAAGTAACTTCTCCTTAACAGATAAGCGAGCTATTAAGCAGTAGTTACATTTGTACATTACTACTGTTACAATCAGCCCTTTGAGGTCAACCAGGAAGAACATAATGTATTGTTAAAACCTAAGACATTGGCATGTTACATACTATCCTCATCCTTTTCTGAATATATAAAAAATTAAGCACTATACAAATACTGTTTACCCCTGCAAACGGTATTATGCTCTATAGTTGCCTCTGCACACGGTATTACGCCCCACAGCGGCCCCTGCACACGGTATTATGCTCCATAGTTGCCCCTGCACACGGTATTATGCTCCATAGTTGCCCCTGCACACGGTATTATGCTCCATAGTTGCCCCTGCACACGGTATTATGCTCCATAGTTGCCCCTGCACACGGTATTATGCTCAATAGTTGCCCCTGCACACGGTATAATGCTCCATAGTGGCCACTGCACACGGTATTATGCTCCATAGTGGCCCCTGCAATCGGTATTATGCTCCTTAGTGGCCCCTGCATTGGTATTATGCCCCATAGTGGCCCCTGCAAACGGTATTATAGTCCATAGTGGCCCCTGCACATGGTATTATGCCCCATAGTGACCCCACCCCCCACCCATGAACTATTATTATACTCTGGGGTCTTTTCAGACCCCAGAGTATAATGATCGGAGACCCAGGGGAGAATACAAACATAAAACCAGTGTTACTTACCTGGGCCCCGGTGCGTTCCCTGCGTTCGGCCTTCTTCAATGTCGCACAGACCGGCGTCGCGACATAATGACGTCGGCCTGGCTCGCGTGACGCCTGGGACGTCACCAAAGAAGGCCGAAGCCGGCTGGGAGCAGCATCGGATCGCCGGAGAGGTGAGTAACTCTGGTTTTTATGTTTATCACCTCCCGGGGTCTCCGATTATTATACTCCGGGGTCTGAAAAGCCCCCGGAGTATAATAATAGTAGTATTTGATGGGGTTCGCCGGCCGCGGCCTCACTTACCATCCCTGCTCCTGCACACAGCCGCTTCTGCGTCCCATAGCAGAAGGGGAAGCGGGGGCGGCCACGACCAGCAGCGGGGATCGGTAAGTAAATAGGCCGTTACGTGCCGGGGATGCTCCAGCAGGCAACAGCCTATTTTTATATATTTAAAAAATCTTATCTTCACCTACCTGCGATGCCTTGATGCAGCCACCTCCTCTTCTTGTCTGCGTGTCAGCGTAGGCGGCGTGATGACGTCATTGTATCGCCGCCTGCGCTGACATGCAGAGGCCTTGTAAACCAGCCCAGGACAAGTATCGCGCAGCTTTGTTTTTTGTTGTTTTAAGCGGCCTGTCCTGGGCTGGTTTACATTACATAATGTACATAGACAATAAAAAATGCTGCGGCCCTGCGGGCCAGCTAAGTGCCGGGCCAGATAACAGAAGGCAGCGGGCCGGATTCGGCCCGTGGGCCTTGTGTTTGACACCTGTGCACATCTCTGTTGTAAAGCCATCGGTGCCCCATATTAAAAAAGAACAAACCTTTATACTTACCTGGAGATAAGTCTCATCGGACTCATCTCCGATTCTCCTGATGTCTGCCCAGTACTTCAGTGAAGCCAGGGGTGTACACCACAGCATCACTGAACATGTACCCCAGGTCCGGCGCATATACACTGAAGCCAAGGTGTACTCATCGGGCTTTTCTTAAGAACTGAACAAGAAGTACATTGGCAGGGTGAGTATAAAGGTTTTTTTTTATTTTTAGTGCGAGCATGGATGGCTTTACAACAGGGCAATTTAGGACACTAAATCCCCGTGTCCATAAGGACCTGTCCCAAATCACCCCGATAGGTTCCCTTTAAGACCATGAAAGGATCGGGCTCAAGCTCCATTCTCACTTGACCTTAGATGGAACCAAGTCTAACAACAACTAAAGTCTAGTTCAAGTGCAATAAAAACCATTAATGTGTAACTATGGGGAAACGGATCAGTAACCTGGACCTTTCTTTGACAAATATTACCTACATATTACATGTTAACTTGTCTTACCGAGCGTAACAACCTACCCTAAGAATAGCCAGGTCTATTCTGCTGAGAAAGAGGTAAGTGCAAGTTCACGACCAAAGGGTTATAAGATTTCTAGGAACTACAATTCACCGCAGGACATCATTAGACATACAAGGTGCTAACATACATGAAAAAGCACCAGCAGCTTGCTGATGGTTTCCAGATACCAGGAGAAAAAAAAAATGAAAATCAAAAAAATTTTAAAAAATAAAACAATTTTATAACAAAAATATTAGATATAAAAAAAAGTTCCAAAAAAGTTATGGGAGAAACCATAGAAATATAGTGTAGCTGGTGGGTTTCGTAACCTGATGTTCAGTCCCCTTCTCCCCTATTTTTTATTATTTTTTTTTAGAATAAAAAAGAACAAAGGACAAGTGAGCAATATGGAATAAAACTAAAGCTCTACAGTCAGCTCAGCGACAAGAGAGGACATTAGTATTCTGACCTGTGTCTGCTCCCTAATCACTCCAAATACACCGCCAAGTCTGGAGAATCACCAGCTACACGGTGAGTAATAGAAGGTGAGACACTGCAAAAATCGACTGTATGACCGCAAAGGTTGTCTGGGGGTATTTCAACCTGTTAAAGTAAAAAATAAAATCCCTGTAAAAAAAATGATGAAAAATAAACCAATGTACAGAGATTATGTGAATTGTCCTTGGTTCTCAAGGAACAAAAATCCTCAACTAGAAAATGACCATCAAGTCATGGAAGCGCTGAAGTTAAGAAACTATTTTTTATATAGTACTGTGTAATAGTTATAGACTGGAGTGGGAAAAAATTCTGCCAAGTAAGAATGCTTTCAGAAATAGAAATTGAAAAATTAGAAGTAGAAATTAAAATTTTGGTAATTGACAAAAATAAATTGTGAATGAAGAAAAGAGAAATGTAAATTCCACCAATATTTGGTGTGACCTTTGCCCTTTGGAGGAGGAGTCCTGGAAGTGATGATATGGCCCCCACAGATATAGCCCTGATCTCAACATCATCCAGTCTGTCTGGGATGACATGAAGACACAGAAGGATTGGAGCAAGCCTACATCCACAGAAGATCTGTGCTTAGTTCTCCAAGATGGCGGGAACAGTTTTTGAAGGAACTAGGCGCGGAGGTAGTTCCTGCCATCTTGGAGAACTAAGCACAGATCTTCTGTGGATGTAGGCTTGCTCCAATCCTTCTGTCTTTTCATGTAATCCCAGACAGACTGGATAATGTTGAGCTCATGGCTCTGTGGGAGCTAAATCATCACTTCCAGGACTCCTGCTCCAAACGGTTATTGGCCAATTCTGGTGGACTGCCTAATATACCGCAAACCATGATGAACTGGCAAAAGAACCAGTATGAATAGAGTATAACTCATATAAACATATCAGCAGGGCATAACTTAAATGGGTTTTCAAATTTTGACACTTATAACCTATCTACAGGATAGCCCTCTTGATCAGAAGGAAACCTCCAGGGTTCCCTCAGGTTCTAGGTCAATCATTGTCTGTTTCACCCAACAATAAAGGTTGACTTGTCCACCCGATATATGGACATTCTGTATACAAGAGCAAACATAGTTGTTTTCATAACCATCAAGCTCCGTTGACGGTAGACCGTAGAGTGCGTGGCCACAGGCGTAGCGAAATAAATTGTTCCATGTGTCTCTGATCAGAAGTTGAAGTTTTCAGAACATTCAGTTCATTTTTCTAGTACAAACATAAAAGCTTGATGAAAAATGGTCACGAAATGTACTTTTCAAGAGGAAATAAGCAAACATTTTGCCCAAAAGAAGTCCAGAACTTCTATCAAGTGGGGTAAAGAAGACTAACCAGGGTCTACAAAAAGGACCACATCTCCATGTTATTTATCTAACTGTGGGAGTCTCATACAAGGACTAGTGGGCATCAGAGGCCTGGTAGTAACCAACCAAAGCTCACCTTTACAGGTAAGTTCACACAGAGATTTCTGCAGGTAGATTTTAAGCAGAATACACCTCAAAAAAAGTCTCCCATTCATTTCTATGGGAGTCAACAGCAGAAGCGTCATGACGTATCTTCCGTCAGATTCCACATTGCAAACCCCATAGAAATTAATGGGAGGCGGAAATGCAATGCAGTTTTTGGATGTAGTTTTAAACGCAATAGTGTTTTTTTAAGCCGATTTTCCAGGCCCATCCTCAAAACAATATTGCAGTCTATGGTAAAATTTATGTATTACTATTAAGCTCTGTCATGGGCAGAGCCTAATAGTAATATACAGTTGGCAGTTCTGGGAGACATCACAAGCTTCCAAGTTGCACCGGAACATCTCCAGCAAAGTAAAAATAACCCCTCAGATGCCCGTGGTCGCATCTGACTTTGGCACGGGCAGCACGGTCTGAATCCAACCAAAGACATCTGCAAGGAGTTTGTATGTTCTCCCCATGTTTGCGTGAGTTTCCTCCCACACTCCAAAGATGTATACTGATAGGGAATGTAGATTGTGAGCCCTATATGGGACAGTAACTGTAAAGCTATGCGGAATATGAGGGCGCTATATAAGTATAATAAATTAATAATGGTATCTGAAGGGGTAAATGCCCATGATCAGAAAAGTTACTGATCACTGGCATTGCCGCAGGGTTCCTATGTAAAACAGATACCCAGCAACTATTGTGACCACTCAGCCTATTTAAAGACCCTCTCCCAATATATTAGGTAGCAAATAGAAAGAGATGGGCTCATGGGAACACTACAACTTCTTAAAGGGCTAGCCAACCCTACAGGCAAAGGCTGAAGTACAGCATCCGAAGCCTGGGACAGCTGGGCAAAGATAGGATTCTGGCGGCTGTGACCATATGGCTCCACAAACAGTTTTGATCAATGAGGGCCATGTCATAAAAAAATTCTGCCTGGAAGAATCGGAATTCCCTACAACGTTTCTGTTCTACCATCAGGGGAGCCGTTCTGATTTAATATATAATAATTTACGATCAGCTCATAAGGAACAGGATAGGATAGGATCCAGTGATGGAACTGGACACAAAAATCCTAACAAAAAAAATTATCTACAGCCAGGGTGCTCGCTTTTCATGTGGACGAGCCCTACAGCTTGAGCCTTCCCATGTGGTCCACACCCTGCCTAATGCAGCTTATGATACGCATTAACTCCCTCCCTGCTGCAGCAGAGCAGATCAATGATGAACTCAACCTGCACGGCCACAAAAATAGAACATGATAAATCGATGGCAATTTTATTGCTGCAGGTAGACAATATTCTGTACTCAACATCAGGAGGAACATCTCCGGGTCTGTGGAGCACACAGCCTCTAACAGCACCATAAATGCTATGTGGTTCAGCACTTCCCTGTGCAAACGCAGACAGATATCCTGTCTCCTTGGAAGACCTACAATATCACAATCAATGATTCATGAAGAGTCATTTTTATCCCGAGGTTTCTGAGCACGCGGCTTTCGGCTGCCGTAATCTTCTCCTCCACCTATTAATTATTTGCTGCTGCCTATAAGTAAACATTACACAGCTGTCCCTGTGCTGAGGCAGGAGCGGAGATCAGATTAGGGCACCACCGCTACCCCGACGATGGCACGCTATCAACGCAAAACCGGATGGACTGGAAAAATATGGCTGCTTTCTTCCTAAAACAGTGCCACGCCTATCTAGAGAATGGACCTTATTCGCACATCCTTATTTTCATGTAGGAATGGCGTCCGGAAAAACGTACCCAATCATTTCAATGTGTTTATTCAGAAGTTAATGGACTGTATGTCCGCAAAAAACAAAGTGTAAGCACGGACTTTTTTTCATGAATGAAACGCATCAATAAAAGTCTATAGGTCAGTAAAAAAAAAAGTAGAAGATATCCGTGTGTCATACTTTTGTTTTTACAGACCCAGAGACATACAAAATAAAAAAAAAATAAAAAATTGATCTGTTTTTCACACGTGGATCAACCGCTGACAGCCACCACCCACAAATGAGCAGGGTGGGATGCTGTCCGTGAAAAGCACAGACAACAGATGCGGACATGTGAATAACGCCTTAGATGTGGTGTTGCTGGGATCGATTCTCTTCGGTAGAAACACAACCCAATAAGTGTGGTGCTGTCTCTGAAAGAAAGCCGCCATCTTTTTCTAATCCTAGGAATGCTTGTTCTGGGTAACTGTCCTAAGGAACCATGGACATGGGGCAAAAATATCCAATCCAGAAATCAGCTAGATTTTCTAGTCCAGACCTAGACCTAGGAGACGGACTTCTTGCATCATAGCGATTTGTGATACTGGGAGTCCTAGTCTCCTCATGGCTCAACCGCCCCATACTGTATATAGGAGGCAGGGACTCCTAGTACTATAGATCCCTATGATGCAAGGAGTCAGTCTCCTGAATGGAATTTCCTGTCCTAATTGCCCTATGTGCATGGGGCTTTAGGGCACCCATACATGGTGTGGCTGTACCCATTATGTGCTATTTGCCGTAAAGTACTCGGACTCTCCAGACTCTCCCTTGTGAAGAAGTAGCAACAGTACAGGCACAGCTCAACAATGACATGACGCTTAAGGCCAGGGGACATCGCCTAAGGATACCCCAAATGTGCTGATAATCAGATGGCCAAGAAGCAAATGCTCACTGGTTGACCGTATCTTTTATGCGGTATAAGGGTGCTATTACACATCTGCATTTTCATTCTCCTTCATGATCACTCTTCCCGATTCACTCGGCATTGGCCAGTGTAACTAGGCTAATGTTAATGATCATCGATCACTCATTCCTGATTTCCATTTATTTCAAGTAAGGACATTCTACCAACTCCACTTCTTAGCATCTGGTAATAGGCGTCGCTCCATTAATACCCACACAGCTGAATTTTTTCCTCTAGTCCCCACCATTCCCCAGCAATAAGTGCAGTAAATTTTGGTGCCTGATATGCTACTTAGGCTCTGTACTATCAGAGGCAGCTAGTGTCACAGCTCAGAATCACACCCCTCGTCTGCGCTCACCTGACAGTAAAGAGACTAAATCAGGCACCAAAACTAACTGCACTAATTGCTCAGGAATGGTGGGGGCTAGAGAAAAAAATTCCAACTGTGCCAGAATCAGTGAGGCAGCCCTAATAAATGATACAATGAACTGGACTTCGAGGGGATGGTGAGAGGTCCTCTTTAAGGAAATGGAAAAGTCAGTCCTTTATAAGTTCTCTCCCGTTATGATCCAAAAAAAATTGAACCCTTAGGCTGTGTTCTAACATCACAACATCCAAATGCAGATGAAACGCTGCCTGTATGCGGCTGCCAATTTTTAAACAATTATACGGGTAAACACTTGTGTAATCGTGCGGCCACATGTGGGGAGACATTCGCCCGCATGCAGCTGTTTCAACGCAGCCTGAGACATCAACTATTGTCATCCATATCAGCTCCCATATGTCTAATTTATTTGTCAACTGGTCACCCATTTACACAGCCCCTCCCTCTTTGAGCTTTCACCAGCAGTCACTTGCAGTGAGGGTACCCTCCCCTTCAATCCTGATCACTGAACTCAGACATATTTGGACTATTCTTGCACAATATGTTTCTGGTGTCAATGACAAATGTTTATTTGTCCACTAAGGCCCCAGGACAGACGATACACGGATTGCGGAGTGTGACACAAAGTTTTCCAAGGACCCCTTTAATAGAATCGATGGACTGAGCTGCAAAAACAAGCAAGACTAGGACCTACTCTATATCTACAGCTTGGTCCTACAGTCCCCACACAGATCCGTAAAAACAGGTGTGTGTATGGGGCCATATAAATTAATGTGTCCATGTTATTATCCACTATTACAAATCCCTAATAACAGATAGCAAACGGACCAAAACTAGTTGTGTGCATGAGGCCTAAGGCTGAATCATAAAAAAATAATAATAATAATAATAATATAAGTCATTTAAAGCAGATATGACTGAATTATTTGTTGCTGTTTTCTTGTTAAAAAAAATATATATATATATATATATATATATAGATCAGATGGTCAAATCAGTGAGATAGGAAGTAGCTATCTTCTCCTCCTATCAAAATGTCAATAATGGTAATGAAAATATACTTTTTTTAAAATAAATTTATATATATATATATATATATATATATATATATATATATATATACACACACACACACACACACACACACACACACACACACACACACACACACACACACACACATACATATACACACACACACACACACCACACTTAATAGACTTATTTTTTCTTTTAGATCAGTTTAGGTCAACTATATGGGGTAAAGACATAGTAGTAGCACCCACGTACTGGTGCCAAATGGGCCTAAAGACTCCTGTGCCACAAAAGGAGATAGCAGTATTATAAGTGACATATGCTGTGGGGGAGATAAAAAAATATTAATTAAAAAAAAATATATATATATATATATATATATATATATATATATATAATTATTATTAATATATATACATACACACACACATATATACTGTATATATATATATATATATATATATATATATTAATAATCATAAATATATAGTGCTAATTTAAAGCCTCAGGAGAGCAAAGGATTTTGTGCCATTTTCTTATTAAAAAGAAAAAATAAATAAAGAAATTAAAGAAATGACAGGACGTATTACAGGCCCTGCAACTGATTTTGCTTCATGTTACACCTCTGGATACATAACTGGGTTGCTGCAGATTACTTTAGATTTCTTTAATGCAGCTTTTGGGCTATTTGCCCAATATTCAATAACCTATCCCTTCCACAACAGTTCACGCACACCATGACTGATGAATGAGGAAGTGCAAGATATGTTAACCCCGTGCGTCTCGAAGTGTTTACTAGGTCCGAGAGTCACATGCTCTCACCTAGGAATCCACTCCTGCTACTGTCTTAGTAACTAGGTGTGTTGGGCTCTGTTTACATCAAGACTAGGAGCTACGTAAAGCACATATGTCAGGGAATACGCACAGCACATATGTCAAAGCCTTAGGCTTCCACTGACAAGTCTAAAGTTTTATGAGAGTATCACATATTACAGCATTTATATCCCATTGATGCTGCATTAAATAAATTTTACTATAATTTTAACTCCTTAAGGACATGTTTCATACTATTACAGCAGATTTCTGGATTTTAAAGTTAACGCCAGCTCGGGAGATGTGCAAGCCCCACAGCAGCAGGATCCATGATTGGAGACCACTCCGATCATTGTCCATTACCCCCACAGAATCTGAGTGGTTACTTTTACTTTTTTTCAACAATGGAATGACTTTCCCAAGGGAGTCTTTCATTGCTATGGCACCCAGGAGACTTTTTATAACTCCCAGGTCTGCCAAAGGAATATTGCAATTGAGCTCTGCCTGTGGCAGAGCCCAATAGTAATATAGCAGTTTTACCATAAACTGCAAAAAAGTAGTATTACAGTCTGTGGTATTAGCGAATGATCGAAGTTCAAGCCCTCCAGGAAGGCTAGAAAAATAAATATAAAAATTTCAAATGACCCCCTTTCCCTGGAATATGTATAAAAATAAACAAACAAAAACAATTATAAACACATTAGACGTTCCTATTTCATAAAACGGCCAGACAATAAAAATAAATATTCATCCCATACGGTTAAATGGTCACAGATGATCTATGACCTGAGACTAAGTTATGTGATTCTGCACCAAAATATAATACACTTTAATTAAAAAAAGTATCTGCTTTCTGCCTGAAAAACCTCTCTAAAGTTTCTTCCACTAGGTGTTTCCTCTTCTAGCTAATTTGCACTTCACTCCTTTGTTACGAGGGATGTACGAATACAAGATGGAATCACAGTGAGTGGAGGGGGCGGTTCTTTTCCCTTTTTCACACAGCGAAGAGGGGATGGGTTGATTCTCCTCACAGCCTGCACACAGGTCTGCAAACTGTTGCTCTGTGCAAAGGACTAAAGATTCTTCAAATCTTACAATTTAAGAAAAGTCTACTTACGTACTTGTATATACTTGTGGCTGCTTGTGTGATTACAAATGGAATATTATACGCAGACAGCCGCAGCTTTACTTATGGTGTTCACAGATTGCTTTTTTTCTTGGGTTTTAGTTACTTGGTTGCACTACACGCTCAGCACGACGTAATAGTACAGCAATGAGCAGGAAGGGGTTAAAGAGGCTGTCCAGGATTAGGTTTTAGGATAGGTCACAATTATGTGATCAGTGGGGGGGGGGGGGCAAAAGACTGCCCTCCCCCCTCCCCACACATCTTCCATCACCAGTATTATACACAACAGGGACCGGAACTCTATTGCAACTTAGTGCCCACTGAATTCAAAAGGGAGCTGAGCCCCAGTATTAGTACCCAGCCACTATACAGGGCACAGAGTGAACAGCTTCCAGCCCCAGAGCATAAGTCACATGGCTTGTTTGCAAGTCAATGGGACTGTGCTGCAATACCAAGCACAGCAGCTACACAATCCATACGAACAGATTTACCAATGTGAAAGATTTTGTAACTACTTACCCTTTCCCTTACCAGAAAAGATCATTACAATAATGAAGACTTGAGGAGAAACTCAATGAAGCTGCACAAGGAAAGTGATTGTGAAATGATAATATTTTTCTTTTGTTGTTTATTTGGCCTGAAGAAGGAAATTGAGTCTTCCTTGTGAACGCTCACGAGGCTTAGCAAGCTTGTTGTTCAATAGAGCGGACATGTTAATCTAACTGGCCAGTGATCACAGACGCGACCACCAATCCTGCAGCATGTCCACAATCGATACTCACCGGCCATGAAAATAATCCTGTAAAATATATCTTAGAGGTTGGTCTTTTCCACTGCGCTTTACTGTCCACCTACCTAACCTAAGAAGATAATGATATAGGGCAAAGCCTGGCCTGCGTAACCAAGAGTAGATAAGTCGGTTTTATTGCATCGCCTTCACTGAATCACATAAAAGGGGTTATCCAGCTTCCAAAAATTATCTGCAGATACATCCCCAGCAGTGCTAAATCCTCACTATTCCCTTGTGCAGACTTTGCTTGGCTTGATTTTACTTGCTGCTCCTTGTTTCACTGTTATTTTCATGCAGTGAATCTGTGGACAAACTACATTTCCCATGATTCATCTGTCTGCTTTTACTCGGTGTACCCCTCCCTTCTCCACTTTCCCCTGTGCGCAAATTCCCTCCCTGCTACAGAGTCTGTTTTGTGTCTCAATTCTTCAGTCTATACAGTATTGCTCTCCTCCACACATATGACCAGGCAATAAATAACTGGTATGAAATGGCTTCAAGGGGAAAGGAGGTTACATACTGCTGTGATATTTTGTTTGCTGGTTGCACTGCTCACATGGAGGGGTAGTGATCTTGCATATGAAACGTCACAGCTATGGGTACAAGACCAACAAAGACAGACATCTTTGGTACAAATCCATGGCCATGCCCCAAAGATGTGCCACATTTTCACACATCTATGTCAGTTTTCTGGTGTAGAGGAAATTGAAAATTCCCCCTATTATATTTAGTTATGCTCGTTCAACCAAAAACCTGCCACAGGATTCAATGGTCACCACTAGCAACACACACAGTCTGCGCTAAAGAATCTAAAATTTTAAGAAGCCCGTCTTGTTTTACTTAAAATTCCAACAGAAAATCTTCTAGTTTCTTCCAAACGGAAAGATCTTCTTGTGAAATATGGCGGTATAGTAAGACCTTATGTACCTCTATTGGTATATGATTATGACTCCCAAAAACTAAAAACTAAAAATACAGCATGAGGCCCTTAGTCAAGATCATGTACAGTATTGTGCAAAAGTTTTAAAGCAGGTGTGGATGTTGCAAAGTAAGAATGCTTTCAGAAATAGGAGGAGTAAGTGTTTATATCTGTCAATGAACATAATGAAGTGAATGAAAAAAAGAGAAATGTAAATCCCATCAATATTTGGTGTGACCTTTGCCCTTTGGAGGAGGAGTCCTGGAAGTGATGATACGGCCCCCACAGATATAGCCCTGATCTCACCATCATCCAGTCTGTCTGGGATGACATGAAGAGACAGACGGATTGGAGCAAGCCTACATCCACAGAAGATCTGTGCTTAGTTCTCCAAGATGGCGGAAACAACCTCCCTGCCCAGTTATTCCAAAAACTGTCTACAAGTACCGAGAAGAACTGATGGAAGGCAAAGGGCAAAGGTCACACCAAATATTGATGGGATTTACATTTCTCTTTTCTTCATTAAATGATAAACTATTAAAGCGTACCTCCAGTTATAAACAATTTTTCATAAATGAATAGTGCAGGTGAATATAAGAAACTTTGTAATATATCTTATTAAAGAAATCGGTTTCCTTCTCTAATTTTCATGCAGCTACTTTCTCCCTATTAGCCTATGAAGAGGGGAGGGGGATTAGAAAAGACACTCAAATAATTGCTGCTGTTACACCTGCTATTACTTGCTTAGAGTTGTGTGTGTGAGGCTGAATACGGAGATGGATATAATGTAAACAAGCAGTAAGATTGAAGATAAGGAGCAGCTTAATAAGTGGAGAAGGAAACAGATCTCCTTAATCATGTATATTACAAAATGTATTATATTCACCTGTACTATTCATTTATGAAAGTTATTTATAACTGGAGATACACTTTAAGCATTCTTACTTTGAAGCCATTTTATTTTACTCTGCCTAAAACATTTGCACAGTACTGTATGTACTCAAGTATAAGTCTAGACGCTCCAAAAGCGTCAATCTTTAGTTCTCTGGGTGGCAGAGGAAAGCAATGAAGGGGATGCAGCACTAAACCAGCGCTCTACGCTCCTCTTTTTCGAAGAGACTCTCCACTACATTTTTTCACGAATGTAGAGGGGGCTCTCAAGTTGGATCCCTACCGATTATAAAGTGATGGCATGGAATTACCACCTTAAGACATGGCATTACAAGCAGCAGGAAATTTTGATGAGAGGGTTTTCAGGATTCTGGTTCTCCAATGTTGTATGTTGTATAAGAGCATTATAGCGCGGCACATTTACTTACCACAACACCTCTGTAAACCAAGCAGGGCAGGGTATTGCATTGCGCTAACACTTTCAGACATCCGACAGACACCGGGCCTCATACATATTCTCACTTTACAACAGCGCTGTCGATCTTGATTTAACCATTTTCATCCTGTCGCAGGTGTGAAGTCATTTACATGAACACATTTCTATTTCGGTTCGATGTGACAGATTCTGACACCCATCAGAACGAAGCAGTTATATGCTCATGGAGGAGTGACAGAAACAAAGGAGAAAACAGATATGTCACTGACTGCTTTACCATATGCCAAGCCTGCGGCTGACGGACATGGCACTTGTCTAGTTTCTGTGACCTCCTATAGGAAGTTTTCTAATCCCATGGAGTTTTTCCTAAACAACTAACACTAGGTTTACACTAGTGCCATGCTCTCCATCATTTGGGTCCATCGGGGGACCTGTGCATGGAGAGCCAGACCGCTACAACAGTGGTTACACACAGACATCGGCGGACCCCATTGACTATAATGGAGTCTGCCGTTTCAAAACTCCGCACATGACCTTTCTCTCTACAGAATTTTGGCAGGTTCTGTGACAGAGACTGCAACGCAGATGTGAACCCAGCCTTACAATAGTATAAAATAAAAAGAAGCCTTAACAATCCTCTGCTGCTCCCATAACAATGATTCCATGGTTCCCTGCTGGTCTCTGTTTACCAAGCTTAAGCAATGGTGTACCCACAAGACATAGGTCTATGTCACCTATCACTGTCTGCAGCGGGGACATCAGTAATGTTTCTACGTCACCGCTACAGCTAGTGAGTGGCTACAGCATTCACATTGGGGACGCCACATCATTGCTGAAGCCTAGTAAAAACAGACTGGCAGGGGAACATGGAAGAGTGGCAGGGGAATGATATAGTACTTTTTTTTTTTTTTTATCTAATCTTATATTATAATATGTAGTTCTAGACAATTTCATAGGGGTTGAAAACCCCTTTAGGCTAAAGCCCCCCAAAAAAGCCAAAAAAATCTGCAGCGGAAAAGCTGTATCTGCAGCATAGCAATTTAGCAATTATACTTGTGGAAACAATGCCGTTTTCTGTATAGGTATAAAAAGGGCAGAAAATCTGCAGAGTAAAACTCTGCGAAAACACAATGAAAAACACTGTGGAAAAAAAAAAACGACGCGTTTCTGCCGCGTTTTTTTTTTCGCAGTGTTTTTTTGCTGAGTTTCGCCTTAGCGTTAAAGGGGGTTATCCAGCCAAACTCTCCATCCCTTTTTGAAGGGGTGTCAGAATATGACGACTGAAAGTTTTTTATTTTTGTAAAGTTATTAAAACATGAAAAAAACTATTTCAATTTGGCACTGCATCAACCCAAGAAATAAAGTGACATGTTGTTGAAAGTCATAAAAATAAAACCTGTAAGAATATGGAGCAGCTGTAGTTTTTTTTTGCCCAATTCCACCCCACTTAAATTTTTTTCTGACTTCACAGTACATTGTACAGAATCTTAAATGGCGCCATTACAAGGTACAATTTCTCAAGCAAAAAATACGCCCATCTGAAACAGAAAAAAAATACGGGGAGTAAAAGATCGAAAATGCAAAAAAATTGAAAACTGAGATATCCTCGATAAGCTAAGACATCTGCTTGCTGTCAGTGAACGGAAACATTATTGTAACATAGGAGTTCTATACAATTGTATCCGGACCAGACAATGCTCTGTGAGCTAAACAGCCTAGATTCCAGACTGACACACTGTCACAAACCAGAGAAGCTTGACCATCTGATGGATTTAGTTCATTTGAGGGACCTATAAATAAATTAGTATCAGCTTCAGTAAAACAAGCCTAGAGATAGAGTTTCCCAGTATCTGGCGGAGACCTTTAGATAACACAGGGTTACAGCGTCTAGGAAGGTTCCACATTTTACTGTACGCTGCAGTGACTGCACGTATGGTTAATGTACAACTAATACAATGAACCAGGCATTGAGCGCTTCATATGCCCAAACAAAGAGCCTGGTAGAACAAAAGTCGCTGCACGACATCCGAAGCAATCACGGCGAGACCTTTGATTCCATTAGTTAAGTGAAGCATAGTTCCTTGGCACCTAGATGAATGATTCACGCCACTCGCTCCGGCAGGCTCCAGGAACGCCTTTGCTTTTATTCAGCTGGATCACATACGAAACCCTGAAACAGCATGTCACGGAGCAAAATAAAACTCGACTGGTTTTCTAAGCCATGTGAACTGCAGTCCATCAGGGTCAATAACACAGTCAGCGGTGGCATGCTGCCACGTGGTAATCCACACTAAACAGTAACAAAGCTGCAGATTAGATGCCCGCCTATGACTGACTGAAGTATTGTGCCATAAAGCGCTGCACACAACCCACATGCTGAGATTTGCTGCAGAACACTTAATTCTTGCTAATTTTTTTTTTGTCTGATTTTGCAGGGCTTAAAGCGAAAGTAGCGGCTAGATTTTTAGCAATTAAAACCAGACATATATATAAATATATTTTTTTTATATTATAAAATTTATATTATTTAATTTTAAATATAAATACATATTTCTAATTATTTTAAATTGATATTACTTTTTTTGTGTTTGAATTTTTTCACATTTTTTATTTTATGATAGGATTATAGACTTTTTTAAAATTATAATAATCTTTCTATAGCGCCATCATATACCACAGCACTTTACAATTCATCTACAGTCAAAAATTGGACATTACAGAGGAGCAATTTAAAGGATAGTGGAGGGGGCCCTGCTCACAAGGGGGTGATACAAAAAGGTAAAAATGCTTACACAAAAGGTCCAAATTTTTTTTTCTTCTTTTTTGGCTGCATGAGCCAGTAAACGTGTATTAACATATGAAATGTAGGGGTTAATGTTGGCAAGTGGCAACTGGATGAAGTCCCTGGGTCATCCTATCCCAAAAATGTCTAGTTTCCAAAACACTTGTACAATGTATCAAAAATCACATTATAGCAGCAAGTCAATCGTCTCGCTGCTGTAACAGTAAAGAATCCCTGTCTACGTCAACGGTAAAGCCTTCTTTCCTTTAGACATAGAGGATATCTCCTTGTCACAGTTACCAAACTCGGTATAAAGAGATCATTAGAAAGACTTCTGCACTGTACACTCATATTTGTACATTATTAGGTCACCCCTAGCCATCTTTTTTTCCAATACTGAACAACCCCAAGTTTGATAACAAGCCTTTATACTCTAATCCACCCTTTATTACTTTGGTTCCCCTCCTCTGCACCCACTACAGGTCAGTTATACCTTTCCTATAAAGAGGTGTAGTGATTTGTATAAAGGCAAAGCTGAAATTCACCTGAATTAACTTGAGTGTCTGGGGTAGTGCAATCCAGGGAACTGGTGCAGCTCTAGAAAATTTCTGAAGATGGAAGTGTGAGGTTAAGGTTATGGAGGATGTAAGTCTTAGATCATAAGCAGACTAGAGGACACGGTTGGGTGGTAAACAACGATGAGGGGCAATGACTGTAAGCCTTCCCTCTGTGCATATAGAGATAGCTGTAAGACCGCTAGTGGTGGCTCTGTAGCAGAAACACAGCTCTAAACAGGATGATGAATTAAGTCACCAAAGATACATCCAGTGCAGGGGCACTGCAGCACAGCGGTATCATTATATGAGATAGGAATACCCCTTTAAGGATAGCCCTGATTTACTGATGGCTGGTTTATTTTTACACAGTCACACACAGACTAGCAAAAAAAATGGAACTGAGTGACTCTACATAGGGAAATGGTCTACCTGTATGATGTATATACATCATACAAACCAACACAAGCCCATATGCTATTGAAGACCACAGGAGGAAACACATAAGTGACCTCTGTACCGCCCAACTAATCGCTCCACGTCCAGATAAATGCTACATAATCGGATATAAATTGGCTTGTCAATCATATCACCCTTTAATAGGCCCCACACCTGGTAATACACAGCAGGTAAACATTGCTCCCTAAGTAAGAGGAGAGGTCACCTAGTACAGATAAATATACAGTCATATGAAAAAGTTTGGGCACCCCTATTAATCTTAATCATTTTTAGTTCTAAATATTTGGGTGTTTGCAACAGCCATTTCAATTTGATATATCTAATAACTGATGGACACAGTAATATTTCAGGATTGAAATGAGGTTTATTGTACTAACAGAAAATGTGCAATATGTATTAAACCAAAATTTGACCGATGCAAAAATTTGGGTACCCTTATCATTTTATTGATTTGAATACTCCTAACTACTTTTTACTGACTTACTGAAGCACAAAATTGGTTTTGTAACCTCACTGAGCTTTGAACTTCATAGCCAGGTGTATCCAATCATGAGAAAAGGTATTTAAGGTGGCCAATTGCAAGTTGTTCTCCTATTTGAATCTCCTCTGAAGAGTGGCATCATGGGCTCCTCAAAACAACTCTCAAATGATCTGAAAACAAAGATTGTTCAACATAGTTGTTCAGGGGAAGGATACAAAAAGTTGTCTCAGAGATTTAACCTGTCAGTTTCCACAGTGAGGAACATAGTAAGGAAATGGAAGACCACAGGGACAGTTCTTGTTAAGCCCAGAAGTGGCAGGCCAAGAAAAATATCAGAAAGGCAGAGAAGAAGAATGGTGAGAACAGTCAAGGACAATCCACAGACCACCTCCAAAGAGCTGCAGCATCATCTTGCTGCAGATGGTGTCACTGTGCATCGGTCAACAATACAGCACACTTTGCACAAGGAGAAGCTGTATGGGAGAGTGATGTGAAAGAAGCCGTTTCTGAAAGCACGCCACAAACAGAGTCGCCTGAGGTATGCAAAAGCACATTTGGACAAGCCAGCTTCATTTTGGAAGAAGGTCCTGTGGACTGATGAAACAAAGATTGAGTTGTTTGGTCATACAAAAAGGCGTTATGCATAGCGTCAAAAAAACACAGCATTCCAAGAAAAACACTTGCTACCCACTGTAAAATTTGGTGGAGGTTCCATCATGCTTTGGGGCTGTGTGGCCAATGCCGGCACCGGGAATCTTGCTAAAGTTGAGGATCGCATGGATTCAACTCAGTATCAGCAGATTCTTGAGAATAATGTACAAGAATCAGTGACGAATTTGAAGTTACGCCGGGGATGGATATTTCAGCAAGACAATGATCCAAATCTACTCAGGCATTCATGCAGAGGAACAATTACAATGTTCTGGAATGGCTATCCCAGTCCCCAGACCTGAATATCATTGAACATCTGTGGGATAATTTGAAGCGGGCTGTCCATGCTCGGCGACCATCAAACTTAACTGAACTGGAATTGTTTTGTAAAGAGGAATGGTCAAAAATACCTTCATCCAGGATCCAGGAACTGATTAAAAGCTACAGGAAGCGACTAGAGGCTGTTATTTTTGCAAAAGGAGGATCTACTAAATATTAATGTCACTTTTCTGTTGAGGTGCCCATACTTTTGCACCGGTCAAATTTTGGTTTAATGCATATTGCACATTTTCTGTTAGTACAATAAACCTCATTTCAATCCTGAAATATTACTGTGTCCATCAGTTATTAGATATATCAAATTGAAATGGCTGTTGCAAACACCCAAATATTTAGAACTAAAAATGATTAAGATTAATAGGGGTGCCCAAACTTTTTCATATGACTGTATTAGGCAACAAGCCATATATAGCCAACAATATTACACAAACATGAAAGCTATAACCGAGCTGGCCTAGGGGTGTGCAACCTGGCTCCTGAGACATGTCATCACCATGTATCTGCATATTAACCGTACAGCGGTATTATTTATACATTGTCTAGCACTGTTATTTGGTTGCTGTATGAGGGCGTCACTTTATAAGGCGGTGTTTACCTAGGAAATGTACAGCATATCTTTGAGGCATATGGCAACAGCAGAAAATAAAATTGATATTTAGTCAACTATATGGCAGCATGGATCTATGTACACCATATGGACCCATTTAAAGGTACTAGATAGGGAACCACTGAAGCAAAAGCCATGGGTTATAGTTCATTATTCCTTTATACTGGGTTGTTGCTATTCATCAGTTTTCTTACTGTAGGAATTTATGTGGATTTTATAACACTTTGTGCCTTATAGTACGAGACTAGGATTCTCCCCTCCAGATAGTGTAATTCTATATTCCTTACCATGTAATACATAATGTGCTGCATTGTGTGTATTGTTAGTTTCGCCAATGCTGATGATTTGTGTAATTGTACTTCAATACTCTATTGTTTTATTGTGCTGCTGTCACTTTAAATGCCACTGCTGAGTCATCACGCACGTTCCTGTCCTATAAGTGAGGCGGTGCGATGATTCCCCCATAGGCGGTACCTTGTTGAGTCTACAGGTTGTGCTGTGGGTTGTGTTCTGCGCGTTTCCAAAGGCACAACCGATGCCCGTGGAGGTGTGATGTTTTCCGTCATGCTGGGGCCTTCAGAAGTTTGGGTCAGCGTTCTCTTTGGGACTTCAGAACCCTGTCCCAAAACCTAGTGGTGCAACATATGGGGATAATTCCAAGTCTTTGCTCGGGAGATGCCCATCAAAATTGCAAACAGAAACATGGTTGACATCTCCATGCCCTTTGCGATTCTGGTGTCATCACTGAGGGCCGTCTACTGGTAGTGTCTTGACTTACCTACCTGGTGAACAAGAAATCCTGCAAGTGTCTGGCTGCTTATTCTGCCACACTTCATTAAAGGGGTGTTCCATTTCTTATTTTTACAGTATAGGCTTAAAAAAATAACTACTAAATATACTTACCTGTTCTTTCAGGTGGGGATCCAGCGGATAGAGTCCGTTCATCTCCCAGGGCTTTGTCTACCTTCTGCCTGTGCATGAGCTGACGCGTTCCTGTGCGAGCCAAAGGTTAGGAAGACCGAGAACTAAATGGAGACTCCCTGCTGGATCCCTGGCCGAATGGACAAGTATACGGGCAGTACAGTGGCTCAGTGGTTAGTCCATTGCCTTGCACCGCTGGGTCCTGAGTTTAATTCCAACCAAGAGAAACATCTGCATGGAGTTTGTATGTTCTCCCTGTGTTTGCGTGGGTTTCCTTCGGGTACTCCGGTCTCATCCCATACACATGCCAACAATATAATGATTGGTAAACTGGCTCCCTGTACAAACAACTGACCCTTATGATTGTTGGGGATGAGCACCTTTATGGCAGCCATTAACTCCCCTACTACACAAAGCTCCTTGAGAAAAGCGCATTACAAATGATTGTCATATATGGATAGTATTTGTTATTTTAAAGTCTCCCTATGCTGTACAAAAAAAAAAAAAAAAAAAAAAATGCCCCTTTAAGAAGCACTGTTGGTACGTGGTGCACTGGCTGCGTCTAATCTACACCATTGGGTTAGCCAGTGTGACCAAAGGCTCTGCTCCGAAGTCTTCTTAAAGCCACACAGGATGGGTCCGCTGCAATAACCTAGTAAACCTAAGGGTAGGGGACCACTTTATGCCTCCCTGCAAAAAGATTAGATTTCAGGATAAGAGCAGACTTCAACAAAAGACAGAAGCCATGGCTGCCCAAGATATTTATGGCACCGCAGTGACTCGCAGATTTTATCAAGTGCATTCAGCTGCTACGGCCAAATGCATATTGATTAAAGTAGACACGGAAAGAAGCGAGCGTGAAGGTAAAAGGTGAGCGACGCAAGCAAAGTCACTGCAAGCTCTGAGCCCGTGTATTCCGCTCTGAAGGGCTTGTGAGGCGACAACACTTTATTATTCAGTTCACAGTAACAGACTGCTTTTAACTCGTGGGTGAGATAACGTTAATGTGTAATCCGCTTGTATCACATTTTATGTCAAATTTCACAAGTCGCTCCCATTTACCTTCATGGACCCAATTATACACCTCAGCGAGCTAAACTCCCTTCTAGGACAGGACTCACAGGCTGCAATTATGGTAAAGGGGTTATCCGGGGAAAAAAGGACGATTACCAGTGCATTCCCTGCCCTGGATAAGCTTTATTACTAATATATAGCCAGGGCGCCCAGGAACCCCAAAGTTACCTTTATATGGTTCCAAAACTGTATGAGCACTGCCTCGCCTCCCACTGATGCCTCAGACTACCCTCTGCTCCGGCCGCAGGTCCGCTGAGCAATATGGAATCAGTCATCTGATCAGAGAAGGAGCGAGGGAAGCAGCGGTCCTTCATAAAAGCTAAACTTAAGAGCTCTGGAGGACCAACTTATATATCAGTAATAAAGCTTAAAGAGGTTGTCCGGCCCCAAATTGATTTTTTATATTGATGATCTATTCACAACATAAATCATCAGTAGGTGATCTGTGAGAGTCCAACACCAACACACAGACCCCACACAGATCCAGGCACTGGCAGCAGCTGCCGTGGACAGGGAGTGCGTGCAGGCTCTTCTATGCAAGTGCTAGGAGAGACTCAGCAGCTCTGTCCACTGTACAGTGGTGGTTCTAGGGAACTTCAGGGCTGCTCTTATTACCTGAATAGGAGAGCCTGGACGCACTCCGCGTCCACTGCTGCTGCTTCCAGTACTGGGAGGGTGCCAGGACAGCAGATCTGTGAGGGGTCCTGTGAAGAAGTCATCAGTACGAAAAATCGATAGGGGGGGGGGGTCGGAAAACTCCTTTAACCAATGTAGGGAATACAGTGGTGAGCTTTATTGTTCCCCAATAGCCCCATTGAGAAAAAAAACAAAACAAAAAAAACCACCACACACACACACACACAAACTACTCACCTTACTGATCCCCATGCTGCTCATGTCCCAACTTCCTGCTCCCGATTCCACACTCAGGAAATGCTCATTTAGCCAATCACTGACTGAGGCAGGTGACTGTAAAGGCCAGTGATTGGCTGAGCAGACATTTCCTGTTTGTAAAATCGGACCAGCAAGTAAAGACCAGCAGGGACCCTGTGTCAAAGAAAAAGCAGGGGGGAGTGAATCAGTAAAGGTGAGTATTGGTCCTTTTAGTTTTTTGTTACCCACCCAGGACCAGCTGCCAGTATTTACACCCCACCCCCCAATTTGTTAGGTGGGGGAAGGGTAGTGGCAACTGTTCTGAGCACTTTTCTGGATCACAAAAGTGGTTGTCAAGTGGTAGGATGATTTTCTTATTTGTTCTTTAAACAGATAGGTCATGGACACATGCAATTATAGAGTCATGGGGGTCTGTTCTCTCTATGGAGAATTTTCATTAGGGGTCATCTGAAATTACAAATTTTGACAATATGTTCTTCTGTATCTATGACATATCAGAAGATCCATTTCAAACGGGAAGCAATGTAATACCACATTTCTCCTGCAGTGGCCACAAGAAAAATCTAAATCCCATCAATATTTGGTGTGACCTTTGCCCTTTGCCTTCCATCAGTTCTTCTCGGCACTTGCAGACAGTGTTTGGCAGAACTCGGCAGGGAGGTTGTTCCCGCCATCTTGGAGAACTAAGCACAGATCTTCTGTGGATGTAGGCTTGCTCCAATCCTTCTGTCTCTTCATGTCATCCCAGACAGACTGGATGATGCTGAGATCAGGGCTATATCTGTGGGGGCCATATCATTACTTCCAGGACTCCTCCTCCAAAGGGCAAAGGTCATACCAAATATTGATGAGATTTACATTTCTCTTTTCTTCATTCATTTAATTTTGTTAATGGACAAAAATAATCTATTAACCCATTATTTTTATTGTTTTAAAGCATTCTTACCGTGCAGCATTTTTTCCACACCTGCCTAAAAATTATGCATAGTACTGTATGTGCTGGTAATGACAAATGTCAGTGGGTTAGGTAGACCTTTTGGCGCTGTTGATATGAGAAAATATTCCATATATCATCTATATTTATGTTCATTCTTGCTGTAGGAGTCCAGTGGGCGGGTCTTTCCAGTGATCTAATTCAAGGAAGACTGTCAATCCCTGAGTAGGACCGCCCACTGGACTCCTAAACCCTGAAGGAATAAAACACAAGTGATACTGAATCCCATAAAACTATATATCTATGTGCTCAGCCCCTCCTACTGTACAGCCGACACTCTGCACACTGCACTGCATGTTCCATATATGACAGTAAATGTCTCGGCATGCAGATATGTAGTATACACTGGGGCAAGGTATAAACCACATTATGATCTCTCAACAACACTTGCTTCAATGCACCGGGAAGGCTACATGAACATGATTTATGCCAGTGTCACTAAACCAGCTGCAACCTTTCCACAGTGAGCAACACATTCCAGTCCTGCCCAGCAATCTCTATCACCTCTCCACTTATCATTGTATTACAGCAACCACCTGAAAAACATGTTCTACAAAATACTACGTCAATCTACGACGGTGCCTATAATAATAGGAAAATATGTACCTACACTCAGGTATGGGGAAAATTTCCTGTCAACTCTCCTATTTCACTCTGCTTGCCCAAGCATGTGTATTTATTTCCCATTGTAACAAAGGATTGAGCATGATGAAATCCAACATGCCTGATCCTTCTTTACTTGAACATCTGTAGGTAGCCCTTGTATACACTAGACCAATGTCTAGACCACCAAAATAGTCTGGCCATGTTTTGGTAAGCTTCTCTCCCTCTATTATATAATCCTATATATCACAGAGCTCAGCTTCTCTCCTCTATCATATAACCCTATATATCACAGAGCTCAGCTTCTCTCCTCTATCATATAACCCTATATATCACAGAGCTCAGCTTCTCTCCTCTATCATATAACCCTATATATCACAGAGCTCAGCTTCTCTCCTCTATCATATAACCCTATATATCACAGAGCTCAGCTTCTCTCCTCTGTCATATAATCCTATATATCACAGAGCTCAGCTTCTCTCCTTCTATCATATAACCCTATATATCACAGAGCTCAGCTTCTCTCCTCTGTCATATAATCCTATATATCACAGAGCTCAGCTTCTCTCCTATCATATAAACCTATATATCACAGATCTCAGCTTCTCTCCTCTATCCTATAACCCTATATATCACAGAGCTCAGCTTCTCTCCTCTATCATATAACCCTATATATCACAGAGCTCAGCTTCTCTCCTCTATCATATAACCTATATATCACAGAGCTCAGCTTCTCTCCTCTATCATATAATCCTATATATCACAGAGCTCAGCCTCTCTCCCCTACCATATAACCCTATATATCACAGAACTCAGCTTCTCTCCTCTATCATATAACCTATATATCACAGAGCTCAGCTTCTCTCCTCTATCATATAACCCTATATATCACAGAACTCAGCTTCTCGCCCTCTATCATATAACCCTATATATCACAGAGCTCAGCTTCTCTCCCTCTATCATATAACCCTATATATCACAGAGCTCAGCTTCTCTCCTCTATCATATAACCCTATATATCACAGAGCTCAGCTTCTCTCCCTCTATCCTATTACCTTATATATCACAGAGCTCAGCTTCTCTCCTCTATCATATAACCCTATATATCACAGAGCTCAGCTTCTCTCCTCTATCATATAACCCTATATATCACAGCTCAGCTTCTCTCCCTCTATCCTATTACCTTATATATCACAGAGCTCAGCTTCTCTCCTCTATCATATAACCCTATATATCACAGAGCTCAGCTTCTCTCCTCTATCATATAACCCTATATATCACAGAGCTCAGCTTCTCTCCCTCTACCATATAACCCTATATATCACAGAGCTCAGCTTCTCTCCCTCTATCCTATTACCTTATATATCACAGAGCTCAGCTTCTCTCCTCTATCATATAACCCTATATATCACAGAGCTCAGCTTCTCTCCCCCTACCATATAACCCTATATATCAGAGCTCAGCTTCTCTCCCCCTACCATATAACCCTATATATCAGAGCTCAGCTTCTCTCCTCTATCATATAACCTATATATCACAGAGCTCAGCTTCTCTCCTCTATCATATATCCCTATATATCACAGAGCTCAGCTTCTCTCCTCTATCATATAGCCTATATATCACAGAGCTCAGCTTCTCTCCTCTATCATATAACCCTAGATATCACAGAGCTCAGCTTCTCCCTATCATATAACCCTATATATCACAGAGCTCAGCTTCTCTCCTCTGTCATATAATCCTATATATCACACAGCTCAGCTTCTCTCCATCTATCATATAACCCTATATATCACAGAGCTCAGCTTCTCTCCTCTGTCATATAATCCTATATATCACAGAGCTTAGCTTCTCTCCCTCTATCATATAACCCTATATATCACAGAGCTCAGCTTCTCTCCCTCTATATAACCCTATATATCACAGAGCTCAGCTTCTCTCCTCTATCATATAACCCTATATATCACAGAGCTCAGCTTCTCTTCTCTATCATATAACCCTATATATCACAGAGCTCAGCTTCTCTCCTCTATCATATAACCCTATATATTACAGAGCTCAGCTTCTCTCCTCTATCATATAACCCTATATATATCACAGAGCTCATCTTCTCTCCTCTATCATATAACCCTATATATCACAGAGCTCAGCTTCTCTCCTCTATCATATAACCCTATATATCACAGAGCTCAGCTTCTCTCCCCCTACCATATAACCCTATATATCAGAGCTCAGCTTCTCTCCTTCTATCATATAACCCTATATATCACAGAGCTCAGCTTCTCTCCTCTATCATATAACCCTATATATCACAGAGCTCAGCTTCTCTCCCCCTACCATATAACCCTATATATCAGAGCTCAGCTTCTCTCCTCCATCATATAACCCTATATATCACAGAGCTCAGCTTCTCCCTATCATATAACCCTATATATCACAGAGCTCAGCTTCTCTCCCTCTATCATATAACCCTATATATCACAGAGCTCAGCTTCTGTCCTCTATCATATAACCCTATATATCACAGAGCTCAGCTTCTCTCTTCTATCATATAACCCTATATATCACAGAGCTCAGCTTCTCTCCATCTATCATATAACCCTATATATCACAGAGCTCAGCTTCTCTCCCTCTATCATATAACCCTATATATCAGAGCTCAGCTTCTCTCCTCTATCATATAACCCTATATATCACAGAGCTCAGCTTCTCTCCATCTATCATATAACCCTATATATCACAGAGCTCAGCTTCTCTCCTCTATCATATAAACCTATATATCACAGAGCTCAGCTTCTCTCCTCTATCATATAACCCTATATATCACAGAGCTCATCTTCTCTCCTCTATCATATAACCCTATATATATCACAGAGCTCAGCTTCTCTCCCTCTATCATATAATCCAGAGGCGTAGCTAGCGGGGGGGCAGGGGGGGGGCAGAGGGGGCGACGGCCCCGGGCCCATTGAGAAGGTGGGGGCCCACTAACGGTAGATCATAAGATTTCCATCTACATCAGTTGCTCAGCGTTAAACATCCTAGACTGGTTCCTCACTCGGGTACTTCTGGCTGAGGAATCAGTCCAAGATGTGTAGCGCAGAGCAGTGCACGTTGCTGACTTTTACAGCGCTTACTAGCCCTGCTCAGCCTCAGTTGTTACTGGCTGACTGAGGTTATCGTTCCCTGCTCACCCTCAGTCAGCCAGTAACAACTAAGCTGATTAGAGCAGAGCATCGGAACGTGACGCGCAGCGCGCCGAAACTCCTCCCCCTGGTCCCTGCCTGTGCTCTATGTGCTAACAGATACTGAAGAAAGTAGCAGCAGGTCGTTCTGCAGGGTGTCCTCCACATCAGGGTCTTGCTAGTCCAAGCTGCAGTTTCAAAAGTGGTCAGTACTAAGTTTAATAGGCTGTATTTGTGTAATCTTAACAGTGTCCCTTTTCAGCACTTTTAAAGGAGTTTTTAAGTTTTGAAGATATTTGATAGTGATGACCTCTCCATAGGAGAGGTCGTCAGTATCAGATAGGGCAGGTGACAGTCCCAAAATTGAACCCCACAGTGATCAGTTGATGTGGCCGCTGAAAGTAGCCCTGCTCCTATTTAAGTGAATGGGAGTGGGATTTCAGCTCCGGCCACCTCCGCTACAATGAATGGAGCGGCGCACACTGAAAACAGATTTGTACACTGTAGCGGTGACACCTGGAGCTGCAGCCCCGCTCCCATTTCCTTGAATAGGAGCAGGGCTGCATTCGGTGGCCACATCAGCTGATCAATGTGGGGTTCAGTTTTGAAACTGTCACCTGATCTTTCTGATACTGATGACCTATCCTGTGGATCCTATAAAATATCATCAGATCTGTACAACCCTTTTAATAAAAGAGGTTGTACAGTTGATAAAGTATTTAACCCGTTCCTGCTCTGTGACGTACATGTACAGTGCAGAGCGGCTCTTTAAGGAGGTTGTGCCACTATACACGCTTATCCCCCTATTCTGAGGATATGAGATAAGTGTCAGATGGCAGTGGGTCCAACCATTGAGACTCCAGTAATTAGGAGAAGGGGGAACAGAAAGTCCCCCTGAATCTTCCTTGTGAATGGAATACTAATGCGCTTGTGTGACTGACGCTCCATACACTTCTATGGGGCTGGCTGCATTTCTGGCAAGCCCCATAGAAGCAAATTGAGCATCAGCCACACAAGCGCCTTAGTATTCCATTCACAAGGAAGATTCAGGGGGACTTTCTGCTAGAAGATAACATCAGCACTTCATAAATGAGGTGTAGGGTCTCAACCTGATGTACTAGTAAAAATGAACTTCACACTCTTGTGTCAGATGCTAATTAATGACTTTTATTAGGTGTTTGGCAGAAGACATGTGACGTTTTGGTCCTGGATCTTTTTTTAAGGGGTTAAAATATAAATAAAAATATATAAATTTGGTATCCCCATAATTGGGTTGGGGGCCCACCCAGACGTGTTTCGCTCCCCCTGTGCTGAGACCCTAGCTACGCCTCTGATATAATCCTATATATCACAGAGCTCAGCTTCTCTCCTCTATCATATAACCCTATATATCACAGAGCTCAGCTTCTCTCCTCTATCATATAACCTATATATCACAGAGCTCAGCTTCTCTCCTCTATCATATAATCCTATATATCACAGAGCTCAGCTTCTCTCCCCCTACCATATAACCTATATATCACAGAGCTCAGCTTCTCTCTTCTATCATATAACCCTATATATCACAGAGCTCAGCTTCTCTCTTCTATCATATAACCCTATATATCAGAGCTCAGCTTCTCTCCCTCTATCATATAACCCTATATATCACAGAGCTCAGCTTCTCTCCCTCTATCATATAACCCTATATATCACAGAGCTCAGCTTCTCTCCCCCTACCATATAACCTATATATCACAGAGCTCAGCTTCTCTTCTCTATTATATAATCCTATATATCACAGAGCTCAGCTTCTCTCCTCTATCATATAACCCTATATATCACAGAGCTCAGCTTCTCTCCTCTATCATATAACCTATATATCACAGAGCTCAGCTTCTCTCCTCTATCATATAACCTATATATCACAGAGCTCAGCTTCTCTCCCCCTACCATATAACCTATATATCCCAGAGCTCAGCTTCTCTCCCCCTACCATATAACCTATATATCACAGAGCTCAGCTTCTCTCCTCTATCATATAACCTATATATCACAGAGCTCAGCTTCTCTCCCCCTAACATATAACCTATATATCACAGAGCTCAGCTTCTCTCCCCCTACCATATAATCCTATATATCACAGAGCTCAGCTTCTCTCCCTCTATCATATAACCCTATATATCACAGAGCTCAGCTTCTCTCCTCTATCATATAATCCTATATATCACAGAGCTCAGCTTCTCTCCTCTATCATATAACCCTATATATCACAGAGCTCAGCTTCTCTCCCTCTATCATATAACCCTATATATCACAGAGCTCAGCTTCTCTCCCTCTATCATATAACCCTATATATCACAGAGCTCAGCTTCTCTCTTCTATCATATAACCCTATATATCACAGAGCTCAGCTTCTCTCCTCTATCATATAACCCTATATATCACAGAGCTCAGCTTCTCTCCTCTATCATATAACCCTATATATCACAGAGCTCAGCTTCTCTCCTCTATCATATAACCCTATATATCACAGAGCTCAGCTTCTCTCCTCTATCATATAACCCTATATATCACAGAGCTCAGCTTCTCTCCTCTATCATATAACCCTATATATCACAGAGCTCAGCTTCTCTCCTCTATCATATAACCCTATATATCACAGAGCTCAGCTTCTCTCCTCTATCATATAATCCTATATATCACAGAGCTCAGCTTCTCTCTTCTATCATATAACCCTATATATCACAGAGCTCAGCTTCTCTCCATCTATCATATAACCCTATATATCACAGAGCTCAGCTTCTCTCTTCTATCATATAACCCTATATATCACAGAGCTCAGCTTCTCTCCATCTATCATGTAACCCTATATATCACAGAGCTCAGCTTCTCTCCCTCTATCATATAACCCTATATATCAGAGCTCAGCTTCTCTCCTCTATCATATAACCCTATATATCACAGAGCTCAGCTTCTCTCTTCTATCATATAACCCTATATATCACAGAGCTCAGCTTCTCTCCTCTATCATATAACCCTATATATCACAGAGCTCAGCTTCTCTCTTCTATCATATAACCCTATATATCACAGAGCTCAGCTTCTCTCCATCTATCATATAACCCTATATATCACAGAGCTCAGCTTCTCTCCTTCTATCATATAACCCTATATATCACAGAGCTCAGCTTCTCTCCCTCTATCATATAACCCTATATATCACAGAGCTCAGCTTCTCTCCCTCTATATAACCCTATATATCACAGAGCTCAGCTTCTCTCCTCTATCATATAACCCTATATATCACAGAGCTCAGCTTCTCTTCTCTATCATATAACCCTATATATCACAGAGCTCAGCTTCTCTCCTCTATCATATAACCCTATATATTACAGAGCTCAGCTTCTCTCCTCTATCATATAACCCTATATATCACAGAGCTCAGCTTCTCTCCCCCTACCATATAACCTATATATCACAGAGCTCAGCTTCTCTCCTCTATCATATAACCCTATATATCACAGAGCTCAGCTTCTCTCCTCTATCATATAACCCTATATATCACAGAGCTCAGCTTCTCTCCCCCTACCATATAACCCTATATATCAGAGCTCAGCTTCTCTCCTTCTATCATATAACCCTATATATCACAGAGCTCAGCTTCTCTCCTCTATCATATAACCCTATATATCACAGAGCTCAGCTTCTCTCCCCCTACCATATAACCCTATATATCACAGAGCTCAGCTTCTCTCCTCCATCATATAACCCTATATATCACAGAGCTCAGCTTCTCCCTATCATATAACCCTATATATCACAGAGCTCAGCTTCTCTCCCTCTATCATATAACCCTATATATCACAGAGCTCAGCTTCTCTCTTCTATCATATAACCCTATATATCAGAGCTCAGCTTCTCTCCTCTATCATATAACCCTATATATCACAGAGCTCAGCTTCTCTCCTCTATCATATAACCCTATATATCACAGAGCCCAGCTTCTCTCCTCTATCATATAACCCTATATATCACAGAGCTCAGCTTCTCTCCTCTATCATATAACCCTATATATCACAGAGCTCAGCTTCTCTCCTCTATCATATAACCCTATATATCACAGAGCTCAGCTTCTCTCTTCTATCATATAACCCTATATATCACAGAGCTCAGCTTCTCTCCTCTATATAACCCTATATATCACAGAGCTCAGCTTCTCTCCTCTATCATATCCTACTCTCACATAGGGCTGCAGATATCCTCTGACAGGCTCCCTCTAAACGCCCTAAGTAGCCATTCCTCTAGGCTTCTCATATTATACTGACCGCCTTAGACCGCTATAAGCAACACGATGCAGGTAATATTGTCTACAAGTTCATTTATGTAATTTTTTGTCTTTTCAATGTCAGATCCCATTTGCTAGGCTTTCAGAAGAAGCTGGCACACGTCAGTATAAAGCTTTAAGAATCTCTATAGTTTTTCTAATGATTCATTAAAATGCAAGATTGCCAGAATTCCCATCTTTTAGTGGACTCAGCAAAATTAAAATCTACCGCGATTCGCTCACTTAATTTTAACAGTTTTACCAACAATTTTCTTGCGCAGTAACAATCATTTCCAAAGCTGCCTATTATTCACAACCTGGCGGCGAATCGTCAGAAGGACTAAATATATTAACTATAGCTTCATGGCTTCAAATTAAAGGGGTACTCCCATCCCACATACTACTAGGATACATCATCACATAATGATAGCTGGGACCCCTACCAATCCACCAGGCATTGCCTCTGGTATGCAGAGAATTACAGACTGGCCCCATTTACTTGAAAGTGACCACAGTGCAGTACTCTGGAGCACCAGGGGTGGCGCTCTGTGGGGAAAACTTTAAAGGGGCCACAGTACTGCATCCACATTATTCTCAGGATCGGTCAGACACCACTCATGACAAAGTGTTGGCATAACCTAGCAAAATGCGGCATATGGACATCTCCCCCTCCGCACTGAGATCCATAAACCCTTATAGGACATATGGATAATGGTTGGTTTATTAAAGGGGTTTTCCAAGACTTATAGATTAATGGCATATCTATATCAATATGTGATTGTCTGACAACCGGTACGCTTGCTGATCAACTGTTTGAAGCATCTGTGGCACTCGCAAGTACTTTCTCAATGATGTCACGTTCATCAATCACATGGTACAGTAGAAGCTCAGTCCCAATCAAGTGAATGGTACTGAGCTGCAATACCATGCATAGCCCCTATGCTTGGTATGGCACTGTGCTTAGTATTCAGTAAAGAGACCACCACACTCAGCTAAATGCTGCAACCTCTTCAACCAGCTGATCAACGGGGGTCCCAGGTGTCATCCCCCCAACAACCACCTATCGATGACCTATCCTAGGAATAGACGATCAATATATAAGTCCAAGAAAACTCCTTTAGGCTAAGGCCCCACGTAGCGGGCCACAGCAAAAAAACGCTGTGGGAAAAACTGCGGTGGCAACGTATCGCGGTTTTTCCCGCAGAGCTTTTCACAAAGATCGCAGAGGTTTCCTCTGCAGACTTTCCGCTTCCATTATACCTATAGGGAAACCACCAGCATTTCCGTAGGTATAATTGACATGCTGCGATTTCCAAAACTGCAACAGTTTTGGAAATCGCAGCATGTCCACTGCGCATATTTTTCTGCAGTGTGTGGATAGGATACGCTACGTGGGGCCCGAGCCTTAGAAAAGTTTAAAATACTTGCTGCACACCAAGATCCGTTCTAAGTCAAGGTTTTCCTGCCCTCTGTCAGTGACTTTCCTGTATGTTCACCCACTTAAAGTGATACAACAACAGAGGGTCAATTGCACCTATTACAAGTTATTAGTGAACGCAGAATAGTGACTATAATAGTGACTAGAGCTGTAGTGTCTGCACAGTGTCAGACACCTGCACCACAAGCTCCAGCCACCTCCATGGTCACTGATCTACAGGACGCCATCACACTCCATGGTTTACAATCCCATGTCGAGAGCAGGCGATAACTATTACATAACAATACAGGAGGAAGTATTGCAGAACCAACATCCTCATCCTGCCAAATGGACATCCCATTCCCAGTTCGGACGTTTAACCTCATAGCCATACTGGTTTACGTTACTGACACAAATATAAATAAATATATACACACATATATTATATACAGTATAGATATATATATATATATATATATATATATATATATATAAAAAAAGTGTAAATAATATATTTATTTTTTTATTTTATTTATATAACATAATATATAAAATAAACTGCTTTGGATGTGAACGGAGAAGAAAGTTACTTTGCAGTGAAATATTGCCGTATTATGCACAATATGGTTCCCTAGTCATGATGTTCGCTTTATTTCGCCAACTTGCTATAATGGGAATGATGATGTTATAGGAGCAGCTCCCTTTACAAGCAGCAGTGACTGATGAGCCATATAACACTGCTATGAAATTACAATGCCTGCCACATCCCAACCGGCGCCGTCAGCAGAATATAGGGTCTGTGTATGGCATCCCATAATACAATTCCCAAATATCATATTTAAGCTTCACTTTACAAGAATGAGATCAGACCAGCACAGCATGGATGACCTGGCAGAAGAGATCTCCTTGGCACACATAGCAATGATCTCACAGTAAATAACAGGTCACTGCGGTATAATGTACCGGAGCGTAAAATACCTGATCTAAATAAGTGGGTTAGCTGAGCTGCTGGGCATAGGTAATCACTGTGATCCTGGATGGGGGTCACTGGCAAGTGTGCTATTATGTGTGCCCTAGATTTTACCGCCCCTGGGGCGTCCCCGTAGCCCCCCAGACACATATATATATATATATATATATATATATATATATATATATAGATATATCTCACAGGTCTGCTGTTGTAAACCATGCATACTTGCTCTGCTGTTCTTGGAACATCTATAAAAGTGAATGAGCCATGCTGGAAGTTGTAGCTCCACAGCAGCTGGAGTTTCAAAGTTTTCTGAACCTTATAGTGTGTATGTGTGTGTATATAAATATATATATTATATATACACACTGTATAAGCTAACTCCAGCTATATATATATATATATATATATATATATATATATATCTTTGTGCTATTTTCTTTATTCATTTCTATAGCAGCAATATATCCCACAGTGCAGTACAAAGATTATCGTCACTCACATGGGTCCCCATTTGGGTTACAATCTATAGGTTTTAGGAGGAAGGAAACCCACACCAACATTGGATCATGTAGTAACGCCATCCAGAGGTTTCCCTTGGTCAGACTCCAGAGCAGGGCGACAATACTAACCACTATCGCAATCTGCTGCTATATACTAGGCACATGATATGGCATAATACACACTATTAGGGAATTTAGGGTCCTTTGTTCAGGATCCCCATCTCTTGGACATAGTGGAGAGCAGTTACAAAGAGTCTCGCTCTGGAGGACCTGTCCCGTCCTGTATTACACACACAACCGATATGAATGGGCACTGTGTAATACTTAGTTTGCCCTGCGGTGGTGCTGTAGGGAAACTTAACGCTTACTACCCCCACAGTTTACAAATGATGGCTGGGGGTCCCATCAGAAGGACTCTGTGATCAGCTTATCGTCAAGGGGTCCTTCTAGCAATTACAAGTGGAGGACCACTTTAATAGCCTTTCACGTAGGCCATGGCCCAGTTACTTGTCATCTTGATCTGCTGGGTGCTGGAGTATGTTATAGCTGCAGATAATGTGGTCTCAGATTACATACTCCACGCTATGCTATGTGTATACTGGGAGGGGGGAGGAACAGAATATATATGTCTAGACTATAGGTGAGAGCGAAAAAAAAATTTGAAAACTTTGCCACAATGTGGATCCTATAATCCAAAAATCTTAACATCACAAAACTTCAGAACTTAGAATTTTGCAATAATAGAAGCAGAAGAATGAGCAAAGAAAACCAAGTAGGAAATTCTTCTGATTTAGGACCTGTTCAGACAGCTGGGTTCAGTCAGAGAAACACAGTGTCAGGATTTATTGAACTACCTCAGGTCTAGTGTCCTGTACCCAGTTATTCAGGAACGTACAGTATAGTCAACCATGATAACGCGAGTTCAGTTCAGACAAGCTATGGCTGGTCCTGGAAAAACGGACGTGAACGAACACTACTGTCTGAATGGGACCTAAATAGCAACATTATATTACCAAACTGTGTGAAAGGGCTGATGAACAGGAGGGGTCATAAGAGTCAATTTGCATAGGGACTCCCAATGATCATGAGAAAAGGGGTCCCTTGTGTGAATGTGTCTATGTCAGCCCCATAAAAGTAAATGTAGTGTTGGCCCCACACCTATACACACAGGGGACCCAGAGACCCCCACGCTTGTGATCAGAGGAGATCCTAGCTATCCTCGGGGGATAGGTGTTGTTGATAGTGAAACCCCTCTAATATTTCATTTGGAACTTTTTACAATTGATATTTTTTGTTCTATTCCTTTACTGTCCGATAATTCAGAATGTATATAATCCCGAATATCAGAAACCTGTAATCCCGAATTCTTATAATCTACCCAATATCAGGTCCTATTAATGCCGGAGTAAAGGGGTTATGACAAAGAATATTTATCTTCTGTACATAGGCTGAATAGCTGACCAGTGGGGGTCTGACCGCTGAGATCCCCAATGATCCCCATAACCCAAGGGGTGTTTTATCCCTGTTGTGAATTCAGCCTGACCGCAGCTGTACAAAATACATTTGTGTTCCCATTGAATTCACAACAGGGGTAAAACAGCACAATTCTGAAGACTGGTGGAGGTCTCAGTGATCGGACCCCCACCGATCAGCTATTTACCCTCTATCCCAGGGGTCCCCAAACTTTTTACACAGGGGGCCAGTTCACTGTCCCTCAGACCGTTGGAGGGCCGGACCATAAGAAAAACTATGAAAATCCCTATGCACAGGGATTATAACACTTACATACACTGTACTCCCCAAATACAGCACAGTGCACCTCTGAAATGTGCTTCTCTCTTCCCGCAAATAGGTCCAGCTCTCTCCCCCATATAGGTCCAGCTCTTTCCCTCATATAGGTCCCATGCAGTTTCCCCCATATAGGTCCCATGCAGTCTCCCTCATATAGGGCCAGCTCTTTCCCCCATATAGGTCCCATGCCCCCCCATATAGGTCCCATGCCCTCCCCCATATAGGTCCCATGCAGTCTCCCCCATATAGGTCCCATGCAGTCTCCCCCATATAGGTCCCATGCAGTCTCCCCCATATAGGTCCCATGCAGTCTCCCTCATATAGGGCCAGCTCTTTCCCCCATATAGGTCCCATGCCCCCCCATATAGGTCCCATGCAGTCCCCCCCATATAGGTCCCATGCAGTCTCCCCCATATAGGTCCCATGCAGTCTCCCCCATATAGGTCCCATGCAGTCTCCCCCATATAGGTCCCATGCAGTCTCCCCCATATAGGTCCCATGCAGTCTCCCCCATATGGTCCCATGCAGTCTCCCTCATATAGGGCCAGCTCTTTCCCCCATATAGGTCCCATGCCCCCCATATAGGTCCCATGCCCCCCCATATAGGTCCCATGCCCCCCCATATAGGTCCCATGCAGTCTCCCTCATATAGGTCCAGGTCTCTCCCCCATATATGTCCAGCTCTCCCCCATATAGGTCCCATGAATCCCCCATATAGGTCCCATCAATCCCCCATATAGATCCAGCTCTCTGATCCCCCTCCATGCCCAGTAAAAAAAAAAAAGTGAAAATATACTTTACCTAGCACTGCAGCCGCTCCCGCGCTGTGGTCCCGGCTCCTCTGTCTTCGGCTGTAAGGCCTAGGTGAGCACGTCGTGCGTCATGACGTGATCATTCTAGGTCCGGACGACGAGCGCCGAGCGTCTACACAGGAACGAGACTTCCCGTGTAGCGCTCGGCGGGTTATTTCAATTGTAAGCGCCGCCTGTGCGCTCACAATTGAAATAACACAAGGAAATTGCGACGCGGGCCGGGTAAATGGCCTCCGGGGGCCGGATGCGGCCCGCGGGCCGTAGTTTGGGGACCCCTGCTCTATCCTATGGACAGCGGATAAATATTCTTTGTGTCATATCCCCGTTGTGTAGACTTTTTTGTCTACACATTTTCTGCATCTAAACTTTAGGTGTACATGTAGGACAGACGGGGTCACGTCAAAGTGTCGCTGGAGAATACTATACCATGCACGTCACTTTGATACACTTACTCAATGTGCTCCATATTCGCCAGCTCATCCATTCATGGACCCGATGACATCCTGATAAATTTCCCCCATGTTGGCATGAGGCCATCGACAGAAAAACATCACTCAACTTTCTAGAGGAACTGTGGAGCCAAAATGTGACAACCCTTGATGGTATAAGGCTAGGTTCACATCTGCGTTGGAGTCTCAATGCTGCAGATTCCGCCTAAAATAGGCGAAGAGAAAAGTCCTGCAAGGAGGATTATAGTCTATGAATAACCGCTTTTTAAGTGGACAGCCTCTCCGTCTTTCGGGTCCCCATACGGGGCTGAATGCGATGGTGAACCTAGCGTAAGACACTGTGCATCCTGCAAACTGGAGTCAAGATTTAGTATCTACTTATGTCAGATTACCCACAACGCACCAGTCGACACCGTTCACACTTGGCCACGACATTTAGCTGATCTGACCCTGTAATATCACACACTCACTGCAAAGATGTGAAAGGAAATTCCTCTTCTACATCCCCAGTGGCTTTTATAAGGTCGAGAAAGTCACACCGACGTTATATCATAGGCAATGCCTGCATGGATGAAAATTGCTGCAACTACTAGACTTTACACAGTTCTGTAGGATCTCTGCTTGCTACATATGAATGGAAACCATATTATTAAAATGAAAATCCTTACAGATTAAATCCTGCTCTAACAGCTGGAGGTTTGCTACAGTTGTAACCAGTCTAGGCAATTCCCTATGACATGATCTGTCTGTACTCCAGTCTGATACACTGAAACAAACCACATACCAGTGCTGCCGACTGCAGCAGAATATCAATAGTGTAAGCAGCTGGGTATAAAGCAAGAAATAATCCCGAACAGCAAAGAACACAGATCTTGAAACCGGAGAAGAACTGAAGTCCAAAATATGAAAAAAGTACATGATTTATCTTGTCCTGCATTATAATATAGATTATAGTCCAGAGCTGTATTCACAATTCTGCTGAGTGCTAATGGAAATGGACAGGTAGCACATCCTTAAAGCTTAGCCAACCTCCTATAAAACATAGGGACAGTCATCCCTACATCAGGATACAGTACAGATCACGAATGCACTTTACAGAAAACAAATAACTAGCACAAGAACCACAAGGAATGCTGGGAAATATCAGCTCTGTAGCCCACAGAATTCTGACTGCACCAGCAGAATAGTGAGTGCAGCTCTGGAGTATAATACAGGATATAACTCAGGATCAGTACAGGATACGTAATGTAATGTATGTACACAGTGACTGTACCAGCAGAATAGTGAGTGCAGCTCTGGAGTATAATACAGGATGTAACTCAGGATCAGTACAGGATAAGTAATGTAATGTATGTACACAGTGCCTGCATCAGCAGAATAGTGAGTGCAGCTCTGGAGTATAATACAGGATGTAACTCAGGATCAGTACAGGATAAGTAATGTAATGTATGTACACAGTGACTGCAGCAGCAGAATAGTGAGTGCAGCTCTGGAGTATAATACAGGATGTAACTCAGGATCAGTACAGGATAAGTAATGTAATGTATGTACACAGTGACTGTACCAGCAGAATAGTGAGTGCTGCTCTGGGGTATAATACAGGATGTAACTCAGGATAGTACAGGACAGAGTAATGTAATGTATGTACACAGTGACTGCACCAGCAGATAGGGGCGCCGGGTATAATGCAGGATGTAACTCGGGTCGTACAGGTAAGTAATGTATGTACGCAGTGACTGCACCAGCAGAATAGTGAGCGCAGCTCTGGAGTATAATACAGGATGTAACTCAGGATCAGTACAGGATAAGTAATGTAATGTATGTACACAGCGACTGCACCAGCAGAATAGTGAGTGCAGCTCTGGAGTATAATACAGGATGTAACTCAGGATCAGTACAGGATAAGTAATGTAATGTAATGTATGTACACAGCGACTGCACCAGCAGAATAGTGAGTGCAGCTCTGGAGTATAATACAGGATGTAACTCAGGATCAGTACAGGATAAGTAATGTAATGTAATGTACACAGCGACTGCACCAGCAGAATAGTGAGCGCAGCTCTGGGGTATAATACAGGATGTAACTCAGGATCAGTACAGGATAAGTAATGTAATGTATGTACACAGTGACTGCACCAGCAGAA